>OX421422.1:1310552-2558605 GCA_949126915.1 Musotima nitidalis
GCGGCACGCTCGCTGCGCTCGCTCGGCTCGTGCGTTGTTTGACATACTCTAACCTAACCTAACCTACCTACTTAGATTTCTGTTGCTTAACTTATTTTTATTTTTTCAGACAAGTTCAAGACCAGGGTTTCGCCAAAAGATATGCAAGCGACATACAGTTTAATAAAGAGGTAAAGTGTTTGTTAGCACTCAGTTTTCTTGAGGAATCTGAAATATACTTTTTTTTTTTTTTTTATTTAGTCATTTATTTTTTCAATGCTTAAACTACGTGTAACTTCGCACCTTAAAACCGTAATAGGTTTGTCTAGGTGCTGCACATTTATCTTCATATAAACTATTTTCTTAAAACTAATGTTAATAATAATTATCTACTAGTGTTAGTGTGACGAAAATATTACTATCAGTAAACAAATCAATATTCTTACATAACACGCTCTGATTGCAATGCGATGCGACGCATGCGACTCAAACCTTTACAAAACACAGATGAACAGTGGAGTAGTTAAATAATAAATTTTACGATACAGTGGTCCCACTCACACTTAGCGCGGACACTTATCTCTCGCCCTCTCACATAATTGCAAAAAAAAGATAAAGTATTCAAGAAGTGAACAGATAAAATTTATATGGGACAGAATTAATTATAGTGCTATTTTTTTTTTTTTTTTTTTTTTTTTTTATTATTATTTAATTTTTCCAAGGTAATATTCTTTAAGCTTATGCTTTGAAGTTTTTATATTTATTTTATCTCTAAAATTACTTTCCATTTGGTTCAATAATCTAGGAAGTAAATAACTACAGATTATGCGTTTTCCGTAAAAATTGGTACTTTTGATTGTAGAAAGTTTTTTTTGTGAGGCTTGTCTAGTGATGGGATTCCGGGCATCTAATGGTAGTGAATCTATTACGTGTAAATTA
Source organism: Musotima nitidalis (assembly GCA_949126915.1). Classification (NCBI taxonomy): domain Eukaryota; kingdom Metazoa; phylum Arthropoda; class Insecta; order Lepidoptera; family Crambidae; genus Musotima; species Musotima nitidalis. The sequence continues at coordinate 1,311,471 of OX421422.1, forward strand.
TCTTTTACTATTAAATATTCGATTTGTTCAAAAAGACGGGACTACTTTGCAGTGAGTAAACAATTGGGTATAATTATCTTTGAAATTTTCCTTATTTTTTCCAACTATTGTTTTTAAGAATCTTAATTGCAAATTATATATTTTTTCTAAATAAGTCCGAAAGGTTCTCCCATAACTTGTGATTCCATATGAATATATAGGTTCTACGAGCGCATGAAACAAATTTAACAATACTGAATATGGTATCTTTCGTCTTATGATGTAAAACCTCGCTAACAATGCACGCAATTTGTTACAAACTGAATCGATGTGTGGACCCCAATTAAATCGGCTGTCTATGATAAGGCCTAAGTATTTGTACTGTGATACTTGTTCAATCGCTTTACATTCGCACGACAAGGAGTCAGAGTGCCAACATTTATGCGAATGCACTACGATATTTAAATCATGCTGCGCCTGATTATGAGAGGAATGAATGTGCATCAACTTGGTTTTTTGTGCATTTAATACTAAACCCATATCATGTGACCATTTATTGAGCAGATCCATTTCATGCTGAAGGACATTTTGGGCAGTTTTTAGGTCACGATCAGCTGCTATTAAACAGGTGTCATCTGCAAATTGAAACACTTTGCATTTTTTAATTAAATTATTAACGTCATTAACATAGGCTAGGTAATGTAAAGGGCCCAAGACTGATCCCTGAGCGGTTCCTTCTGTTAAATTAATTGTAGAACTGTTTGAATTTGCAACCTTTACTTCGAATTTTCTATTTTTTAAGTAACTTCTGCTCCACTCTAGAAGTGGCCCTCTCACGCCGGTTGATTCCAGCTTTTCGAGAAGTGTTTTATGCCTTAATGTGTCAAAAGCTTTGCTGTAATCGATAAATACTATCACTACATGTTTTTTTTCATCTAAATAAGCATTTATCTGGTCAGTAAACGTTGACAGTAACATTGTTGTGCTTTTTCGAGGTTGAAAACCGTACTGATTCGGTGAAAGAATGTTGTTTTTGTGGAAATAGACCTGTATTTGTTCGCAGATAAATTTTTCAACAATCTTATCCACAATAGATAGTAAAGAAATAGGTCTGTAATTGTTGTAATCGTTTAACCGGCCCTGCTTATGAGTTGGTCGCACGATACTTGTTTTCAGATCCTCAGGGTAAATCGCAGTTTTCAAGCTATTATTAATAAATTTAACAATAGTTTTAGTGATATTTTCGCAATTATTTTTTATATCAATGGGTCTTATACCATCATATCCCGCAGACTTTTTGTGACATAAGCCCTTAATTATACTAGAAACTTTTTTGTGAGTCGCTGGTTTAATATGCATTGATACTATGCTTGGTTTTGAATAATATTTAGGATCCAGTAGTTTTATATTACAGTTTGAAATAATTTTTTTAATGCTGTTTTGGAAGTTTTTTGCAAAGTTTTCTGCTATCTCATATTCTTCAACATTGCTTTTAGCAAATGCTTTAAGCAGCGTATTGTCTACATGTTTTTCATTTTTGCCTGAAATTTTATTTAAAAGATGCCACAACTTACGAATGTCTCCTTTATTTTCATTAATTTGTTTTTTATAATAATTGTTTCTACTTCGTTCTATAAGTTTATTACACTTATTCCTACATTTTTTATATTCTAGGCCTAACACAGAGTTACTAGAATCTTTCGACCAACTTACGAACAGTTTATCTCTTCTTAAACACTGATATTTTATATATTTATTTATCCACGGTTCTTTATTTCTCTTACTTTCACTTAACTTGAAGATAAATTTGGACTTTTCATAACATTTATCAAACTCTTCCCTAATACATCTATATATTTCGTTAGGGCAGTCAAGAGAGTCAAACAGATTCCAATCTATCCGTTCCAATTCAGTCTGTAACAACTTATAATTTAGTTTTATCTCAAAATTTTGCATATACTGTGTAATTGCCGGGTCAACGCAAGACACTGCAACCATGCGGTGATCAGCCAGTACGGTGCCAAGTGCGGCGGCGAACAGATCTTGTCTATGGGATCGGACAAATACATGATCAATGCATGATTTAGTTACTACATTTAGCCGTTTTTCTATCCTTGTATGACTATTGATCCCACAGGCAAGCCCTGCCGCGCTCAGTACGTTCAAATATTCATCTTTTAAACTATTATTACACTTCAAATTAATATTAGTGTCTCCTATAAGAATAAAATGATCAGATAGCGAGTATCTCTCAACTGTGTTTCTCAGTTCGTTCACGAACATACGTTTTTTACTGTTTGGTGGTCGATATACCGCGCATAATGTATATTCCAAGTTATTGGGTGTCGTCAAGTGAACCATTAGGCATTCAAAGTGAAAAGTGGATATCATTATATCACTTATTTTGTGTTTATTGTGTATGTATGCTATTATTCCACCGCCTTTTTGGTTAGTACGCAATTTCTTTCGCATTGCATACCCATTAATTTCGTACAATGAGCTTATATTTTGAGAGATACTTGCCTCTGTCACTATTACAATATCTATAATACGGTTAGCCTGTTCAATACATTGCAGCAATGAAGCGAAGTTTTTTATCAAAGAACGTATGTTAATATGAACACAAGTTAGCGAATTAACAGGTACATTATCTAAGTAAGTATTAAGGTCGGCACAATCATATAACTCCGTTATAGTATTATCAATATAATTAGCCATTTTTATAACATAAAAGACAAAATCTTAATTTAGTAATAAAATATATTAGTACCTTAATTTATTTGAGGGTAAGTACTTTTTTAATGTCACTTTCACTTCGAATTATAAATACCTTTGCCTTCTCATCTTTCCTTACTTTTATGACGCCTTCTTTACACCATATGTATTTATAGTTCCCAATCATATCTTGTTTTGTCTTCCATAGCAGTGATTTGTTATGTGCAGTTAGTGCCTCTCTAATAAATATCTTGCTAAGGCAATTCTCCGCGTTTATGTCAACAGTGGGCTGCAAATCCTTCAATATTAGTTTATTGTCTTTTGCACGCTGTAACCATAGATCCCGTTTGCCTTCTTGCAACTCCACCAGTAATATTCCTGTCTTATCAGGCCGTCGATTGATGTGCTTTGCAGTCTTTATAGTTTCCTCAGAAATATTTAACTTTTTCGACACTGCCTTTGAAATGCTCATCGGCTCATCTTTGTCCGCGTAAGGTATGCCTGCTATTTCGATATGGTTCCTCAGCTGTTGTTGTTCGATGGCAGATACTCTCTGTTCCGCTGCTTCGAGTTTAGTTTGCAGGTGGGAGTTCAGATTCGAGAGATGAGCGTTTTTCTTTTCCAGGTCCTTAATTTTTTGAGAGAAGGCCTCCATACACTCATTAAACTCGTCAATCTTTTCACTAAAGAAGTCCAACGAATTCGTGATGGTTTTCATTTCTTTCTGAACGGTGCTCTCGACTCCTTTTAGGAGTTTTCTGAATGTAGGGTTCTTCAAAACAGAGTCCACATCATCTTCTTCATCCGTTTCAGCGTCAGACGTAATCACAATGGATCCTCTCTTTGAGTTGATTTTTGAACATTCCAAGCAAGTCCATTCCAAACTGTCAGCTGTTCGTAATGCTGTTAGTTGCTTACTTGTTAAGTTAGCACATAGCGTAGTAGCATGAACTGATTTTTCACATTTATTACAGCTTAGGCCCGGGGACTTTTTTGTAATATTTTTATTACACGAAACACACTTTGGAATCATAATGAGGGTGTTTTTAGAATAATAGTACGACCGTTCCGTTCAAACACTAGATGATGATTATGTTAGCTAATAAGACAGTGATATCTCGCAAAGCCGTCTCAGAATTTATATGAAATTAAACTTACATTTCAACAGCATCCTAAAAAGGGTTGTCTGATAGTTGTCTGGCCTAGTGAAAGATTTGACAAATGATAAATGCCCCAAACGTTTTGTGTCATTATAATAATCAGCATAACAATAATTCTACCAAATGAAACGTCATACAAAAATTTGACAATCGTTAGTTGTCAAAGTGAAAAATAGGCGAAACGTTGGTTGGCAAGTGATAATCGGCCAAACAATTTTCGGCGAAAAGGCAGGATCCCGTTAAGTCTATAGCTTTTAGTGCCCTGGAAGTAGTAGAGGAATTAAAAAACAGACATGACACGAGGATTCATTGGATTACATTGGCTCAAGTATTCACATAGCTTGTCACGTTCTCCTTGAGAGGCTAGTAGTACGAATTATTTTAATGCAGGATTTGAAACCCGAGGGGAACTTGATAAAAATTCTAAAATAGCTTGAGTTCTGGCTTCTGAGGGTGAAGAAGAATTTTTAATATTTTAATGAAAGGTTTTCTTAGTGCTACTTTTATTGTTAGGGTTTCTAAAAGAACACTCTAAACTAGCTACTTGTAATTAAAAATTCAGCTTACTGAAAAAGTTATTTGTTTTTTTAAATCTAATAACTGCACAACACAACTTTTCCTATCATTATCCTAAATCATTTCTGTCTGTATGATATGAAATAAATTCTGTACCGGTGAGAATTTTTTTCGATTAGTAGTATTGTACGATTGATTATATATTTATGTTAAGACGGAATGGCTATAGATTATATCTTTCAGAAGACCATAAATATTTGTGGTTTGCAGCACATTTCATGTATATAATGTAGTTTTGTTTTAATCATTTTATCTTGTAGCTTGAGTATTTCATGCTCACTTAAATGTCTCTGCAGTGGTAGCGCCAGGCGTCGGTTCGTTACGTTACCTAAAATATGATTGAGCGAAACGATGGCTGGTTCATGCGTCATACTCGTGAACGGGTGCCGCCAGTGGGGACTGGTCTGCTCATGTCTACTATGTTTATTCGAATTAAATTCGTATAGCTAAACAAATAAGTTATTTTATTTTCAATCTTGTGACTGTAGAATACAGGTCGAATTGTTTTACTATTAAGTACATTTTCTTGTAACTGGCGGGAGAAAAAACTAACCTTGACGATTTTGTTGCCCGTTCTTTTACGATCAAGCTCCCGCCCGCAGTGAATGGGCGCGCTAGTTTTTAAGTTTTATTATTTTAACTTTATAATAAAATCTCTATTGAGCCAAATTTGAATAAATGATTTTGACTTTTAGTATCGATATTTCTTGGCGTGAGACAGATTCTTGCAAAGTTTCTGGCAAACTTCTTGTAGCAAGCTCTAGTGAAGAGGCGTTTTAAGATTTAGGTTAAGTTTACTCGGACTTTGGAATGAAGCCTAACTTAAATAAAAACATACACTTAAATTTTAACATGAAAAAATGTTGCAAGTTTATATTAATAGGAGTCTAATAGAAAGTCCTAAATGATATTGTAATGTGTAATTTTTTATGTTTGTAAAAAATGGTTATTAAAATACCTGTGGTGTCTTAGGTTGTAAATTAATGTAATATTATACCTAGAAAAGGATGTAGTCGCCGGCACGTAACTTAAACAAAAATTACGATAAACTCAAGTGAAAGAAAGGGACAGTGACTAGACGCATGCGTGAGTGCGATGCGTCACCGCGTTGCTATGGGTCACCGCGTTGCTATGGGTCACCGCGTTGCTTTGGTTACGCGCCACACCCCCCCCACGCCGCACTTTGAGACCCGATAATGAGTTAAAACGCGTCCAAGATCTTTGTTCAAATTATGTGCAGCAGATTACACAAAGGCTTCAAATCATTCTAAATCTTATAGAGTAATAAAAATGTAATGAGACTTGCAGCTCATTTTAAGTTATAATCTTTTGACAAATGGTTTGAGGAGGTATGTCATTCTCTATTTTCTCTATCTAGACACAAAACGCAACTTATTTGATGTCCGAGAACAAATGTCATGAAATAAAAACTATATTACCAGCAAACTCACTCAAGAAGTCCGAATGTAACGCCATTTTTGATGTACGGTTATGTAAATTCTATTATTTTGTGTATAAGATAATAACAATTGTAATTCTGGAATAAATAATTGATAACCAAATGATTTTTCTTTACCATATTCCTTCATAATTCCTTGTGGAAATGAAATCTTATGTTTTACTCTAGTAGGTATGTACTTACTTATCGTCGCTGTAGAATGGTGTCCTTGTATGTCTAGTAATCCAGACTTAACAGAATAAAAAAATGCTTAATTTCGTTTAAGTTAATTATGTTTTTATGTGGTTTTGTCTCGTGTTTTGAATGATAAGAAGGAATGACATAAGAGGTTCTTACATCTATGTAGTTTCAAAATAAAGACCGAATTAAACTAAGCTAGAATGATTAATGAAGTATAATTCAGTCTTGCCGTGTTATTAAATACGTGGTTTAATACGATAATCTAGGAAGTAAATAACTACAGATTATGCGTTTTCCGTAAAAATTGGTACTTTTGATTGTAGAAAGTTTTTTTTGTTTTTTGTGCATTTAATACTAAACCCATATCATGTGACCATTTATTGAGCAGATCCATTTCATGCTGAAGGACATTTTGGGCAGTTTTTAGGTCACGATCAGCTGCTATTAAACAGGTGTCATCTGCAAATTGAAACACTTTGCATTTTTTAATTAAATTATTAACGTCATTAACATAGGCTAGGTAATGTAAAGGGCCCAAGACTGATCCCTGAGCGGTTCCTTCTGTTAAATTAATTGTAGAACTGTTTGAATTTGCAACCTTTACTTCGAATTTTCTATTTTTTAAGTAACTTCTGCTCCACTCTAGAAGTGGCCCTCTCACGCCGGTTGATTCCAGCTTTTCGAGAAGTGTTTTATGCCTTAATGTGTCAAAAGCTTTGCTGTAATCGATAAATACTATCACTACATGTTTTTTTTCATCTAAATAAGCATTTATCTGGTCAGTAAACGTTGACAGTAACATTGTTGTGCTTTTTCGAGGTTGAAAACCGTACTGATTCGGTGAAAGAATGTTGTTTTTGTGGAAATAGACCTGTATTTGTTCGCAGATAAATTTTTCAACAATCTTATCCACAATAGATAGTAAAGAAATAGGTCTGTAATTGTTGTAATCGTTTAACCGGCCCTGCTTATGAGTTGGTCGCACGATACTTGTTTTCAGATCCTCAGGGTAAATCGCAGTTTTCAAGCTATTATTAATAAATTTAACAATAGTTTTAGTGATATTTTCGCAATTATTTTTTATATCAATGGGTCTTATACCATCATATCCCGCAGACTTTTTGTGACATAAGCCCTTAATTATACTAGAAACTTTTTTGTGAGTCGCTGGTTTAATATGCATTGATACTATGCTTGGTTTTGAATAATATTTAGGATCCAGTAGTTTTATATTACAGTTTGAAATAATTTTTTTAATGCTGTTTTGGAAGTTTTTTGCAAAGTTTTCTGCTATCTCATATTCTTCAACATTGCTTTTAGCAAATGCTTTAAGCAGCGTATTGTCTACATGTTTTTCATTTTTGCCTGAAATTTTATTTAAAAGATGCCACAACTTACGAATGTCTCCTTTATTTTCATTAATTTGTTTTTTATAATAATTGTTTCTACTTCGTTCTATAAGTTTATTACACTTATTCCTACATTTTTTATATTCTAGGCCTAACACAGAGTTACTAGAATCTTTCGACCAACTTACGAACAGTTTATCTCTTCTTAAACACTGATATTTTATATATTTATTTATCCACGGTTCTTTATTTCTCTTACTTTCACTTAACTTGAAGATAAATTTGGACTTTTCATAACATTTATCAAACTCTTCCCTAATACATCTATATATTTCGTTAGGGCAGTCAAGAGAGTCAAACAGATTCCAATCTATCCGTTCCAATTCAGTCTGTAACAACTTATAATTTAGTTTTATCTCAAAATTTTGCATATACTGTGTAATTGCCGGGTCAACGCAAGACACTGCAACCATGCGGTGATCAGCCAGTACGGTGCCAAGTGCGGCGGCGAACAGATCTTGTCTATGGGATCGGACAAATACATGATCAATGCATGATTTAGTTACTACATTTAGCCGTTTTTCTATCCTTGTATGACTATTGATCCCACAGGCAAGCCCTGCCGCGCTCAGTACGTTCAAATATTCATCTTTTAAACTATTATTACACTTCAAATTAATATTAGTGTCTCCTATAAGAATAAAATGATCAGATAGCGAGTATCTCTCAACTGTGTTTCTCAGTTCGTTCACGAACATACGTTTTTTACTGTTTGGTGGTCGATATACCGCGCATAATGTATATTCCAAGTTATTGGGTGTCGTCAAGTGAACCATTAGGCATTCAAAGTGAAAAGTGGATATCATTATATCACTTATTTTGTGTTTATTGTGTATGTATGCTATTATTCCACCGCCTTTTTGGTTAGTACGCAATTTCTTTCGCATTGCATACCCATTAATTTCGTACAATGAGCTTATATTTTGAGAGATACTTGCCTCTGTCACTATTACAATATCTATAATACGGTTAGCCTGTTCAATACATTGCAGCAATGAAGCGAAGTTTTTTATCAAAGAACGTATGTTAATATGAACACAAGTTAGCGAATTAACAGGTACATTATCTAAGTAAGTATTAAGGTCGGCACAATCATATAACTCCGTTATAGTATTATCAATATAATTAGCCATTTTTATAACATAAAAGACAAAATCTTAATTTAGTAATAAAATATATTAGTACCTTAATTTATTTGAGGGTAAGTACTTTTTTAATGTCACTTTCACTTCGAATTATAAATACCTTTGCCTTCTCATCTTTCCTTACTTTTATGACGCCTTCTTTACACCATATGTATTTATAGTTCCCAATCATATCTTGTTTTGTCTTCCATAGCAGTGATTTGTTATGTGCAGTTAGTGCCTCTCTAATAAATATCTTGCTAAGGCAATTCTCCGCGTTTATGTCAACAGTGGGCTGCAAATCCTTCAATATTAGTTTATTGTCTTTTGCACGCTGTAACCATAGATCCCGTTTGCCTTCTTGCAACTCCACCAGTAATATTCCTGTCTTATCAGGCCGTCGATTGATGTGCTTTGCAGTCTTTATAGTTTCCTCAGAAATATTTAACTTTTTCGACACTGCCTTTGAAATGCTCATCGGCTCATCTTTGTCCGCGTAAGGTATGCCTGCTATTTCGATATGGTTCCTCAGCTGTTGTTGTTCGATGGCAGATACTCTCTGTTCCGCTGCTTCGAGTTTAGTTTGCAGGTGGGAGTTCAGATTCGAGAGATGAGCGTTTTTCTTTTCCAGGTCCTTAATTTTTTGAGAGAAGGCCTCCATACACTCATTAAACTCGTCAATCTTTTCACTAAAGAAGTCCAACGAATTCGTGATGGTTTTCATTTCTTTCTGAACGGTGCTCTCGACTCCTTTTAGGAGTTTTCTGAATGTAGGGTTCTTCAAAACAGAGTCCACATCATCTTCTTCATCCGTTTCAGCGTCAGACGTAATCACAATGGATCCTCTCTTTGAGTTGATTTTTGAACATTCCAAGCAAGTCCATTCCAAACTGTCAGCTGTTCGTAATGCTGTTAGTTGCTTACTTGTTAAGTTAGCACATAGCGTAGTAGCATGAACTGATTTTTCACATTTATTACAGCTTAGGCCCGGGGACTTTTTTGTAATATTTTTATTACACGAAACACACTTTGGAATCATAATGAGGGTGTTTTTAGAATAATAGTACGACCGTTCCGTTCAAACACTAGATGATGATTATGTTAGCTAATAAGACAGTGATATCTCGCAAAGCCGTCTCAGAATTTATATGAAATTAAACTTACATTTCAACAGCATCCTAAAAAGGGTTGTCTGATAGTTGTCTGGCCTAGTGAAAGATTTGACAAATGATAAATGCCCCAAACGTTTTGTGTCATTATAATAATCAGCATAACAATAATTCTACCAAATGAAACGTCATACAAAAATTTGACAATCGTTAGTTGTCAAAGTGAAAAATAGGCGAAACGTTGGTTGGCAAGTGATAATCGGCCAAACAATTTTCGGCGAAAAGGCAGGATCCCGTTAAGTCTATAGCTTTTAGTGCCCTGGAAGTAGTAGAGGAATTAAAAAACAGACATGACACGAGGATTCATTGGATTACATTGGCTCAAGTATTCACATAGCTTGTCACGTTCTCCTTGAGAGGCTAGTAGTACGAATTATTTTAATGCAGGATTTGAAACCCGAGGGGAACTTGATAAAAATTCTAAAATAGCTTGAGTTCTGGCTTCTGAGGGTGAAGAAGAATTTTTAATATTTTAATGAAAGGTTTTCTTAGTGCTACTTTTATTGTTAGGGTTTCTAAAAGAACACTCTAAACTAGCTACTTGTAATTAAAAATTCAGCTTACTGAAAAAGTTATTTGTTTTTTTAAATCTAATAACTGCACAACACAACTTTTCCTATCATTATCCTAAATCATTTCTGTCTGTATGATATGAAATAAATTCTGTACCGGTGAGAATTTTTTTCGATTAGTAGTATTGTACGATTGATTATATATTTATGTTAAGACGGAATGGCTATAGATTATATCTTTCAGAAGACCATAAATATTTGTGGTTTGCAGCACATTTCATGTATATAATGTAGTTTTGTTTTAATCATTTTATCTTATAGCTTGAGTATTTCATGCTCACTTAAATGTCTCTGCAGTGGTAGCGCCAGGCGTCGGTTCGTTACGTTACCTAAAATATGATTGAGCGAAACGATGGCTGGTTCATGCGTCATACTCGTGAACGGGTGCCGCCAGTGGGGACTGGTCTGCTCATGTCTACTATGTTTATTCGAATTAAATTCGTATAGCTAAACAAATAAGTTATTTTATTTTCAATCTTGTGACTGTAGAATACAGGTCGAATTGTTTTACTATTAAGTACATTTTCTTGTAACTGGCGGGAGAAAAAACTAACCTTGACGATTTTGTTGCCCGTTCTTTTACGATCAAGCTCCCGCCCGCAGTGAATGGGCGCGCTAGTTTTTAAGTTTTATTATTTTAACTTTATAATAAAATCTCTATTGAGCCAAATTTGAATAAATGATTTTGACTTTTAGTATCGATATTTCTTGGCGTGAGACAGATTCTTGCAAAGTTTCTGGCAAACTTCTTGTAGCAAGCTCTAGTGAAGAGGCGTTTTAAGATTTAGGTTAAGTTTACTCGGACTTTGGAATGAAGCCTAACTTAAATAAAAACATACACTTAAATTTTAACATGAAAAAATGTTGCAAGTTTATATTAATAGGAGTCTAATAGAAAGTCCTAAATGATATTGTAATGTGTAATTTTTTATGTTTGTAAAAAATGGTTATTAAAATACCTGTGGTGTCTTAGGTTGTAAATTAATGTAATATTATACCTAGAAAAGGATGTAGTCGCCGGCACGTAACTTAAACAAAAATTACGATAAACTCAAGTGAAAGAAAGGGACAGTGACTAGACGCATGCGTGAGTGCGATGCGTCACCGCGTTGCTATGGGTCACCGCGTTGCTATGGGTCACCGCGTTGCTTTGGTTACGCGCCACACCCCCCCCACGCCGCACTTTGAGACCCGATAATGAGTTAAAACGCGTCCAAGATCTTTGTTCAAATTATGTGCAGCAGATTACACAAAGGCTTCAAATCATTCTAAATCTTATAGAGTAATAAAAATGTAATGAGACTTGCAGCTCATTTTAAGTTATAATCTTTTGACAAATGGTTTGAGGAGGTATGTCATTCTCTATTTTCTCTATCTAGACACAAAACGCAACTTATTTGATGTCCGAGAACAAATGTCATGAAATAAAAACTATATTACCAGCAAACTCACTCAAGAAGTCCGAATGTAACGCCATTTTTGATGTACGGTTATGTAAATTCTATTATTTTGTGTATAAGATAATAACAATTGTAATTCTGGAATAAATAATTGATAACCAAATGATTTTTCTTTACCATATTCCTTCATAATTCCTTGTGGAAATGAAATCTTATGTTTTACTCTAGTAGGTATGTACTTACTTATCGTCGCTGTAGAATGGTGTCCTTGTATGTCTAGTAATCCAGACTTAACAGAATAAAAAAATGCTTAATTTCGTTTAAGTTAATTATGTTTTTATGTGGTTTTGTCTCGTGTTTTGAATGATAAGAAGGAATGACATAAGAGGTTCTTACATCTATGTAGTTTCAAAATAAAGACCGAATTAAACTAAGCTAGAATGATTAATGAAGTATAATTCAGTCTTGCCGTGTTATTAAATACGTGGTTTAATACGATTCAGAAATAAAAAGATTTTGAAATACGAGGTAATGTTTCTACAGCGACTTTATGTTCCCTCATTTCCTCCTACTTATGTTCCACCAGTGAGGATACATTACAAAAAATACATTTATATAGCAATGTCGACAACAAATAATCAAATAACTTATGATATCAATTAAAAAGTTGTCTTGTATACCTAATATTTAAAAATAATATTCCGTAGTATAAGAGAATGCTGCAATAATGAAAATTGCTTGATTAATTATATTGCTCGATACTGACAAATACTCTAAACGAGTTCATGAGATAAAAACTTATCCTTTAACTTCTTGGCGGAAAAGTAAAGCGTCATGAGTAGTCATGACAGCAGATTTGTTTAATTTTCTAAAATTTGTGATATTTCGAATATTAATGTGTATAAGGCTAGGAACCAAGACCAAAGGAACATGCACCTGCTGATCAACGGACGAGGCTCTGGCGAACATAACAGTGCCCGGTAGGCGGCAATAGGCTCGCCACCTATTACGTGGGAAGTACGTACCTTCTGAGAAGTCGCAATAACTCTTGGAGACCCAAGAATTTCACACCAACAAAGTTCAGGAATCATTTTTCTTTTCTTTATTTAAATAATGGCTTCGTGCGTCTAGCACATTTAGCCAGTGTCAAGTAAGCGATATATTAATAATATATAATTTGTAGTAAATGAGAATGAGTGGTGATAAAGATGATAAATGGTAAATGAGATACCCTCCCCTAAGCCCCTTGAGTCCTCAGCAAAGATGTGGGACTATACTGAGATCTCACATAGACTCCTTGAGAGAAAATTTGAAAAGTGATGTTGCACTGTTTTGTTTGATTTACCAACACTCATGTATGTTCACAAACACTTAACGGTTAATAATCCACCGTTATTACACATTAATGTTAGAAATATCACAATTTTAGAAAATAAAACAAAACTGCAGACATGACGCTTCACTTTCCCGCCAAGAAGTCTCCAGGAATCATTATCACCACTAACTGGATCGTTTGTTTTAACCAGCTCGGCACAACAAGGCCAAGGCGACGTACATCCTCATTAGACAGATTCTCCCTTTCCGGGCTTTCCGAGTTGGCAGTAATACATGCTTAAAACTTGCACATTGCTTTCAGATTTAGGATTAGCTGCTGTTCATTGGCAAGCCGACAGAACGTATTTTACTTACCATGAATTAGTTCATAGTTTAGTTAGTTTATCACAGTTGTTTACCTTGATTTGGTTATCTGCATGTCGCTACTATTCGTTCTTCTTTCTCATTCTACTGATATAATATACTCAATACTTACTTATATTCAAACTTTTTTATACATAATTATAATATTCCATTTTTTGTTTCCGTTAAATAATGGCTTCGTGCGGTTTGCACATTTAGCCAGTGTCAAGTAAGAGATAATTATATTAATAACATATAAATTAAATTAATAAATAAATGAGAATGAGTAGTGATAAAAATGATAAATGGTAAATGAGATACCCTCCCCTAAGCCCCTTGAATCCTCAGTAAAGATGTGGGACTATACTGAGATCTCACATGGACTCCTTGAGAGAATTTAAAAAGTGATGTTGCACTGTTCTAATTCATTTACCAACACTCATGTACGTTTACAAACACTTACGGTTAATAATTCACCGTTATTACACATTAATGTTCGAAATATTACAAATTTTAGAAAATAAAACAAATTTGCAGACATGACTTCTTCAACTTCAACGCTTCAACTTCGCTTCACATTCCCGCCAAGAAGTCATATTATTCCATTATATAAACTTATTTATAATTATTTATATAGATGCGCGTCCATCGAAGATCAGCGTCGTGACATCCTGTGGTGTCCGACAGTGTGCAGAGTGGACACTGTTCAGCACATGTTTTAATGTTGTTGTTACATGTGTAAATTTAATTGTTTCTTTTTCTGTATACTAACTATGTTAATTTGTACTGTATGAATTTATTTTCTTTCTTTCTTTCAAATAAAACTTTTCATTAGCACGTAATCTTTGTTGTTTAAAGTAAGTATTATCTTTCATCATAATTATTTATTTACATCGTGTCTAAATTTTAACATAACCATTTAGAAATAGTTGGTAATACCGTGGCTTCTCATATTGTTTTGTATTAATAATATTATTAATGTGAGGCATAATCTGCACAGATCTTTGAGTGAGTGTGGCTGTCATTGCAGAATTAAGGGTAACAAAGCCAGATACACTGGCTAAACGTGCAAACCGCACGAAGCCATTATTTGAAGGGAAAAAAAAAGCAAAGCCAGATACGTCACATCGTATGTCACCTGTGATCCTGTATACGAGTTTGTTGTTCTTTTTCTTGGACTTTGCTTTAAAATAACTTACCTACTATTACAAAGTATTTTAATTTCAAACACATAAATGAAGTGCCATTGGCATTAGTATTTTGCCAAACACTAGGTTAGGTTTAGGTCAAACTTATTGCAATGCGGATAAAAATGTTGTTCAAAACTTATTTGGCAGATTCGTAGTAAAACAAGTTATTTGACAACAGCAATTATAAAATTAATAATACACGGGCAATAACAAAGACGTTTAATATTTGGTTACTGCCTTGCTCATTTTAAGTGCAAATTTATAATACTTATTTTAATATTGTTGAACAGTTTATACGAGTTTCTAAAATGTCGCAGTGGAGTAATGAATATGATATTATTAGGGACCTCTCTCTAGCGCAAGGCTGTGATGTTCCCGCGTATTTAGACGCGACAGCTGCTGATGAAAAGCCACCAGCATTGAATATCACAGAAGGTTAGTTAAAACTTGTTATGTTAGTTGTTTAATCAATTCACCATTAATAATTGGCGACTGAAATGGCGTGGAGGACACCTGCACTACATTTCTAAGGTGCTCATCTGAGAGTATCAATGTACTTACAAAAAATAAATTGTTATGTGTTTAAGTAGTATCAAGTCATAAGTACTGACACTTCTTGTCTAAAAATTTAAAAATTGTGTAATTGTGAAAAAAAGTTAGTTTAATTATTTACCTCATCTTATGAACTGAAAATTCTAATCATGTATTAATAACAAAAGAGTTAAAGTTTTTAATTTTTACTTGCAGAAACCGAGGAAGATTATTTCAAGCATTGTATTGGAGATGAGGACATCAAAAATGGTCCAGATTTAGCTTTGATACAACAGATGTTAAAAATGGTATCCCTATTGATAACATAACTATATTTTTTTTATGTGATTTGTCATATAAACTTCCACATATTGCCTCAGGTCAATGCAGTCCAAAAAATTTCTATGCATATATATATACCTAACATAAAATATGTGCGGTAACAAGTTATGTCACTCGTGCATGTCGCCCTGCATGAATTGCATTTAATGCCCTGCTTCAATGGCTTTTTAAGGTCTGTAATGGCTTTCAAATAGTTTTAGGGGTCTGAGTGTTTTCCGATTTCTGAGTGCATATTACAAATAAAATATTTTATGACATTGTATCATAGTTTGGAAATCTATTGGGTATTTAAATATGTTCGTAGACGTCTTATGGTTGAGATGATGATGACAAAGGCATAATTAATGCCCACACTTTGCCAATTACATTGTTGGTCCCACATAATAGGTGGCGAGCCTATTGCCGCTTGCTGGGTCTGTTAAGTTAGCCAGAGCCTCATCTGTTGATCAGCAAGTGCACCACTTGCAGGTGAGGTTGGCTTGGTATTCTTAGATGTTAGTAGGATCCCTATATACCTGATGATGATCATAATTTAGTGCCTAGTGTGGGACGACCGATATGGCGTGGTGGCGAGTATACCCGCACTCCACTCCTGAGGTCCTGGGTTCGATTCCCACACAGGACAAATATTTGTGTGTATAAATATGAATATTTGTGCTGGTCTGGGTGTTTTTCTATGTATATTAAGTATGTATTTACAAAAAAAAAAGTATTTATATATGTTTATCCGTTATTTAGTACCCATAACACAAGTTCTTTATGATACTTATCTTGGAACTAAATAATTGGTGTAAATGTCAGAAAAAACAAAAAAAAAAACAAAAAACTACATGTTTAATATCTAACAATATTATTGTATTGAATTATAATTTTAATCATACGGTACTAAATACACTTATAATAGCTTTGGATAGTTGTGTTTATCGTGTGGGACTTACTGATAATTTATAATTATATATTGCTCTACTTGCAGGTCCAATGTAGCAGTATTTCAACAGATTCTGAAGACGATTCTATCATTGAAATAACAAAATTAAAAAAGAATATTAATTCGTCTTCTAAGAATAACTGGAAGACTCCCACACCTAAAGCTAATCAGTTAATCAGGTCTAACCAATTAAACAACACCCCTGATATAAAACCAAAGAGAAAACGGGAAAATGTCGCTTTCACATCAATATTACAAGGCAACTGTCCTGATGTTGATTTAGAAAATAATGAACATGTAAATAGAAACATTAAATTACTAAAACCAACCGATTTCATGATAGGAAAGGTCAGCTATACGGCTGGAAGTTCAGGTGATCATAGTGATGATTTGATCAATTTGAAATCAGAAGAAGTGGAGGCTTTCGAAAAAGTTGAACATTGGTTGGAGTCATCACAAATCGGCTCAGAAAGTAATTTTAACAGTTTAGACAATACACAGAGAACTGCTACTCAACAAAGTGGAACACGCATTAATCTTAACCAATGTCCTGTTGTCAAAAGCAGATCAATACCTAAAACAATTGATACGAAAAGCTTAGATACCAATTCAGTTCAATCGCAGAAGACTAACATTGTTCCTAAAGATACTTTATTAAATTGGGAACCCAGTTCGATGTTCAGGAGAAAAAACGATTCAGTGCCTAAGTTTGCCTATACAAGCAGTATGAAAACTCCTCCAAGAAATAATGTAAATACAACAAGTACAATGTTCAGACCATCAACGCTTGCTAATGAGTATTATGAAAAGTTTGTGGAAAGAAGTAAACTGCAGGAAATGGTCAAAGAAGATGTATGGACCAGAGCTGAACGTGTGATGAAAGAGATTGATGAAAAAAAGTTAGTATTTTATATGATTCATCATATCAGCCTTATAAAGTCCACTGCTGAACATTAGCCTCTCCAATAGACATTACATACTATCGGAGATATCTGCCCATAATCACCATGCTAGGCAGGCAGGTTGGTGATCACAGTTCAAGCCAGTATGCAGGATGACGCTGCTGCCCATCATCCGGTAACATTTCTTTTCGTCTACTCTTACGACTCCCCATGATATGAGATGGGTTGGCACCATTCTAGGCCGTTACCATACGGCACATGATTATGATTTTATAGGATTACATTTTAGCGTTGTGAACATAATCATAGTATTATTATTAAGAGGAAAGATTTATATCTTTGAATATTATAAACTGAACTCAAAATATGTACTACTGTAAATACTTGATCTATGTACAAAAATTCTTACTCTATTGCTAAATTATCCCTAAATAACCCGGGCTACATCTGTTAGGCAGTAGAAAATAAATTTGAACCCTATAAAAAAAATCTAAATTCAGCTAAAGCAAAACAATGTCCTCCCAACAGCTGCAAATACAATTTTAAAGTAGACACAAGCAGAATACCTTACAACACTAACACAAATATATATCCTTATAAATATAACTTCTAAGAAATTTCGACCAACTCCAGAAAATTTTGGAAAAAGAGCAGGTCAAAAGTACCCTAAACCGACGGGCGTGTATGAGAAGGTTAATGAGTGTGAATGAAGCTAAAAGTGTGTGCCAAGATTGTAACAAGTGGAAGGTGATCTCTGCCTACCCCTACGGGGAAGGCGTGACATTATATATGTAAGAAATGTTATGTTTAAATTTTTTTTTATTCATTAATATTTTTTCAGGATACTAAAAGCAGTAAGTGAAGCTACTGCAGAGGAGGTTATCGGTTCTTCTTCCACAGTTACATTACAGGATTCCGAAGAAATTGAGGACATAGCAATGGGTAATAAGCTTTTTAAAACTAAAGGTGTCTTGCATAACGACCAATATGGCGTGGTGGCGAGAATACCCGCTCTCCGCTCCTAAGGCGATTTTCACACTGCCCCGCATCATGCTGCATATTGCGTGTCGACGCACCTACGCGCGTTCCTGCGGGAGTGCAGATCTGCATTATCGTGCGGGTTTTTTGCGCACTCACGCGCGTAGGTGCGTTTTGTAGATTCACGCACGGCGCCGTTCTGTGGTGGTCGTGCAGTACTGAGCATCACGATAGTTTTTGTGAAACTCATTCAGGACGCTGCCATTATATTAACTGTTTGGTTTTTGTACGGTCAAATTAAAAGAAATCGTGCCTATAGAAGATGCTGGGTACAACTTTATTTACAAACAAGATCTTTAATGGGTCATTTGTTCAAAACTATTGGGATCTTAGAAAATATGAAGAGAAATTCTTCAACAACACGAACTACACTTCTTCATATTCCAGATAGCTGGGTGGTTTTCGATTTCGAATATAAATCGATCGATATCGAGATCCATTTTCAAACACACACATCACGCCCATTCAAAATCACGCGCGGCACTGCGGGATTCGGTGTGCCATACCTTGCGTCTCGCCCCGCAACTACGCGCGGGGGTGCATGTTTCTTAGCGTGTATGCGCGTGATCCGCATGAACGCGCGTGGATGCATTTTCTGTGTGTTAGACTGTGCGTGTTTTCCATACAAACGGAGATACTTACAAGCAACGGAAGAACACGCATCCACGCGCAACGCTGCATCATGCGGGGCAGTGTGAGAATCGCCTAAGGTCGTGGGTTCGATTCCCACGCATGACAAATCCTTGTGTGCATGAACATGAAATTTTTTTTTGTCTTGGTGTTTTTCTTTGTACGAGGGCAGCACTGAAAATTTCGGGAATCAAGAAGGCGACACAACATTACTATTTAAAAATGTATTTATTGCTTTTCGAAATATTCTCCGCGAAATTTGACGCGTTTTTCCATAGGATGGAACCAATCGTTGCAGCAACCATTCCATTCGGAAGTAGGGGGCTCCAAAATGGCCGTTTTGTAGGCGTCCACAGCTTCTTCAGGTGATTAAAATCCCTGACCACGCAATTTATTCTTTACTTTAGGGAATGTATAGAAATCATTAGGGCTTAGGTCGAGGCTGCTGTACGGCGGATGGTCTAATAATTCTATGTTTTGTTGCTCTAAAAACTCTTTTGCTCTGTGCGCGGTGTGAGAACTCGCATTGTCGTGATGGAGGATGATGCGGCGATTGCAGTTCTCTTTACGGAGGTCAGTAATGACCTGTGGCCAACAAATGCTAGCATACCATTCCGCATTAACCGTTCTTTGTCCCTCAAGAGGAATAGTCGCAACATGGCCGGTTTTGGAGACAAAAGTGGTCACAAATTTTTTGCCTCACTCCGTGAACGAACAACTTTTGTTGGCTAATTGGCTTTAACTCATTTTCGAACACCCAAACTCGTTTTTGTTTCGGGTTCTAGGATAGCGTATATCTAGGAGTCGTCACCTATTCGATATTTAAAACCATTTAATAGATTTTAATATGACTAGAACAGTAGAAATATTCCATTTCCGATACTTTTAGTGCAGCCCTCGTACATTAAGTATGTATTTACAAAAAAAAAAGTATTTTTGTATGTTTATCCGTTATTTAGTATCCTAATCTTGGAACTAAATAATTGGTGTAATTGTCAGAAAATATTGATTATTATTATGTATAACTGTTTAGTGCTAAATCTATTGAAAACATTGTTTTGTCTCTCTCAACTTTAAACAAATGACTGAAATGCAACGACATTTTAATGACATTAAGGACTGTTGTGCAAGCCAGCCTAAATGTAAATATATATATATTTGAGCCTTAATCACTTTGAAGTTGAAATTGATCACTAATTACTAGCGGCCACCAGTAAAAACAATTGACAAACACAAATAGGTAATTTTTCAAGCCATCCAAGAGGGTCTGAAAAATGTTTTAATGATTACTACATAATGCAAAATCCGACTTATACATACATTCATGCCTGTTGCCTCGAAGGTGTTAGCAGAGGCATAATACGTACATATTTAAAAATAACAAATGGATAACATGAAGAAATTTCATAGATAATCGTTCTTTTATGAAGATATTTAAAATTAAATTTAATAGTATAGCCGTACGATTATGTGTAAAAGTATTTCTCTATTTCAGATTCTCTGGGCAACTATGACTCGGTTCGTCTGCCGTTCCACCGCCATCTATTGACAGAAGAATGCATCGTCTGTAACGCCATCAAGAAAAATGGAATGGATATTGATGAAGAAGTATTAAACGGGGTAGATTCTGAACCGGAGGACATTAACTATCCTAGACCTGTAGAGAATGAAAACTGATTTTTAAGTACTAAGCAGCACCTTGCCACCCGCTTTGTTACCATTTTTGTGGGTTTACCGGGATATAAATATCCTATGTGTTAATCCGGGTTCTTAACTACCTGTGGACCAAGTTTCATCCAAATCTGTTCAGTAGTTTTTTGCGTGAAAGAGTTCCAAACATCCTTTTGTATTTATAATATGAGTAAGTTTACATACATAAAGTCACGCCCGTTTCCGTGGCGATAGTCAGGGGCATATTTAAGCCCAAATTTCGGCAATTTCATAGTTGTTCCCGCGTAAATTGTGCTAATTAATTTGTATTTGTTCAAAATAATCTGTGTTTACTGGTGTTAAAGTCAGATACTTAAAATAAGTACCTTGGGGTTCTAAAACTATTAAACGTGGTTACTAAAACAAACATCTCACCATTAAACTTAATAGTTTAACGAATAAATTTATTTAGCTTTGTTCAAAGCAGAAAGAAGTTGCATTGCAGAATAACTTAAATAAAATGTGATGAGCTTTACCAACCCTACTTTTAGTACCTACTATATCACTGACTTACATATACGCGAACCATTTTATTATGTTCAAAATTTTTGTTTTTTAAGTGTTTTCTTTTCTATTATTCTGACGACCGATATGGCGTGGTGGCGAGTATACCCGCATTCCACTCCTGAGGTCGTGGGTTTGATTCCCACACAGGGCAAATATTTGTTTTCCTGGTGTTTTCTTTGTATATACAAAAAAAAGTATTTATGTATGTTTATCCATAACACAAGTTCTTAATGATACTTATCTTGGAACTAAATAATTGGTGTAAGTCTGAAATATTTATTTATTATTAATCAGTTTATTGTTCGAACAACTTAGTAGTCACAGACGAACCATAGCTCTTATAACATTATGTAACTTAAATTTTTATTCTCTCTTTGACTTACAACACAGGCCATAATTTTACATATATCCTTGTCACATTTTATTTCTGCTAATAATAATTAATATTAGCTACGAACTAACTAAGCTGAAACTAGGTTAAAAAAAAAATATCAGCCTGTACCTACTTAATGAAAGCTGTAAAGTGAATAAGTGTTCATACTGTATAAGTAAATAGGCTTGTAAAATAAGTGCTTTAAAAAGAAATAATGTTGGCTAAATGCACAAGACGTGCGGGCCTTAAAGTAAAAGAGAATAGAATGAATAAGTGTGTATGCTTTTAAAGCATCATCAATGTTTTAGATACTATGTACATATATACTCATTGTTAATTTATTTGTTATGGCTCAGAGTTTTATATACTTAGTAATAACATAAGATGTAAAATAAACTGTATATAAGTATAATAGTGTAAGTAAGAAGGGGTATACTATTTTTATAGCTTTTCAGCAACGATCAATAAAGTAAAGCAGAGTTTATAGAGGTCCTTGTATGGGTGACCGTTGGTGTGACATTTATTATTATATCGAGCGTTCCGTGCGTTGAAAAGCACGTTAAACCATTGGTTCCGGCTACCACTTATGTTATGTAATAACTTAAACTCATTCAAACCTGGTTGGAACAGTAAGCAGACCATGGACCTTAAGTCTTTTTTTTATTGTCGTCGGAAAAAAATGCTGTTTACGCACTGCCTCCCAGCCAATTGAGTTGGGGCGAGAAGGGAGTGTGGGGCTCACTGCGGCAGACGCGACCAGTCCTACCCACTAAAAAACTTCCGACGACGTCCACTGCTGTTGAAAAGAGACGAGGGGCCAGTGCCTGGGTTTATAGCTTCTGGCACCCCGCCCGCACCCTAAGTTTAAGTCTAAGGCCACCAGGGTTATGCCAGGGTATGATGATCACTATAATAGTATAGAGCGGCGATAGCTCAGTGTCAAGACCCTTTTAATTCAAAGAGTCTCGGGTTCAAACCGTGGTGGCGCACCTATGTCTTTTCGAAGTTATGTGCGTAATTATCGCCTGCTCCGTGCCTCGGAAAGCAAGTTAAGCCGTTGCTCCCGGCTGTCATGAACATCTATGGCAGTCCTTATTAAGTCAGTGCCTTCTAACATCCTGACAGCTGGTTTAACCATAGAATAATGTTAAATAACCCAGAGGGGGTTGCAGAGGTCAGACGGCAGGCGCTGCATGAAATAACTGAAATTCAGCCAAATCTGATTGGACCAGTAAGCACACCCTGGGTAGCAGCTTAAGTCTAGTGCAACCGGGTTAATTCTAGGACATGATGACCACTATAACATATTGGTAGTCGTAAAGAGGCTATATTGAGCAATAAAAGAAACAAAATACATTGTAGGTGTCATTATAGGTAAAGTTTTTTTTTTCTTCTGGGTGTATTTGCTATCAATCCTAGGACTATGATCAAATTTGTTCTATGTCTAAACACAAACGTTCACGCCTGTCATGCCATTGGAAGCTTCAGCTCATCTGCTGCCTAGAGCTACTGTCGGTCTTCTAGCTCCAAACGTTTAGCCGTCTCACATACTGGTCCATGGTGAGTTGGCGAGCAAGTTCGTTAGGATGATGGGCTAACCGTTCTTTGTATTTAGCTGCCAAACTCCGAATCTCCTCTTTAATTGTGCTCATTTTGAGGTGCTCATGTATTTCATTGTTGGATATGTACCATGGTACATTTGGTGAAGTTGAATAAAAACTTTTTAAAAGTGATTGTAAAGTTCTTCAGAAAGGTTTATTGTGATCTGGTAAGTATAAATACTCTATTCAATCATTTATTGCATTCCATGATGTTTATGTGAGTAATTGATTGTTAACAAAGCTTGAAAATAAATGTATTTATTTAAGTTACAATGTTTTTATTTCTAACTAGCTGATTCACAGATTCTGTGAAATGTTCAAATTGACTTTCAAGTATTTCAGTGGACCCCCGGTAATCCGACAAACGTTTCGCAAGACAGTGTTGGACTATAGTGCTGCTGAAGATACCCCTTTAGTTTGTTTTTTTTGAAAATGCTTTCCTTGTAATCCGAAAAATTACATGAAAATAATAATATTATATCTGAAGTTACGCGTACATGTTGCAAACTGTTCTATCATTTTCCATTTATAAATATTTGCCAAAATAAAATTGGTCCAGCTATTCTCGATGTTTGCGTTCCGCAATACATTAAGGAATATTTTTTTTATAATATCATTAAAATTTATATTAAGACAGCACCAAATACTCCATTCTGTCAAAAGTTGATCAAAAGATGAAAGAATAAATAAATAGGTGGACTTCTTGGCGGGAAAGTGAAACGTCATGTCTGCAGTTTTGTTTTATTTTCTAAAATTTGTGATATTTCTAACATTAATGTGTAATAACGGTGTATTATTAACCGTTAAGTGTTTGTGAACATACATGAGTGTTGGTAAATCAAACAAAACAGTGCATCATCACTTTTCAAATTCTCTCAAGAAGTCCATGTGAGATCTCAGTATAGTCCCACATCTTTACTGAGGACTCAAGGGGCTTTGGGAAGGGTATCTCATTTACCAATTATCATCACTCATTCTCATTTACTATGAATTATATATTATTAATAAAAAACACTTACTTGACACTGGCTAGAAGTGCTAGACGCACGAGCCGTTATTTAAAAGAAAAAAAAATAGGTGGCGATGTTACAAAAGTAAAGTTACTAAAATGAAGACAGTGCGCCAAAAAAATCAAAGAAAGCTTTTTATATAAAACGCTTATCTTAAAAAAAATAAAAATAAAACATACTTTATTGCCTTTAAGATCAACATGATCATTTAGATTCGTCAAACATTTAAACACAAAATGGAAATTCTATATACTTTTATAACAACAATGAAAGAGATATGAGCGGTACCATAATGAAGAAATAAAAACAAATGGGTTCTTTGTTAGAATTTGTCTAGGCAAAAATTTTGATAGGTCTTTTTAATGAAATTTACGGTTAAATATCTATTATAAATATTTTTTTTGTCAGGGCTTACTTAATCTTTAAATGTAAAGAAGACCTGATAAGATCTCAGTACCTATAGCTTTTACAAATTGCAATGCAAGTACCACTTACTTTTAAAAGATATATTTAAATATCTTGGTAACGTCATTCGGCCTTCTATAACATATGTCATACAGGCGCTTGTTATACTGAACAGTGTTAACAGCAATGCACTAACACAAGTTACAATATTGACAAGCCAATATAAACTCCATGACTCGAATCAACATGCCATCACAATTGTCTCAGCATGTAAGCCTCTAATTCAAGGTATTAGAGTCCAAATTGATATGCTGCATATTCAGTCTTGATATTGCTGTTAATTATTGCAGACATAAATGCGTACTAGATGTGGCAGTGTTAAAGATATGTAGATTGTTATTTATATGTATTGGTTTATTGTTATTATTTGGGTGTGTTGATTTTAGGTGCGGTAATTTTGCTGATCGGACTGAGAACAGGTATAGTGGGAAAAGATGGGTATTGTTTATAAAAAAACATCAATGATTAAAAGTAAACACAAACATTTACGCCTGTTTCCCCGAAGGGGTAGGCAGAGGCATATTATACGCCCATATTTCGCCAATTACATAGTTGGTGCCACGTAATAGGTGGCGAGCCTATTGCCGCATACTGGGCACTAAGTAAAGTAAACACAAACTATATTTATATAAATTAGTTCATCATCTGTTGTGAACATTTAGAAATACTGCCGTGATTAAGATAGTCTCCATTTGCCAATAAGCTAGCGTAGAAGACGGATTCCTCGTAAAACGCTTTGTGAGAATGCGATATAGGGCAACCATTGAAACTAATGGCCTTAAGTACCTATTTAGAGGAAATAATAATGTAAACCATCTAATCATTCATAAAGACCTTAACATTTTAAGTACCTACAGAATACATAGATAGATGGATAGAAAATTCTTGATTGTACACCAAATTAAAAATAAAACAAGAAAACAGTTGCAAAAGAAAAGAGATACAATTGGCGGCCTTATCGCTTACAGCGATTTCTTCCAGGCAACCTTAGGATGGAGAGTGATTAAATTAAATGAAAACCGGGGGTGTAGAAAAGAATAAAAATATATAGTTGTATTTTTAATAAACATAAACAAAAATAAATACTATTAATTAAATTAAATAAACGTACATACATAAATACGTACATGATATAGGAACACTGAGCAGCAGGACATTACTTCTCTAAAAGGAAAAGCCTTCTTTATTCCAATTTTGAACACATTACTTAGACTTACATACTTAGACGCTTGTATTATCACTTAGGTCTTAGAGTAACGTTTCCGAATGTCCTCGGCCTGCGTCGGTAC
Organism: Musotima nitidalis; assembly: GCA_949126915.1. Taxonomy (NCBI): domain Eukaryota; kingdom Metazoa; phylum Arthropoda; class Insecta; order Lepidoptera; family Crambidae; genus Musotima; species Musotima nitidalis. The sequence continues at coordinate 1,337,407 of OX421422.1, forward strand.
ATGTTCGCAGGCGTGGTGGCGAGCATATGAGATCGTCTGACGGTCTCTGCTAACCACCGGTAGGCAACGGTCGCGACTCGACGTTAGGAATAATTTAAATTATCAGTACATAATATATAATTGTAATATAAGAGTAATTGTATATATACCTACACATACATATACAGTCCACTCATTTAAAGTCCCAATTAGTACCCTTACGTATATTACGCCTTAACGCCTTTTTACTCTTTTACACAAATAACATTTACAAGCTAAAAAAATTGGTTCCTATAAAATATGAGAATTAAAGGTCCAGTAATTAAAGTTGCCCTTAATTTTAGCCGCTAGCTTATGATATTAGTAAGAAATACATTCGCTGCACTAAATGGATTCATTATGGACTAAATTGGCTGTATTCAGATTTAGTGTAGCCGCACATTTTTGTGAAATAAAGGACATTCTGATGAAGCATTTGAGCATTAATTATTCATGCCAGACACGGCCTTTCAAACGTTTGTGCTCTGCATACTATAGACGAAGCGTTGGTAGCTAACTGGTACCTACTAGGCGGCCGGAAATGATCACTAATGTCTAGCAGATTTTACAAAGATCAGCACTTGAATTTGACTTAGACCCATACGGTAATGTCATTTGGCAGTGGATATGAAGCGCTTTTGTGCTTCGGTAGACACTTTAAGAGGTTGGTACCGGTAGTCATTATTTGTGTTGTGGTAGTCCTTAAGCCAAGTCCTTATCTGCGGGTTGAAATTTCTAAGAGCAGGTCTCTAATCTGCCTTCGCTAATCCACACTAGGTCTGCTTTTTGGATAATTACTTGATCCCTCTCATCTTGTTCCTGAGTCCTGCACTCAACCATGCTAAGTAGTAGGACATTAATAGGCTAAGATGATGATACAGTAGACTTTTTTACAAAATAGTAGCCTGACTCTTTTTAAGATTTTGTGAACTGAATTTTATTTTTACTAATCAACATGGCGCGAGCAAAGTTCCTTAACCTAAACTCTGGTTGGGTTCGATTTCCACACAGGGCACTTCAGTGTAATATCTGTTATTTAGTACCCATAGTGATGATGACCAACGAGCAGCTATCTAATTCTTAGCTATCTTCCAGTAAAAATCTCGTCCGAAATCAGTCTAGCTATTTCGGAGATTAGCGACAACAAACAGCAGCCACAACAAGCAGCAGCCACAACAAGCAGCAGCCACAACAAACAGCAGCCACAACAAACAATAAATCAATTATAGAATGCATGCCATTACACCTGTCTTAAACAAAAACCTGTCGAATTTAGTACTAGGTATGGATAGTATGTAGGTATTCCTAAAAAATGCTAAGTATTACGTTTAAAATATATAAAACTTTGACATAATAAGAATTGGATTTTATACAGAAATAACTTATTCATATTATTTTTATCTGCCTTGCATCAAGAACTTATTAAAAAAGCCACATCTAGACATATAAATACCGTTTCATTGTCACAAATCAGTAGAAGGCTGGTGAATCTTTCCGTCTTATCTAAATTAATATGGCTTTAACTGTGGTATCGTTAAGTTACAAACAAACGGCTTCTCTGTGACGGATTTATTTTATGTTATCAACTGTCAAGTGTGCGTGTTAGGAAAGTACCGTTTGGTAAGTCTTTTGTTAATCAAACTTTGCATTAGGAAGAGTTTTTGTGATTGCTTATCATATATTGCTCTGCCTGTTAAATTTAGGCTTGCACAGAGTAAAAATATCTTTAAGACTATGTTGCATGATTGCTATTTAAGTGAACCCTCGTCGGATTAAGTCTCCCTACTATCATCTTGCCTGTATTTTATATATTTATGTATATGTAGTGTACTTTATTAGTATTTTCTTAAGTTAGTTGATTTATGTAAGTTTATAAATTGTTTGTTTTAGTTTATAGCACCGTCTTTAACCCTCTCTGCTAACCTTATGGTTAACTGGTATAGAATGCCTTTGGCATTAGGTTCACCTTTGTACTTTCTTTTTTTGTGTGCGATAAAGATTATATAAATAAATATTTTTTACTTGTATGTTCAACGATATCTTATTCAATTAAGGTTGCAAAATTGGGCTTGTTTAATTCGATTGTTCTGTCATCTTGTACGGAAAAATATGAAAGAAATAAATCTACATCATATAACACCTGAGAAGGTGTGGTTAAAAACAAAATAACTCATTTCGTTTTTTAACATTTAAAGTTGCGTCTCCTCTTTTTTTCGGCAATATTACTTCTAAGCTATTAATCGCAAGTATTTTGAATGACGCCAGGTGATTAGTAGATTGAATACCAAAGAGACCGTTTGGTTGTTTGCCAATCACTTTATCTATACTAATATTATAAAGAGGAAAGATTTGTTTGTTTGTTTGTTTGTTTGTTTGTAATGAATAGGCTCCGAAACTACTGGACCGATTTCAAAAATTCTTTCACCTTTGGAAAGCTACATTATCCCCGAGTAACATAGGCTATATTATATTTTTAAAAAAATTAGGGATCCTTACTAAAAATCCAATAATGTAACCCAAGGTGTAAAAAAATGACCTGAAAACTTCCTTACATAGCGTGCGCAGCGAAAACTATTGATGATAGAACAAAATTATGTGGTAGTACATAATTTTGTTCTATCATCAATAGTTTTCGCTGCGCACGCTATGTAAGGAAGTTAAGTTTGCAGTACTCATCATTATCTACAAAAAGTGTCGCGACAGCATATGTCTAAATATTATAGTTACGTCACAGTAAGCGGTTTTTTATTATAAAAATTTAATTTATACGCCGCCGCTTGAAAAGGCTCTATATTTGTACCTTGGTATTAATCCTTATCAAAAAAAATTACTTTGTATTCAAGACGGCTTCAATACCTTTTTATAACTTTTTGAATTATTCGATTCGGACATTTCATTAGGAAGATATCACGAGTTTAAAAATGCAAGTATTAGAAAAAAGTCGCGTGGTGCCGGTCACCGCGCTCAGCTAGCCAGCATGCGATGTAGGCTCCATGTAAGCGTCACTGGGGTGGTACGGGGGGGGGGGGGGGGGAGTCAATGTAATCTATACTAATATTATAAAGAGGAAAGATTTGTATTTTTGTATGTAACGAATAAACTCAAAAATTACTGGACCGATATTAATAATTCTTTTTTCAATAAAAAGTTACATTATCACTGAGTAACATAGGCTATATTATAATTTCGAAAGAAATAGGGTTCCGTAAAATATTTGGGTTTTTCGGACACAAAGTGTAAAAATCAACCAGAACTGAGGGCCTACTCTAATTCAACGAAAATGAAACTTCGTATATATACATTCCTTTCACTCGATAATGATATTACCAAGGAGTGACAGAGATAGATGCAACGAAGTTTCGTTTTCGTTGAATTAGAGTAGGCCCTCAGTTGCGTACGCTGCCTAAACTATAAAAGATAGAACCACAAAATGTATGAATGAATTAAAGATCTTATACCACCTACTAAAAAGTCCGCGGCACACTATACCTATATATGGCGAGTGAGGCACAACAACCCTTTTTTTTATTTAAAAATCTTGATTTTTTTTGTACTATATATATTTTGTATATATTAATCCCTATCAATATTAATTATTTCATCACTAAGTGCAGTTTATGTAGATAATATTTGGTCTTGGAATGATCAAAATTGGACGTTTGTTTTTGAAGTTATGGCGAACTTAAATTATTACGATTTCTGCTGCACAGCGCCCTATCACGGGTCGGGGCTCCCGACCATCAGTTTATTTTGTCACCTAAAAATAATTTAATGTCAAATGTTGTTTATGGGGAAGATTTACAATAATCGCTTTAGTTATCTATCCCAAAATAACAGGTTGCTCTCCGGGACTGCCGGTAAGAGTAAAAACTAAGTATTAATTAGATTTAAATATTTTCATCATTAACAACTTCAACATCCACATAAAGACAATCTATGCAGCCTGCGGATAATGACTGCGTCGTCGATGTTAGTGTCCGTGTCTGTGAATTGATCTGGAAATCATTTTGCTGACCGTGTCTTTTCTGGGTAGGCATTTTACAGCGGTAGCCGACATCCACGCGGGCGGAGCCGCGGGCGACTGCTAGTTTCTTATATTTGTTAAACTTTTATGTGCAATAAAACCCATCAGAAGTCCCCGCTGACGCCCTGTTTGACAGTGGGCGCGGGGACCCCTTGCTAGGGATATTTTACCTACATATGTACTTGCTTGCTAGAAGTACATACAAAATCAATATAATTAACTTTTTCTGTGATGTTTTTGTAAGATTTCTCTTAAATTAGACACCCATGTTTCAATATGTACCTTACCTTTAATGAGTTATTTACATACAATCATGGCAGTTTCCCCAAAAGAATAGCCAGAAGCATATACCGAACATTTTTTCATTCATCAAAAAATTATAATATGTTGGTCCCACGTAAAAGGTGGCGAGCCTATTGCCGCTTACTGGAAACTTTTGTGTTTGCCGTTGATCGGCAGGTGCACACTTGAAATCTCAAGATCTTGGTAGGATCCCTCAGCTACTAGTTATTTGATGTTATTATTTATATGCTAAGCACAGTTTCGTACCCAATTTTTTCATCATTTATAAATCAATTGTTAATGTTATATTGCATTGTATAGCGGTATATCACGGACATAATTATGAAGATTGTAATTTAAGTATCTAACTAATCGATAATTTAAAAGAGCTTAGCCTGTGACTCCTATGACTTTCTCACAGAGTGGTGGCTCGGAACTAGCACTAATATTCACTTACGCTCAATTTTTTTTTTATAAGTGAATCTAAGTTACATTTCGTTTTATTAATGTCATTTTGAAGTAATATGTAACAGTTTTTGGAATAAATAATTTCTGATTTAAATTATTCAGATTCGATTTTGTTTCCTTGAATAGTTGAATTTAACATTTAATAGTTAACTTGAATTTAAGAGCGCTTTAAAAATGTTCGTTTGCAGATGATGGTGCACCACAACATCCAGATCGGATTGCAGAGCGTGTTCAGTGGCTCGGTAATTTATTTTCTTTCTTATTTTCATTAGTTGTTACTATGTATTTAGTGAAGCGCTTGTAGCTCCGCGATGCTCGGTGGGAAAGTTTACAGAGGTCAGTCCTTGGATGGGTGACCGTTTGTGTGGCATTTGATATTGAGCGCTTCCGTGCTTCGGAAGGCACGTCAAGCCGTTGGTCCCGGTTATCACTAAATGAGGTAGTCGTTAAGCCATGTTAGAGGCCTGATTGGGAGGCTTAAAAAATTCTAACAGCAGGACGCTATAGGTACACCTGCCTCCGCCAATCCGCACTGGGTCAGCGTGGTGGAGTATGACCCAATACCCTCACACCTTGGTATGTGTGAGTAGGCTCGTGCTCAGTAGTGGGACGTTAATGGGCTAAGGTGATGGTGATGATAATGTATTTAGTTATCACAGGAGGAAGCATTCATAGGTCCGTGGTACTGTCCGTTTTTTTATATAACCTGGACTTATTAAAAAATACTTGCGATTAATAGCTTAGAAGTAAAATGGCCTATACGCAACTTTACATGTAGGTAATATTGAGAAACTAAACGGGTTATTTCATTTTGAACCATACGTTCTCATGTGTCATATGATGTAGATTTATGTCGATATTTTTCATTCAAGATGACAAAGAACAATCAAATTGAAAAAGCCTAATATTAGCGATCGCACATAACTCCCAACCTTAAATAAGTCAATATCAGCTTCTGTTACGGCCACACTATTTAATAAGACTAAGTATTATGTGTATAACAAAAGAAATGCTGAGTTGAATTATGTACAGACGTACCTAAAATACCTATATGTTTTGTACTCAGTAATCAGTAATCAGCAAAACACGCGTGACTACAGTATGTTTTAGTTGAAATGTGTAGTTGTTATGTTATAAATTGTGATATTATTGGTAATTATGACTGTTATTGAGTGTGTGTATTCTTCTGTGGAGAATTCAGTAAGACTTCTTAATTTATTAAGCCTTTATTGATGAAACTACTCTAAACATTAATTATACATAGATACATTAACACATCGGTTATCCTAGATAGTACTCAGCGTATCTTGTGACACATAGGCCTCTTCCAGCCTTTTCCACTTCTCTCTGTCTCCAGCTATCCTTGTCCAGATAGCCTCTCCAATCTTTCTTATATCGTCCATCCATCTTTTTGCCTGCCTGCCTCTAATGAAATGGACTAAAATCTTAACAGAGTGGCAACCACGCGATGGCAACAGGAAAAGAGACTTTTTAATTATCGAAGGTGAAATTTAGTACTATATTGCCTATTCTGATGTTTGGTATGAATAAACCAAGTACATTAAAACCGGACAAAGTCAAAATTATTGATTCAAGTTTGGTTAAATGTAAATTTAGAAACTAACGCATTCGTTCACGGCTGACATGAGCAAGAATTACGCTAGCAAACCGACAAGTCTTTCATATTATCTTCTTAAATCTGTATAAAGTTGCGTTCACGAAATAAATAAACCAAAAAGTAGTTTAACTGTCGACAAATTTTTTTTCAAAGAGGTAATCGTCGCCACAACATAAATAACCCACGCAAAATCAATTCATTTAGAGCTTTGTTATTGTTATTATATTATTTATCGCTAGTAACAGTACAAACATATATGTGACAAAACATTGCTAGTATTGATTTTCTCGAAGCGCTCGTAGCTCTGCGGTGCTCGGTGGTCGGAAACGATCACCGAAGTACAGCAGAGTTTACAGAGGTCAGTCCTTGGATGGGTGTCCGTTTGTGTGGCATTTGATATCGAGCGCTTCCGTGCTTCGGAAGGCACGCTAAGCCGTTGGTCCCGGTTATCACCAAATGTGGTAGTCGTTAAGCCATGTTAGAGGCCTAATGGGCGGCTTGATAAATTCTAACAGCAGGACGCCATACACCTGCCTCCGCCAAACCTCACTGGGTCCGCGTGGTGGAGTATGACCCAATACCCTCGCACCTTGATATGTGAGAGGAGGCTCGTGCTCAGTAGTGGGACGTTAATGGGCTGAGATGATGATGATGATTGCTTAGCTTTGGTTATTTGCATATTATACAGAAGTTCTTCCTATGTGAGTTATTTTCTTCTTTTATTTCAAATCTTGTGACTGCAGAACTCAGGTTTTTGTAGACTTAAGTAACCTAAGGTATAAATATGTATAAAAAGCTACCGAATCTAAGCGGGGGCGTGTCATGTGTAATAATATTCTTAACCTCGCAGTCCCCAGATGAGGAGCCAGCGAAACCGGACGGGGAGCAAGTGCGGGAGGGGAATGTCACCTATGGGATAGATGACATCCCACCATGGTACCTCTGCATATTCATGGCTTTGCAGGTTATACTTTTGACCCTTTATCCAAGGGGTCATCCATAAATTACGTCACACGATTTTCATGATCTCTGGACCCCCTCCGTCCTTGTCACAGCTGATCACATTTGTAAGACCCCCCCCTCTCGAGTGTGATGTCTCATATTTTGCATTTGTACAGCAAGTAATAATTGACGACCGATATGGCGTGGAGGTCAGTATACACTTCACTCCAGAGGTCGTGGGTTCGATTCACACACAGGACAAATCTTTGTGTGCATGAACATGAATATTTGTTCTGGTCTGGGTGTTTTCTATGTACCTATATTAAGTATGTATTTAAAAAAAAAAAAGTATGTAAGTATTTTTATCCGTTGTTTAGTAGTCATTCATAACACAAGTTCTTAATTATACTTACATTGGAATTAAATAATTGGTGTAATTGTTAGAAAGTATTTATTTATTTAATTACAATATACGGTATTCGTTTTAAATTAGTTTAGGACCTATATTTTGAAATGTGACATCACCAAATTTTGGATACCTTCCACCCTCTTGTCACACCATGTCACACTTCGTCATCCCCTCCCGCTCCCTTAACGTGTGACGTAATTTATGAATAGCCCCAAGTTACATCATCATCCTAGCATTATCCCAAAAGACCATAGATATATAATAGATAATGCAAGTATCACGATTTGTATTAAAGACAAGCGTTTTTTTAACACTTCCTTTTACGTCGCTACTGATATGTAGTGTCTGGAAATCCGAACTGATTTATCGACACTGATGCCGTTGAATGAAAACGTCATCGTTGGTTTGATTCTCCTTGCTGTCATATTTCAGTATTATATGTTAATATTTTTGTGTAGTTAATATTTTTTTATTTTAATTTATATATGTTGCTAAAAGTTTAAGGAACACTTACGTAACAGATTTAAAACTAAAAAACTATTTTACATAAAAACCCTATAAATAAAACAGTAAATCATACAATAATTAATTATTCAAAACAAACACACTTGCACACACACCACACATACACTCACAATCACTCACCAACACACACAGCTGAGAGAGATATTAACATGTTTTATATTAACGTGTTTTGATATTAACATGTTTTATATTAACATGTTTTATACTGGTCCTTTTTTAAATAATGTATTTGATAAGTAGAATTGTGAACTAAGCGTGGCCCCCTAGCACATATTTCCCATAAATACATCTCAGGGAACAGGGGTGGCTGAAAACCAGCGCCGTCTAGTGTGTATACGCTGGACAGCACAAGCTGAGCCATCACCTTTTGCTCTCTGGACCTTCTTAATTATAAATAAATTAAATTCTGGTTGCAATTTTCATATGTAAAAACTTTTTTTAACCGTGTTATGTAAAGGGAAGCAATAAATGATTTTTTATTTATTTATTTATTTTATTATGTTTATTAACTACCGCTCCGCCTTTAAATTTTTCTGCTATCTCTAAGGTTAACTGGCAGTGAATGCCTTAAGGCATTAAGTTCGCCTTTTGTAATACTTTTAAGTAAGATTAAATATATATAGATAAAGGCTATAGGCGCGCCACCTTTTACGTGGACCAACATTATAACTGGCGAAATTAGGGCGGTTAATATGCCTCTGCATAACCCTTCGGAGATAAAGGCGTGATTGTGTGTATGTATGTGTGTGTATTTATGGATGCGTGTGTATGTATGTGTATGAGGCATGTGTATGAGGCATGTGTATCTATCTATATATCTGTTCACGGAAGATCAGCGTCGTGACATCCTATGGTGTCTGACAGTGTGCTGAGTGGACACCGTTTCAGTACATGGTTTAATGTTGTATTTTGCTTGTGTAAATTTAATCGTTGCTTTTTTGTGTACTTAATTTCTATGTTTATTTGTACTGAATAAATTTATTTTCTTTCTTCTCTTCTTTCTTCTTCTATGTGTATGTATTTATGTATTAAATGATAATTACCTGCAGCATTACCTGACGATGATCGGCGCCATCGTGGCAATTCCCTTCATCCTGTGTCCAGCGCTCTGCATGCGGGAGACAGATCCGGACCGTTCCAACATTATATCCACCATGATCTTTGTCACAGGTATGTTATGGAGCAGTGAATCATAAATATTCTTGGACGATCGATATGGCGTGGAGGTCAGTATAACTGTACTTCGCTCCTGAGGTCGTGGGTTCGATTCCCGCACAGGACAAATCAGGGCATTAGCATGAATATATGTCCTGAGGGCCTACTCTAATTCAACGACATACTAAACTTAATTATACCCATCCCTTTCACTTGATACTGACATACCTAGTGAGTGAAAGAGATAGGTGTAACAAAGTTTAGTAATATCAAAATATGAATGTATGTTTATCCCTTATTATTATTCATAACACAAGTTCTTAACGATACTTATCTTAGAATTTAATAATTGGTGTGATTTTAAGGAATATTTTAATTATTTATCTTACACCAGACCTCAAACTTGTAACATTAGCCTTGAATTAAGCAGATCTTGTACTATGAGTTTCTACTAAACAACGGTTAAACATACTTATTAAATATATTTTTTCTTTTTAAATATCTACTTATAATAAATGAGAAGACACCCAGACCATGACACATAGTATATGCCCTGTGTGAAAATCGAACCCATTATCTTAAGAGCAGATTGCATGCTGACCGCCACTTCATATCTGTCGTTATAAATTTTGTATCAATAGTTGTATATTAATATTTAAATAAAGGTCTATCTTCATTAATTTGTCATATATTAGGTCGGGGAAAAAGTCTTTTCGCATAACGTAGGTATAAACTTATTATAAAATTTTTTTGACTGTACTATTAATTGTGTCTGGCTGGTTTTGGTAACATTAAAAAGGTTCCATTATAAAGAAAAGAAAAAAATAAAAAAAAGTTGTTTCCCGCTATTTTTCATTTGTTTTTCTCTCCGTAAAAATGAGTGAATCTAATGAAGAAATTCGATACATTTTAAAATTTTATTATAAAAAAGGCAAAAATGCAACTCAAGCAGTGAAAAAAATTTGCGATGTTTATGGACCTGATGCAGTGTCAGTAAGAGTAGCACAAATTTGGTTCAAACGTTTTCAGTCCGGAAATTTTGATGTTAAAGATGCACCTCGCTCTGGTCGCCCTGTTACGAATAAAATGGACGCCATTTTTGAAAGAGTGGAGCAGGATCGGCATATTAGTAGTTACGATGTAGCTGAAGAACTGGGAATTGACCACAAAACAGTTTTGACCTATTTGAAGAAAGCTGGTTATACAAAAAAGCTCGATATTTGGGTGCCACACGAGCTCACTCAAAGAAACTTAATGAACCGTGTACTCATTTGCGATTCATTATTGAGACGTAATGAAACCGAGCCGTTTTTGAAGAGATTGATAACTGGTGATGAAAAGTGGATCACGTACGACAAGAACGTGCGAAAAAGGTCGTGGTCGAAAGTTGGCCAGGCTTCACAGACTGTGGCCAAACCTGGCCTAACACGAAATAAGGTGATGCTGTGTGTATGGTGGGATTGGAAGGGCATTGTTTATTATGAGCTTTTACCGCCCGGCAAAACCATCGATTCTGATCTTTACTGCCAGCAACTGATGAGATTAAAGGAAGCAGTCGAGAGAAAACGGCCGGAATTGATCAACAGGAAGGGTGTGGTCTTTCATCACGATAACGCTAGACCACACACATCTTTAGCCACTCAGCAAAAATTAAGAGAGTTCGACTGGGAGGTCCTAGTGCATCCACCATATAGCCCTGACCTTGCGCCTTCAGATTTTCACCTGTTTCGGTCTCTGCAGAATTCTTTAGGTTCTGTAAGGTTGACCTCAAGAGAGGACTGCCAAAACTATTTGTCCCGTTTTTTTGATCAGAAGTCCCAAAGTTTCTACAGTAACGGGATAATGTCTCTGCCCACAAAATGGCAGAAAGTTATTCAACAAAACGGTACATATATATTGTAAATAAATGTAAATAAACTTTGAAAAAAATGTCTTGACTTTTCATACAAAAATACGAAAAGACTTTTTCCCCAACCTATTAGTTTATGTCTTTTAGTGTAAACAATTTTAATTTAGATTCTTGTCATTTATGTCTGTTTGTTTTATGTTATAGAGAACTTTAAAACATATCAAAAACATTAAAAAAATTTACAAGTTTCTGAAATTTTAAACAACTATATATTTTATTCAACTATCAATCAAAATACAAACTAACAATAAAATCAAGTTTGGAGGTGCTGGGATTTGAACCCAGGACTTTCAGCATGCGAAGCAGACACTCTACCACTGAGTTACACCCCCGGATAACCAAATGCTTAAAATTTATAGTTACATTGCAATACATGCCAGTGAAAAAGTAACCGGTTTATTGGTAAAACTGATATTACATTATTCTTTGAGCTACAAGATTACCTTTCACTTAACGATGTCCAATGAGACAAGTTCGGAGTAAACTAAAACATTGTAGCCGGTCAATAGTATTTATATACTTAAAGATATGACATCAAATTAAGGCGTTTTCCATTTTTCCATTTTTAAGAAGGCAATAAAGGAACACTTCCTTGCTGCCTGCTAGCTGTACCTTTTTGTCTAATTATTTAATTTTGGTTTTTTATTGTTGTTTTATTTTCGTTTGTTTTGTGACGTATTTTGTGCACGTGTCTACTTTGGATATATTTTTTTCTTTTTTTCGGTTCCTTTTAAGGATAAGCAAAGCATCTTTGTGTATGTTACTAATGTGCATAAATTGTTAAATAAATAAAATAAATAAGGCGAATCGAGTGAGTAATAAAAATACTTGAAACAATAAAAAATAACAGAATCTTGTTTTTTGTTTTTTTTTTTATTTTAATTAGGGGGGCTTACAGCCGACATGACTGCATGTGATTGCAACTGTGAGTGAGTTTTAATTCACACGAAGATCTTATAAAACCATAGGTACAACAGCACAGTATCAATAACAGTGGGTGTTCATAAACTTATTGCCCTAGCATTTTTTTAAAAATTATTAATGGTTATATTCGATTTACAATAATATACATTAAATAATTCTTTCACGTTCACACCAATTATTTAGTTTTTAGATAAGTATCATTAAGAACTTGTGTTATAGATATTAAAGAGCTGGTATATACTTTTGTACGTAACTAACTAACATTAATGATGATGATTAAAAATTCATCAGGAAGACCACACGTTATTTTTTATTTGCAATATTTCTCATGGTTACATTATTATAAGCGATTTTTTATTTTTAATATTTCTGAAAGAAGTGCACAATTGTGAGGGTCAGAACTAGAGATTTTATACCCATTTTCAAATACAGTCTTCATTTTTTAGGTCTGATTACCTGGCTACAAGCAACCTTCGGCTGCCGGTTGCCCATCGTCCAGGGCGGAACTATCTCGTTCCTGGTCCCGACCCTGGCCATCCTGGGCCTACCGGTGTGGCGCTGCCCGTCTCCTGAACTCCTGGACTCGATGACAGACCAGGAGAGACGTGACGTGTGGACCAGCCGCATGTGCGAGCTGTCCGGGGCTATTTCGGTGTCTGCTTTGCTGCAAGTTGTCTTTGGTAAGAGGTTTTGGATGCAGAATCTTTTAAGACGTTCAAGCTAATGCTTTTTTCTTGTTGACTAGCCTTAGCGCAATCTACCACGACTTCTTCACAAGCATGGCTCAAACAAGTTGGTCCTTTACCATACATACATACATTCACGCCTGTTCAGGCTGTAGGCAGAAGCATATTCATACGCCCACACTTCGCCGATTACATAGTTGGTCCCACGTAATAGGTGGCGAGTCTATTGCCACTTATCGGTCACTGTTTTGTTCGCCAGAGTTCATCCGTTGATCGGCAGGTGCACCACTTGCAGGTGAGGTTGGCTTGGGCTCCTTAGGTCTTGTTAGGGTCCCTATGCACCCTTTACTATTTAGTTGAGAAAGAGTGTTGTTCTGTGGTTTTGTCGTGGATCGTAATGAGGGTAACGTATGGCTTTAGACTATTAATTTTTCTACGCCCTGTTATCGATTAGATATATAAAACTAAACTACTAAGCAAGTGATGGATTAAAAATATCTTTGTTACAATTCCCGCGCTACTATAATTTCCCGAAAAATCGAGAAACTATTCAACACGACACGTGTTTCGCCCTTACACAGGGCATCTTCAGGTAAGTTGTCTTAAGTTGTTGTAAGATTGTCTTCAGCGTTGGTCGTGAAGACATCGTTGTTCTGAGGCTCCTATCTTACTTGAAGATGCCCTGTGTACAATGGATTTCCGCAAAGTAACGCCTGAATCAATAAATTATTTAATAAATTAACTAAACTACTGTTGTATTTTTTTCAAAACGTAATAAAACAATTCATGTGTAGGTAGTTTATTATTCAGGGTCATTGGGATCCAAAGAGATGTAGGTAATAGCTTTTTCTAAAATAGTACATATAGTTTTTGATAAATCAAAAGATCTTGACAGCGCGTACCTAACTACTTATTTCAACCATCACTTTGGCCAATCTATAAATCATTTTATTTTCCTAAAATCATCATCATAATAATCATCTCAGCCTTATAAAGTATACTGCTACATATAAACCTTCCAAAAAGATTACATTCTATTAGGGACTTCTGCCCATAATCACCACGCTGGGCAGGCGGGTTGGTGAATGCAGTTTAAGCCAGTACGCAGGATGACGCTGCTGCCGATCATCTGGTAGGATTTCTCTTCGTCGACTCTTACTACCCCCCATGAGATAAGAGAGGGTGGCGCACTATCCTAGGCCGGTACCACACGGCTTGTTTCTATAATTAAAATAAAATAAATATTTCTGACACTTACACCAATTATTCAGTTCCAAGATAAGTATCAATAAGAACTTGTGGTATGGATACTAAATAACGGATAAACCAGAACAAATATTCATGTTTATGCACACAAAGATTTGTCCTGTGTGGGAATCGAACCCACGACCTCAGAAGTGGAGTGCGAGTATACTCGCCACCACGCCATATCGGTCGTCAAATTGTAAAAATTTTAAAAATTAATATTCTCAGGGTATTTCGGAATATTCGGCCAGCTGCTGCGGTTCGTTACTCCGCTGACGATAGCCCCAACGGTGGCTTTGGTGGGACTGACCCTGTTCGAGCATGCGGCTGAAGCAGCTGCCCAGCAGTGGGGTATTGCAGCAGGGTAAGCTCCACATATTAACTAACCCTCACCTAAATATAATAATCATAGCCCATTAACTCCCCACTATTAAGCACGGGCGTCCCCTCACCCAGTTGTATGAACTGGACCAGACCAGGAACCAGATGAATGACGTCCTACTAGTAGATCTTTTCAAGCCGCCCAATTAGGCCTCTGACATGGCTTAACGACTAACACGGAAAACACGTTTAAATAAACAACTGGCGGCTTTGAATTTTAACATCTTTAAAACGCTACTTTATAAAATTTACAAGTTTTAAGATTATTACAAAATCTGTCCTAACAAAAAGTATTTTAAAGTGCATTTAAAATTCTGTTAACTTACTACTTTAAAGACGGGCTAATGCGTTCGGGTTACTTTAACTGACTCTTAAACTAAGTTTAAGGTGGCTTTTGATTTGGAGCCACCTCTCACAATGTAACAAGTTTCATCTAAAAAAAAAATTTTTTAAGACTTTTATTTCCAAATTACAATTAAATTTCATTACATTCCGTCGTTTCTATCCAGCTACTCGACAACACAGACCTAGCGAGAAGACTGAGAAGGACAAAACCTTTTGAGTTAGTTTAGTGTAGTGTCAGTGAAGTGTAATACTGTGACTAAGAACACATTACTAAAGTGTATTCGCCTTAATAGAAACAATAAGAATAGTGTTATTGGACAAATTCTTACTTTTGAAATATGTAGTAGTTTATGATAAAAGAAAGTTACTAATTAGTCTTTAGATAGGCTTGATTGTAGTGGATATAAGATACCTCCTTTCAAAAAGGAAAGTATTTAGTATAGGTAAAAAAAAAACATTCCGTCAAACTCCATAGCAGTTTAACACTCAATACTTATATTTACATTGCATGTTAAATTACAAAATTATCTAGACAAATCTGTGCTAAAATAAAAGTGAATTTTGCCACAGCTACAAATGGGATATTTAGGCATGAGATTACACTGAAACTCCCTGGAACGTTTAAAAACACAAATTGCAGAGGTGCTTTAATTGCTCTGTTTGCCTAGAGCAGGGCGGGCCCCTGAATAAGGTCAGAGTTGAACGGACGGGCTCCATCGATCTAGAAATCATTTACAGTAATGATAGTTAAAAGTACCATTCATGAAATATCAAATTAATACACCAATGTTGCCTAACAGTTTAAAATAACTTTGGCTTTTTGTAAAACATACTACAAACCAATGCCAATAAAAACTTACCTGTCATTAACACGAAAAAAAAGGAAGCATTTCTTGGAGACATAATAATAATAATAATAAATCTTTATTGCTTTATTTGGTACAAAAGATCTTAGACATAAATAGCACAACTATTCTTTAGTTGCCATTTGATTGATACCTATATATGTCTAAGATCTTCTGTACCAAATGATGCAATAAAGATTTTATTATTATTATAATGAAATCTCCAAGAAATGCTTGTTTTTTTTTTCGTTTCAATGACGGGTTAATTTTGATTGGCCTATACTTAAGCGCTTATCAGGTTCTCCTGCCAGTAAGTTTCAGGTCACAGTGTAAATGGATTTGCTCCACATTCAAACCAAGATTTGTCTCGTCTGGTTGATGGATAAGCTGTGCCTATTATCTTTGCCGACTTAGGTTCGGAGTCTATTCAGATACCTCCAGACATATAAATAAAAATGCTTTTAAATTATTTACGCAAAGTTTTGTTAATTTAAACAAGCTTTAAGGCGATTTGCTCACTTGACCGCTCTTCGTCGCGGAAGGTGGAACTGCATATTTGAACTCATAAATAAACCAGCTTGGTTCGTGACTTGTATCAGGCAGGTATTTCATACGGAGATACTCGCATACAACATTAAAATTCGCGACGATGCGCAGTGTGAAAAGCGCCTAAGCTGTTTGGTAGAAAGAAGGAAATGTTTCATTGTGTACTTCAAAAAATTAAAAAGTCTACTTAAAGTTACTTCATTGGGAGGTTAGATTATGTTAGAATAGTTAATTTAGCTAGTCAAGTATCACATATACTTGAAGTTTTCTGCATAATTAGATTTCTGCCTAACTTAATATACATAGTTGTAAACTAGTGACCCGAATGAACAGCTTATAAATCAAAATCACATTGATTTAATTAGTTTACCTAAGTTGCGCTCGGCCTATGTTTGCTACGAGCATTATGTGTGCTACGGATTTAACGAGTACTACGGATATAATTTATGCTACGGACTGTATGTATGCTACGGGCACTATGTTTGCTGTGAGCTTTGGTATACGCAGATTTGCAGTGCCCTATTTACGTGGCCTAGATCCGATATGAAAATTAAATTCTATCGGAACGACGCTTATACGAGTCAACCGTCTGAAATAAAAACCTGACATAGCTGTACTATATCATCGTGTTTTTTGAACCCGGTCTAAAATCAAACACAAAATACTTTTATTATATAAACTATTACATAGTTGCATAGGGATTCTAACAACATCTAAGGAGCCCAAGCCAACCTCACCTGCAAGTGGTTCCCCTGCTGAGGCTCTGGCGGACGTAACAGATCCCGGTTAGCAGCAATAGGCTCGCCACTTATTACGTGGGACCAACAATATAATTGGCGAAGTGTGGGCATGTAATATGCCTCTGCCTACCCCTTCGGGGAAATAGGCGTGAAAGTATGTATGCACTATTTATGTAATAACATAGTACTTGTCGTCAACGGTCGGTTGTTCTGAGTAGATTAATTATTGAATTATCAAATTTTATTAAATTATATGCTATGCTCGGAGTGTCCCTACGTGATCGAATCAGAAATGAGGAAATCCGTAGGAGAACTAGAGTGACCGACATAGCGAAGCACGTTTGCAAGCTGAAGTGGCAGTGGGCGGGGCACATAGCTCGAAGAACCGACGACTGATGGGGAGTTAAGGTTCTTGAATGGCGACCACGAATCAGCAAGCGTAGTAGAGGGCGGCCCAACACGCGATGGACCGATGACCTGGTCAGGGCGGCGTAAAGCCAGTGGATGCAGGCGTCAAAGGATCGATATACGTGGAAAGCAATTCGGGAGGCCTATGTTCAGCAGTGGACTTCAAATGGGTGATATGATGATGATGATGCTGATGATTAAATTATATGATTATTAAATTAAATAAAAACACGAATTTATTGAATTCGCAAACCAGATTAAAAAAAATTAATCTATAAGGGTTTATAATATTATACTGTCTTCTAGGCAAACGGCTTTCAGTAGTTATACATCTTATGTAGATTGGAAATGAAGATGACTTTCTAATTCCTCATGGGCGTATATCTTTGACGGCCGATATAGCGTGGTGGCGAGTATATCCGCTCTCCGCTCCAAGATCGTGGGTTCGATTCCCACACAGGACAAATATTTGTGTGCATGAACTTGACCATTTGTTCTGGTCTGGGTGCTTCCCTATAGAAATTAAGTATTTATATACAAAAAAATAGTATTTATGTATGTTTATCCGTTATTTAGTATCCATAACACAAGTTCTTAATGATACTTATCTTGGAACTAAATAATTGGGGTAATTGTTAGAAAATTTTTTTTTAATCTAAAATTAATGGAAGGTGCAATGGATTTTAAAGAAACTAATTGGTTTATTTGTTGCTGTATTTTAATTTATATCTCTTACAGATATGTTTTTTTGAATGTTCGAATAGAGATAGACGAGCTGGATCGTGAAAAACTAAATAGGTAATTTAATTTCTGTGCGACAGTACAAACTACATGTTACTGGGCAAAGCTGCTAACCAAAGCACAATAAAGCCTTATGCCGACCTTAATTTGCCATACATACATACATTCACGCCTGTTTCCCAAAAGGGGTAGGCAGAGGCATATTATACGCCTACACTTCGCCAATTATAGAGTTGGTGCCACGTAATAGGTGGCGAGCCTATTGCCGCTTACCGGGCACTGTTATGTTATGTTCGCCAGAGCCTTGTCCGTTGATCAGCAGGTGCACCACTTGCAGGTGAGGTTGGCTTTGGCTCCTTAGATGTTGTTAGGACCCCTATCACCTCTTGGTTGGTCCCTATACACCCTATACCTAGTTTAAATTGGGTGGTAATTAATTTATTTTTTCGCAGTTAATTGCCAATTATAATTTTCCCAGCGCTCCTTTGTCTAATTTAGGCGTATGACTTTAATTAGGTGCTTGAGCTTTGTTTATTTCCGTCTAAACCATATTATTTATGTTCATACATAAGTAGTATATTAAAAAGAAATGTAAATTAGATGATAATATTCATAGTTATCGTGTAGTGTTATCTATAAGTGCAGTTAAGCAACGTTGGCCTCTTTTAAGATATAGAGGAAGGCGTATCGTGTCTATCTCTCAATCTTTAATGAGACGTAGACGGTCACCTGTCCAAAGACTAACGTCTGTGAGCCCTGCTTAATTTCAGTGTTCGATTCCTACAGCTTCATTTCATCATTACAGCCCATTAACGTCCCACTACTGAGCACGAGCCTCCTCACACATATCAAGGTGTGAGGGTATTGGGTCATACTCCACCACGCGGACCCAGTGCGGATTGGCGGAGGCAGGTGTATGGCGTCCTGCTGATAGAATTTAAGCCGCCCATTAAGGCCTCTAACATGGCTTAACGACTACCACATTTAGTGATACGGCCTAACGTGCCTTCCGAAGCACGGAAGCGCTCGATATCAAATGCCACACAAACGTCACCCATCCAAGGACTGACCTCTGTAAACTCTGCTTTACTTCGGTGATTGTTTCCGACCACCGAGCACCGCGGAGCTACGAGCACTTCATTTATATAGTACACACAGAAATATACATATAGAAAACCCTTAAAACTAAGAAACATTGGGTACACGGCACAGCTTATTCCAAAAAGAAATATCTTTCAGCTGGCCCGCGAAAGGAAAAACTTTAGGTAAAACTGGCTAGTGTGTGCATTAAAATATAATAAACACAGAAAAAAAAACAATCATACATTAAAAACAAAAAAAAACTGTCTTAAAATATATATTATATATTTTTTTTTAATGTGACATGTCATAATGACTACACCCTGCCTGATGGTGAGCTGTCGATGCAGGCCAATAAAAAATAAAAGCGCTTTATATCGTGAAATAAGCACGGTATAAAGCGCATCCACTCATGACGGCCTGCTAATATGCCCTGTCACGCCCCGCTTAAAAGAGCCTTTTTTTTTATCGTCGGTAAAAAATGCTGTTTACGCACTGTCTCCCGGCCAATGGGGGGACCGGGAGGGGAGTGTGGGGCTCACTGCGGCAGACGCGACCACCGCAGTCCCACTCACTAAAAAACTTACGACGACGCCCACCGCTGTTGAAAAAGGGGCTGGGGGCCAGTGCCTGGGTTTGTAGCTTCTGGCACCCCGCCCGCGGCCAACGTCCCCCGGATCAGAACCGGATGGACCTCCTCAGAGAAGCGCAGTGTGTCGCGCCCCTCCTACCTCCTTGTGCGGCCATGGCGTAACTGGTCGACTTCTGGGAGGGTCTACAGCTAGACGGAAGGGGCCCCCTGCCCCCGCCGCCTAAGACCTTCCAGGCGCGGCTGGACGGGCCCTCCTTGCCCGCCCGCTGCGCCAACGGCGTAGCCGGAGAGAGAGCGGATCCCGCTCCCACTCCCGCTCCGCGGCCACCTTCTGCGACATCACCACTTCGCAGAAGGAGGCCATCGCCTCCCACGCCGTCTCGCTGTCAACCATCATTCGCATGATGGTCGGCAGCGAGAGAGCGACTCCACCCAGGGCCGCGGTAAGCGTCGCCCGCGGCCCCGCTCACGCTGGGCACTCCACCAACGTGTGCTGCGCAGTGTTGACTGCGCAGTCACAGTGGTGGCAGCACCGGGTCGATTCCCCCCCAGCGACGTCACACAGATACTTCCCAAAACAACCGTGCCCGGAAAGCACCTGCGTGAGCCGGAAGAACATCGACCCCCACCGACGGCCGACCCATCGCTCCAAGATGGGCCCAACCGCCTCGAGGATACGGCGCTTCGAACCTTCGGCCCGCTTAAAAGACCTGGGATCATAGGAAATAGGAAACGCATGAGCCGGCAGCGAATTCCAGAGCTTAGTGGTTTTGCTCAGAAACGACTTCCCAAATTTCTTGGTTCGAGTGCTGATAGTCTGCACAGTATGAGGATGGTTTCTAAGACCAGCACATGTTGTTCGGGAGAGGAAAGAATGAAGGATAAGATCGAAAAGCTCCTCAGAACACTCGAAATAGTAGTTCCGGTAGAAGACACTGAGAGATGCAATGTCTCTCTCTCTATATCATTGTATCTCCGTTTTATATAATATGTCAATAATTCAGCTTATTTTAAATTACGTGGTTTTTGTTAGGGGACCCCTTAACAGCGAAATATTCTTGAATGCTAAAGAAATTTGCAAGTAGGTGTCTCTTGTTAATAGAGGACTTAAATCTTCAGTATTAAGACAATGCACTCATCACACCGAAGATATCATGACATGAATAATAATAATAATAATAATAGATAAATAATAAAATACATACATACATAATGTCACGCCTCTTTCCCGTAGGGGTAGGCAGAGATTACATCCGTCCACTTGCTACGATCTTGGCACACACTTTTAGCTTCATTCACACTCATTAACCTCCTCATACACGCCCGTCGGTTTAGGGTACTTTTGACCTGCCCTTTCTCTAAAATTTTTTGTATTTGGTCATGGAAGGTCTTACGTGGTCTTCCTCTCCCAACACTTCCATCCACTTGTCCATCATAAATCACTTTCGTTAATCTACTTTCATTCATCCTCTCAACATGACCAAACCATCTAAGCATACCTTTCTCAATTCTTGTCACTATATCTTCTTTTACACCAGCTTTAACCCTTATCACTTCATTCCTTATCCTATCACTCAATTTCACACCAAGAATATTTCTGAGTGCTCTTATCTCTACTGCATTAATCTTACTATAATTATAATATAAGATTAATTAAATAGTATGTAAGTAATTTTATATTAAAATTGTGTTGCTGCGCCCTAACAGGGTATCATGTATATACCTTTACTTTTTATAACGTCCTATGTCTACTCATGATCGCAATAAATATTTGAAGTTGAAGTTGAAGTTGAAGCCCAGCAATTTCACCACGGCACCCTACATATCACCTAATTATGGCCTGCTCATTAATATTGCGGACAAATAATATACCAACAACCCTGAACATTCGAACATTCTCTACAAGAACATGTTATTAATAATCCTCCTCTATAACATTCTAAAACCGGCGGCTTTCCTTTGTTAGCTACATTAGCACGGCATTTCGTTAGAATTATCTCATTAACAAGATTGAAGATTGATGGTACCCACCAGTTGTTTAATTAGGGTAACCAATCTTTCAAAACATCCTGACATTGAAGTAGAAACCAGCGCCGTCTAGTGTGTATACGCTGGAAAGCACAAGCTGAGCCATCACCTTTTGCTCTTTGGACCTTCGTAATTAAAATTAAATTAAATTCTGGTTGTAATTTTAATATGTAGTAACTTTTTTTAATCGTATATATATGTAAATTATGTAAAGGGAAGCAATAAATGATTTTAATTTTTTTTATTTTATTTTAGAAAATTATAAAAGTTGCCGAAGTTTTTCGGTCGTAGCAATTCATTTGGGTATAACTATCGAACTAAACGCGCAGAACCCACAGTTTTTGTCAGTGGCATGATTCTATGTAATACCTATAACTGTTTTTTTGTTAGTTGTTAATTGAAGGGGACCAGGAAAGGGGGAAGA
The DNA here is from genome assembly GCA_949126915.1 of Musotima nitidalis. Classification (NCBI taxonomy): domain Eukaryota; kingdom Metazoa; phylum Arthropoda; class Insecta; order Lepidoptera; family Crambidae; genus Musotima; species Musotima nitidalis. The sequence goes on from OX421422.1 coordinate 1,359,742, forward strand.
GGAAACATAGAAAAATCATTCTGTCTTAATCACATAAAATTTTGTTAACACATCAACTTTAACAGACTCAAAAACCAAGCCGCAATTGAATTAAAAAGAGGGTTTAAATGTTGGTTGGAAGGGGTTAGTTCCATTTTGCATTATTCAGTGCAATTAGTGTACGAAAATGTCGGTTCTGCTGGAAAGATTCCTCGTATGACTCTTATTTAAATTAAACAATAAACAATAACTGTTCGAAAAATGCAGTCGAATAAAACATAGAAGACAATATATTTTAAAGACAGAGACAAAGACTTTTTATTTCACATAAAAGATGGTACATAAGTGGTCTTAAAATTTAATACAGTCCGCATATTTCACCAGTAACTGGTATGCAAAAATATAATTAGAGGATTCTAATAAAACAAACATAAATTTATTGTTCAAAATATTCACTCAGTGAATAAAAACATTTATCAACAAGCCATTTTTTTAAATGTACTTTACGGAAATCTCATTCGGAATATTGAAACCGTTGCTTGCTCCAGATTTTCATTAATCATTATCATCATGTCAGCCGTATAAAGTCAACTGCTGAACATTGACCTCCATAGGCTATATTCTAAGGGGGTATTTGCCTATAATCACTACGATGTGCAGGTGGGTTGGTGATCGCAGTTTAAGCCAGTACGCAGAATGACGCTGCTGCCCATCATGCTGTAGGATTTCTCTTCGTCGACTCTTACGACTCCCCATGAGATGAGAGGGGCTGGCACTATTCTAGGCACACAGCGCAGCTATTTTCACTGCGTTTCTTCAATTATTTTAAGCGAAAAATAAATAGTCGAAATTGGTGAACGTTGATTACATTTTTCAATGTTACCAATGAATTAATTTTGACAATTGTATAATTTGTAACTGTCAACTATTAATAACACTATAACAATAATCATTTTAATGTAAGTAATCATTGTTCCCAACTTACCTAAAATGAATTATGTCTTTGCTTAAATAAAAATATTGTTATGTATAAAATATATCTTGTTGTTGTTTAAATTCAGAGCGTCTCGGGTTCAAACCCTGGTTATGATGATTCTATGCCTATATAGCATGCTCCGTGCCTCGGAACACGTTAAGCCGTTGGTCCCAGCTGTCATGAACATCTATAGCAGTATTTATAAAGAAGTCAGTTCTTTCTAACATCCTTACAGCGGGTTTAACCGTATAATTGTGTTTCCCTATGGGTTGCGTAGGTCTGACGGCAGTCGCTCCATGTACCTAATAATTGAAATTAAGCCAAACCTTTTTTTTTTTATTATCGTCTGTAAAAAAATGCTGCTTACGCACTGTCTCCCGGCCAAAAGGGGGAGACCGGGAGGGGGTGTGGGGCTCACTGCGGCCGACGCGACCACCGCAGTCCTACCCACTAAAAAACTTCAGACGACGCCCACCGCTGTTGAAAAGGGGCGAGGCACCAGTGCCCGGGTTTGTAGCTTCTGGTACCCCGCCCGCGGCCAACGTCCCCCGGATCAGAACCGGGGAGACCTCCTCAGGAAGGCGCAATTTGCAGCGCCCCCCCTACCTCTTTGTGCGGCCATGGCGTAACTGGCCGACTTCGGGGGGGGGTCTATGGCGAGACGGAAGGGGCCCCCTGCCCCAGCCGCCTAAGACCCCCCGGGCGCTGCCTGACGGGCCCTCCTGGCCCGCCCGCTGCGCCAACGGCGTAGCCGGAGAGAGAGCGGATCCCGCTCCCTCTCCCGCTCCGCGGCCTCCTTCTGCGACATCACCACTTCGCAGAAGGAAAATTAAGCCAAACCTGGTATAACCAGTAAGCAGACCCTGGGCCCTAAGCTTAAGTATAGGGCAACCGGGATAATGTTACAATATGATGATGATAAATTATAACTTGTTATATGCTTTGTTTTTATCTATTTAGTAAATAAATAAATATAGAATATTTCTAAATTCAATCAATGTTATGCTCAAGCATACTACTAATTATCAAAGTTCATAAATAAAATTTTACTTCGATTACTCAATAGAATTCGAAGCGTGCGAACGAAGTTCTGTCAAAATATTTCGAAAGGGAAGTTTCGAGAATTTATAACACAATTTTATGATACGTTAGGAAATAATTTAAATTTCCAACTTTTACGAGTGTGAACTTTTTCTTCATTACATGAGAATATTGCCCCGACCGCTACGGATGAAAAATATATTCGTTTTCGTGAGTTTGTAGATTGTAATCGAGATATGGCGATTAATTTATGGTAAAATCATCCAAATAGATCCATGAAACGATCGGTCCATTGCGCGCGTTAAAATTTGTGTCACAATCGCTAAACTTTTTCGTTTAGAATTGGTTTTTTATTTACGCGGAAACAGACACTAAAATGTTAGGCCTTAAGCCAAACTCCTTGTAATTTCAACTTCGGCGTTGAACCTTTGGGTCGTATTGAGCCGAATTTTCGGTACCGTACTTTCATACATTTTATCGGTGATTATCTACTCGAAGCTCAGAGCCGAGACCCATTGACTTTAACTTTAAAGTCTCGGGCTTAAGTCGTGGTTAAGTGCTGGCTTTTCGAAGTTATGTTCGTAATTATTGCTTGCTTCGTGTCTCGGAAAGCACGTTAAGCCGCTGGTCCCGGCTATAATAAAAAGCCCCTTGAGTCCTTAGTAAAGATGTGGGACTATACTTAGATCTCACATGGACTTCTTGAGAGAATTTGAAAATTGATGTTGCACTGTTTTGTTTAATATACCAACACTCATGTCCGTTCACATACACTTAACGGTATTAATCCACCGTTATTACACATTAATGTTCGAAATATTAAAAAAAATTGAAAATAAAACAAAACTGCAGTATAGGTCGCGTCATGTAAAAAGAACGCTGGCGGTCAAGCTGCGCATTAGGCGATTTATCGGTCTATTTGGTGGTACGCATGCTAGACGGCGCGCGATTGGTTCGTCAGTCAACCCATACGGCGCGCGATTGGTTCGTCAGTCGACCCATGCGCAAACACACCCCCTCCACTTTCTTCCAGCGTTCTTTTTACATGACGCGACCGGTAATAACGCTTCACTTTCCCGCCAAGAAGTCCCGTATAGATATTTTTTAGAATGTAGTTTGTTATTTTCTTTTTAAGACTTAACCTTATCAAAATATAAAGCACTCATTATAAACCAATGATTGGTTTTCGAAGTGCTTTTTAAATCTATTTTCTATTTTGAAAGTGCGCTATTTACATCGTCATAATTATTTTTATTTCTGTTAGTTTTAAATATTATTGATGTGTCAACTGCAAATAACACCATTTCACACTTTCTACTAATAAAGAAAGGAAGATCATTTATATACACCAGAAACAAAAATGGGCCTAAGATTGAGCCTTGAGGAACTTCCATCTGCCACACATTATACACATTGCCTCTAACATATATAATTAATATATCTCTTACTTATTAACACTGGCTAAATGTGCTACACATACGAAGCCATTATAAAAAAAAAATCATACTTCTTGTTCGGTATTTTATAGCATTTTTTTAAGACTATTAGATAATGAAGAAACTAAACAGCGAAATCCGAATAAAAAAGTCGTATAAAATTAAAATTTTAAAAGAATTTGGCAGCCCTATTTTTAATGAGCCCCAATATGCTTTGTAGACGCCAAATTATCAAGTAATAGAGTTTAAACGTAATAAAGCCGTTGTAATGAGCTGCAAACTTAAATAAGACACTCGCCGTGTCGTGAAGGCTTGTCTCGGGGAACATCTTAATTTGTCCGTAGTTTAGTTTAGTTTCGGCGCGAACCGTGCTCGACATTCAGGGCTGCCATTACACGCTAATTTAAACCACGGGTATGTTAACTATGCGATCTGACAGTGTTAAAATCTCATGTTACTGTATAGTAGAATTTATTAGAACCAGAGTTATCTTTTTGCAGGTAATTAAGTTTTCCTGGAAAGTATAAACATTTGGACATGTTTTACTTATTTAGTTTAAATGGCACTTCATAGTGGAATTTGAACTTCAAAAGATCAATTTGTTTATGTCATACATAAACTATGACATAGTACTTGAAAACGTCAAAATTTAATCCAAACTACTATTAAATGCGAAAGTAACTCTGTCTGTCTGTCTTTTGTTCACGCCTAAACTATTAAACCGATTTGTGTGAAATTTGGTAAAGACATAGTTTGGAACTCGAGAAAGGACATAGGATAGTTTTTATCCTGAAAATCCCGCGAGATCGGGAACTATGTGGGTAAAACCAAAAGTCTGCCGGAAGTCACTATTCCACGCGAACGAAGTTGTGGGCAAAAGCTTATATCAATATAAAAAACAATCGAAATGTAATTAAACATGTAACACATTAAAAAAAAACAAATTTTTGTGTGAAAACATAAGTCAATAAAATAAGTAATATCATTTTCATTCTGTATTTACGCACCGGTGATTGAGAGTGAGAGGAGTCTTTAAAACTGATATCATATTTCAAGTGATTTTTAAATTAATTTTATGTCATGTTTTATGGAGTAGTAAATCTGTGTGGTTTTTCGGTATTCGATGATAATGTAAAGCGGGGAAAGCTAAAGTCGGCTGTCAGTAGTTGAATACTTCAGTTTGAACACACAATAAGTAAATATAGGTTATAATGCGGGGTGCACAATCGATACTTGTTGCGCAGGTTGCTGACCTGTGCCGTGTGTTGGCAGCGACTCTTTGTCCTGCAATTTGTGTTGTGTAACTGTTGACTATCTCTGCACTGTCATGTTGGCACTTACTGGATTCTGGAGCAGGTGTTCTAAACATTTTACCCTATACGACTCACTCAATGTTTATTATTTAATTTATTTAACAAAATTCACATCGTTTAGCAAGAAATGTTACGAACATAATTTTTACTGTACAAAGTAATTGTAAATTTCAGTAACAGATTTACGGTGTAAAATAGGGATATTCCATAAGACTTTATTTTTTAAATCAAAATAAAACAATATAGTCAGATGAAAATGATTCAAGTTTGTATTGTTTTAAAAAGTTTGGTTTGGCAATTATGGGTGAAAAATGATATCTGATAATTGTACACCACGGTCACGATTACAGATATCGGTTCTTTCACCAAAGTGCTACAATCGCTTTATTACATAGCCGCATTTGGGCTTTCAAAAATCTAAGAGAGATTGTCGAGAAGCTGTCTTTACATGCTGAACGTGTCATGCGGCTCATGTGATCTGGAGGCGTGATTGGGTTGTTCCGTAAAACTAAATAGACCCACTATTGGTCCCAAGGTTCTTGTTGATGAACCCTATATGATTTAAAAATGACACACTTTTATACATTTTTAGTTATGCAGATTATCAGTATTTGAACTAAGAAATTTACAAAGTTGTTCCTTTGGTCATACCAGCTCCTACAGTCAAATTCTTTTCATATTGAGGCTTCTCAATTATGGAACGCTCTGCCTGTTAAATTTAGACTTGCACAGAGTAAAAATGCCTTTAAAACTATGTTGCATGATTGCTATTTAAGTGAGTCCTCGTCGGGTTAAGTCTCCCTACTATCATCTTGCCTGTATTATATATATTTATGTATATGTAGTGTACTTTATTACTATTTTCTTGAGTTAGTTGATTTATGTAAGTTTATTCAAGACAATCGATATGGCGTGAAAGTCAGTATACCTACACTTAACTCCAGAGGTCACGGGTTCGATTCACACAGGACAAATCTAATACTTATCTTGGAAGTAAATAATTGGTGTAACTGTCAGAACAAAAATATTGTTCATTTTTTGTTTTAGTTTATAGCACCGCCTTTAACCCTCTCTGCTAACGTAATGGTTAACTGGTTGAGAATGCCTTCGGCATAATTTCGCCTTTGTACTTCCTTTTTGTGTGCAATAAAGATTAAATAAATACAGTCCCAGGTTTTTTGATGGCACCCAAATTGCAGGTCGTCATGAGTAGAGTAGCCATAAGAAGCTTCTTGCTGTGATTCTTCACAATATGGAGAGCTCTCGTTCTTTTTGACTACTTCCCATCAGGCATTAAGACAATTAAGAAGTTTTGAACAAACTCGAATGTACTGTTTGGGGAATAAATACTCATCGTATGTACGTTAACCGCTTTGAGTGCTGGTTTTTGAGCTCTGGTTTACGACTTCAAAGCAAACCGTATTAAGCGTAGTCGCAATGATACGCTTAAACCACGTTCACAGTCCAAATTGCAGAAATAACGACCACCGTTTTTAATTACAGACGTAGCTTGTAAAAATGTATATTTGTTTGTTAATTTATATGTATACTGTGCCCGCGGTTTTACACGTTGATTGGAGCAAAAACCCTACTAAAATATTATATAATTAATATTGACCTAATTATATAATTCGTACCGCTATTTTTTCCTATATTTTTATACCTACCTTTTTTATACCTACAAACCTTGTCTGGACTATAACTAGTGTTGCAAAGGACTCGAGTCTTTTAGTCTTATTCGATAGACTCGACTCAATTTTCTAAGACTCAGTGAACTAACTGAACTCGGAGTCTTGAGTCGAGCCGAGTCTGAGTCCTATCATGAAGACTCGAGCGCCATTATTGAACTCGAAACCTTAAATAGAACTCGAGAGACTCGAGTCTTATAAAGAGCTTGAGTCTTAAAAGAGCTCGAGTCTTAAAAGAGCTCGAGTCTTCTTCAAACTGGTCTTCGAAATGCTGACAGTGATTTATTTAGAATAAATGTCTATACTAATATAATAAAGCTGAAGAGTTTATTTGTTTGGTAGTTTTGTTTAATTAATGTTTTCTTTTGTAATATTTTTTATGATCATAATTAATTAAACTGATTTTTCATGTTAATTAAAAATTTAATTCTTTCATTTATTTTTCGACATCTCCTTCTGGTTACACATGATTATATCTCACAAAAATAGCCTTTTATTGGCTGCTTTAAAAAGAATGACTCAAAGCGGAAAAGAACTCGAGCGCGACTCGGCGCGTAAAAAGGACTCGAGCGCTAAAGAAGACTCGAGTCTCGAGTCTCGCGTTCAAGAGCTCATATAGACTTGAGTTCTTTATTCTTAAGAGTCTTATTGTTATGAGTCGAGTCGTGTAATGCCGAGTCGAGCTCTAAATTTAGGACTCAAAGACTCGAGTTCTTTACAACACTAACTATAACCAACACAATAAAGCAGAATTATCCAATTTGATGCGGTCTTTCGAAAGTTATGGGCGTTATACATTTAGGCGATTCCCTTTTTATTTATGCAAATTTGGCGCTTTAGTTTTTGTCTTTAGTAAATTTAGCGCGTTAGTTTTTGTCTTAAGTAAATTTGGCGCTTTGTCTTTTGTAAATTTGTCGCGTTAGTTTTTGTCTTTAGTAAACTTGGCGCGTTAGTTTTTGTCTTTAGGCTTTCGAGCTCTATTTATCCAAACTTGAATAAATGATTTTCACTATTGACTTCAACCATTTTACTCCGCGTATGCAACGGATTTTTCCGGTTTTTGCAACATTTTTGCATGATGCTCCTTTTCTTTTGGTCCTTGCGTGGCGTAACATAGCTTAAAGCCTTTCTTTAAAATTAAATAAGGACCTATCAAACACAGAAAGAATATTTGCAATACGAACCATTATTCCTGAGTTTAGCGTGTTCAGCCACGTAATGTCTTTGTAAGGATGTCTGCACGACCAACGCTGAAACGAGAGAGTCAACTCTCCTATCTTATCCAAAGATGCCCTGTGTAAGGCCGAAACACGTGTCGTGTTGAATTGTTTCTCGATTTTTCGGTAAATTATAGTTGCGCGGAAATTGTTATAAAGATTTTTGTAATCCATCACTTGCTTACAATGGATTATTGCAAAGTATCGCCTGAATCAATAAATTAATTAATTTAATATATCATAGTACAGATCTGTAGATGTTTATGGGTAAACCTAGTTCATCAAACATCAGTGAATTGACATGAAAGAGTAAACAAAAAATCTTCATATAACTTTTAGACCGCGCCAGATATTAGAAGCTATATGAAGCATGAGCACGTATGTAGGGTAAGGTAGGGTAGTTACCCCGGGCACATCCATCCGCCTGGTGGAAGATCTTCCCTCTGATAGGGAGTACCGTCCGCTCCCCACAATACTTTCCTCCCCGGACAGGTCTCCACCTTGGCGTGTTAAAAAGTGTAAGTAAAAAGTAACACCCACAGATTGGCGACTCTGAAAAAAAAAGAGTAAGGTAGGGTAGTTACTCTGCAACATATCGTTCGCAAAGTGAAGGTTTCAATAAACTTACAGCAAACTGCGGCTGACATTAAATAATTGAATGGAGCGTTCACTTACTATCTACCTGCGAGCAAAATAAATTGATTAAAAGCATGGTCAGTAGAACATCTCGGAATATAACGGATTTGACGACCGATATGGTGTGGTGGAGAAAATACCCGCTCTCCGCTCCTAAGGTCGTGGGTTCGATCCCCACGCAGGACAAATCTTTGTGTACATGATCATGAATATTTGTTCTGGTCTGGTTGTTTTCCTATGTACATTAAGTATGTGTTTACAAACGTATTTATGTATGTTTATCCGTTATTTAGTATCCATAACACAAGTTCTTAATGATACTTATCATGGAACTAAATAATTGGTGTAATTGTCAGAACATATTTATTTATTACTAGCTGTTACCCGCGACTTCGTCCGCGTGGAATAGTATCTTTGGGTAGCATTTACAACCCCCTTTTCGCCTATAAAAAGTAGCCTATATCCATTCTCAGGGTCTAGACTATCTGTATACCAAATTTCATTCAAATCCGTTCAGTAGTTTTGGCGTGAAAGAGTAACAGACAGACAGACAGACGGAGTTACTTTCGCATTTATAATATTATTTATTATAATATTTATAATTTATAATATCATATAGTAAGGATTATTTATAACCTCTATGTGAATCTTATAGAACACTTTAACCACGCCCTCGCTCACTTCGGCAGCAATTTATTATATATATTACACATTGGGTTGTATTATTTGAGTTTTCATAGGGACCCAGTCATCATCATATCAGCCTTATAAAGTCCACTGCTGAACATTGGCACCATAATCACCACACTGGGCAGGCGGGTTGGTGATCGCAGTTCAAGCCAGTATGCAGGATAACGCTGTTGCCCATGATCCGGTAGGATTTCTCTTCGTCGACTATTACGACTACCCATGAGATGAAAGGGGGTGCAGGTAGGCTGGCACGATTTATAGTAATAAGAATAATATAATATGAAATAAATTAATAAAGATTTCACTAGTAACTATAAATAAAAAAAATATTCTCTAGTCTTTAATTCATGTCATTGAAGTTGAAATAAAATGAAATGAAAATATTTATTCATAAAAGATAATGTTGCAGGGATTTTCAAACAATTTCTGAAAGTTCTATTACTATCTTGCCAACGCAGGGCGTATGAATGTCAAAAAATTTTGAAAATTATGGTCACAATAAAATGTCAGATGAAATCATTAGAAGTGTTACATAACTTCTTTTTTTATATTAATGTCTAAATATTCCTGGACTGAATAAAAGCAGTCAGTTTGAGCCAGCGAAACAACTTACTTTTAAATTCTGCTAAATTAAGTAAAATGCAACTTAGTATATATTCTCACCAAGTTGAAAGTAATATTTCGTTTAAAAGGCAGACATTAATACATATTATATTAATGGTAAGAGCTGGAATAAAGAGGTATCAGTAAACCTTGAAAAAAATGCGTTGGTAATTTGAGTGCTTGTTGCTTGTTTTCGTACTGTTATCACTTTCCTGTGCCAAGGGCCACTCTGGAAGTTTCATTCGCCGATGGAGCGCCACTGGGCCACAGATCGCCCATAGCTGCTACTAGACAGCTAATTAAATGGCTACCACTATAAATATGTATTCTGAAGAATCGTAAATTCTCCCTTAAACATCACTTCACTAAAATTACACAATTTTAAAAATTGTAGATATATTTTGCGAAAAGTTAATTACGTTTTTAAAATAATATCATAATCATCAATCGTCATCATCATCATCACCAATATAAATATTTATTTTTACTTTTTATCCGATGGTAGCCTGCTTACCATCAAATATAAAAATTTAAAAAAAAATTGTCTAAATATAATAAAGACGCACTCACTCATGGCGGCCTGCTAAAATGCAGGCAAAAAATTTCTTTCACGCCCCGCTGGAAAGACCCGGGATTATAGGAACTAGGAAACACATGAGCTGTGAAACGAATTACAAAATCTCTTGGTTTGAGTGGTGATAGACTGCATAGTATGTGGAAAGGATAGGGGGAAATGAGATCGAAAAGCTCCTCACCATATTAATTCCGGTAGAAGACACTGAGAGAGGCAATCAATCAATCGCAAATACAAAAGATGCATGTACTTAGCATTTCCAAACCCGGGTTCGGAGTTGGCCGCCGTAATTTCAATTTTCAGTTTCAAATGTATTTATTTCGTAAATAGCACTTGAAAACGTCAACTTTGAATATAAAAAACAATTAAAATATGATTGTTGCACTAGATACCTTTCGGTGCAGCTGTGATGTTTGTATTTATTTATAGTTTTAAGGTTTTGTTACTTAATAATAATTTGCAGAAAATAAATATTTTTGTGTTTGAAGCAAGTAACTAAATTGAATGAAGCGAGCACGGGTATGCCGTGCTTTTTGCATGTATTGCGAGCACGCCACTGTTAGCGATATAAGGAATTTACCTTTATAGTCTAAATGAATGAAAACTAGCGAGCACGTTCGAAGTGAGATATGGGTGGTGTGGTATAGAATAATCTCCCCACTGCTTTATGAAAGAAAATTTTAGAGCGTCTCACAATTAAAAAAAATTGGTTGCCTGTAAAGTCGGTATACGGGCGAAAGTTTACGTGACAACGACTTTGAGTGGTAAAATAATTTTAATGTGAATATTCATTCGTATAGTAGGAAGAAGGATGAAATAATAGTAACAATTTAAAACATTTCTTTATACAAAGAATTATATTTATGTCTGTCTCTCTCGCTCTTAGGCGGGCTAACCATGCCCGAGTGGAAGGGACGCGTGCCTCTTACTCGCTCTCATTGTGATCGCATAACGTGAGCGGAGCGTAACGCAGTTTCTTGAAGTGTCACCCGGCAAACCAATTTATAAGACGTTGTCACGTCAATAATAATTCGCGGGCCAGCTGGAGATATTATTTTTGGAATAAGCTGTGCTCTGTACCAAATGTTTCTTAGTTTTTCTGTTTATATATTTCTGTGTGTGTACTAAATGAATAAATAAACGTGTGTAATAATAATAAATATTTCAGACACTTACACCAATTATTTAGTTCCAAGACTTATCATTAAGAACTTGTGTTATGGATACTAAATAACGGATAAACATACATAAATACTTTTTTTTTGAATTTGAATCAAATCCAGAAATTGGGTTCCGCAGTTCCATAGTGTATCGTATGTGACCTGCATTAACAGATTTGTGTGCGCAGTACAGTGCCTGTTGCACAAAGCCGTTTTGGAGCCGGTTGAAGCCCGTATTCGGGCTATCTCGGGCTTGAATATCTTTCGACAACGCTGAGGAACTTATATTTGCACAGCTTTCGTAAATTTGTGATTCTTTAGTATGTAACATTATTTTAGAAGAGCTAGTAGTTCTGCGGAAACGAATATCGAAGTAAAGCAGTGTTTCTAGATAAGATGTTTTAAGATGTTGGTCCAATTATCATCTCATTAGACGCCCTATTATGCGACTCAAATAATTCTAAATTATTTGGATACAATAGTTAAGTTAAATCTTAAAAAATGTTTTTATATTTCCAAATAGTTAATTTCATGTTGTTGCATTGTATAGCGTCACAGACAAATGAAGATTGTAACTAACCAATCGATAATTTAAAAGAGCATAGCCTGTGAGTTTCTTGCCAGTTCTTCTTACAGAGCGGTGGCTCGGAACTGGCACTTAGATTCACTTACACTTAAATATTTTTTGTTTTTTTAAATTGTTTGGTTGCAAGTGAATCTAAGCTTCGTGATTTTAGTATAATTATATTTTATTTGTTTTTGTAATTTTTTTATAATTTTGACGTTTTCAAGTACTATGTAATAGTTTATGAAATAAAAAGTATTTTGACTTTTGACTTTTGACTTTCATATTCACAGTTATGTTCGCCAGAGCCTCCTCCGCTAGTCGGCAGGTGCACCACTTGTTGGTAAGGTTGGCTTAAGCTTCTTAGATCTTGGTAGGATCCCTATACACCCACCTGTCTTTACTATGTTTTATTAGTGCATATATCGGAAAATAAATAAAAATTATTTCTGTAGAGTACCCGTGCCGCTATGTTCCGGAATAAAACGAACAAAAGACCCGTTGAGTCCTTACTCATCTCGTGATTGATAGGCCACGGTATTGTCGTTGAAAGTGATTGAATAAAGTGATTGAGTCGCCTAACCGACGCTCCGGCCAGATTTGGATCTTACAGATGTCGATTGCTGCTTTTACGTTCATTAATACTCAGTGCGTGCTGGTAAAGGAGATTTAGCGTTTCCATTTTGACTAAGGAGACAAACTCAAGTTGATTTTTTAATGTGCGAGCGCATAGTAGGGTATCTCCACTCTTTTGGTCCAATTTGCTCGATTATAACAATCATTTTAGTCAATTTTTATGACAGTTCAGTCATAATGTTGCTAGTTTAGAGGTGGCACTTCAATCTAAACGTTTAGATTGAGGTGCCACATATAATTTCATGTAACTTTACAATGTTGCTCCAATTTTTTCTCGCATATAACAATTATTATAGTCAATTTTTATGGCAGTTCAGTCATAATGTTGCTAGTTTAGAGGTGGCACTTCAATCTAAACGTTTAGATTGAGGTGCCACATATAATTTCATGTAACTTTACAATTTTGCTCCAATTTTTTCTCGCATATAACAATTATTATAGTCAATTTTTATGGCAGTTCAGTCATAATGTTGCTAGTTTAGAGGTGGCACCTCAATCTAAACGTTTAGATTGAGGTGCCACATATAATTTCATGTAACTTTACAATTTTGCTCCAATTTTTTCTCGCATATAACAATTATTATAGTCAATTTTTATGGCAGTTCAGTCATAATGTTGCTAGCTTTGAGGGGGCACCTTAATCTAAACGTTTGGATTGAGATGCCACTTATAAGTTCATGTAACTTTTGAGGCATTCTGCAAAAAAGTCCAAGGTCGAAACTACAAAACTTCCTAAACTACTACTAAGTAACTGAATAAAGTTATTAATGACACAAAAATTGGCACCTCAATCTGTGTTTGTTGTGACTGAGCCCATTTTGACGGGATTTTCATAGACTAGTTGTTACTTAGGCTTACTTTTACGCTTTGGCCTATTCGGCTTCAAAGCTCGTGGTTTCGATTTCCGCACAAGACGAATTCGTTACCTATTAATTATAAGTACGTTTATACAAAAAAGCATTTATGTATGTTTAACAGTTCTGTCCTATTTATAGCACAAGTACTGCTAAGTTAGCTAGAATTGAATGTAGGAATAGTGATGCTTATGTATTAAAGACCGAGCAACCGAGTTCGCGGGCATAACTTGTATTTCAAATACATACATACATTCACGCCTGTTTCCCCGAAGGGGTAGGCAGAGGCATATTATACGCCCACACATCGCCAATTTCATAGTTGGTCCTACGTAATAGGTGGCGAGCCTAATGCCGCTTACCGGGCACTGTGGGCAGAAGCGTCATTCTGCGTTCTGGCATGAACTGCGATCACCCACCCGTCTGCCCAGTGAGCAGATACCCCTAATGGAATGTAATATATTGCGAGGCTAATGTTATATGATAATGATTAAAACTAATTATAGTATTATTATATAATTCTCTCATATCTTCTGAAAATGTAGATTAATATTAAAAAAAAAAACTTAATTGTATATTGATGATGTACGGAAGAGCAAGACCTTCTAACACAGGTATCTTCATACTTAAAAGGGGGCCTCGAACCAATGAAATGTAAATTTAGATTAAGTTAAAGAAATAAATATTTTGTATTTTTGTATTTTGTATTAATCTTTAGCAGTGGACTTTATAAGGCTGACATGATGAAATAATAATAATACCGTTGGGTGGAATAGCTCACATTTCAGTTAGGTAAGTAGGATTTACCTTGTTTACTGAAAATTATTTCCAGTACGCAACACGTATTGTTTATGCATACCTGTAAGACTTCCCTGCGCCTGATGGACGCGGGATTAACTTCAAAACGCGTTCTGAATAATAAATAAACTCGTCAATTTGACCGCGGTAAAACGCTTTGAACTGCGAATGTTCTAAATAGATTTGCAGAATGTTGATGATTGTTTTGTGCCATTATTTATTTGAGAGTAATCAATTACTCTTTGACTTCAAAATAGGAAGTTCTTAAGTCAGTTGTCTCTTTTTTTATGATTGTTTTCGTCAGAGAAAGAGGCAGATATATTATAAACTGGCTGTAAAATAAATGGCTCCAACAATCCGCACACTGTGTCCACTAGGTGGAGTACTCGTACAACGTGTATGCGGCATACAGGCATACAGTAGGCCTCTCTCTCACATCAGGGGGCCTTTTTTTTTTTTGTTTTACGTCGGTAACAAAATGCATTTACGCACTGCCTTCCGGCCAAAGGGGGACCGAAAGGGGGGTGTGGGACTCACCACCGGTATACACGACTGCAGCAGTAATACCCACTAAAAATCTTCCGACGACGCCCGCCGCTTGTTGAGAAAGAGGCGGGGCCAGTACCTGGGTTGCAGCTTCTGACACCCCGCCTGCGGCCAATGTCTCCCGGACCAAAACCGGGAGGACCTCCTCAGAGAGGCGCAGTGGACTCGCCCCTCCTATCTCCCCGTGCGACCATAGCGTGTGTGGCCGACTTCCCGGAGGGTCCATGGTGAGACAGCAGGGGCCCCCTGCCCCCACTGCCTAGACCCTCCTGGCGCTGCTAAACGGGCCCTCCTGGCCCGCCCGCTGCGCCCTCCACAGGTCTCTCTTAGTTTCTCCCCCGGTAGTCAGTACTAAGGGCACCCAGAGTCGTCGGTCTCTGGGTGTTACCTTTTCCCGGCCTCCAGGAGGTACTCAGCCCCCCCACCACGCCAAGGTGGAGACCTGTTCGGGGGGGACATCAGGGGGCCCACTCTAATTCAACGAAAACGAAACTTCGTTAAATCCAACTCTTTCACTCGATAATGATACACCTAGAGAGTGAAAGAGATAAGTATATTGAAGTTTAGTGGAATTAGAGTAGGCCCTCAATTCGTGAGAGGAGGTCCAGTGCTCAGTAAGACGTAAATGCCCTCAGATAATGAGGATTATGACAATAAGTATTTAAATAAAGTAGTAATGTTGAGAGCTAAATTTAAAGAAAGAAAAAGAAAAAAATAAAGAATAAGTCATCATCATCATCATCTCAGCCATCTGACGTCCACTGCTGAACATAGGCCTCCCCAATAGATTTCCACATTGAGCGATCCTGAGTCGCCTGCATCCATCGGCTTCCCGCCGCCTTGACCAGATCATCGGTCCATCGCGTGGGAGGCCGTCCTCTACTACGTTTACCGGTTCGCGGTCGCCATTGCAGAACCTTGACGCCCCATCGGTCGTCGGTTCTTCGAGCTATGTGCCCCGCCCATTGCCACTTCAGCCTGCAAACTCGCCTCGCTATGTCGGCCACTCCAGTCCTCCTACGGATTTCCTAATTTCTGATTCGATCACGTAGGGACACTCCGAGCATAGCTCTCTCCATTGCACGCTGAGCGACTTTGAGCTTTCTAATGAGGCCCATAGTCAGGCACCAAGTCTCAGTACCGTACGTCATCACTGGCAACACACACTGGTTAAAGACTTTTGTCTTAAGACACTGAGGTATTTTTGACGAGAAGATATAGCGCAGTTTCCCGAACGCAGCCCAACCGAGCTGGATTCGACGATTGACCTCTTTCTCGAAGTTGGACCTACCCATTTGGACTTTTTGTCCCAGGTATACATATTCGTCGACAACTTCGAGAGCCGAGCCTCCAATAATTATTGGGGTAGGCTTAACATGGACATTCGACATAATTTTCGTCTTGTCCATGTTCATTTTGAGACCTACCCTTTGGGAAGCTCTGTCGAGGTCTTCGAGCATTGTGCCCAGATCCACAAGTGACTCCGCTATGACCACTATATCGTCGGCAAATCGAAGGTGAGACATATACTCGCCATTTATGTTGATGCCGTAGTTTCCCCAGTCCAGCATTTTGAAAACATCCTCCAGGGCAGCAGTGAACAGTTTCGGAGATATGACATCTCCCTGTCTCACGCCCTTCCGCAGGAGGATAGGATTCGTGTGCTGGTCTAGTGCGCGTACGGACATGGTGGCGTTTTTGTATAAACTTCTCAACACTTCAATATACCGATGGTCAATGCGGCATCGCTGCAGGGACTGAAACACTGCCCAAGTCTCGATCGAATCGAAGGCCTTTTCATAGTCCACAAACGCTAAGCAAAGTGGCTGGTTATACTCCTCGGTCTTCTGTATAACCTGCCGCAGCGTATGTATGTGGTCCATGGTTGAAAAGCCTTTTCGGAAACCGGCTTGTTCGGGAGGCTGGAAGTCGTCAAACCTATGACCGAGACGGTTCGTGATGACCCGTGAAAACAACTTATAGACGTGGCTCAGTAGCGTGATTGGCCTATAATTCTTCAAAAGAGATTTGTCACCTTTTTTGAAGAAAAGTACAACCACGCCACTGGCCCACGCCTGTGGCGTACGTCCCTCGAGGATGACGGTGTTAAAGAGCCTCTGAAGTACCTTTAGTACCGGTGTACCACCCGCTCTCAGAAGCTCTGCTGTCATCCCGTCTTCACCCGGTGCCTTGTTGTTCTTCAGCTGTTTCAGGGCCATCCTAATCTCGTATAGGCTGACGTCCGGGATGTCTTAGAATTCTTAAGAATAAGTGTAAATAAAAGATCCTGATAAGCGGCAATAGGCTCGCCACCTATTACGTGGGACCAAAAATACATTTGGCAAAATGTGGGTGTATAATATGCCTCTGCTTTAATACTCAATAGTCAATACTTTCTGGCGTTCTACAATGGTTTTATAAGGTGGTGCATATTATGATTTGGTACATTTGTGGACCCTGTCGGGTATGATTTGGTACATTTGTGGACCCTGTCGGGCACAGCATAGTATAGGAGAAAGGAGGAAGAATCGCCGTATAATTCATATGCCTATTCCTTCAAGGAAACAGGCGTGACCTTATGTATGTAAAGTTTTTCAAAGGTTATAAGTCATAGTAGTAGCCTCAGGGTATAGTTATTATTAAATCAATTTGTAAAATGTTTGAGGACATATCATTACTTCATCATCATCATCTCAGCCAAACGACGTCCACTTCTGAACATGACCTCCCCAATAGATTTCCTCATTGATTAATCCTGAATCGCTTGCATCTATCAGCTATCATTACTTAGATCCCGCATTGGAACCCGCTGGTTTTAGTGCTCAACGTCAATAATGGGCCAGGCTAAATAGGTTCAGAATAGGATGCGGACGTTCCAATCACCACCTTTATAAATGGGGAATGAAGGAGTCTTCGGCCTGTGATTGTGGAGCGCCAGATCAGACTATAGCCCATTTTGAAAACGATTGCCAGCTGGGGCCTTACCATGAGCTCTTATAGCAGTATTATTGCAGTTGTAGAAAAGAGACGCGTGTAGATACGCCACTACACGCGTCTCGCTTTCTCAACTGCAATAACACTGCTATAAGAGCTCATGGTAAGGCCCCTGTACTCTTTTCCCGGTGGTCTTAAAGAGCTTCATCTTCTGACTCCAGTTGCTGAGAAGTGGCTACGCCAACTGATATTGGAAATTTAAATTAGGATTCAAGCAGCTCAATACCATACGATATGATGATAGTTACTTGGCTGTAGTTTAATTGTAACAGACCTTCGACCTTGGCCTATTTTGGACATTGTTATTTGAATTGTTGACATGAATTTATGTAATTTGCTAGCTTTGACATTTTTATTTACCTTTTTTGTTATCTGGGTTATACTTTATTTTCGAAAATTATTGGTTTGTGTTATTATTGTGAATTGTGGGTGTGTTGGACTTGATCTGTTGACCTCCCCAGAAGTCGGCCAGTCACGTCATGGCCGCACAAGGAGGTAGGAGGGGCGCGACACACTGCGCCTCTCTGAGGAGGTCCTTCCGGTTCTGATCTGGGGGACGTTAGCCGCGGGCGGGGTGCCAGAAACTACAAATCCCCTAGTGCTGGCCCCCCGCCTTTTCTTCAACAGCGGTGGGCTTCGTCGGAAGAATTTTAGTGGGTAGGACTGCGGTGGTCGCGTCTGTCGCAGTGAGCCCTACACACCCCCTCCCGGACTCCCCCTTTGGCCGGGAGACTGTGCGAAAATGCATTTTGTTACCGACGTAAATAAAAAAAAAGATCTGTTAACCTACATTGTAATATTATAAATAAATAAAACTCTCGTAGCCTCGCAAAACTAAGTGGTCGGTAACGCTTATCGAAATTTACTAGATTTCACAGATGACCAAATAAATTCGTCCTAATAGCACAATAAGCTTGCTCTCAGTCATAATAAGGTTAGCCTAGTTCGATGTCATGAAATATTCCAACGGCAGACCACCAAATCTGACGCCACACATAATTTAATTCCGCTCCGCAAATCCGTACTGGGCCTGCGTGGTGGAGTATTTACATTGATCCCTCGGTGGATTCGTGAGAGCGTCCAGTCGCAGAATGTCCTTTTTGCAAAATAAGTAACGAGACGATGAGTGACAAAGTAACAAGACCCGTCTATTTTCCAAAATGTGAGTCATCATCATCATCATCTCAGCCCATTAACGTCCTACTATTGAGCACGAGCCTCCTCTCACATACCAAGGTGCGAGGGTATTTGGTCATACTCCACCACGCGGACCCAGTGCGGATAGGCGGAGGCAGGTGTATGGCGTCCTGCTGTAAAAGTTTTTCAAGCCGCTCATTTAGGCCTCTTGCATGGCTTAACGACTACCACATTTAGTGATAGGTAACCGGGACCAACGGCTTAACGTGCCTTCTTCTTTTGCTATCAAAATAGATAGTTTGTTGTTTGTATTTGCTTTGTATTGGCTTGTAATAATATATTTATTTCAGCACCTTCACGTTGCTGACAATCTTCTCCCAGTGCATGGGGGAGGTCAGCATCCCCATCCCTGCGTGGAAGAGGGGCAGAGGCTGCGTCATTACCTGGTTCCCGCTGTTCAAGCTTTTCCCAGTAATTATACTACAAATAATTATTTTTTTGTCTTGATGACACCAAGGTGAGAAAGATTCAGGACATGTTTCCCCGAAGTAGTTGGCAGAGACATATTATACGCCCACACTTCGACAATTATATAGCTGGTCCCACGTAATGGGTGGCGAGCCTATTGCCGCAGGTGCACCACGTGCAGGTGAGGTTAGCATTGGATACTTAGGTCTTGGTAGAAACCCTTTACACCCCTATTTTTCAATAAACCCTATAGGAATGTTTATTAAAAAATATTTGTTTTGTGGGTAAACCATAACGTAATAATGGAATTATCGTTTCATAGGAATCATTTCATAATCATTTCATCGAGTCTCGCTCGCACCGCGGTGACGTTCGGGTGCACTGGCGACAAAATGACATTAAAGTGCAACAGTTGCAATATTGTGATATGTGAAGTTTTGTCGTATATCCAATATAAACAGGATGTAATGGACAATGAAAGTTTAGTGAAGATTTGTGATACGTCGTTCTCTGAAAAAGAAATCGAAAGTGCAAAAACGTTATTATTTGAATCCGTGCCTTCTGCTCAGCGAAAGATATCTCGTCGTAAAGATGGAAAGAAGAGGAAAAATATCGAAGACATCATTACTGTCTTCAAAGAGCAGGATCCGGATTCAATACCAATTTTCGTTGCTCGTGATTTGTTGAAATTGCCCCCGGTTTCAATCGATCACATCGATGCAGTTTCATTGCTCAAAGACGTTATGAACCTACGTAACGAGATAAGTGGCATAAAAGAAAATTATGTGACTTTAGAACAGTTAAGAGGATTAGAAACGGAATTACAGAATCTAAAAGGTACATCTATTGTGAACTATCAGAATGTAAACACAAGAAAGCGCGGTGGTTATTTAGATAGTGGCCCGGTCGGCTTGTCTCATATAGTAAATCCAAGCAGCGCGGGTATGCAAACATCAGCTGATGATTATAATCACGACGCCGCCGCCGCCGCCGCTGGCGAAAATTGCAACTTGCAAAATGATCCATCCTGCTCACGCGCGCAATCTAAGAAGCGTGCTATCCTGGTCTCGCCTAAGCGTATGCAACCTCAATTACCGAACTCACAAACATCGAGTCACTGTCGTCGGGTCTTTATCTCCATCGGAGGTTACTGAAGAGCGCAATTTTAACGGCTTTGCGGAGGAGCAGCAATGCAAAGACAGCGAAATGGGAACTAACATTGCTACTATGGCCGAGGTAGTTAGAAAGGAAGGTGTCTGGAAGATGAGTCAACCTAACGAGAAATGGACCTTAGTACAACGCAAAAAATATAGAAATCGTTTTATCGGTCAAACTGGTAAAGCGCTAACTGAATCAACCACGAAGTTTAAAGCGGCTGATATTCAAATACCTTTATTTATATCGAATGTAAGCAAAGAGTGCTCTGAACAAGATATCTGCGATTACATACAAAGTAAGACTAATGAGTTAGTTAAACTCGAAAAAATAAGCATGAAGGAGGATCGCATGTACAATTCCTTTAAACTGTTTGTTTTGAAACGTAACGAGCAACTATACTTAGACAATAATATGTGGCCCGACGGTATTAAGTTTAGGCGCTTTATACAATTTAGAAAGCGAACCTCGCAGGTGGAAATAGTGGAAACAGAGCTTATGAAAAACATTACCAATAAAAATGGACGGTGATAGTAATAGTAAAATTATCAGTTACAACTGCAAAAACATTAAGCGGAGCGTTGACTGCGTTCGAGATATGTGTATGATGGCAGACATAGTGGCATTGCAAGAGACTTGGTTACTACCATATGAGTTGACGTTTCTCGGTAACATTCATCAGGACTTTAGTTATACGGGGAAATCAGCTGTGGATCTCACAAAGGGTGTGCTACGTGGTCGTCCCCACGGTGGGGTCGCAATTCTGTGGCGGAATAGTGCGTTTCGTGATGTATCGGTTATTCAATGCAATAGTGACCGAATTGTTGCTATAAAAACTGTGACAAATGATCTGCGGGAGATATTGTTTATTTGTGTGTATATGCCTACGGATAAGCCGGACAATTTACCTGCTTTTACACAGTGTTTGGGAGAATTGAATGCCATTCTAGATGTAAGTGATATTGAATCGGTTTTTATTATTGGTGACTTTAATGCGCATCCACATGCCCCCTTTTTTAATGAATTACAAAATGTTTGCGATGAGCAGCAATGGATATGTGCTGATGTCGAGAAATTAGGAATAATGTCTGATACTTATACCTATGTAAGTGAAGCTAACGGTAGCAAGAGGTGGTTGGACCATTGTCTCGTAAGTGCATCGAGTTGGCTTACCATAACTAAAGTTCAAGTACTGTATGATGTGTATTGGTCTGACCATTTCCCACTTTTAGTAGAATGCAACTTAGGTTTAATTAGGCGTAAGAATATTATATGTAATAATCAATGTAATGATGTTATTTGGGGACATAGAAAACCGGGACAAGTGTTAAAGTATAATGAGTTTTGTAATAGTAAGTTGAAATGTATAGACTTCCCGAAAGATTTTCATAACTGTGCTGATAAAATGTGTGACAACTGTGAACACAGAAAAATCATAGATAATTTATACGACAGTATTGTAAATGTTCTTGGTCAGGCCTCAAAAATTAGCTCTGTTCGTACATTAAAAGCCAATAATAGAAACAAATGTATAATAGGGTGGAACAAGCATGTCGCGGAGGCGCATAAGCAGGCAAGACTTGATTTCCAAATGTATGTGTTATCTGGCAGGCCTAGATCTGGTCCCGTTTATGAAACTATGAACTTGAGTCGAAAAATATTCAAGTCAAAACTTAGATTTTGTCAACGTAATCAGGAACAAATTAAAATGGATATTATAGCATCTCAGCGTTCTGCAAAGCAATTTAGCAAGTTTTGGAATAGCACCAAAAAACTCAAGGGTAAGACAGGCTTGGCCGTTAGTGTAGATGGTAATAGCGAGCCAAAGGCTATTGCTAATTCTTTTAAAGACTATTTTCAGGTCCACAGTTCATTGAGTTCCACTGGTGCGGTGCCCAGTGCTGAGTTTTGTCGTGTCGGAGACCCTCTTAAAATTACAAGTAAGCAAGTTTCAACAGCTATTAAGGAAATGAAAAGGGGTAAATCTCCTGGACATGACGGCCTGAGCATTGAGCATCTGCAGCACGCTGGTTTACATATAAATAGAGTTTTATCAATGCTGTTTACTTTTTGTATCAGACATTGCTACTTACCATCAGGTCTAATGAAGACAATTGTTGTTCCACTTGTTAAGAATGCTACCGGTGACATTGCAGATAAAACGAACTATAGACCAATTTCACTTGCGACTGTAATCGCTAAAGTACTGGATAGGGTCATAGACATGCACCTCAGTAGTTATATAGGTTTGAACGATTCCCAATTTGGTTTTCGTAAAGGATTGTCTACAGAAAGCGCAATACTATCACTTAAGTACACTGTCAACTATTATACCAAGAGGAGAACTCCTGTCTATGCATGTTTCTTGGACCTGTCCAAGGCATTTGACCTTTTGTCACATGATACACTCTGGGGTAAGCTGAAAGATGCAGGTATTTGTTCTGAAGTTATCGGTTTATTGGCATATTGGTATAAGCGTCAAAGAAATATAGTGAAATGGGCTAATACTTGTTCCGACGAATACAGCCTAGACTGTGGTGTGAGACAGGGGGGGTTGACATCACCGAGACTGTTTAACTTATATGTTGACCAGCTGGTCAGGGGGCTCGGCAGCATGCAGGTCGGATGCCGAATAGATAATGTCAGTGTGAACAACTTTAGTTATGCTGATGACATGGTGTTGCTGAGCCCATCGATCAGTGGCTTAAGACAATTATTGAAAACGTGTGAGGCTTATGCTGTGCAACACGGTTTAAAATATAATGAAAAGAAATCAGAATTTATGGTGTTCAAAAGTCCTTTTAAACAACTAAACCAGGTCCCACCTGTTCTCTTAAACGGGATACAGTTGAAACGTGTTGCACAGTTTAAGTATTTGGGCCATATAGTAACTGAAGACTTAAAAGATGATCTAGACATCGAACGTGAGCGCAGGGCACTGTCGATACGTGGTAACATGATAGCACATAGATTTGCTCGTTGTTCTGTTGGCGTAAAGCTAACGCTTTTTAAATCTTATTGTCAGAGCTTCTACACGAGTGGTCTATGGGTCAGTTTTACTAAGAAATCGTATAGTGCCCTGAGAGTTCAATATAATAACATTTTTAGGGTTCTGTTGGGGCTCCCACGGTACTGCAGCGCATCAGGCATGTTTGCCGACGCTAGTGTAGATGACTTTTCTACAGTCATGCGAAAAAAGATTGCCTCGATGTTGCTGCGAGTGCAGGGGAGCGCCAACACAATCCTGAAAATGATAAGTGAAAGAATGGACTCAACACTTCTCGCTCGGTTCACTGATTTGCATGTTTTCAAACGTGCTAATCGGTGAACCGACGAGTGACAGAGATTCCTCTTTCTTTTATTTTAACTGTTTTTTCATTCCATTTTTATGTTACTAACATTAGTTTTTAAGTTTAAAATTGTTACTAACAAATGGATCTATGGTCTGAAATAAAAGATTTTATTATTTTATTTATAGGTGCTGCTTACCATAGTGATAATGTGGGCGATATGTGGCATTCTCACCGCGACCGGAGTGTTCCCGAAGGAGCACCCTGCGAGGACGGACATCAAGATCAATATTATTGAGGACGCGCCCTGGTTTCGGGTTCCTTATCCTGGTACGACTTTTGGGGTTTATACAAACAAAGAACTGACCCTTTTTATATATGGCACGTATCCTTGCTTCCAAAGACATGTTACACCCTCCCAATTACCGACTGGAGTTTCTTTTGCAAGCGGTTGATAAGTCATGGCACTATTATTTCATACATCTCCGCCAATAGGTGATAATTCCACTTACGAATGGAACGGGAGGTAAATGGGCTGAGATGGCACTAGTTATGACATTGGAAGAACCGAGCAATCGTATCGTATCAACCTAATAAAGTCTATTGCTGAATATTGGCCTCCCCAATAGATTAAATTCTAATCTATTGAGGGTATTTGCCCGTAATCACCACGCTGTCCAGGCGGGTTAGGTTGGGTTGATCGCAGTTCCCCCCCGACTGGTCTCCACCTTGTCGTGGTGGGGGGGCTGAGTACCTCCCGGTAGGGCGCAGGAGGCGCTAGGGAAAAGGTAACACCCAGAGATTGGCGACTCTGGGTGCCCTTAGTACTGACTACCGGGGGGGAAACTAAGAGGGACCTGTGGAGGGCGCAGCGGGTGGGCCAGGAGGGCCCGTCAAGCAGCGCCGGGAGGGTCTTAGGCAGCGGGGGCAGGGGGCCCCAGCTGTCTAACTATGGACCCTCCGAGAAGTCGGCCACACACGCTATGGTCGCACAGGGAGGTAGGAGGGGCGCGTCCACTGCGTCTCTCTGAGGAGGTCCTCCCGGTTTTGGTCCGGGGGACGTTGGCCGCGGGCGGGGTGTCAGAGCTGCAACCCAGGTACTGGCCCCCGCCTCTTTCTCAACAAGCGGCGGGCGTCGTCGGAAGATTTTTAGTGGGTATTACTGCTGGCGGTCGTGTCTGCCGGTGGTGAGTCCCACACACCTCTCTCGGTCCCCCTTTGGCCGGGAGACAGTGCGTAAATGCATTTTGTTACCGACGTAAATCAAAAAAAAAAAGGGTTGATCGCAGTTCCCCCCCGACTGGTCTCCACCTTGTCGTGGGGGGGGGGGCTGAGTACCTCCCGGTAGGGCGCAGGAGGCGCTAGGGAAAAGGTAACACCCAGAGACCGACGACTCTGGGTGCCCTTAGTACTGACTACCGGGGGGGAAACTAAGAGGGACCTGTGGAGGGCGCAGCGGGCGGGCCAGGAGGGCTCGTCAAGCAGCGCCGGGAGGGTCTTAGGCAGCGGGGCAGGGGGCCCCTGCTGTCTAACCATGGACTCTCCGAGAAGTCCGCCACACACGCTATGGTCGCACAGGGAGGTAGGAGGGGCGCGTCCACTGCGTCTCTCTGAGGAGGTCTTCCCGGTTTTGGTCCGGGGGACGTTGGCCGCGGGCGGGGTGTCAGAGCTGCAACCCAGGTACTGGCGCCCCGCCTCTTTCTCAACAAGCGGCGGGCGTCGTCGGAAGATTTTTAGTGGGTATTACTTGGCGGTCGTGTCTGCCGGTGGTGAGTCCCACACCCCCTTTCGGTCTCCCTTTGGCCGGAAGGCAATGCGTAAATGCATTTTGTTACCGACGTAAAAAAAAAAAACGGTTGATCGCAGTTCCAGCCAGTACGCAGAATGACGCTGCCGCCCATCATTAGGTCTTCGTCGACTTTTACGACTCCCCATGAGATGAGAAGGGGTGGCAATGTTCTAGGCTACGGCACCGAGCATTACTATACTTAAATAGGACGATTCTTCTGAAGAACAGGAAATTTGGTATAGCGTGCTTAGCTTAACTAATATATTTGGAATTGTTAGCATATAGTATCTTTGCTCTCTAAGCATATATCCTAAATCACGAGACCCTGTGAGTTATCATTCATCATCGTCTCAGGCGATTAACGTTTCATGACTGATCACTGGACTTCTCACATATATGGATTGAGAAGGATTCAGGTCAGTCTCCACCGCATGTTCAAATCGGAATCAATCTTAAAAAATTCTCTCTTTGTTTTAAGAGGCAATGCTCTGAGGCAGAAGATAGATTTTTTTCTATTCTTAATTCTAAGCCCCTAATTGCTGTAACATAGCAACGAAATAACATTGCAACATAGGGTATGTCCTAGGATTATTCCGTTTGCCCGAGCCTTAAGCCCAGGGCCCAGGGTCTGCTCACTGGTCTAACCAAATTTGGCTGAACTTCAGTTATTACATAGAGCGACTGATACCTGACCTCCACAGCCCTAATTCTATGGTTAAACCAGTTGGAAGAATATTAGAAGGAACTGACTTCCTAAATAACGGCTGCCATAGATGTTCATGACAGCCGGGACCAACGGCTTAACGTGCTTTCCGAGGCACAGAGCAAGCGATAATTACGCACATAACTTCGAAAGGTCCACCACCAGTTAACTACCTCCTGAATTAGAATATAAAGTCGATTTAAAGTTTTTTGTTAGTTTAGTTTTAGTTTATTTGGCTGACTATTTAATGAAGTTTGCAACCATTGTGTAGGTCAGTGGGGCTGGCCGACTGTGAGCGTGGCGGGAGTGCTGGGTATGCTGGCTGGAGTGCTGGCCTGCACCGTGGAGTCCATCAGCTACTACCCCACCACGGCCAGGATGTGTGGTCTGTATATCAAATTGGGTACTTTTTTCTTATGCTGTTAATGATTACTTATCGGATAAACAAGCTTGGGCTTAACATTTTCAACTTGTATGTGTATATTAGAATAAAAAGTCAACCAGATCATTGTCGTGACCATCCCTTATTGTACAGGCTCAGCTCAGTTTCACAATAAATACTTAGTTGACTGTGATGAAGGTTTCCTTAGTGCTACTTTATTGGTTACAGCTTCGGGGGACCCTTTCAGTATCATCAAATTTACACTGTGTGTGTTTTGTAATAAAAATAATTTAAAAGAGCATAGCCTGTGAGTTTCTTGTCAGTTCTTCTCACAGAGCAGGGGCTCGGAACTGGCACTTAGATTCACTTACACATAATTTTTATTTATTTTTATGTAAGTGAATCTAAGCTTCGTGATTTCAGGGTTGATATTAAATTGTTTTTTTTTCATGTATATTTTGTTTTGACGTTTTCAAGTGCTATGTAATAGTTTATGAAATAAAGAACTTTTTACTTTTACTCTTCTTCGTCATGGATTCATTCGTTTAGAGTATTTGTCAGTGTCAAGTAATTTGGATGAATGGGGATCCTAAGATCTTAGGAGCCCAAGCCAACCTCACCTGCAAGTGGTGCACCTGAAGATCAACGGACGAGGCTCTGACAATGTTTTCAAATGTTTTCGGTAAGCGGCAATAGGATCGCCATCTTTTATGTGGGACTAACATTATAACTAGCGAAATATGAGCATTTGTTATGTCTCTGGCTACCACTTTGGGGAAAGGCGTGATTGTATGTAAGTAATTTGATACGTGTATGAGGAGGTTAATGAGTGTGAATGAAGCTAAAAGTGTGTGCCAAGATCGTAGCAAGTGGAAGCATGTGATCTCTGCCTACCCCTACGGGAAAGAGGCGTGACATTATGTATGTATGTATGTAATTTGATGTATCAAGTTCATTGCGTTTCCATAATTTAGTCACAGTCAAAGTGAACTCAAGTCAAAGTCATAAAATAAGTTAAATAAAAATATACCTTATTGTCTTTAAGATCAACAGGATCATTTAGATTCGTCACATTTTCACACAAAAAATGGAAAAATCATTTTTTTTTCTTAACAACAATGAAAGAGATAATTATTAGCAAATGGATTATTTGTCAGAATTTGTCAAGGTTTAGTTTATAACCCAGTCAATTAATGTAGAGGTTCTATTGAGACATTGAAAATAACAATTCACAGTAATATACAAACGAAGTTTACGTTGCCGAAGAATTAATGTCCAAAAACCCAATATTTTGGTTTTTTGGACTTGAATTCAGACCAGTTTTGTAAAAAATTAAGGCATTTAAAGGTGCATTGTGTTTTACGATCATAGGATCATTTGTACAAGAATAACTTTTTAGCTTGATAACTCCTTTATGAAGATTTTAAAATGTCAATTATAGACTATCTCAATAATATTTCATGTTTGTGTGCTCTTAAATTGTCGTCACAGTTTCTGGATAGCGTTGGATCTTTGTTTTAAAGCATATTAATGTGGCGTTAAAAAGAAAATTACATTATTTTCGTGAGTTTTCGGATCTATACACGTCTACTAACTATTAAAACTATTAGGTCAGGTATTACGTAAAAAATTTGAAAAATTATTCAAATTTTTAAATTGTGGTTTCACAAATATGAATATTTGTTTTGGTCTGGGTGTTTCCTGGGGGTATGAATATTAAGTATGTATTTACAAAAAAAAGTATATAAGTATTTTCATCTGTTATTTTCTATACATAACGCGATATATAAATATTTAAAAAAATGATGTTAGGTCCTCTAAAAGTTATCGCGTAATATATTTTAAACCTGTGTATATAAAATCCCTCATTAGCTGTAAGT
The DNA here is from genome assembly GCA_949126915.1 of Musotima nitidalis. Classification (NCBI taxonomy): domain Eukaryota; kingdom Metazoa; phylum Arthropoda; class Insecta; order Lepidoptera; family Crambidae; genus Musotima; species Musotima nitidalis. Next base: position 1,388,252 of record OX421422.1, read on the forward strand.
TTCTAAAAAAAACTATAATTTATCTTTAAGAGATGTGGATTTTGAATAAATAAAAAAAATACACTTACTTAGACAAACACACACAAATATTTCACTCACACACAAATATACTAAGAACACATTAATAAGTGTCTTCGCCTTTATAGAAACAATAATAATAGTGTTATTGGACATATTCTTACTTTTAAAATATAAGTATTGTAGTTTATAATAAAAGATGCTAATTAGTTAGATAGACTAAATTGTACTTTATATAGGATACCTCTTTTTAATAAGGAATGTACACACATGCATTTACTCACACACAAATACATTACACATGGGAATATGTATGTGAGTGACATATTCCCATTATCTTTTCTTTGTGGTGTATACTTTTATCTGCATTATATTAAGACTGTAAATGTAAATCCGCCATTAAGTGTAAGGATAAATAATTTGGGAAACTGTGGATTTAGGAATGAATTAAATAAATAATTCATTGATTCAGGCGTTACTTTGCGGAAATCCATTGTAAGCAAGTGATGGATTAAAAATATCTTTGTAACAATTCCCGCGCTAAGGTTTCAGGTAAGACCTAAAGATGCCCTGTGTAAGGGCGAAACACGTGTCGTGTTGAATAGTTTCTAGATTTTTCGGGAATTTATAGTAGCGCGGGAATTGTTACAAAGATATTTTTAATCCATCACTTGCTTGAATTAAATAAAATTAACAATTTACATAGTATAAAACTAACTAAACCATCTAGAGCCTCACTAAAAACCATTCAATTAGATTACAAAACTGAAATATTCAATGCGAACTGCGATTTACATTCCATATTCCGTGTTTGAACTGAAACTCCGGGCTTAATCACTACTCCGGATCCTGATAAAATATTAACATTGTTATAGCGAAGGTTCTAGAAAACCAGCTGGTCTAAACTTTTTATTATCATAGAGAGAAAGGTATTAAAAACACGAAGTACTTTTTAACTGTAACGTAGGTAATGAGAAATCCACATGAAAAATAGTAATTACATTACATAAGCAGTGCCGTTGTACATGTATTTCATAACTTCTGTCTATGTCTATGTTCCTTATGTGCATACATTGTTAAATAAATACATTACGTTCAGTTAAAAAAATCTATATTGTTTACTTTATTTCGAAAAAAAAATTAAGCTATTTTATTACAGTATACTTTAATCATCTTTTCGAATAAACATACGAATTTTCAATTCTACAATATTTTCCGCGATTTAAACTATTTTTTTTTGTTTGCATTGAAATTTTGCACTTATCTCCACTAAATCATTACCGATTACCATCGTAATAGGGTACGGGTATATCGAAGGTTCTAAAAACATTGGTTCAAACCTTGTCGCATTTAATTATTGCATTTTAGAGAGTAATACAATAAAAATACATTGTACTTTCTACTGGTAATGAAAAATCGCAGACTTATAATTTATTTTTCTTTCAGTTTATTATATATGTAGGTATATAATTTCCATACATACATACACGCCTGTTTCCCCGAAGAGGTAGGCAGAGGCATATTATACGCCCACACTTTGCCAATTATATAGTTGGTCCCACGTAATAGGTGGCGAGCCTATTGCCGTTTATCAGGCGCTGTTTTGTTCACCAGAGCCTCGTCCGTTGATCGGCAGGTGGACCACTAGCAGGTGAGGTTGGCTTGGGCTCCTTGTGTCTTGGTAGGATCCCTACGCACCCGGGTATATAGATTGTATTGTATTGATTGACTAAATCATCTGCAATCTAGGTATACACCAAAAACTACTCGAATAGAAATGAATGAAGAATCCATGAAATAATTCTAAAGTTTCTAGAAAAGCTGACTTAAATCATGTCCCACTCAACTCTCGCATTCTAAAGAGTAATGTATTAAAATCACAAAGTACGTTTCAAAGGTAACAAGAGAGTATTTGCATAATTAGGCGACAGGTGGCGTCGGGAACATCTTTAAATAAGCCAGTTGGATTTGTTTCTGCACCGGGTTCAGTCCGTATGTTGATGAACTTGATGTTTATCGTTTGAGGATAATTAACATCAAAGTGGTTGCTTTAATGTACTTTTAGTCATCCTTTTGACTGTAATTCATAATACTCTTGTTGGTTTTGAAGAATGAGTTCAGTTAATTTAAAAGTGATATCATCTTTAGGCCTAAATTAGGTAAAGTTACTTTGTAGAAACTGCATACATTCACGCCTGAAGGGTAGGCAAAGGCATTTTTTATTTATTAAGGAACTCCAACAAAGGAATAGAATTGATCTTTATTGCTAAGACTGTGTACATTTTGCTGGTGTTCATGCATTACATTAGTAACAACAGTATACCCGTTGTGGGCGTGCAATTTATACAACTTACAACTAGTTACTTAATATTTCGTAAAAAAGTATTCATTCAAATTGTAAAATGGTTTATTTATTAGCCAGGCTTTTAATTTGGATACACAGTACATGCAATATTATATAAAGTTTTCAGAAGACTTGTGCTCCTTCAGTTACAAGAGAACACATCATGCATACATCATCTTTTAAACATAATTTTTAAATATGTTTATTTAAACACAAGAAAATAAAATTTAAAATAAAGTAAACTTCACACAATAAAATACGGAATATTATCTTAAAATATTACACAATAAAAATTCAAAAAACAAAAACAAAAAAAACCAATACAATAAATCAAAACAGGAAACAAATAGAACAAAAGAGAAATTATAACAATTAAAACAAAAAAAATCTTATTTCTCTCAACCGATCCAGATACAAGTAAGAAAAAGTGTTAGCAAGTGATGGATTAATAACACGACCAACGCTGAACCGAGAAAGAGAGAGTTAGTCGTAAAGACATCGTTGTTCTGAGGCTCCTATCTTACCTGAAGATGCCCTGTGTAAGGGCGAAACACGTGTCGTGTTGAATAGTTTCTCGATTTTTCGGGAAATTATGGAAGCGCGGGAATTGTTACAAAGATATTTATAATCCATCATTTGCTTACAATGGATTTCCGCAAAGTAACGCTTGAATCAATAAATTCTTTTAGAACAAGTGTGACTTGTCGATACTTCAACACTCACAAAGAGCCTGAAAATAGATAGATTAAATATGGAAATAATAATACGATCGAACAAGGGGTGGATGATTCGATAACGCATGCCTGAGGATCCTTATACAGGAAAGGGTAAAATCATAGGTCGACCACATATAGCCAAAAAAGTCAAAACAATTTATTTAAGTTCGGCTCAATAGAGCTCTTGTGAAGGTCAAACTTAAAAACTAACGCGCCCGTTCACTGCGGGCGGGAGCTTGATCGTAAAAGAACGGGCAAGAAAATCGTCAAGGTTGGTTTTTTCTCCCGCCAGTTACAAATGTACTTAATATTATGAAATGAAATAATATTTTATTTAGACATAAATATATAATATAAACAAAGAACAGAAGTCATAACTGTAAACAATTTTTACACATAAGTTTAAATATAATATGCCTATAAAGGACTCCACTCAGCATGTGCTGCAGTGGAGGACCACAACAGCGCTGGTCTTCCGTGGAGACCTAATAACTTTCGTGTGCAACAGTCACACAAAAGGCAGAAACTTAACAATAAAAAAAAAACCACAAAATACAATTAAATTAAAAGTTAAAGTAGTAAAAGTAGTGAGTTATTATAAATATATATTATATATTTATATTTCCGTAAGCATATTGTGGACGTATGTAAGAAGGCTTATCGAAGTTTGGGTTTTGTGTTAAGGCAGGCGAACGATTTTACAAATATAGGGGCATTGAAGGCGTTATTTGAGGCTCTTGTAAAAAGCCACTTAGAATGCAACGCTGTAGTTTGGTCTCCGCATGAGGACAAATACAAGTTTATGATAGAGCGTATCCAGAATAAGTTTATTAGGTTTATTTATCTGAAGAGATATGGAGTTTATCCGGGATATCCGCTCTTATATCCTACTTTATTTATTTTGGGTATGGTAGGATACACTAAACTAGAAATTAGAAGGGAAGCTGCTACGGCCATGTACATACTAAGAGTGATCCGCGGTAATATACACAACCCTGCTGTGCTAGCGGAGGTGCGACTGATGGCGCCGGACGCGTGTGCGGCGCGGCGGCGGCGCCCGGCTCTGCTGGCTCTGCCGCGCGCGCGCACTAACTTGTTACACCTGGCGCCGCTCACGCGGGCACTGCGTGTACTTAATGCAGTAGCAGGAGAAATTGTTTGTTGAAAGATTTGTTTTCGTGTTCTTTGAGTGAATTCACAAGGGTCATCTGTAGGGTATTATGTTATAGGTAGTTAGTTGTTATTAGGATAAGATAGTTAAGCTAAGTTAATTTGATATTTTATTTTTATTATTTACATTATTGCCTTAGGATTAAGTTTCTGTAAAAGTAATGTAATTAGGATTTAAATAAATAAAAATAAATAAATAAATCAAATTACTTATGTATATTATATATATATGTAATTTTCTAATTTGGTAAAGGTACTTAAAATTAAATAACATAGAACAAACAGTTGGATTTGAGTTTAAAAGTTTTTGTATTAAGTGAAGATAATAGAGAGATCGACAGCATTAAGTAATACGTAAATAATTTGTTTATTTACATTTAAAAGCACCAATAGAAAAACATAGTCTACAAAATACTTGTGTTCTGCAGTCACAAGATTCAAAATAAAAGAAAAAATAAACTTGGTGCAGGGCAGGATGATGATAATATCTGAGATTAAGGTTTGTCGAAAAATTCACGCGTCTGGATTTAGATAAGATTTAGAAAGTTTTAGAAAATGGTTTCCCGTTACTTTTAGGTATTAACAATTATTCCCTAAAGCGGCGAGACCTCTTGCCTTTAAATTCAGAGGGTCTCGGGTTCAAACTCTGGTGGCGCACCAATGTCTTTTCGAAGTTATGTGCGTAATTTTCGCTTGCTCAGTGTCTCGGAAAACACGTTAAGCTGTTGGTCCCGGCTGTCATGAACATCTATGGCAGTCGTTATTAGGAAGTCAATGCTTTCTAACAGACTGACAGCTGGTTTAACCATAGAATGACGTTTCCCTTTGGGTTGCGGAGGTCCGACGGCAGTCACTCCATGTAATAACTGAAACTCAGTTCAGAAATTCATATCTGGTTGAACCAGTGAGCAGAACCTGGGCCCTAAGCTTAGTCTAGGGCAACCGGGATAGTGCTAGGACATATCCTACCATCAATGATGACAATTTTTCCCTAAGATTTAAAAAATAGGCCAGGATCCATTGACTCTTTGATAAGCCAAGTATGTTTTTTAGCTGCGCCTCCTCCACCACTGCACGCCATTAACAGAGGTCTGGGCACAGAGGGACTTGGCACCGTGCTGGCGGGACTTTGGGGCTCCGGGAATGGGACTAACACTTTCGGAGAGAACGTTGGGGCTATCGGCGTTACCAAGGTACCGAACAGTTATTTCAAAGTTTTTGTGTGTTTGAACTGGATGGACTTTGTATTTTGGGATTGTCTTTGATTGGCAGCCGTCGGCGAGGCTCCAGAAACTATTTTTTGATAGAAAAGAAAGTTAAGTTCAAAAATGCGACTCTGAAAATCAAATTACTACCAGACAAGAAGGTTAGGTTACAACTGTGACCACCAACAAAGCGATAATTGTCTGTTATAAAGTTAACTTTTCTGAACAACTACGTTATATGTATGTTATGTGTGTAAGTACATAAGTCCTTAGTAACAACATTATTAATTGAAGCAATATGATCATTGAATTGTAGCAAAAAGATCTGAAAAAAAATACAAAATGGCTCTTGGTAGTAACATTATTAATATTAATAAAAAAAATATGATCACTAAATGTTATGAGCTCCGTTGATAGTAATAAAAATGTATGAAAAATAAATTTAGTAAGAGTTATTATTATGAACACAAATTTGTAGTAAGAAAATGAATAGGATTTAGAATATTATCTGAGCCAATATGGACCCCCCTGAAGGTGGGATCCCGCCGCGTGGTGCAGTGGGCGGCGGGCCTGATGGTGCTGCAGGGGTTGGTGGGGAAGCTGGGAGCCGTTTTCATTATCATCCCTCAGCCAATCATCGGGGGGCTGTTCTGCGTCATGTTTGGGATGATCTCCGCTTTTGGTAAGAACCTCAATATTCTTTTACTGTAGAATAAATTCGAGCAGATCAATACGCTAATACAATTCTAAATTCTAATATGAATGACTTGAAAACATAAATATTGTTAAGGTTATATTATATTGCATTGTATAGCTTCACAGACAAATGAAGATTGTAATTCTAGTACCAAACTAATGGACATATTTAAAAGAGCATAGCCTGTGAGTTTCTTGCCAGTTCTTCTTACAGAGCCGTGGCTCGGAACTGGCACTTAGATTCACTTACACTTAATTATTTTTTGTTTTTAAATTGTTTTGTTGCATGTAAGTGAATCTAAGCTTCGTGATTTAGTGTAATATTATTTCGATTGTTTTTTTTTCATTTGTAATCATGACGTTTTCAAGTACTATGTATATGTATGTAGTTTATGAAATAAATATTTTTTTACTTTTACTTTACTTTTTACTTTTACAATACAATAATTTAATTTATTGAATATAAGTTAAATTCCATTTGATTATTCTTTATGTTGACATGCGAATCGTGATAGATGGAGAGTTCCCTTATTACATTGATTCATTGGCACCACTGCGCTAGAACAGGAGCTTTAAACTACAAAAACTTTTTATGTCATAAACTATTACATAGTACTTGAAAACGTCATAATATATAACAAATATAAAAAAAAGATTCACTTGCAACCAAACAATAAAAAAAATAAAAAATATTGAAGTGTAAGTGAATCTAAGTGCCAGTTCGGAGCCACCGCTCTGTAGGAAGAACTAGCAAGAAATTCACAGGCTATCATTCAGGCATACAGGCTTCATCATCATCATCATCATTTTAGCCATTTGAAGTCCACTGCTGAATACAGGCCTCCCCAATTGCTTTCAACGTAGATCGATCCTTTGCTGCCTGCATCCACTGGCTCCCCGCCGCCTTGACCAGACCATCGGTCTATCGCGTGGGGGTTACCCTTAAACTACGTTTGCTGATTAGTGGTCGCCATTCTAGAACCTTAAAGCCCCATCGGTCGTCGGTTCTTCGAACTATATGCCCCGCCCACAGCCACTTCAGGAGTTTGCCACAAAACATAAGTTACGACCACAATGATAAAAAGGGTGTGTAGGGAGCCTACCAAGACCTAAGGAGCCCAAGCCAACCTCACCTGCTAGTGATCCACCTTTTTTTTTTTTTGTTTTACGTCGGTAACAAAATGCATTTACGCACTGCCTTCCGGCCAAAGGGGGACCGAAAGGGGGTGTGGGACTCACCACCGGCAGACACGACCGCCGGCAGCAATACCCACTAAAAATCTTCCGATGACGCCCGCCGCTTGTTGAGAAAAAGGCGGGGGCCAGTACCTGGGTTGCAGCTTCTGACACCCCGCCTGCGGCCAACGTCCCCCGGACCAAAACCGGGAGGACCTCCTCAGAGAGGCGCAGTGGACGCGCCCCTCCTACCTCCCCCTGCGACCATAGCGTGTGTGGCCGACTTCCCGGAGGGTCCATGGTTAGACAGCAGGGGCCCCCTGCCCCCGCTGCCTAGACCCTCCTGGCGCTGCTGAGTGGGCCCTCCTGGCCTACCCGCAGCGCCCTCCATAGGTCCCTCTTAGTTTCCCCCCCGGTAGTCAGTACTAAGGGCACCCAGAGTCGTCGGTCTCTGGGTGTTACCTTTTCCCTAGCGCCTCCTGCGCCCTACCGGGAGGTACTCAGCCCCCCCACCACGACAAGGTGGAGACCAGTCGGGGGGGTGCTAGTGATCCACCTGCCGATCAACGGACGAGGCTCTGGCAAACATAACAGTGCCCAATGAGCAGCAATAGGCTCGCCACCTATTACGTGGGACCAACTATATAATTGGCGAAGTGTGGGCGTATAATATGCCTCTGCCTACCTTTGGGGAAACAGGCGTAAATGTATGTATGGTATGTACAATGATCAAAAAAAAAAATACGCTATACACCAGTCTATGCAGTGCAAAAAAATGGAGGACTCCATACCATCAACCAAACTTGGTAATTGTCGCACCCACTTATGACGGCCTGCAGTAAAGCTTGTTTGTGACCCCCCCGGACCTATAGGGGAATATGGGAATTCCTAAGACAAATGACTATAAGAAGAACGACTAAGGAAACTTCTTGGCTCGAGTGCTAATAGTCTCCCGCCAAATGTTCATGTTCATACTCAAAATATCTCCCTTTGTAATGGTACCCAAGTATACTGACCTTCGCGCCGTTATGGTATGCCATTTCCGTCTCCTAATATCTCTAATAGATTCTATATTGTGGCGTTATTAGGTCTCTCAGCCCTTCAGTACGTTGACCTGAACAGCTCCCGGAACCTGTATATCATCGGGTTCAGCCTTTTTTTCCCGCTGGTGCTGACACGGTGGATGGCAGCCCACAGCGGCGCCATCAGCACCGGCGTTGAAGCCTTGGATGCCGTGCTGCAAGTCTTGCTGTCCACGTCTATATTGGTAGGAGGTGTTGTTGGATGCTTGTTGGATAATCTTATACCTGGTGAGTGAAAACTCTTTGTCTATCTGTTGTTTACAAGTGTCATACTCGTATCAATCCTAAATCGCGCTTTCGAAATTATTCTAGCACGATTATAATTTCTAAACGTTAATTGTTGGGCCGCATCCCTAGTGCACTTTACTTGACTTTACGTTACTTGACTGTGATGGAAGGTTCCCTTAGTGCTTCTTTATTGGTTACAGCTTCGGGGGACCCTTTCAGTATCATCAAATTTACACTGTGTGTGTTTTGTAATAAAAATAATTTAAAAGAGCATAGCCTGTGAGTTTCTTGTCAGTTCTTCTCACAGAGCGGGGGCTCGAAAGTAGCACTTAGATTCACTTACACCTAATTTTTATTTATTTGCATGTAAGTGAATCTAAGCTTCGTGATTTCAGGGTTGTAATAAAAATTTTTTTTAATATATATTTTGTTTTGACGTTTTCAAGTGCTATGTAATATTTTATGAAATAAAGAACTTTTTACTTTACTTTACTTTACTTTCATTCCAATGGAAGATTTTAAACTTCGTTGATCTTTTCTGCTAGAATCGTGGCACCGAGTGTTTCATATATCTCTATATCCTGGATCATAGGCGTAGGAAACCACAAGCGACGAAAGAGCATCCTAAAGCACTATAAGGGTGATTCTTAAGAAAAACATGTAAAGTTGAGGAAAGGAAAGGAGAGGTCGGTTTTTCATTCATCTCATTTTATTTAATTATTTCTTTCTTTTAGGTACGGAGACCGAACGCGGGCTTGTGGCATGGTCTCAGCAGATGAGCTTGGAAGCAGATGGCTCTCAAGGCGGAGACACGTACGACTTCCCCATAGGAATGTCTCTTATACGTAGGCAAGTATCCGTTTCGTTTAGAGGCCCTCAAATATTGGGCCCAACTGATGGAAAGTGGTCACCAAAATGTTTTACGCCCTTTTTGAGAATTTATAGAGAAAACCTCGCCACGGAGCTCATTAAACAACACAAAGGTTATAACTGTATAAAATTACAATCTGTTTTATAAATAAACACCTTGAGTCCTCACAAAAGATGTGGGACTATACCAAGATTTCACGTGGACTTCTTGAGAGAATTTGAAAAGCGATGTTGCCCTGTTTTGTTTCATTTACGTTTACTCATGTACGTTCACAAACACTTAAAGGTTATTTATCCACCGTTAGTATTCATGCTTGTTCGAAATTTCACAAATTTTATAAAATAAAACAAAACTGCAGACATGACGCTGCACTTTTCCGCCAAGCTGTCCACGGCGCACTTGACCCCTTTTGACAAAACAGTATATAACAATCCAATTTAATGCCTCCAACGTCTTTGAAATCGTTAAAAAGACGCCAAAAATTTACAAGGGTGTATAGGGATCCTACCAAGACCTAAGGAGCCCAAGCCAATCTCACCTGCAACTGGTGCACCTGCTGATCAACGGACGAGGCTCTGGCGAACATTGTTATGTTCGGGCACTGTTGTGGCCGATAAGCGGCATATTATAGCGATGTACTTATGAGAAATATGTGCTAGGGGGCCACGCTTAGTTCACAATTCTACTTATCAAATAAACGGTATGAAAGGTATGAAATACTACAACAAAATTCCGCATGATATATTGGATTTGCCCTTAAACAAATTTAAAGTAGCTATTAAAGAAACATTGATAAAGAAAGCATACTATTGTACGCAAGATTATATAAATGATAAGACGGCATGGCTGTAAATTGTATCTATCATAGAACAAACAATTTTGTGGTCTGCGGCTGTTTGATTTTTATAATATTATTGTTATTTCTGCTACTTTAATAGTACAAATGTGTACAAATCTTTTTATTTTGTGGCTTGAGTATGTCATGCACACTTAAATGTCTCTGGGGTGGCGGCGTTATGCGTCGGGTCGTTACATTCCCTAAAAAATGGTTGAGTGTAACGATGGCTGGTTCATTCGTCATACTCGTGAACGAGTGCTGCTTGTGGGGACTGGTCTGCTCTTGTCTACTATTTTTATTTGTAATTAAAGATTTAGCTAACTGAGAAAAGTTAATATTATTTTTAATCTGATAGCTGCACACACAATTTTTGTTGTCCTATCATTCTCCTAAATGATGTTTTTGATTAGGAACGCATAGTATTGTTCAAATGATTATATAGATATTAAGACTGAATTGCTGTAAATGATATCTTTCATAAGACCAAAAATATTTGTGGTTTGCAGCACATTTAATTAATATAATGTAATTTTTGTTAAAATTAGTTTATCCTGTAGCTTGAGTATGTCATGCTCACTCAAATGTCTTTGCGGTGGTGGCGTCATGCGTCGGGTCGTTGCGTTCCCTAAAATATGGTTGAGCGAAACGATGGCTGGTTCATGCGTCATACTCGTGAACGGGTGCCACCAGTGAGGACTGGTCTGCTCATGTCTACTATGTTTATTCGTACTCATACTCGTATAACTTAAAATAAAAAGTTATTTTCTTCTTTTATTTTAAATCATGTGACTGCAGAACACATGTTTTTGTAGATTTGTCAAATTGTTTTACTACTAAGTACATATTCTTGTAACTGGCGGGAGAAAAAACCAACCTTGACGATTTTCTTGCCCGTTCTTTTACGATCAAGCTCCCGCCCGCAGTGAATGGGCGCGCTAGTTTTTAAGTTTTGACGTTCATAAGAGCTCTTTTGAGCCAAACTTGAATAAATGAATATGAATTTTGAATTTTTTTTTTTTGAACGAGTTTACATTATCCTAAAAAGGACCAGTACAAAACATGTTAATATAAAAAATGTGAATATCTCTCTTAGCTTGTGTGTGTGTGTGTTATTGAGTGACTGTGAGTGTACGTGTTGGTGTGTGTGCTAGTTATATATCTACTTCCTTAAACAGACGTAAACAATATTCCTTGGTATCATAACATTACCATAGAATTCCTCCTTGGACTGCGGCCAACATGCCGTAATTACCGTTAAACTCAATAAAGACCGATGATCGGCCACCCATTTGGCTGCCGGAGTGTTTGTGGTTAGGGGATCAAAATAACTGATACTGCTAATTACTTCTTATTTTTGTTATTTATTTAAGAACCGACTTGAATATGTTACTTGTATATAAATGAATAAAAATAAAATTTGTTCCAATGTTGTTCCACATAATAAGAAAAAAAAATTAAAAATTAAAAAAAAAACCGACGTGTATATTGTCCTAAATGGAAAAGCATTGCAAGGGATAGCACAAAATGGAAAGCTTTAAAGGAGGCCTTTATCGAAGGACTGGCTGTACAAGAGAAACCGGTTGCCTATAGAATTAGTTAATTGTTACAATTAGTTAAAAAGTAATTTACAGCAATAAAAGCTTATTTTATTTGTATGTTTTCAGCAGTTGACGGCAATTGACGACCGATATGGCGTGGTGGCGAGTATACCCGCATTCCATTGCTGAGGTCGTGGGTTCGATTCCCACACAGGACAAATATTTGTGTCTATAAATATGAATATTTGTTCTGGTCTGAGTTTCTATGTATCTTAAGTATGTATTTACAAAAAAAAAAAATAGTATTTATGTATGTTTATACGTTATTTAGTATCCATAACACAAGTTCTTAATGATACTTATCTTGGAACTAAATAATTGGTGTAAGTGTCAGAAATATTTATTTATTTATTATTATTTATTAATTGACTGATTGATTGATGTCTAATCTGGACCTATAATTTTTAAACCACTTGTGTATCTTTCTAGATGGACATGGACAAGCTACCTGCCTTTTATGCCGACCTACGAAGCTGGCAAGCTCACTGCTCTGTTTAGGAAGAAGAATAGCTAACGCGCCTTGTGTCTTTTCTGGGTTGAAGTTTGAACTCAAAGTGATCTAGTGAAAGTGAGCAAAGCCTGGATAAAAGGCCCAGCATATTCCATACCTATGAATTTTTGTAATTAAAAGCTTGGAAAATTAAGAAACATATATTAGAGAACACGATTATGGCATTTTACTTCTGAAATGTTTTATTGTGAAGGTACACAAGGTTGGTAACGATTATGAAAGTTAAGCAGCGTATCTTGGATAATAAGTTTATAAATAAAATTTGACGTAGAGATCATTTTGGTTATTTCAATATCTACAAGTACGAAACACATAATCTCTTTTTTATAATAAGATTTTTTTGACCTAATCACCTAAAAAAAGTTTGATGAAATTTCTGATACCATATTTTGTTTTCGGATGGAAATTCATCTAATGACCTTCCCCCGCTGTGGGTGGAGGGAGGGTGTGTCAGACTTTTTTTGACTAAAACCATCAGTGTTCCTTCTTGAACCTGCCACGTCCCGAAGCCGCTGTAACTCTTTCGAAGAGTTCTTCAGAAATCTCTAATACCCAAATAAAACTTATAAGCCCACATCTCAGTAAGCAGCCGCTTTTCCTAAATTTTGGAACAAGTATATTTTTATTACTTTTTTATGTTACCATTTTTTTAATTAATAAAAACATTGCAATGCAAACACATGTATAATAATATTATGTTATTAAAAACATCTGTGTGTCATATTTCACGGTATTCCTACAAAAGATGGACTATGGAAACTACAAGATGGGGTCGGACCACCATCGGGAAAAAGAAACGCAGGAAGACCAGTAAAACGGTGGGCTGATGACATTATGCAAATAGCAGGAAAAGATTGGATGCAAAAGGGGAAAAATAGAGAGCTGTGGAAGGAAGTGGAGAAGGCCGCTACCAGAATAGGGGTCCATATCTCAAATTCAGCAACAAAATAACACTCATACTAACCTTATTATAAGTGAAAATACTAACTAAAACTAACTTTTATAATAAAAATAATTTAAAAGAGCATAACATGTGAGTTTCTTGTCAGTTCTTCTCACAGAGCGGGGGCTCGGAACTGGCACTTAGATTCACTTACACCTCATTTTTTATTTATTTGCATGTAAGTGAATCTAAGCTTCGTGATTTCAGGGTTGATATTAAAAAAAAATTTTTTTCATGTATATTTTGTTTTGACGTTCTCAAGTGCTATGTAATACTTTTACTAACACCATTTTAAGTGTAATTTCATAATGAGATGTGGAATAAATGTCTTTATCAGTTATATTACACAGAAACTAGCAGAAGGTAGGTACAAATAATATAATATTCAAGTTAGATGCGATACTGGGCACACCGACCTCTGACAATTCCCACACGACCCGTTTGACGCTCAATCTCTCTTAACTTGAAATATATATGAAGTATGTACTATTAAGTGGGAAGCTGGATGAGACATAAAATTGTGGTACAAAGCCTCAAAGGTGAACACCTGAGACATCAAGTGATAGTACTTCTTACCGTGCTTATGCTAAAATGTTGAAGACATTATGACTAGTAATGTATGTTCGGCGAGACAATAATAATAATAAATATTTCTGGCACTTACACCAATTATTTAGTTTCCAAGATCATTAAGAACTTGTGTTATGGATACTAAATAACGGATAAACATACAATAAATACATATTTAATATACATAGAAAAACACCCAGACCTAAACAAATATTTATATTTATACACACAAATATTTGTCCTGTGTGGTAATCGTACCTACGACATCAGGAGTGAAATGCGGGTATACTAGCCACCATGCCATATCGGTCGTCAGTAATGAAGAAAAGTGCAAAATATTGAAACAGAAAAGTTTGCGATGACATTAAAACAAAACTCCCAAATTTTCTTATTCATATAAAAAAAAAAATTGACTTATGCAGTCACAAAATTTATGCAATAAAAGGCAAAGGTGTGCAAACTTCCGAGACCCACATTCCCGAAGGAGTATGTCCGTAAGTAAATTGATGTCACGGGTATAAAAGGGACCCCTATACACATACCTACTCGAGATAAAGTCCTTTATTGAAAGTTTGTGAATTCATTTAAATGTTTATTTAGGATGACATTATTATCACGAGTCGACGTCGAGTCACGAAATATACATAGGTTTTTTTTTTTTAATGTGACACGTCATAATGACTACATCTTGCCTGATGATAAGCAGTCGATGCAGTCCAATAAGAAAATGAAGGCGCTTTATAACGTGAAATAAGCACGGTATAAAGCGCATCCACTCATGACGGCCTGCTAAAATGCCGTTTCACGCCCCGCTTAAAAGACCCGGAATCATAGGAAATAGGAAACACATGAGCCGGCAGCGAATTCCAGAGCTTAGTGGTCTTGCTCAGAAACGACTTCCCAAATTTCTTGGTTCGAGTGCTGATATATATTTCTAGCTTCTGACCATGACTCTACTCGCATGACTAGTTGTACCAACCGTTTGAGCTTTCATAAGGATCCTTCTTAATTTAAAGCTTTTGGTGGGTAGCTTGCAATGGAAAAAATCTTTAGAAATATCTCTCTGTAATTTCACAAATTATAACTAACATTAAACTTACATATCGTCGTTGTCAAATCAAAATCTGCTATGTGCACTTTTTTGGCATTTCAAGATTGTGACTATAGCGAATAGTTAACTGTCTTATTTATCGTATAAAGTACGGGAACTTTTTGTTTCCTCTTTTTAAGCGTTTTCTTATTTGATTTATTGATTTGTTTGTTTTTTTTTCATGTTTTTTAATAAAATAAATTATTTTTTTCAATGTAATTTTTAATAAGAGGCTAGGATACCTGGCTTTCACCCAGGAGGCTCACCTGTTAGAATTTATCCAGACGCCCATTAGGCCTCTAACATGGCTTAACGACTACCACATTAAGTGATAACCGGGACCAACGGCTTAACGTGCCTTCGGAAGCGCTCGATATCAAATGCCACACAAACGGTCACCCATCCAAGGACTGACCTCTGTAAACTCGTTTCCGACCACCGAGCACCGCAGAGCTACGATAAACTAGATAAAAATATACATATAGCATATTAAAGTGAGTGCATTCCACTCTCGTTAGTTTAATCTTTTGGGAAATATGGCGTGATATGTATGCACTTGTTTAATTAATGCAGAATGTAAATGAAGAAAAAAGTCATGTTTTAATGAGTTTTCCATCGAGGTCGGGTCGAATGGGTCATTCCAGTTTTAGTGCCGTTTTATAATGCAGGGAGAGCTGGTTTATTGCTTGTGTTCATTACTATAACGGGATGACGTGGCTATTCTGTCATATTCTTTGAGTTCTGAAGTGAAATTTTAATTAAATTTTAATGTTTAATGCTTTTAAGTTCTAGTGGCTAGAGTAAGATTAATGCAGTAGAGATGAGAGCACTCAGAAATATTCTTGGTGTGAAATTGAGTGATAGGATAAGGAATGAAGTGATAAGGGTTAAAGCTGGTGTATAAGAAGATATAGTGACAAGAATTGAGACAAGTATGCTTAGATGGTTTGGTCATGTTGAGAGGATGAATGAAAGTAGATTAACGAAAGTGATTTATGATGGACAAGTAGATGGAAGTGTTGGGAGGGGAAGACCACGTAAGACCTTCCATGACCAAATACAAAAAATGTTAGAGAAAGGGCAGGTCAAAAGTACCCTAAACCGACGGGCGTGTATGAGGAGGTTAATGAGTGTGAATGAAGCTAAAAGTGTGTGCCAAGATCGTAGCAAGAGGAAGGCCTGCCACCCCTACGGGAAAGAGGCGTGACATTATGTATTTATGTATGTATGGCATTGTTAGACTAGGTGGTTTGGAAAGGTTTCTGAAAATCAGTAACGTACAGAGAGGTCAGTCCTTGAATAGGTTTTTGTGTAGTAAGTAATATGTGCGGTGTGGCATCCAAGAATAGTTCCGCCTTCTCTCATCTCACGGAAAGTTAAAAGAGTCGACGAAGATACCCTACCGGATGATGAGGAGCAGCGTCATAGGCTTATACGGAAGACCAGCGCCGCGGGGCCATAGTGACCCCTCGGCATATGCTGAGTATAAGCCTTTTCAGTGCCACATGTGTATATAAATTTATATATTTTTGTTTTTTTGGTTTACCAATATATCATGTGTCACAGAATAAATTATTTTCTTTCTTTCATCCTGCGTACTGGCTTGAAATGCGATCATCTCCAATTGTATCTATTGCGGAGGCCGATGTTAAACAGTGGTATGAAGTGGTATGAAGTGGTATAAAGTGGTATGAAGTGGTATAAAGTGGTATGAAGTGGTATGAAGTGGTTATACGGCTGGTATGATGATGATGTTATCTGTGCTCGCGAAGGTTATGTAAGCAAATTCATGATTTGTAAATAAATTTAAATTAACAATAAAACGCAAGCTGTCTTCAAAGGGATACTATTCTATCAAAGACTATATGGCAGATAAAAATGCTTGGGATTAAACTGCCGTTTTATACAGACTATTCTAATATAATGACTTAAAACATGAGTATGGTTAATGTTTTATTACATAGCATTATATAGCTTCACAGACAAATGAAGATTGTAATTAAAGTACCGAACCAATTGATAAATTTAAAACAGCATAGCCTGTGAGTTGCTTGCCAGTTCTTCTTACACAGCGGTCGCTCGGAACTGGCACTTCAATATTTTTTTTCTTTCCGAAGTGCAGCTATGTCGACCAGACCCATGTCTGCGGAGCTAGCCACCGGCCTCTACAAAGCGCTGGTACACTCTTCAAAACGAAAAACGGTTCAGGTTGGCCGGCTTCATCAGCTGTGGTTTCCATCTTCAAGGTGTTTTTACTTCTGTAAAATCAGAACGAGTGTCCTCTTCAACGGTTAAATAGCGAATGACCCACATTTTTGAACTGTGTGATCAAACGTGATCCCCTGGTGGGGGTCCCGGCGCGGCGTCGGGGCCTGGGCCCCCTGATCGCGGTGTCAAACGGCGCCCGTGAATACGAGCGCGGCGTTGGGGTGGCTGTTCAGCCATTGTAAATCCGGGGTGTCTTGTCCGGCGATCAGCGGCGAATGGGAGTCCTGTCATTAAAGCGTCAGGTCAAGTCCTGGGTCTCCAGACCCACATTGACCCCTGGTTGACCATTTTATACACACAAAGGAAGCGCGTATTGCGACTCTTACGGGTAACCAATTTGCATCAATTTTTGTGATACTGTATTTATGGCATTATGTTTTGTTTTTTTAATTAAAAGTTATGTTTTATGTTAAGTTAATTGAATAATCTTATATAATTTGTACGGCTACTTGTACATATCAAGAGTTACTGACAGTTGAAAGTGATTTTCACAGAGATGCTTTTTTTTGACGCCGAGTGTAGTTCATAAAATTATTTTGATTTTTATATGATAAATTTTAGCTTGAACCCCAGCTCACTCAGATTAAACGTTCTCAGTGGTGAGATTACAAATTATTTTTTTCAAGCATAATAATCAATCTTACGGTTACCTCCTGATAGAATGTGCTCACCGCATCCAATGGATCAATTTCCTAAATCAATCAATAACTCTATCGAGACATATTTGGCACCTGTTAGTTTTGTTAAACAGAAAAATAGTCAAATCATTACTTTTGGACATATCGCATGCTTAATGGAATAGTGGAATAATAGACTTAATTCAAAAATGACGATTTTTGGGACATGACAAAAGAAGATCTTCTTAAGAATACTTGTCCTATTTGTAAGCGAATTAAATTGATACTGTTTTATTAATTAGTAATTCTGCTTGTGTTTTTAACGTTTGATTAACATTGATTCGATTTCAGTAAGAAATAGAAAGACTGTATAAGTTTGTAACTAAATCCTGACCTATCTATTAATGAGTCGATGTTCCTTTAAGCATGTGATGTGTCGCACCTGTCGGATTGTCAGCTTTATTGAACAGGACCCTGAGCAGGTTAAACCAGCTGTCAGGATGTTGGAAGGCACTGAGTTTCATGTCTTTCATGACAGCCGGGACCTACGACTTAACGTGTTTTCCGAGGCATAGAGCTAGCGTTAATAACGCACAATACTCTGAAAAGCCATAGTTTCGCCACCATATGTATTGTAATTTATCCGCGGGTGAGAGGCCTGGTGATCTAAGACACAGGCAGACTTTTGCCTAATTTAGACTCCAGCCTCCCGCATTTCCCTAAATATTGTTTGTACCTGTCGACCGATATGGCGGGCTCGATTCCCACACAGGACAAATCTTTGTGTGCATGAACATGGATATTTGTTCTGGTCTGGGGGTTTTCCTATGTATATTAAGTATGTATTTACAAAAAAAAAGTATTTAAGTATATTTATCCGTTCTTTAGTATCCATAACACAAGTTCTTAGTGATACTTATCTTGGAACTAAATAATTGGTGTGATTGTAAGAGAATATTTATTTATTATTTGTACCTAAATTGTGTCCATTGTGTATTAGTGTATGTGGAGGAAATTAAATGAATTATTATTATTATTATTATTATTACCAGGTTTTAAACCCTGCCTTCTGAATTTGAAGGCTATCGCTGCTTCCCATATAATGTATAAATTCATGTAGATCAAATAAAAAAGAAACTCCACTTATCATTTTACTCGTGTACAAAGTCTGTATTAGCATACATAATAAATGGATTGTAGAATTTGTTATTTAGAATTACGGAAAATGTACTAAACGTAATTTTCTTTCTCCGAGTATAGCGAAGGCTTTGCAATTTAAGAGGCGTTTTATTTATGTGCCATAAAATGCAAAGCGGGAACGTTTTTCCCGCTTCGTCGAGACTTCAAACCTTTCCCTGAATACTTACAGAGATAAATCGCCTAGGATTTAAGATTTTATAGTTCATTTTGAACACGCTTGCTTGTTGAGTGACTCTTAATGTTGCCTTTTGATTCTTAATGTAAGTTGTTACAAAACTATTATCACCATCATCTCAGTCCATTAACATCTTACTTATACATATTCACGTTTAAAAGCAGTGAATTTAACTAATAAGCATTTTTGTAAGAAAAAACGCTATTTATAGAGGATCCATGATATTTATCAAGAACAGTTTTATATGTACAGGGATCCTACCAAGACCTAAGGAGTCCCAGCCAACCTCATCTGCAAGTGTTGCACCTACCGATTAACGGACGAGGCTCTGGCGAACAAAACAGTGCCCGGTAAGCGGCCATCGGCTCTCCACCTACGTGGGACCTACTATAATTGGCGGCGTATAATATGCCTCTGCCTACCCCTTCGGGGAAACAGGCGTGTGTACATGTAGGTATGCAGTTTAAAATGTAAAGATCGATTAGATGACATTTTTCTGCATAGCGTAATATTGAATTGTCATGTGTGAAATTAGACAAATATGTTGTAGTATGCGTGTAACGGCCACCATCTAACTTTTCTACTTTTGAACCTGCTATGGAAGGTATCGTAGTTTGTAAAGATAATGAGCACGGATCTCCCATCAGCCCTGTGCTCATTGGTGAGACGTTAGGGCAGAGAACTTCGTTAGGAGAATTCAGAGCCTCCAGTTCAGTTACAGCCAACCCAGTGCGTATTGGCGGAGGCAGGTGTATGGCGTTCTGCTGATAGAATTCTTCATGCCAGCCAATAGTCTCTATTATGGCTGAACGACTACCTTATATCTGACGACCGATATGGCGTGGAGACCAGTATACCAGCCCTCCGCTCCTGAGGTCGTGGTTCGATTCCCACACAGGACAAATCTTTGTGTGCATTAAAATGAATATTTGTTCTGGGCTGGGTGTTTTCTATGTATCATAAGTATGTATTTACAAAAAAAAAGTATGTAAGTATGTTTATCCAATGTTTAGTATCCATAACACAAGTTATTAATGATACTTATCTTGGAACTAAACAATTGGTGTAATTGTTAGAAATTATTTTTTTATCTATTTATATATTTATATAGTAATTACCGGGACTTTCATCACACCACCATAATTATAGTCACAACTAGGACCAACCTCTTAAAGAGCATTCCGAAGCACTGAATTGTATTTCGTTTCCTTTTCTATTTTAATTAAATTATATTAAACATTTCCTTCAGAAATTTCAATCTAAATTACTTTATTGATAACCCCTATTATATAAATTAATTTATACGATACTAACAAATAACTTAATATTGTCTTGGTATAAGTTATTATTGTTATTTAAGTGTTGGGGTGGTTCAGAAAGGCTTCAAGACTAAGACAAAGGGTCTCGTAGTTGAAATTCTGCGTTGATCCGGGATTTTAACGGATATTACTCCATTTTCTGGAGTACATCTCCCTGATTGAACTCATTCATTATGTTGAACACTTAAGAGCTGTTTGTTCTTGCTCTTTATGACCACCGATATAGCGTGGAGGTCAGTATACGAGTATCTGCACTCTGTTCCTACGATTGTGGTTTCATGCCCCCTTAGGACAGATTAAAAAATGTGTGAAAACGAATTTATGTCTTATGCCGTGGGTTGGATTACCAACCAGGACTTGCTTTAATATTTGTAAAAATAAAAAATATAAAAAATCATTTATTGCTTCTCTTTACATAATTTACATTATGTGATTAAAAAAAAGTTTCTATATATTAAATTTCAACCAGAATTTAATTTAATTTTAATTACGAAGGTCCAGAGAGCAAAAGGTGATGGCTCAGCTTGTGCTGTCCAGCGTATACACACTAGACGGCGCTGGTTTTCAGTATGCATATTTGTTTTTTTTTTATGCGACAAGTCATAATGAGTAGGTACATCCTGCCTGTTGGTAATCAGTCGAAATTATGAAAATCCAAAAAAAATATGTCTGCAAACACTTATATCTCGTTTGGGTGATTTAATGTGAGCATTTACAAGTAAATACTATGTTTATTCGTTGTCTTGTACCCATAGTACAAGCTCTGCTTTGTTTAGGGCTAGAAACGCTGTGTAAAATGTCTCAGTGTTTTTATTTCTTTTATTAATACGTCATATATAAAGCATCGCAGTTAGAGCGAAGGTAGATCAGTGGTAAGATCCATTGCCTTCAAATTCAGAGGGTCTCGGGTTCAAACCCGGGCGCACCTATGACTTATCAAAGTTGTGTTCGTAATTATCGTTAGCTCCATGCCTCCAAGCCCAACTGTCATGAACATCTATGACAGTCGTTATTAGGAAGTGAATGCGTTTTAACTTTCTGACAGCTGATTGAACTATAGAATGATGTGTCCCTAGTTATTACATTTCTCTATGGATGTGTCCCTCTGGGTTGCGGAGGTGAGACGGCAGTCGCTCCATGTAACAACTGAAATTCTAACAAATCTGATTAAACCAGTTAGCAGCATCTGGCCCTAAGCTCAAGTCTAGGGCAACCAGGATTCGGCGGCGGCTATATCACTCGCGTTCGGCCCTAGTGGAGACCATGGTCTGGAGAGAGAGGGAATGAAATGCTGTCGCCTCCTTTTCGCTCCGAAGCAGTCATGCTAGCAAAGGAGTCAGCGGAATGAGGGAGGCAGAGTGCCTCTCGTCACGGATCCAGCCGCCGCGGTGGACGCCCGAGACGACTCCCGGGAATGGAGTCGGGTAACTCGACGCCCGTCCGCCTACTATAGGCGACAGGCCGCGTCGACGGCGCGTTCGTCTCACGCCTCAAAGAGAGGGGCCCCTAGGTAGAGGGCTAAGCCTGCCAAGGTGTCGGGACTGTTCGAAAGGGTTACCGCGGCCTTGATTTTTACAGGCTCAAGAAGGAACATGGATTGTTTTTAGTCACTAAAAGTCCGCTTCACCCACATCGAAAGACGGACATTAGAAGATTTTCCATCCGAAAAATAAAAAAATGGCAACCAGGATAATGTTTGGATATGATGGAGACTTATAATATACATTCTTGGTAAACTATAGTAATGAAATCTTCGAATCAGTTTGTTTGAGTCTTTCACGGGAACTTAAATGCTGAAGCAATCAACAAAATAAGGTAAACATAACGTATTCGCCACAGCAGTGGTACTTTGTCTAGGAGAATGTTTTCGTTATCTCTGAACGACGACGAACGAGGCTGAGGTTTCGCTCCCGAGCTATTGCCACTTATCTAAGCTCCCGGTCGTCTCCCGGTCGTCTCCCGATCGAATGGCGTCGTTTGATAATTTCAAGATAAAACTCAAGAGAGAGTCTAACATTTTTCTGTCTGTAAATCTTGTTTTTTGATGTAAATTTCGTCTGATAACTTGAGATTATCTTAAGAGACTGTCAAGTATTTTTCTATTTGAGGATCTTGTCTTTTGTGTTAATATTATAAAGTTTTGAAATTTACAGTTTACACTCTACTGTAATTTAATGGGGAATTTGGAGTTGAGTCCTTATTTTTTGTCCTGTGGTACTGGCCCAGAATTGTGTGTAAAATGCGGTCACCAACCCAGGCGCCCAGCGTGTTATATGTTTAGCAGTGGAGTGCAACGACTGAAAAGCTGATGATATTATTCTTATAGTTTGTCTTACTAGTCTATTGATTCTGCTAGTCTTAAAGTAAAGAATAATAAATAATTTCTAAAAATTACACCAATTCTTTAGTCCCAAGATAAGTATCATTAAGATCTTGTGTTATGGATACTAAATAACGGATAAACATACTTAAATACTTTTTTTGTACTTAATATACATAGAAAACACCCAGACCAGAACAAATATTCCAGTTCATGCACACAAAGATTAGTCCTGTGTGGGAATCGAACCCACGACCTCAGGAGCGGAGGGCTGGTATACTGACCTCCACGCCATATCGGTCGTCGTAAAGTCCCACGCCTGTGTCAAATGGGTTCTTACTAATGAAAATTAGGGTTACCTATTAAAACAGATAATTTAACTAACTGATTTTCTACGGACGGCCGCTTATGCGGCGACCAACCCCTCAGGGTCGATGCCCTGTGTGAAGATACCCGGGGAATGAGCCCATGGCTCGAAGCCCGAAAACCTGCCGTTTGGCAGAAGATCCCGGATGAAACTGATTTTCTTATCGAAACCTTGGAAAAAAAGCCTTTAGTGTACCTACCATTTACTTCTGAAGTCTACTGCATATGAGATAAGCCGTGCCGGTTGCTCCACTAAGGGGGAAAGGGGAACCCTCTTATGAGTATTGGGTGCAAAACAACGTTGCCTACTTTTTGGTGCTATAAGATTGCAGAGAACCGGTGTTTGCTAACGTTACTGTACCTAACCGTAATTTTTTTTCATCAGTTTGGCCAAAATTACTACGATATTAATTAGCCTGAGATAGCAGCTTAATTAAAAGATGTTCTACATTGGCAGACTATTTTGAATTTAAACATCGCTCTCCTTTCTTACGGATAAATCGGATAATCATATACAATCTAAAAATATTTAATAAATTAAAAAGTGCCAAGTTTCATGCAATCAAGCATTACTTACTTACTTTATGGAAGACATGAAATAAAAAAGTAGATATGACAAAAGAATACATGAGCTCGGTCGGTTTCGATTACACGCCGATTTTTATATAGTATTATGCGAAAATCCAGCTCAAATCTTCCAACGATATTATAATACAACTACCCTCTTGTAGGGTATGTAAGTAGTAATTAATGGGAAGTCTTCAAGGCGTACGTAACGTAGCTACTTACTCTAATTGACACAAAATATCGCGATGTTATGCGGTTGAGATAACTTAACACCTTGAGTGTATTAATTAATAGGGCCGCATGTGCCTAATTAACTTTATAGTGTAATAAAGTATGAGCAAGATAGCATCATTACATTTACGGAGCTTATTACAAAATAAGATTTAATGTTAAACCAGTTTAAAAACTATTCTGTCACTGTCTTCATGTTATCAAATAAAAGTGACAGCACTAGTGTTAAACCTTTTTTTTTTATTTACGTTGGTAACAAAATGTTTACGCGCTGTCTTCTGGCCAAAGGGGGACCCACCACTGCTAGACGCGACTGCCAGCAGTAATACCCACTAAAAATCTTCTGACGACGCCCGCCGCTTGTTGAGAAAGAGGCGGGGGCCAGTACCTGGGTTGCAGCTCTGACACCCCGCCCGCGGCCAACGTCCCCCGGACCAAAACCGGGAGGACCTCCTCAGAGAGGCACAGTGGACGCGCCCCTTCTACCTCCCTGTGCGGCCATAGCGTGTGTGGCCGACTTCTCGGAGGGTCTATGTTTAGACAGCAGGGGCCCCCTAACCCCACCGCCTAAGACCCTCCTGGCGCTGCTTGACTGGCCCTCCTGGCCCACCCGCTGCGTCCTCCATAGGTCCCTCTTAGTTCCCCCCCGGTAGTCAGTACTAAGGGCACCCAGAGTCACCAACCTCTGGGTGTTATCTTTTCCCGACCCCCGGGAGGTACTCAGCCCCCCCACCACGACAAGGTAACCTAACCTAACATAAATCTATTTTTGAAACAAAACAATTTTATGAAATAAAAGTGACAGCACTAGTTTAAAACCTGGTTTTACTAAAGATCTTGTTTTGTATGAAGCCCCTAAGAATGTAAACAAGACACACATTGTCAACGTTTTCGAGACTTCAAGTGTTTTGTGGTGACAATTTTTAGAATGAAGTAACTAATCTACTAGTAGTGGCATGTGATACCGGCCTAGAATAGTACCACCCATCT
Organism: Musotima nitidalis; assembly: GCA_949126915.1. NCBI lineage: Eukaryota > Metazoa > Arthropoda > Insecta > Lepidoptera > Crambidae > Musotima > Musotima nitidalis. Next base: position 1,413,361 of record OX421422.1, read on the forward strand.
CACGAGGAGTCGAAGAGTCAACGAGGATAAATCCTTCCGCTTGGTGGGCAGCAGCGTCATCCTACGTACTGGCTTGAACTGCGATCACCAACCCGCCTGCCCAGCGTAGTGATTACGGGCAGATATCCCAATAAATTGTAATCTCTTGGGGAGGCTAATTTCAGCAGTGGACTTTATAAGGCTGGTTAGATGAATTAATCAACTTTTTGGTATTAAAATACTTAGATTTTTTAACAACTCATCTACATTTTTTTTATTACGTATACACATACATACATATATGTAACTACCCAATGTAGCATGCAATAAAGAATTGAATTGAATTGAATTGAATATTAGGACCATTAGTCTTCGTACGCGTGACCTATAAGTAGGTACCTTATTTAAATCGCAAATCCCCGGGATAATAACTTACCAAGCTACTATATTCCTAGTCTTATTTACTCCTTATATATCACCTTTATGCCAGTGAAAGTCTGTCAAAATCGGCCCAGCCGTCTCAGAGATTATTCGGAATAGACTGCATTTAGTATAAAGCGGTTCTTTGATATTACAAACAAACACATAAATTTTATTTATCTGTATAGAAGATAATTGAAAAGAGTTCAAGCGCCATCGAGGAGAAATAAAACATCAAGCCATTGTTTCATTTTCTAAAACTGGTGTAATTTCGAGTTTTTGTGTGTAATAGTTGTGGTAATTACAATAAAACATCTTTGATAACGTTCACAAGACAGTGGCATAAAACCGTGAATTTTGATTTTCCGTGAATTTTTGCAGACATAACTCAAAAGGCATCTTCTGTTAAAATATCTACTATTATTTTAGCAGTAACCCAGTTGCGTTAGATCTCGGCTTATACCGCCTAACTATCTCTAAGGATCTCCCACGAAGTCGGCCATTTATGCCATGGTCGCATAAGGAGTTAGGGGGGCGCGTTATACTGAGCCTCTCTGAGAAGATCTTCTTGATTTTGATCTGGGGGGACGTTGGTCGCGGGCGGGGTGACTAAAGCTCTAAACAAAATCAAAAAATTTTTATTTCATAAACTATTACATAGTACTTGAAAACGTCAAAATTATAAAAAAATAACAAAAACAAATATAATATAATTATACTAAAATCACGAAGCGTAGATTCACTTGCAACCAAACAATTTAAAAAAACAAAAAATATTTAAGTGTAAAAGAATCTAAGTGCCAGTTCCGAGCCACCGCTCTGTAAGAAGAACTGGCAAGAAACTTACAGGCTATGCTCTTTTAAACTTGGCACTGGCCGCCCCTCTTTCAACTGCGGTGGGCGTCGTAGGATGATTTTTAGTGGGTAAGACTGCTGGTGGGAGGTAGTGCGTTAAGGCATTTTGTTATCGACGTGAATAAAAAAATAGAACTAACACTTAGGGCCCTAGGTCTGCTCACAGGTCTAACGTCGTCGTCGTCAGATTTAGCTGAATTTCAGTTAATTCACGGAGCAAATGTCGTCTATACCCCCGCAATCCAGACCAGGGAAAACCATCTAATTCTGCTATTACACCGAAATTTATCATAGATGAGCTGGGTTTTTAAGCAATGCCATTAAACGCCGTACCTATCATAATTAAAATCATTTTTTATTTATTAAATTCATTCTTTAATTTCATCTCCGTTTACTAGTTAGTTTTACGCTCGAGTTAAATCATGCTTAAAATAAAGTTTATTCCATTTGGGCTTCAATGAAGCACATATTAATGTCAAGATAATCACAGTTTGAAGATAGAATGGATCAGAATCTCTTCAAGTTTAACCTCTCGCCATCAGTAATAAAATGTATACAAAGCTCATATAATAATAATAATAATAATAAGCCCGCAGGGCAGCTTGTGGCGAGCTGTTGGTGAGTGGCGACACCACGGGCGTAAATCCGAGTGCTCCAGAGGGTCGGACTGCGGTCTCGTCTCCGGTTCGCCGGAGTGGGCCCCAAGAGGCTAGCAGGACCCTCGCCCCTGGCTTGCCTTCATTGGCTGTCCAGGGTGGAGTCGCAAGAGCTACATGCTCGCAGGGTGGAAGTGAAAGATGCATAAGTCGTGAGTTGGCGCACTGTCCTCTTGGGCAGTGAGTAAAAAACGGTGTACACCTCTCGACACCCTGAAGCCGAGGATATCTATGTTGCGCTCCTGCCGTTGCACTACGGCTATTTTGGAGTGCCCATTCAATCCTCTGGCTAGTCACCGCCTGCCCTTTACAATCATTTGAGACTGATGATGACGGCAGGTGTCCGGTAGTCTCCTCTATCCATAGCCCAATTTACCTAGTCCTTCAGCTTTTCAACCCAATATCCCGGCCATAGTAGATTCCATCTTATCCTAATAGTACTGCACAAACCGGGGATTGTCCTTAGGTGTATTTCTATAATGCACATAGGGATAATCGCCGGTTGGTGTCACATAACCATTAGATCAAAATTGTCTAAGGGGCCTCTACGTGTTGGCTTCGGCCCCACGCATGCCTTCCAAATGTCCGGGTCACCATTGGCCCGAGATTGGAAAAAGACAAACATAATAATAATAATAATCATTTAATTTCCTCCACATACACTAATACACAATGGACACAAATTAGGTACAAACAATATTTAATGAAATGCGGGAGGCTGGTGTCTAAATTAGGCAAAAGTCTGCCTGTGTCTTAGATCACCAGGCCTCTCACCCGCTTTAGTAACTAAGATCGTGCTATTTAAAACGCGTTATCTATGAAAGCTCTAAATCAAGCAAACGAAGTCGCGGTCTGTAGTAGTTTGCAAAAGCTTCTCAGAAATAAGAGTTCCCGGCCGCTTTCGGTACCAGGGTAGCATAAACGGGCCAGAGTTACGGCGCACGCAGTCAACCTGTTGTCCGGAGGGGGGCGCTATCGACCGGGCAGGGCGAGGCGCGAGGTTCGGCGATCAGTCCTGGATGAACCTCCGCCGTGTTCGCGCGCGCCTTAGTACAGTGTCAGTGTTAGTGCGAAATGTTGCCGGCCGCTAGTTGGCTGCAGTAAGAACACAACTTCAGGTAAGTCCAATTCGAAAAATATTCTAAGCAAATATTTATTTTCGAATTTATTAATTCTTATCTTTATTATTGTGTGTTTTTATTTACTATACCGTTGTTACTTTGTCTGAAATTTCTAAAAACTAAGATATAAACAGCGAAAAAAAAAATACGCCAAGAAAACTTGATAAAAATATGTACATTACTCATTGTTTTTTTAGTAATAATAATAGAATAGGTGTTATTTTTATTGATTGGATAATAATGGATATATACATAATTAATATGTATTTTTAAATGTATTTACGGTGCATTTTGGAATTATTATTTACATATTCTTTGTTCAACATATTCCGCGTTTTGCTTATATGGTATTAATATGCTTATAATCGCATCTAGTTAAATGAATTAAACTCGGAACATTTTCGTAACTTTAAAATACTTTAACCCTAAATAATGTAAACATAACTAAATATAATCCAGTGAAATATTTTGAAGCTCAATTCTTAACCAAATAATTAAACCTTTAATGAAAACAAACTTGTTTGTTTAACGGATAAAAGCGAATATTCGTTCCAAAGAAACACGAACGTCAGTAAAACAGGACGCCATATTTATTTCAACCTAGTTCATATCCTGACATCACCTTATTTTCTTGTTGACCTCTTTGGTTGTAAAGAGGTATAATATCATACTTAATTCTTAAGATTGGTTTTAATGTTGAAGTTAATTGGAATTTAGAAGAATGTTATCGTACTACGCATGTTGTAAGCGAATGGTTGGGGTAGGTCAGTAATCAATAAAGTTTACATATCCCTTTTTTGTGAAGTTTTATCAAATACCCGCATTATTATTTTATTGATTTATATTGTATATGGGTTCTTGCATTAGAGCAATATGCATTGCGTCATTTAAGGAGTTAAATGAAATGAATGATAGTTTGGGCAGCCAGTGGATACAGGCGACACAAGACTACTCAACTCTTGGGTAGACCCATTTTTAACAGAAGTCTTCATACTTATGATCTTACAATCACACCAATTATTTAGTTCCAAGATAAGTATCATTAAGAACTTGTGTTTTGGATTCTAAAGATCGGATAATTTAGATATGTTTTTTGTTGTAAATACATACTTGACGACCGATACGGCGTGGTGGCGCGAATACCCGCTCTCCGCTCCTAAGATCGTGGGTTCTATTCCCACACAGAACAAATATTTGTGTGTATAAATATGAATATTTGTTCTGGTCTGGGTGGTTTCCTACTTATATTAAGTACGTATTAACAAAAAAAAAAGTATGTATGTTTGTTTATCCGTTATTTAGTATTCATAACACAAGTTCTTAATGATGCTTATCTTGGAACTAAATAATTGGTGTAAGTGTCAGAAATAATAATTAATAGATATTTTTGTCTGTTCGTTTGTTGTTGTTGTCAGTTTTCGATTATTTTGACGGAATATTCATGGTTGATGTTATGATTTAATAAGGCTTAGACTTACATAACCTTCCCACATCTGGTCTTCTGAAAGCTATTTCTTTTAGATATAAGCAGCACCCATATACCTTCATCATCTGAGCCCATAGACAAAGACAAAGACTTTTTATTTCACATAAAATATGGTACATGAGTGGTCTTAAAATTTAATACAGTCCGCATATTTCACCAGTAACTGGTAACTATGCAAAAATATAATTAGAGGATTCTAATAAAACAAACATAAATTTACTTATAGTACTCAACAAGCCATTTTTTAAATGAACTTTGAATTTATTCAATGGCATCAGCTTAAGGCTATTGTCGAGCCTATTATAGACTTGAATAGACATGACATAGCTGTTCTTCGCATAAGATGCAGTAGACATGATTAGCAGAGTCAGTTTATTTGGATACCTACTTGTATTTCTACGCTCTTTTTGATACAATTCGGGATGTGAAAGTCTCACTTATGAGCACGAGCTTCCTCTCACACACTAAGGTGTGAGGATACCATTGAATGAATGAATGAATGAATGAATGAACACTTGATTGTACACTAAATATAAAAAAGTAATCAAATCACATACTCAAATATATGGTACAATGGGCGGCCTTATTGCTAACAGCAATTTCCTTTAGGCAACCTTAGTTTGTGATACCGTATGTGTGAACATAAATCATTAAATTAATTGATAAGCTACTTTTAAGCAAGGGTGTATAGGGAGAAGTCTGGGACTCACACATTCATACTCAATTACACACTCATCCACTCTCGCAGAAAGGAGAAGACCTACTCCCTGACAGCCTCGCTTGGTTCTGGATACTCCAGACCAATATCCTGTATAGCGATCGTGCTGAGTGGTTCCACATCCTTTCCGCTTTGTCTCAGTGACACATAACACATCCAAATGTCTTGCATCCATCATCTGATATACTTCATCAACCTTACCATCCATTCCCCCTCTAACATTCAACGTAGCAAACCGGCTCTCTGCGATCCACTTTTCGCCCCCACAGTATATCAGATGATGGATGCAAGACATTTGGATGTGTTATGTGTCACTGAGACAAAGCGGAAAGGATATGGAACCACTCAGCACGATCGCTATACAGGATATTGGTCTGGAGTATCCAGAACCAAGCGAGGCTGTCAGGGAGTAGGTCTTCTCCTTTCTGCGAGAGTGGATGAGTGTGTAATTGAGTATGAATGTGTGAGTCCCAGACTTCTCTGGATTAGGCTGAAAATTGGACTCACTCGAATCTTTCTCCTAGGTGTATATGCACCAACCGAGGTGGGTTTAGGTGGGTCTACCAACGCCAAAAAAGGGAAAGACGAGTTCTGGGAAAGTATGAGAGAAGTCTTATCGAAATGCAAGAGTAATGAAAGAATTGTCATGTTAGGGGATTTTAATGCATGGGTTGGAGTCAATCGTGATGGATATGAACGAGTTTTGGGTGCGTTTGGCGACGAGAGGTGTAATGAGAATGGAAGAAGTTTGCTTGAATTATGTATAGAGTGGAATCTTTGCGTTGCAAACACAATGTTTGCACACAAAAAGATTCATATGTATACAAGAGAAGAAGGAAGAAGTAGAAGTATGATTGACTTTGTAATTGTGGATGAAAGGTTAAAGAAGAACCTTGTGAACACTCGAGTATGTCGCGGCGTTTACATAGACACGGACCATTACTTGGTGATCACCCGTATGAATGGTCTGTTTAAGCGTTGGCGACATCGGATCAAAGAGCCCACAAGTGTTCTAAAAAGAATAAAAGTAGAAAATTTGCAAGGAGACGATGTAAAAGAAAAGTATTACAAGCGTTTGGAAGAAAGGTTTGTGAAAAGAAATGTGAATGAGTTATCTTTGATTGAGGATTTGTGGGTTGCATTTAAGGAAAATATTGTTGATGCTGCAATAGAGGTATGTGGGGAGTGTAAGAGACGAAATGGAAAAATAAATAGAAATGTATGGATGGATAAAGATGTACAAAAAGTGGTAAAAGAGAAGAAAAAAGCTTGGTTGGATTGGTTAGCAGCTAAAGCTAACAGAAGTATGCAGAAAGCAACAGACGAGGATATAGAGAAAGTAAGAAGAGAGTATAAGCAATTGAAAGATTTAGTTAAAAAAGAGGTTAAGAGAAAGAAAGATGAGCAAAAGGATGAATTTGATAGAAGACTGTCTGACGATTTCCGGACAAACATAAAAGTTTTCTGGAAATCCATAAAGACAGCCCGAGGAAAAACTGCAGAATCGGAGCTGTCAAAAATCAGGAGTTTGGATGGAAGTATAGTAAAAGGAGAAGCATGTGTGTTAAAGAGATGGAAGGAGTATTTTGAAAGCCTATTTGAAACAGATGATAGGGTACTTAAGCCAACGTGTCACGAAGTGGATGAAGAGATTGAAAGTGTTCAGGTTGATAGCATAAGCATAAATGAAATTTTGAATGGCATGAAAGAAATGAAATTAGGAAAAGCAGCAGGATATGATAGGATTTCCTTAGAGATGCTGCGGGCTGGACAGGGCCTGGTAGCTGGTCTGCTGCACCGCCTTTTTAACTTGTGTTTTACGAGTGGCCAAGTACCCAGAGATTGGTGTAAGGCGGTGATCGTGCCACTCTATAAAGGGAAAGGGTCGCAGCAAGACTGTAAAAACTACCGGGGAATCAGCCTTTTAAGTGTCGTAGGAAAACTATATGCAAAAGTTTTGATAAAAAGAGTGATACAAGTGACAGATGATAAAATATGGGATGTACAAGCGGGATTTCGAAAGGGAATTGGATGTACGGATCAGATCTTTTCCTTACGGTGCATAGTCCAAAAGTTCTTGGAGAAACACCAAAAGATCTATTGCACATTCATAGATTTGGAAAAGGCTTATGATAGAGTGGCGAGGAATGAGTTGTGGTCGGCATTGTCTCAAAATGGAGTGAGCAGTGTCCTGATACGGGCGTTAAAATCTCTTTATATGGGTTCCAGCGCCTGTGTCAGGATTAATGGGACGTGCACGGACTGGTTTAACATCTATAAAGGTGTTAGACAGGGATGTGTAGCGTCACCCTGGCTGTTCAACCTATTTTTGGACAATTGCCTTACTGGTTTGAAAGAGTGTGCTAAAGGGTTGAGAATGAACGAGTCGCTCATCAAATGCCTTCTATATGCTGACGACCAAGTTTTGCTTGCGTCGTCGGCTGAGGAGTTGCAGGAGATGGTGACGATAGTCCAAGAGTCTTTAATAGCGAAAGGAATGAAAGTAAACGTTAGTAAGACGAAAGTTATGGTTTTTGAAAGAGAAGACAAAGTGACAAATTGTGAAATTTTAATCGGAAGTGAGAAAGTAGAACAAGTGAATGAGTTTGTGTATTTGGGATCGAAATTTACGAGAGATGGAAAGTGTGAAAGCGATATCGATAGAAGAGTGAATGCTGGAAACATGTTGAATGGGGCACTTCACGCCTTTGTAAGCAGTCAGAAAGTGTCTGAAAAGGCACGTCTGGCAGTTCATAGAGGTGTGTTGGTACCTACACTAATGTATGGAAGCGAATGTTGGTTATGGCAGAAGAAACATGAGAGTAAGATTAATGCAGTAGAGATGAGAGCACTCAGAAATATTCTTGGTGTGAAATTGAGTGATAGGATAAGGAATGAAGTGATAAGGGTTAAAGCTGGTGTAAAAGAAGATATAGTGACAAGAATTGAGAAAGGTATGCTTAGATGGTTTGGTCATGTTGAGAGGATGAATGAAAGTAGATTAACGAAAGTGATTTATGATGGACAAGTGGATGGAAGTGTTGGGAGGGGAAGACCACGTAAGACCTTCCATGACCAGATACAAAAAATGTTAGAGAAAGGGCAGGTCAAAAGTACCCTAAACCGACGGGCGTGTATGAGGAGGTTAATGAGTGTGAATGAAGCTAAAAGTGTGTGCCAAGATCGTAGCAAGTGGAAGGATGTGATCTCTGCCTACCCCTACGGGAAAGAGGCGTGACATTATGTATGTATGTATGTATGTATAGGGATCCTACCAAGACCTAAGGAGCCCAAGACAACCTCACCTGCAAGTGGTGCACCTGCCGATTAACGGACGAGGCTCTGGCGAACATAACAGTGCCCGGTAATAGGAGAAGTGCTGGCGAATAATATGCCTCTGCCTACCCCTTCGGGGAAACAGGCGTGAATGTATGCTTTAAGCAAAAAAAATACAAAGTGCAAATAGGTCATGTGGACTGAGTTGGAGAATAGCAGCCGCCCTGCTAGTCATGCAATATTAATGGTACCGGGTGGAGGGAAAGTGGGGGCAGAATAACAGAAGGATTGAGTGGGGGATGATACGATCGAGAAGGGGATGGATGAGTCTAAAAGTCTAGTTATTTGAAGAATCTAAATAATCCTATTAAAAAAAAAATTAAAAAAAATATTTTCTGACATTACATCAATTATTTAGTTCCAAGATAAGTATCATTAAGAACTTGTGTTGTGTGGATACTAAACCACGGATAAACATACGTACACACTTTTTTGTGTAAATACATACTTAATATACACAGGAAAACACCCAGACGAGAACAAATATTCATGTTCATGCACACAAATATTTGTCCTGTGTGGGAATCGAACCCACGACCTTGGAGCGGAGAGCGGGTATACTCGTTATCATGCCATATAAGAGAAGAATTGAATGTGGAGATGATACGATCAAGAAGATCGACGCGTCTAAAAGTCTAGTTATTTGACGAATCTAAATAATCCTATTGATCTTACAGTATATTTTATTTTAGTCGATGACGATTGACGAGGTGTATTGAAGAAGACATGTGTCGAGATAAACTAGGATATGAAGATATTGATTTCAGTATCCATCAGAAGGATAAAATCAAAAAAATCATTCATTGGATGTCACTTTTGAAATCACCTTCGTGGTACAAATAAAAAGCTCTACAAGGCATACCTACTAAAGAATGCTAACTAAGAGCGTTCTTAACTTATTAATTCGGCCTGGTGTGGAAATCGAACCCACGATCCCAGAAGCGGAGTGCAGAAATAATGACCACCGCATAACTAAAATAAGCTCTGCCCTGTACCCAATGTTTCTTAGTTTTTCTGTTTGTATATTTCTGTGTGTGTACTAAATAAATACATAAATACATATTTTCTGACAATTACACCAATTATTTAGTTTCCAAGATAAGTATCATTAAGAACTTGTGTTATGGATACTGAACAACGGATAAACAAATTTTAATATATTTTTTTCTAAATACATATTTAATATACATAGAAAAATACCCAAATAAAATAAAATAACTGACAAAAAGCATATTCTTGAACAACCCGACATGTGTAGTATTGAACAAGCCAAGCCTTCCGATGACCTTCACAAAGGTCACAGCATCCAGAAAATAAGTACTCATACAGACGCAGCTCAGACAGCTTCCAAGTCTTTTCAAAGTCATCTCTAAGCTTTTATGACACTTGATTATTTTATCGTTATTGAAAACATATAGCTTGATGTAACAGATTTACAAGCAAACACAACTTGTTTAATCGTATATAAAAATTTAATACACACTTGTTAATGCGTTCAGGTTAATAAGTCAACATACTTGACTATAATAACCAGTGTACCAAAATAAAACCGCAGAAACCAATTGACAAAAGAACCAAAAATTATAGCATACTTATAGTAAACCAGTCGGTGGAGGGGGGGTCTTGCAAGAATAAATATTTTCAGACAATTACACCAATTATTTAGTACATACTTAAACACTTTTTTTTTTGTAAATACATACTTAATATACATAGGAAAACACCCAGACCAGAACAAATATTCATGTTCATGCACACAAAGATTTGTCCTGTGTGGGAATCGAACCCACGACCTCTGGAGTGAAGTGCAGGTATACTGACCTCAACGCCATATCGGTCGTCGAAATAACCTTGCTGCTACTATTCAATTTAGCACAGAGATCTCTAGAATCTAGATGATACGTGTTTGCCCACACTGATCCTAGATCCCACTCCTTCACTTTAGAGCTACTTCATTAGTAACGGCACCTGGGAGAACTTTTTAATATCTTCAAATATTCATTGTGTGTGTTATTTATAATTGATTCATAATTTAAAAGAGCATAGCCTGTGAGTGTCATGTCAGTTCTTCTCACAGAGCGGTGGCTCGAACTGGCACTTAGATTCACTTACACTCAATTTTATTTTGCATGTAAGTTAATCCAAGCTTCTTGACTTCGTGTAGTTATATCTGTTATTATTAATTATATTTGATTCTGATGTGCTATCCCTATTAAAAGCTACAGTAGTCATCGACGAACGACAAGGCTGCCTGGAAGTGACATGAATTGCTCCTTTCTTTCTTAAGATATTAGATGAGATATGATCCTTAGATATTACAAATTGAAAAACCCACAACAGACAGATAAACTGACAAACCTTGACAAATTCTTACAAAGAATCCATAGCTTTTGTTTCTTCATAGTTGTTAAAATAAATGGTATTTTCATTTTTGGTATAAAAAATTGACGAATCCAAATGATCCTGTTGATCTTAAAGACAATACAGTATATTTATTTTATTTTATATTTGGGACTAGACAGACGAACAGGCTACGGACCTTTTTATATGACTGTACATATTTAGTGATGACCCATATGGCCAAGGGGTCGATGTACTTGCTCTTCATAGGTCGTGGATTCGGTTCCCGCGAAGGAAAATTCTTGTGTAGCATAGACGCTACCGTAGCATGTTTCGTAGCACAGACCCGTAGCGAGGGGTTCCCGTAGCACATTTGTCGTTGCGAAATTTGTTTTGTCAAGTGAATAATTTTTGTTTGGAAAGCTTTTACTATCAGTGGAACACAATACTTTAGGAATAGGATTTATTTTAATATATACAATAATATGAAGCCTGTGGCCCCAAAGGGGTAGGCAGAGGCATATCATAAGCCCCCATTTCGCCAGTTATGTGGTCCCACGTAATAATAGGTGGCGAGCCTATTGCCGATTACTAGGAACTTTTATGTCCGCCAGAGCACCCTAATGATAATGATCTTGCGTGTTTTATTCTAAAGAATAAAAGTAAAAAAATAACTAATATTTCAAGGGGTGTGTTCCTAAGGAGCCCAAGCCAACCTCATCTGCAAGTGGTGCACCTGCCGATTAACGGACGAGGCTCTGGCGAACATAACAGTGCCCAGTAAGCGGCCATAGGCTCGCCACCTATTACGTAGGACCAACTATATAATTTGCGAAGTGTGAGCGTATAATACGCCTCTGCCTACCCCATCAGGGAAACAGGCGTGAATGTATGTATGTGTAAATAAAACATGTAATTTCAAAGATAATTAAATAGCTTCTAAAGATTTACCATACCATCTAAAGTCGTTACATAATAAGCAAGTGATGGATTAAAAATATCTTTGTAACAATTCCCGCGCTACTATAATTTCCCGAAAAATCGAGAAACTATTCAACACGACACGTGTTACACCCTTACACAGGGCATCTTCAGGTAAGATAGGAGCCTCAGAACAACGATGTCTTCACGACCAACGCTGAAACGAGAGTCAAACGTTACATAATGTAATATTGCCACATGTACGGCGTTGTTTATCTAAAGTCTGAACAATCAGACGTTATCGGAGAGGGTTAATGGTGCTCCCACACTTCACAGTCGAGTGGGCTATTGGTTTTTACAACCGCCTCCCCTGTGGTTTCCCGTCATTATGCCATCAAAACAAATTCTTCCACGCAATGATTACTGAACGGATTTAAATAAAATTTGGCACGCAGGTAGTTTATAAACTGTATTAACGCATAGGGCGACCGATGGTGCGGTAAGGTTTTTCAATGGCGACCGCAAACCGGCAAACGTAGTAGCGGACGGCCTTTCACGCGATGGACCGATCTCGTCAAGGCGGCGAGAAGCCGATGGATGCAGGCGACTCAGGATCGCTCAATATGGAAATCTATTAGGGAGGCCTATGTTCAGCAGTAGACGTCATATGAATGAGATGATTAATACATTGGATACTTTTTATCCCGCTATTCCCACGGGAACGGGAGCTACGTGGGTGACACCGCTGGGCGCTCCTACTTATAAATTTGAATCATTATCATCGGCCGAAGGACGTATACTGCTTAAAACTGAACTGAGCTGAACAGAACAAAAACTTCCCCCATAGAAATCTAATATATAGTACTTGAAAACGTCAAAATAAAATTAAAGAAACTAAACACTACTACTATAAAATCACGAAGCTTAGATTCACTTACCTACATGAAAAAAGTGTAAGTGAATCTAAGAGCCAGTGATCGTTGTACACCATCTTATCTCTGATATTTTATAATATTAGGGCATTAACACGAAGTTTAAAGACTATACTAGATAACGAATGCTAAACAGTCGGTCACCCATCCTTTTTTTTTTTTTGTTTTACGGTAACAAAAGGCATTAACGCACTGCCTTCCGGCCAAAGGGGGACCGAAAGGGGGTGTGGGACTCACCACCGGCAGACACGACTGCCAGTAGCAATACCCCTCCTACCTCCCCGTGCGACCATAGCGTGTATGGCCGACTTCCCGGAGGGTCCATGGTTAGACAGCAGGGGCCCCCTGCCCCCACTGCCTAGACCCTCCTGGCGCTGCTGAGTGGGCCCTCCTGGCCCGCTCGCTGCGCCCTCCACAGATACCTCTCAGTTTCCCACCCGGTAGTCAGTACTAAGGGCACCCAGATTCGTCGGTCTCTGGGTGTTACCTTTTTCCGGCCTCCGGGAGGTACTCAGTCCCCCCACCACGCCAAGGTGGTGACCTGTTCGGGGGGGAGTCGGTCACCCATCCAAGTGAACTCTGCTTAACATTTCTGATAGTTATTCACCTAATTTTCCACCAAATATTTCGACAATTTCTTTCGACCATTTTGTCTTGAATATTATAATATCTGTACAATTAATGAAGGTAATATTCAGGCGGTTGCAAGCCACGCACTCAGAAGCAGTAACGAGGCGCAAGTGACACCGTATGAAAGGCATGATTACCTCATTAGATATTGCCATCATCATCATTAAGCAACGAGTTAGAAGAGGGTGTGAAGTGTTCATAAGGGCATACAAACAGTATATCATTAATCATATCAGCTTTATAAAGTCCACTGCTGAACTGCCTCCCCAATAGATGACATTATATTGGGGGTATTTGCCCATAATCACCACGCTGGGCTGGGTTGGTGATCCCAGTTCAAGCCAGTTCGCAGGATGACGCTGCTGTCCACCATCTAGTAGGATTTCTCTTCGTCGACTTCTACAATTCTCCGTGAGATGAAAGGGCTAGGCCGGTACCAATCGACAATCTTTTTAATGTAACTACGTAATAACAATGTACACTAATAAATATATATTTTTCTTTTCTAACAATTACACTAATCATTTAGTTCCTAGATAAGTATCATTAAGAACTTGTGTTATGGATACTAAATAACGGATATACATATATAAATACAATTTTTTTTTTAAATAAATACTTAATATACATAGAGAAACACCCAGACTAGAACAAATATTCATGTTCATGCACACAAATATTTTTCCTGTGTTAGAACATAACGGTCGTCGATGTATTTAGTGTATACTAATGTATTTAGATTTCTATGACTTCCCCCTTAACTTTCCAATGTTACTGGTTGCAGGCGGCTATTTATCAAGTCGGCCGCCTATCTTGTAGATCTTTACTTTCCTTCCAGAAATTTCGGTCAAAATATACCTACATACAATCAAGCCTGTTTCCCCAAAAGAGGCATATGAAAAGCCCACATTTATTGTTGGTTCCACGTGATAAGTGGCGAGCCTATAGCCGCTTACCGGGCACTTTTATGTTTGCCAGAGCCTCGTCCGTTGATCGGCAGGTGTGGTTGGCGTGTACTCCTAAGATTTTGGTGGGATCCTTATGCACCCCCATCAAAATGGAGCACGAGAATATCCACAACATAATGACAAGGAAAGTAACATAATAACGTATAATATCTCTGTATTATAATAATTTTATTATTGTATCTGTGATCAATCTGACCATGTCTTCTGTGCTCTATAAAAATACATCCCACCAAAAACATTCAGTAAAAAACTAGCCAAGTCTCGATGGAGATGCTTGCTCATCTCTAAAAAGTTATGAAATCTAGACAAAATCGTGCCAAGTCTAAGGTTGCTTATTGCGATTTCTTCACTATTATAGTAAGTGTTGTGTGACTTAGCCGTTGAAGGGAACAGTCTTATGCAAACCTTATTCCTGTAAAAATTTAATATTATTCAACCCTAACGTACCTAGGCGTCATTAGTTTAAAACAGTGTTGCCAACTTTATTTTTACCAACCGACCAAATGCGGCAGCGTAAACCAGAAACCACTAAAACCTAAATGGCCTCTCAATCCACCTGAATTCCACTAAATAACTTAAAGACAACAACTACCTACCTGAAAATAAAATAACAATAACGTAATAATTATTATGAAGTAATAATTTTGTTACTACAAAAAGGAAAACAATACGTAAGTAGGTGCATAACTAAAGATGATCGTCTTCAGAGGAATCAGTGCAATTTGCTTTAGAAGAATAAATTTATTTAGTTCCAATTTTCTATAATACTGTAATTGGTATTATTTTGATTTTATTTTGGATAAGAAACATAATACAATTAAAACTAGTGGTTTTACGACGAATCTGACCACTAACCTAAAAAACCTAATCCACTAAATAATTCACCAGCCACTAAAACCAATTTTTTCCCGCCAAAAGGCCACTAGATTTAGTGACGATTCCACTCAGTGGGCAACACTGGTTTAAAAGTAGGACATAGCAGGTTTGAAAAAATCCACAATCTAGTGACAAGAGGTTATTAATAATTCAAAAGGTAGCTGCTAGCGAATGTTTGATGAACACTAGCCTTAGCCGATACGCTGTTTGCACCGCCCAGTGACGTCATAGTTTACGTATTCATGGTATGACGTCAGGGATCGGCTGATGGTCCGGTTGGGTCAGGCAGGCTTCCGATGTACGTAGGTTTGTTAGGCGGTTCTGATTCAGTTATGATTTATCGTTCAAATTTTGAAATCATTTATTCAAGTTTGGCTCAAAAGAGCGCTTATGAACGTCAAAACTTAAAAACTAGCGCGCCCATTCACTGCGGGCGGGAGCTTGATCGTAAAAGAACGGACAAGAAAATCGCCAAGGTTAGTTTTTTCTCCCGCCAGTTACAAGAAAATGTACTTAGTAGTAAAACAATTTGACTAGTCTACAACCTATGCTCTGCAGTCACAAGATTTAAAATAAAAGAAGAAAATAACTTTTTTTAAGTTATACGAGCATGATTACAAAAAAACATAGTAGACATGAGCAGACCAGTCCCCACTGGCGGCACTCGTTCAAGAGTATGACGCATGAACCAGCCATCGTTTCGCTCAACCATATTTTAGGGAACGTAACGACCCGACGCATGACGCCACCACCGCAAAGACATTTCAGTGAGCATGACACACTCAAGCTACAGGATAAAAGAATTTTAAGAAAATAATTATCAGATATATACATAATGTCACGCCTCTTTTCCGTAAGGGCAGGCAGAGATCACATCTTTCTACTTACTACGATCGTGGCACACACTTGTAGCTTTATTCACACTCATCAACATACTTATATTATGCCGGTTGTGGTACAGACTTACGCTTAGTACCCAGGGTCTGTTTGCAAGCAGATAAAACTATTGTACAATTCGGCAGAACAATGCAAATGTAATCAAATACGAAAGCATATAAGATACTGCATACAAAGTTAAATAAATTATATTTGACATAAATAAATAAGAATAATAAATAAATATATTCTGACAATTACACCAATTATTTAGTTTCAAGATAAGTATCATTAAGAACTTTTGTTACGGATACTAAATAACGGATAAGCATACATAAATACTTTTTTTTTTGTAAATAAATACTTAATATACATAGAAAAACACCCAGACCAGAACAAATATTCATGTTCATGCACATAAAGATTTGCGTGGTAATCGAACCCACGACCTTAGGAGCGGAGAGCGGGTATACTCGCCACCACGCCATATCGGACATAAAAATATCTAAATTAGGAAAGTCGAAATCCCTGATTACCGTTAAATATGAAATTTGTAATCTTTTGAATTTATTTTACCAATCTTTGCCAATAGATTGATGGGTTCACTGGTTTGTGTACCCGTTCTTAGATTTTAAGGCCGAGCATTCAACTCCCTCACAGGACAAATATTAGTGTGTACGAACAATTGGTATTTGTTTTGGCTTGTGTCTTTGCTATATATCTAGAATGTTTAGTAACTATAAGTTCTGCTTTTTAAATTCTAAAAAAGGTCAACTTATTAAATATTTTTATGTACGGGGCACATCGCTCGAAGAACCGATAACCAATGGAGCGTTAAGGTTCTTCAATGGCGACCGTGAACCGGCAAACGTAGTAGAGGACGGCCTCTCACGCGATGGACCGATGATCTGGTCAAGGCGGCGGGAAGCCGATGGATGCAGGCGACTGAGGATTGCTCAATATGTAAATCTATTGGGTGGGGGGCTATGTTCTACAGTCGACGTCATATGACTGAGATGATGTTGATGATTGTTTTTATGGGCATATAATAATTGTTATTTCTTACTTTTTAAAACAGTTTCAGAGTATCCCGATGCATATCTCTTAACCTACGTGTAATTCGTACCTGAATCATTACTACTATTCATACTATCAGTCTGCAGTTCAACCTGAAATGATAAAATTAAATGCACTAATTAAAGAATAAAATCACGTAAGCGACATTTTAAAATGGTGGGTCAAAATGTTTACATTCCAGCAACCTCGTACCACGAAACATTCAGCGACAGAGCTTTGAATCGCTAAAGTATAATCCGACTAATTTAAATTGATCGTTAGTTTCGTAGTTACCGTTAATAGAATAAGTTAATTGGATTTGGTTAACTGATAGTTATTGCGAGTAACGCTGTATAAGATGTTTGTTTATATAATTTATAGTTTCTTGTTAATGAGATTTCAGATTTAAATTGCACGCTAAATAGAAGGTACCTTTTAATACAACTACCTTTAAATAACACTTAGCTGACTCAGCGATCTTGATATTTCTGTTGCTTGATTTTTTTCAAAATATATGTAGTTATATATTTGGTGTAGGGTGTATAGGGATCCTACAAAGACCTGAGGAGCCCAAGTCAACCTCACCTGCAAGTAACAGTGATCGAGGCTCTGTAGGTTCTAGCTGAAAATCAACGTTTTGCTCGCTGAGCAATACTACGTTGAGCTATGATCTTTTCGCATGAATACAGCACACGTAAAAAATATTAATTAGTATACTTTTTAATATTGTTTTATGTTAATATTTTGTATGTGTGTTTATTTAGTGCAATAAACGTTATATCTATACTTATCATGGGATGGCCGACGTAAAACCATGAATAATAAAAATAAATAAAAATAAATATTTCTGACACTTACACCAATTATTTAGTTCCGAGATAAGTATCATTAAGAACTTGTGTTATGGATACTAAATAACGGATAAACATACATAAATACTTTTTTTTTTTTTTGTAAATACATACTTAATATACATAGGAAAACACCCAGACCAGAACAAATATTCATGTTTATACACACAAATATTTGTTCCGAGTGGGAATCGAACCCACGACCTCAGGAGTGGAGTGCGGGTATACTCGCCACCACGCCATATCGGTCGTCAAAATGAAGGTACGTTAACTTAACTTAACCAATTAAAATATAAATTAAAGATTTCCTAAAGATATACATACTCGTGCCTTGTGATTCCGGCCAAGAATAGTGTCATCCTATCTCATGAGGAGTCGTAAGAGTAGACGAAAAAAAATCCATCCCTACCGGACGATGAACAGCAGCGTCATCCTGCGTACCAGCTTCGCGATCACCAACCCGCATTCCGAGCGTGGTGATTATAAATAAATATTCTCTTACAATCACACCAATTCTTCAGTTCCAAGATAAGTATCACTAAGAACTTGTGTTATGGATACTAAAGAACGGATAAACATACTTACATACTTTTTTTTTGTAAATACATACTTAATATACATAGGAAAACACCCAGACCAGAACAAATATTCATGTTCATGCACACAAAGATTTGTCCTGTGTGGGAATCGAACCCACGACCTCTGGAGTGAAGTGCAGGTATACTGACCTCCACGCCATATCGGTCGTCGATATGGCGTCGATTATGGGCAAATACCCTCAATATAATGTAAACTGTTGGGGAAGCTAATGTTCAGCAGTGGACAATATATTGCTGAAATGATTAATGATATACAAAAAAGTTCATTTCCTCAACAAGTACATTTGTTTTTTAAATCGTGATTAGAGCCTCCATTTAGACTAGAGAAAGTCTGTGTTAGGAGACTCCGCACTTCCATAACTTCAGTACAATAATTAGGTAAAATACTTAATAATCTAGTTAATATGAATCTAACTTTCATTTAGTTGTGTTTGATCGTGTATGCCTCTGTGAGGGCGTGTATGTGAGTGTGGTGTGTATGTGGGTGTGGCTTTGTATGTGGGTGTGGATATACTCGGTTTGTATGCCCTTATGAACACTTCACACCCTCTTCTCAGTCGTTGCTTGATGATGGTGATGGCAATATCTAATGAGGTAATCATGCCTTTCATACGGTGTCACTTGCGCCTCATTACTGCTTCTGAGTGCTTGGCATGCAACCATCTGAATGTTACCTTCATTAATTGTACAGATATTATAATATTCAAGACAAAAATTGTTGAAAGAAATGATCGAAAGAAATGGTCGAAAGAAATGGTTGAAAGAAATGGTCGAAAGAAATGGTTGAAAGAAATGGTTGAAAGAAATGGTCTAGAGAAATGGTCTAAAGAAATGGTCTAAAGAAATGGTCTAAAGAAATGGTCTAAAGAAATGGTCGAAAGAAAGGTCTAAAGAAATGGTCAAAAGAAATGGTCGATATATTCGTCGAAAAATTTGGTGGAAATTAAAGTTTCTAACTATCAGAAAAGTTAAGTAGCGTTCACTTGGATCGGTGACCGACTGTTTAGCATTCGTAGTCAAGTATTGAATCTAAACTTCATGTAAATGTCCTAATATTATAAAATATCAGAGATAAGATGGTGTGCAACGATCACTGGCTCTTAGATTCACTTACACTTTTTTCATGTAAGTGAATCTAAGCTTCGTGATTTCATTGTAGTAGTGTTTAGTTTTATTTATCTACATTTAGTTCTGACGTTTTCTATATATGAATAAATGATTTTAGAAGTTGAAAACCTATTCTCTCTCTCTGTTAAAGTGGTATGTGTGTTTATAGCCCGTGTTCAGCAATGGCATATTAATTTTAACATTAACAGTCCCTTGTCTACGAGTATAAGCACCAAAATGATTGGTCTTCCCAATAGATTACTTTCTATTGGGGGTATTTTCTTATTATCACCACGCCAGGCGGGTTGGTGATCGCAGTTCAAGCCAGTACGTAAGATGACGCTGCTGCCCATCATCCATTAGGATTTCGTCGTCGACTCCGATTCTCCTTGAGATAAGAAAGTGGCACTATTTAAGGCCGAAACCTTTACCTTTACAAGTCTATAAATATCCATAATAATACCTTGTCAGTGGCTCTTATCGTTATGTTGGAAAAATGTGTAGAATTTCTATTAAAATTCCAATGACATTTTAAGGCAACCTTCTGGCTCTATTTTCGACCTAGATTTCCGAGCTATTCAGCGCACGTAGGGCACGAATAGCTTGAATAGCTTGATCGATACATTTGCCTGTTTATTACCGAGTCAGGGCCAAGGGAAATGTTTACAAAGACGGAGCTTAAAAGATTCGAACGAAGTTATTTAATCTGTTGAGTCTTTGAAATTGCTGTTTTTTAATTATCTATGTATTAAATTTTTTTTAATTCAAAATCATATATTCAAGTTTGGTGTAATAGAGCTCTTATGAAGGTCAAACTTAAAATTTAACGAGCCTATTCACTGCGGGCGGGAGCTTGATCGTAAAAGAACGGGCAAGAAAATCGTCAAGTTTGGTTTTTTCTCCCGCCACTTACATATGTATTTAAACCAAAAACAAAGTTGACAAAAAAAGTTGTATTTTGCAGGCACACAATTTTAAGAAAAGAAAAATAAATATATTAAGCTCTCACTCCTTAGCAAGATGAACATAATTAAGGATAAAAATAGTAGTAATGTGCAGACTAGTCCCCACTAGCGCCACCCGTTCACGAGTATGACGCAAGAACCAGCCATCGTTTCGCTCAACCATATTTTAGGCGTGACGACCCGACACATGACATAGTAAGAGCTATTAGACTTACCAACAACGAAAACATAGACTGGGTTTGAACCCACGCTTTTGTGGTTTCAAAGCACCCACTCGAACTTCCACACCAGAAAGCGGTCACATAAACATAGACAAGACGTTTATGTCCGCCATAAATACGCGATGTATTTACGCTTTTATTGATTTGTTTATTGTTCCGGTTTGGTGTGTAGAGAATTTATGAATAACCAACTAGCTTCCGTTGTAGTGGAATTCGATTTTGTGCGTATTTGCTTACCTTTGTATAAATAAGTGTCATGATCTATGTGTTTTTGACGACCGATTTGGCGTGGAGGTCAGTATACCTGCACTTCACTCCAGAGGTCGTGGGTTCGATTCCCACACAGGACAAATCTTTGTGCGCATGAACATGAATATTTGTTCTGGTCTGAGTGTTTTCCTATGTATATTAAGTATGTATTTACAAAAAAAAAAGTATTTAAGTATGTTTATCCGTTCTTTAGTATCCATAACACAAGTTCTTAGTGATACTTATCTTGGAACTAAAGAATTGGTGTGATTGTAAGAGAATATTTATATTTATTTATTTATGTGTATGCCAAATTTTATTTAAATCCGTCCACCACTTAGTTACTTTTAGAAGTAACAGAATACAAGAGGGCCAATTATTATACAAATCTAAACTTTTATGGACGAATAACACAAATCAAATTATAAATAAATAGTTTTTGTGTTATAATAAATACTGCTTTCCTGTTCTCTTCTTTGCGTTGGGTTGTCGGAATGAGATCGCTTTTAGCGATAAGACCGCCTAGATTGGCTTTATATTTATTTATTTGTCAATATTGCAATCTGTAGTTTTTAAGTTTCTTGGCCAATAAAGAGTATATCTATCTATGTATTCTTATAAAAATATTCGAATTTACTATAGTTATTGGATACATAAGATTTATTTATATATTACGAGTTGGATGGATTCATGGCACTGTTATATTGACGTTTATAAGTACCTATTCGTCGTCCAAAATGAAGTAAGCTGTTTTTTTTCAATAGTAAGTAAGGCGAACTTATCTTTAATAAAGATAGGAATAGAATAAGAATAAAAATATTTATTTGGTCCACACAATTAGGTACTTACAGTTATTCATGTAGTTTAAAGGCATAATAATGCTAACAGAAAACAAAGAAAACAAAAAAAAACCCTAACTAGAATATGTACATCTGTAAAAGGTCCCCTTCTTAGCTTAAATATGTGTTCCAGGCAAATCGAACTCTAAAATTAGTTAAAATCAAACATTATGAAAACATTTACTTTGTCTTTTAATAACTATAAAGCTATTCATCATCACAGCCCATTAACGTCCCACTACTGAGCACAAGCCTCCTCACTCATATCAAGGTGTGAGGGTATTGGGTCATACTCCACCATTTGGATTGGCGGAGGCAGGTGTATGGCGTCCTGCTGTTAGAATTTATCAAGCCGCCCATGAGGCCTCTAACATGGCTTAACGACTACCACATTTAGTGATAACCGGGACCAACGACTTAACATGCGTTCCGAAGCACGGAAGCGCTCGATATCAAATGGCACACAAACGGTCACCCATCCAAGGACTGACCTCTGTAAACTCTGCTGTACTTTGGTGATCGTTTCCAACCACCGAACACCGCAGAGCTGCGAGCGCTTCACATACTCGATTTTACATACATAAAGCTATTGATTGCCCATAATCGGCAGATAACGTAACTCTCAGACGTGATCAGTCTTTTTACACCCTGTATACAAACAACTTCACCCTTATCAAGCTACCACGGAAACATCCAAAATGTTTTCCCGAATACTACTTTCCTCGCCGTATAATCCATCATATACAAAAGAGTAAACTAATCAATCATTTTACATAAGCAGTTTCTGTCGCACTTTGAATAATTTCCCGCTAAGGATGTACAAACATTTCATCGGCTCTAACTCAACATTATTTGCATCTAATTGCTTTTCAAACAAATCTCCCACTGAGTGTATTGACTATTTCACGCGGATCTCTGTGACGATCCTTAATGGCTTTTAAATCGAATCGCTGAGTTTATATACCTCTAATATATATGAATAAAAATAGATTGAACTAATTGATTTATAGCCGTTGGTCCTAACTCCTAGCTGTCATGAACGTCTATGGCAGTCGTTATTAGGAAGTCAGTGCTTTCTAACATCCTGACAGCTGATTTTACCATTAAATGACGTTTCCCTTTGGGTTGCGGAGGTCAGATAGCAGTCGTTGAATATTTTAATAATAATGACTGAAACTCAGACAAACCTGGGTAGACCAGTAGACTAGTAAGCAGACCCTGGGCCCTAAGTCTAGGGCAATCGGTATAATGCTAAGATATGATTAACAATCGGAATAATGCTAATTCTCGTATTAGTTCTCGAATAGAGAGAAATAGACAATAATAGAAATAGCTTATGTAGAGGATAATTGATTGCATGTAATGTTCGCGACAACGTCTAGTCATGTAGTTGTATCATTTTAGTTACGGATAAATGACTTTATGCCTCGCGGATCATTACTGTTTCCGGCAACAGCTAACAGGCCTATTGAATCCTAAGAGACATTCCCAACTGTCTAGAAAACCCAGTGAGTATGACGTAATAGAGTAGAGTGGTAGTTCTTTATTTCAGAAACTACATTACATAGTACTTAACACTGAAATCACGAAGCTAACATTCACTATGCAAAAAAAATAAGTGTAAGTGAATCTAATTGCCAGTTTCGAGCCACCGCTCTGTGAGAAGAACTGAATAGATATTTTTTACGGCTCACAGCTGTATTCGCGAAAATTACATATTATTTTTTTCTAGGAAACCGCATACGCTGAACAAATCAATCGAATCAACAATAGGGCTTCCTTACGTCTGTAGGTTACACGTGTTGGAAAGTTACAGGGAGACCACATGCGCCCAAACAACTTTAAAAAATATGAATCAGCCGTAGATGCTTCTCGCGTAAAAAGAATACGCGTGTGAAGTAGCGGCAACACTCTTTACACCAACTGAGAACCACGAAGGCAACGATAGACAGAGCGATCTTAACGCCATTCGGTTAAACATGGGTTGCGGGATTGTTTGAGGGTTGCGAGATTGTTCAAAAGGAACACCGAACGAACAATGAACATGGATGTTTTTTAGTCAATAAAATTCTGACACACCCTTGCTTTACCCACAGCAGGAGGATGTAATTAGATGATTTTCTATCCTAATAATTGTAAGGTTTCGTTTTATTTAAGTAAGATAAAGTATATTGCTTAAAATGTTTCTATTAATAATGTAGTAAAGATAAATAATTAAAAAAAGGTGTTATTTTGGCTTCACCAACGTAAATATTTTATTTTTTACACTGGCAACTTTGTGGCGCCCTCTGGTGGAGCTCACTTGGCGAAGTGAAGCGGCACGGCTGTTCAGGGGGACGGCATTCGGTTACTGGTGGTCGCCCTGAACCGACGTGACTAGTCAGAGTACTAAGTTAGTTTGGTTACGTCTATTATAAGTTTTGAAAGTGTGCTTTACTAAGTTTGGAAGTAGTGATTAACAGAAGTTTTGGAAGTATCCTGTAATAAGTTTGGTTGGAGCATTAAACGAAGTTTTGAATATTGAATCTGTGTTGTATAATTTCTGAGTATCCCTATATAATAAAATAGTCGGTTACACGTGGCGAGAAGTGGGAAGGTAACCAAATCTTTTCAAATAAATAAAAGCAACGAAAAAGCAGCGATAAAGCCTATGGCGAAAATGTTGACGATATAAAACTTGAAAAGCCAGTGATCGTATGTAGTGGCGCCCTATTGTGACTGCTTACCCTGTTGGAAATGAATGAATAACTCTTCCTTTCTCTCTATTTTTTTAATATCACATGTTCTATTAGTTCCAAAAGAGTGGGCAGTCACAACAAAGCGCCTTCACGATATACGATCTGTGGCTTTTGAACATTTATATCGTCCAATTTTCTCCACGTGTGAAGGAACCTTATCGCCCCTATAGACTTTATATGAACAAGTGATGTATAAAAAATATCTTTCTCACAATTCCAGCGCAACTATAATTTCCCGAAAAATCGAAAAACAAGTCAACATGAAATGTGTTTTGTCTTTACACACGGCATCTTCAGGTAAGATAAGCGCCTTAGAACGACGATGTCTTCACGACCAATGCTGAAACAAGTGTGAGCAACTGAGCGTATTTAAACCCTTATCTACTTCCGTCATATCTGGACCATACGTAATAAAGGTGATCTAGAGAACGAACGAACGATAAAATGGCAGATAAATAAGTTACAATATTAATTTTATCTCTTCGTCTGTAATGTAGTTGAGATATTAGAAATATGAGACCAAGGCAATTATTAGTCAAAATTTCTCGAAAAGTTGTTATTTAAAAGAGCTTTGGAAAATTATTAATGTGAATATTGTTAATGTTACATTATATTGAATTGTATAGCGCCACAGGCAAATGAAGATTGTAACTATCTAATCGATAATTTAAAAGAGCCTGTGAGTTTCTTGCTAGTTCTTCTTACAGAGCGGTGGCTCGGAACTGGCACTTAAATTCACTTACACTTAAATATTTTTTGTTTTTTTAATTGTTTGTTGCAAGTGAATCTAAGCTTCGTGATTTTAGTACAATTATATTTTAATTGTTTTTTTTTTATAATTTTGACGTTTTCAAGTACTATGTAATAGTTTATGGAATAAAAAGTTTTTTCATTTCTCTCCTTGTAGAATTAGCTATCTGCTCGTAAATATCCCGCCAAAATAGGCCCCGCTGTTTCTGGAGTTACCAAAAACAATAGAAAAAAAAAACAGAAAATACTTATTACACATAAATAAACATATGTGATGTTCAATTAGTGTTTATTGATTTGCATTCAGATCTTTTCTTTGAGGATCAATTTAAATATTCCCATTTATATTATTCCTCTATATAATCTGACGAAGAAAACAAGATAGCAATTTATGCGACACGTTTGAAATCACTAGCTTTTGTGACAAGCTTCGGGCACGGGGCGTGACGAGGGCGGTCTAATGGGGATTTGTCTGGATTGTCGCTTTATACGGTCAAGCAATCAACGCCGGGGTCCATTACCATTTGTTAATTTACAAGCTTCACACTCACCACCACATTAGAAACAGAATATCTATGTTATTTTTTATAACCAAGTAATAGCTACACAGCTGATAATTCTTTTTTATTTTACGAAGGAGAACGTGTTAATAAAGATTACTAAAAAAAATTAAGAAAAAGACAATACAATCCCGCCCTCTCCATTCCTCTCCCAAACTAAGCGTGCGTCTTAATTTTAACTTCAATTTTTTCAAAAAAAATTATTTCATAAACTATAACATAGTACTTGAAAACGTCAAAATTAAATATAACAAAAACAAAAGAAATATGATTACACCGATAACACAAAGCTTAGATTCTCTTACATGCAACAAAGCAATTAAAAAATAAAAAATATTTAAGTGTAAGTGAATCTAGTTCCGAGCAACCGCTCTGTAAGAAAAACTGGCAAGAAATTCACATATGCTCTCTTGAGAACCACTGTCCTACTGTGAAGACTATCAACACTCGAACCAAGAAGTTTGGTTAGTCCTTCCTCTGTATGAGTTTCGGAACTTCTTAAGGCCTGGGTGTTTTCAGTGGTGTGTGAAACAGCATTTTTTTGGGTTGGATTGAATGCTTACCATCATTAGGTCATTCAGACAAGTCACATAAAAAAACGTATGTATATAATACCCGTTCCCGGTGAGGGGCAATAGGCTCCCCTATTACGTGGGACTCTCTATGTCGTTGGCGAGTTGTGGGCGTAAAATTATATTAGTTAATATTTTGTTAATATTTTCTGACACTTACACCAATTATTTAGTTCCAAGATATGGATACTAAACAACGGATACTTTTTTTTTGTAAATACATACTTAATATACATAGAAAAACACCCAGACCAGAACAAATATTCACATTTATACACACAAATATTTGTCCTGTGTGGGAATCGAACCCACGACCTCAGGAGTGGAATGCGGGTATACTCGCCACCACGCCATATCGGTCGTCATAAGATATATCGGTCGTTAAAATATAAGATGCCTACTCCTTAGGGGAAACAGGCCTGAATTTATGTATTAGGTCGGGGAAAAAGTCTTTTCGCATAACGTAGGTATAAACTTATTATAAAATTTTTTTGACTGTACTATTTGTGTCTGGCTGGTTTTGGTAACATTAAAAAGGTTCCATTATAAAGAAAGGAAAAAAATAAAAAAAAGTTGTTTCCCGCTATTTTTCATTTGTTTTTCTCTCCGTTAAAATGAGTGAATCTAATGAAGAAATTCGATACATTTTAAAACTTTATTATAAAAAAGGCAAAAATGCAACTCAAGCAGTGAAAAAAATTTGTGATGTTTATGGACCTGATGCAGTGTCAGTAAGAGTAGCACAAATTTGGTTCAAACGTTTTCAGTCCGGAAATTTTGATGTTAAAGATGCACCTCGCTCTGGTCGCCCTGTTACGAATAAAATGGACGCCATTTTTGAAAGAGTGGAGCAAGATCGGCATATTAGTAGTTACGATGTAGCTGAAGAACTGGGAATTGACCACAAAACAGTTTTGACCCATTTGAAGAAAGCTGGTTATACGAAAAAGCTCGATATTTGGGTGCCACACGAGCTCACTCAAAGAAACTTAATGAACCGTGTACTCATTTGCGATTCATTATTGAGACGTACTGAAACCGAGCCGTTTTTGAAGAGATTGATAACTGGCGATGAAAAGTGGATCACGTACGACAAGAACGTGCGAAAAAGGTCGTGGTCGAAAGTTGGCCAGGCTTCACAGACTGTGGCCAAACCTTTTTTTTTTTTTTTTTATTTACGTCGATAACAAAATGCATTTACGCACTGTCTCCCGGCCAAAGGGGGACCGAGAGAGGTGTGTGGGACTCACCATTGGCAGACACGACCGCCAGCAGTAATACCCACTAAAAATCTTCCGACGACGCCCGCCGCTTGTTGGGAAAGAGGCGGGGCGCCAGTACCTGGGTTGCAGCTCTGACACCCCGCCCGCGGCCAACGTCCCCCGGATCAAAACCGGGAGGACCTCCTCAGAGAGACGCAGTAGACGCGCCCCTCCTACCTCCTTTTGCGACCATAGCGTGTGTGGCCGACTTCTCGGAGGGTCCATGGTTAGACAGCAGGCGCCCCCTGCCCCCGCTGCCTAAGACCCTCCTGGCGCTGCTTGACGGGCCCTCCTGGCCCGTCCGCTGCACCCTCCACAGGTCCCTCTTAGTTTCCCCCGCGGTAGTCAGTACTAAGGGCACCCAGAGTCGCCAATCTCTGGGTGTTACCTTTTCCCTAGCGCCTCCTGCGCCCTACCGGGAGGTACTCAGCCCCCCCACCACGACAAGGTGGAGACCAGTCGGGGGGGCGAGACTGTGGCCAAACCTGGCCTAACACGAAATAAGGTAATGCTGTGTGTATGGTGGGATTGGAAGGGCATTGTTTATTATGAGCTTTTACCGCCCGGCAAAACCATCGATTCTGATCTTTACTGCCAGCAACTGATGAGATTAAAGGAAGCAGTCGAGAGAAAACGGCCGGAATTGATCAACAGGAAGGGTGTGGTCTTTCATCACGATAACGCTAGACCACACACATCTTTAGCCACTCAGCAAAAATTAAGAGAGTTCGACTGGGATGTCCTAGTGCATCCACCATATAGCCCTGACCTTGCGCCTTCAGATTTTCACCTGTTTCGGTCTCTGCAGAATTCTTTAGGTTCTGTAAGGTTGACCTCAAGAGAGGACTGCCAAAACTATTTGTCCCGTTTTTTTGATCAGAAGTCCCAAAGTTTCTACAGTAACGGGATAATGTCTCTGCCCACAAAATGGCAGAAAGTTATTCAACAAAACGGTACATATATATTGTAAATAAATGTAAATAAACTTTGAAAAAAATGTCTTGACTTTTCATACAAAAATACGAAAAGACTTTTTCCCCAACCTATTATGTACGGTTGAGCTTATCAAATATATAACACACATCATACAATAACCAAAAAAATTAGGCATCAGTAACTTGATTAGCGTTATCTCCTCAATAACAACTATCGGCGACACCTATATCACTATTAGGCAGCTACTGCCATGTCAGATTTCCATAATGCACAGATATGATATCAAACTGTATCACAGGCATATAAAATGATAAAAAGCTTCTGATATTGAAACCTCCTGCTGCGGAAGGCACATTAAGGTTCTCATGTATGTTTAGCTTAGATACTGATTCGCAATTTTGACATTTAAAATTTAGGGCCATACGAGCAATTTATAATCTACCATGTAGACATTCACTAAGGGATAAATTTAAAGAAATTGGTATTTTGACAGTGGCGGGTCAGTTTGTTTATGAAAACCTAGTATATGTACACAAAAATTTTGATAAATTGAGTAAGAAAAGTGATATACATAACCTAAACACAAGAAATAAGCATAAACTAGTTGTACCTGCCACTAGGCTCCAAAAAATTAACAAATCTTTTAAAGGTCAATGTGTGCGATTCTATAATAAAATCCCAAGCAATATACAGCAATTAAGCCTAAATAAATTTAAATTAACAATAAAACGCAAGCTGTCTTCAAAGGGATATTATTCTATTAAAGACTATATGGCTGATAAAAATGCTTGGGATTAAACCGCCGTTTCATACAGGCTATTCTAATATGAATGACTTAAAGCATGAATATTGTTATATTATGTTGCATTGTATAGCGTCACAGACAAATGAAGATTGTTACTAACCAATCGATAATTTAAAAGAGCATAGCCTGTGAGTTTCTTGCCAGTTCTTCTTACAGAGCGGTGGCTCGGAACTGGCACTTAGATTCGCTTGCACTTAAATGTTTTTTGTTTTTTTAAATTATTTGGTTGCAAGTGAATCTAAGCTTCGTGATTTTAGTATAGTTATATTTTATTTGTTTTTGTTATTTTTTTATAATTTTGACGTTTTCAAGTACTATGTAATAGTTTATGAAATAAAGTATTTTTGACTTTGACTTTGACTTTGAATTGTGTCTTTTGGCTAATTCCCAATTTTGACATTTTAACGATTTATAAGAATAGTTTTCTTTTTTTTATTATTATAATTCGCATGCCACCGTTGTAAGCTGAATGAGAGGAGCTTCATTTTATTGTACAAGATTTTTAACTGTATTGGTTTGGTACTTGAATTACAATCTTCATTTGTCTGTGAAGCTATACAATGCAAAATAATATAACATTAACAATATTCATGTTTTAAGTCATTCATATTAGAATAGCCTGTATGAAGCGGCAGTTTAATCCCAAGCATTTTTCTCTGCCATATAGTCTTTGATAGAATAGTATTCCTTTAAAGCTAGCTTGCGTTTAATTGGTAATTTCAATTTATTTAGGCTAAATTGCTCCATATTGCTGCCCCAGTATACCGAATCACTAGCAAACGTCACTTAAATCTTACCTACATTTAAGTGACGTTTACAAGTGGCACTTCACTAGCGAAGTCGTTAGCAAGAAGCTCGAAAACTTTATCCATATTTCAATCTTAATTTGCATGCACAAAGGCAACAGTAAAAAGCTTTTATTTAACACAATACAATTACTGAAAGCTAATAAAACATTAAATATATCTTTCACAAGGCCCAAAGTACGGACTTTGTCATTAGTTACGTTTAACGAGGTCCGCGTTACGTATTGTTTATTAGTTACGTGCTTATTGTGTTATTTGTTTCGTATTACAGACTGCCATCTGGCGACCTTAAATATTGGGGTCATAGATCAGAAGTAATGGAACTAATTTTAATAAATTAGTTAAAAACAAAATGGGGTCTAGTTGAAAACCAGCGTCAGCTTAAAACAATGACATATGCTGAACTGAAACCTTTTTGGTGCAGCTTAGTATTTTATATTTGCTTTTAATTTATAGTGTTACGGTTTTTTTATGTCTCTTCTGTATATAATTTTTTTTTGTTTGTTATGTAATAAAAAACACATAGGGTGCCATAAAAGCTAAATTATATTTTATTATGGCTTTTGTGCCAACTCTAAAGATATGTAAATTGAGCTTAACTTAGTTCAAATAAAATGCGATATGATCTGGCTATTTTTAATAGTAAATAATGTTATATACAACAGATAACAACACAAAAGTAATAAGAATAAATAACTACTGAAATAATAGCGATCTGTAGCAAAGCAAGTACACCTATATTAATTTATAGCCATAGACACAAAATAAATTTATTGTTTGTCCCCGTTGGCGTTTAAAGATATAATTTGTATTTCAAAATAAAATTTATCTCACTTGCACCAGCCGATCAACCGACGAGCGTTAGCTCTAGCGTACATAAAAGTTTCCGATAAGTGACAATAGGCTCGCCACCTATTATGTAGGACCAACAATATATTTTCTCCCCGAGGAAATAAGCGTGATTGGATAATTATGTTAATATTGCTAAAAAGAGTTTTGTTTCCCTTTTTTTTTTCTTTCAAATCTGCAGAACACAATTGTTTTAATATTATGTATTTTAATTGTAACTGGCGGGAGAAAAAACCAACCTTGATCATTTTCTTGCCCGTTCTTTTACGATCAAGCTCCCGCCCGCAGTGAATGGGCGCGTTAGTTTATAAGTATGACATTCATAAGAGCTCTATTGAGCCAAACTTGAATAAATGAATTTTTAATTTTTATTTAATGTGTATGTTTTTTTAAGCACGAAAAGCTGATATATTCGCTCGACCAGATCCGATCTTTGAAGTTATTGGCATGGCTGGCTGGCCGCGCATAATGCCGCAAATGGGCTTTTAAATATGAAATATCTCTTTGTGATTATTTATCAGCCAGAAATGTTGGGTCATTTAGACATCAACACTCAACCTTTTCATTTCGAATTTTTTTTTAAAAGTTTGGCTCAATTAAGTTCACATGAAAATTGACTTAAAACGAATGTGTCCATTCAAGTGCAGGGAGCAGATACAGTAGAAAAGTAAATTTGAAGTTTAAGATGTTAATTTTAATGATGAAGATGGTGATGAAGATGATGAAGAAGATGCTAATGAAGATGATAATAAAGCTGAAGGTGAAGATGGTGATGAATATGAAGATGGTGATAAAGATGATGATGAAAGTGCATTTTTCCCCGCTTCATCTTGTGAATAATGAACTGATTACAGGTAACAAAGTAGGATTTAAACTTGGATTTCTAATTATTTTTCGTCAGGTTATTCATGAAAGATGGAAGTTATGCATTAATAAATCGACGCGAAAGATAATCTTTGAGTTTGACTTTTCATTCATCATATCCTAGCATTATCCCGGTTGCCCTAGACTTAAGCATAGGGCCCAGGGTCTGCTCACTGGTTCAACCAGATTTGACTGAATACCAGTTATTACGTGGAGCGACTGCCGACTGTCAGTCTGTTAGAAGGCACTGACTTCCTAATTACGACTGCTATAGATGTTTATGACAGCCGGGACCAACGGCTTAACGTGCATTCCGAGGAACGGAGCAAGCGATTATTACGCACATAACTTCAAAAAGTCATTGCCACCACGGTTTGAACCCGAGACTCTCTGAATTTAAAGGCAAGGGGTCTTGTCACTGGGCTATCGCCGCTTAAATCTGAGTTGGTCTTTTAATTTTCAGCAGAATATGTAATTATTCTCATTAAAGAAAAATACGCGCAATTATCCAATCTCTGAACACATATTATAACCTTTTTCCAACAGGATCATACAGATAACTGTCCCAGCTTAGCAAGGGTAAGTCAAGCCGAAGTAATACAAGTAACCCAGATAAATACCGTGTTATATTCCACCCCGTGTCGGTAAATCCGTTCAAATTAATATTTAAACGACGCCCGTCGCGTGTTGAGGGTATTACATGTTTATTAAATGTCTGTAGCGTTTCTAAAGGTAGGGTAGTTGAATGATAGAGACGGACTTTGTAAATGGATTTTAATTTTCACTCTACTGAGCTCTTTGATGATTTCTTAATGAACCAGGCCTCCTCTTCTAAAAGACAATTATACAATAGCTAGTTTAGTTATATACGGTGCACCTGCTGATTAACAGACGAGGTTCTGGCGAACATTAAATTTGTTTTCGATAAGCGGTAACAGGCTAGACACCTCTTACGTAGGGCTAAAAATTTACTATATGCTTTTGCATAACCCATCGATAAACAGGCGGATGTATGTTCAGTATGTATATTGTTTCAGACGAACAACCCCCACTTTTGGGCAAAGTTCTCCAGGGCTTCGTCTGTCAATCGGCAGGTGCACCACTTGCAGGTAAGGTACGCTTGGGCTCCTCAGATCTTATACACCCATTTGTATTATTTATTGGCTTGATACATAACGGGTGTATAGGGATCCTACCAAGACCTAAGGAGCCCAATGCAACCTCATCTGCAAGTGGTGCACCTGCCGATTGACAGGCGAGGCCCTGGCGAACATAACAGTGCCCGGTAAGCGGCAATAGGCTCGCCACCAACAATATAACCGGCGAAATGTGGGCATACAATATGCCTCTGCCTACCCCTTCGGGGAAACAGGCTTGGTATTATGTATGTAACTTTTACCTGGGACCAACTATATAATTGGCGTATAATATGCCTCTGCCTACCTCTTCGGGGAAACAGGCGTGAATGTAATAATAATACATAATCCCTGTTATATCAAGTGCTAATTATCTCTTTTACGTAAACTAGAACGAAAGACTTGGCTCCGCTGCCTATTTTTAGATTTAATTACGAAAGAAAATCTTTTATCAAGGCCGCACTAGGGCTGCTTAATTTACATTATCAAGACAGTAGTCTGTAGTTATGTAATCCGTCTACTACGTGTTATAAAATCCATTCGTCTGTCTTTCTCTTTCAATATTTTCTATACCTAGGTAACGGATTTTCATAATAATAAATTTCTTTAATTCATTATCAACCTGGTATATTAACTTATCTAGGAGCTGGTGCCTCCTTTTAAGCTTGAATAAGCCTTTGTCAGAAGACACCGCTCTTCGATAACACATAATCTAAGTTTTAGTGTGAGTTTGAGCTATAGAACATATAGTATTTTTTCATAAATAGACAGAGTGATTCTTGAGGAAGTTTTGGAAAATTTGCTTTTATTTATTTCCGTATTGCAACACACATCTATAAGCCAGAAAGAAAAAACATTCATAGTCCATTTATATTTCCATTTTGTAAATTAATACATAAATCGAGTCTCGATCGGCGCGTCGTAGCATGCGAACGTTGACAATGAGTGGAAAGGAGGGGGTAACGACCTCCAACAGTTTAAAGTGCGCGAATTGTAATTTAGTGATTAATGAAGTCTTAACATTTATTCAAAACAAATGTGATGTTATGGACGAATACAGCATAATACGTTTGTGTTCCACGGCGTTCAAACCTGAGGAAATAACTTTGGCAAAAAGTCTTTTGTACGAGGCGGTAAAAACTAAAACGGCTAAAAGAAATGTAAGCCGTAAAAAGGAGGGTAAAACGCAGCGTGAACTGGAGGATATTATTCTGCTGATAAAAGAAGTAGACCCAGAAGAATTGCCTATTTTTGTAGCTCGTGAACTACACAAACTTCCCCCTGTAACATTTGACCACCTAGATGCGACACGACTACTACGAGATTTAATTGCTATGAAAAATGAAATTGAAATTATTAAAGAAACATATGTCCCATTAAATCAGTTCACCCAGTTGAGAAATGAAGTCGTTAATTTGCAGCATACGTCAGTTGTTAACAATTATTGCTGTGATAACTTTGTAAATAAAAAACGGGGTGCAAGCAATATTCCAGATAGTAGCGAATTTAATTATGACAGCGGCCCTGTTGGAATTATACATATTCCACAATCAGTGCAGTGCAGTAGCAAGAAAATTAATTCCAACTCAACGGACATAGCTACCGCCAAAACTACAATATCACAATCACCGTGCACTCAGGAGCGGCACTCGCCGTCTCTTTCGCACGACAGCACGGAGCCGCCCGCCGAGTATCGTCCCGTCGCAGTCACACCGCTCACTATGGACGATAGATGCGCTGCACAACATCGAAGTGACTCACCGGAGCAAGCGGCCAGTTATACAGCGGTAGCGAGTTATGTCAATACTAAAACTACAAAATTATGCTCGTCTCCGCGGACAGCTAATAGACAAAACGACGATGAATGGCATGTTGTGCAAAGAAGAAGGCTGAAAAATCGTTTTATAGGTGAACATGGAACGTGCCAAGACAAGGATGGGAGATTCAAGGCTGCTGACACTAGTCTACCTCTATTTATAAATTATGTACACAATGAGACGTGTGAAAGTGACATAGTATCCTACATAAAGAATAAAATTAATGTGGACGTCACCTTGCAGAAAATGAAACCTAAACAGCCAAAGGAATACAGTTCATATAAAGTCTTTATACCAAAACATAAGCTGAGCTTATTTATGAATTCGAGTCTTTGGCCGGACGGTATAACATTTCGACGTTTTATAGAATTCCGTAAGCGAGACATAGACAGAGTAACATCTGATCCTGCTCTTCAAAATTAATTAATGGATAACTCAACTAACACCGTTAGCCTAATTAGTTTTAATTGTAAGTCCTTCGAGAGATCTAAGGAATGTGTCAAAACGATTAGTCAAAAGGCAGACCTCATCGCGTTGCAAGAAACCTGGTTGTTACCTAACGAGATCCCAAAGCTACGTGAAATTAACAGTGACTTTAGTTACTGTGGAAAATCAGCTGTTGATGTCTCAAGTGGAATATTGAGGGGGCGGCCCTACGGTGGAGTGGCGCTTTTGTGGAGAAACAGTAGATTTAATTGTGTATCAGTGATAAAGTGTGAAAGTGATAGATTAATCGCGATTAAGGTGTGTGCCTCAGATAGGTCAATTCTATATTTTTCTGTTTACATGCCCACAGACTCACCAGATAATCTAGTTGAATACATACAGTGCCTAAGTGAAATCGTAGCTATAATTGAGAACAATGACGTAGAAACCGCTTACATATTAGGTGACTTTAATGCTCATCCGGGGGAGAGGTTTGGAAACGAGTTGTTAAGTTTTTGTGTGGAGCAGAATTTGGTGTGTGCTGATTTCGAATACTTTGGTATGAACTCAGGTACGTACACTTTTGTTAGTGAAGCGCACGGCAGTCTTAGGTGGCTTGACCATTGCTTGGTCACTAAGTCAGGCATGAAGTCGGTAATATCAATGAAGGTGCATAATGACATTTATTGGTCGGACCATTACCCCTTAGAAATTGTTTGTGACTTTAAATCGGTATGCCAAACTTTTGTACTGCCGCGCGCTAAAACAAATAAAGTCCTATGGGGTAAAAGGAGCTCAGACCAAACTAATATGTATACTGAATTTTGTAATAATAAATTACGCAATATCGAGTTCCCTCATGAATTTAGGAATTGTTGTGACAGTATGTGTAAAAATATGAGCTTAGATCACACTATGGTAATTGATACTTTGTACGCAAAAATTATAACTGCAATGCAAGAGGCCGCTGTGCTCAGTTTTGAGGGTAGGGACCAAGGTGAAAAGCCCAACCGTGGCCGTTCAATCGTTGGATGGAATAAACATGTTCGCGATGCTCACCGGGACGCTAGACAAAAGTTTAAAAACTGGGTTTTTTACGGCCGTCCGACTTCCGGGGATATCTATAATGATATGTATGAGTCTAGGAAAGTTTTTAAAAAGAAACTAAAATATTGCCAAAATAACCAAGATTTTATTAAAATGAATAATTTAGCTACGAAGCACAAGCGTAAAGATTTTAAAGGTTTTTGGCAAGAAACAAGAAAGTTAAACCCTAAGTCTAGCGTACCGGTGAGCGTAGAGGGTATAGGTGATCCTAAAAGTATAGCAAATATGTTCCGGCTACACTTTCAGGTGGAATCCCCACTCAAAGAAGTGCATAAAGATGTCGAGGCCGTGATGTCGGGAGTGCCGGAGCGAATTACCGCAAAGTATATTGCCTTGATAATTAAAGGTATGACAAGGGGTAAGTCACCTGGACACGACGGCCTCAGCATTGAGCACTTTCAGTATGCTGGACAGCACCTACCTAGAGTTTTAGGAATGCTATTTACTTTTTGTTTGAGACATTCATATTTACCGAATGAATTGATGAGAACGGTCGTGGTACCTATAATTAAGAATAAGACTGGGGATCTCGCGGACAAATGCAATTACCGACCAATCTCATTGGCTACTACTGCGGCGAAGGTTCTTGACTGTGTCCTTGAGAGACAGCTTAAAAATCATCTCAAGCTGCACGACGCTCAGTTCGGTTTCAGACCCGGACTGTCGACTGAATGTGCTATTATGTCTCTCAAGCATACGGTTAGGTACTACACTGATAGGGGTACGCCAGTTTATGCCACTTTTCTAGATCTTTCCAGAGCATTTGACTTGGTTAGGTATGATATTATGTGGTCTAAATTAACTGAAGCGGGTGTGCCTGGGGAACTGGTTAACCTATTTAGATACTGGTACGGCCACCAAACTAACCAGGTCAAATGGCTTGGAGAGCTTTCGGACGAGTATAGGTTGGAATGTGGAGTGAGACAGGGTGGACTTACATCACCTTCACTATTCAACCTGTACATAAACCAGTTGATTGTTGATCTGAGTAGTACCGGGGTTGGCTGCTCGATTGACGGTCACATCGTCAACAGTATAAGTTACGCAGACGATATGGTGCTGCTTAGTCCATCAATCTCTGCGCTTAGAAGGTTATTAGAAATATGTAAGGATTATGCGAAAATACATGGACTTTTATATAATGATAAAAAGAGTGAGTTGCTAATATTTAAGTCCCGGGGTCGAAATATTATAAATGCACCCCCTGTACTGCTTAACAGTGTCGCGCTTAATAGAGTTAAGGAATTCAAATACCTCGGCCATGTGGTTACCGAGGATTTGAAGGATGACAGAGACATGGAGAGGGAAAGGAGGGCGCTGACGGTCCGCTGCAACATGCTGGCTCACAGATTCGCGCGATGCAACGTGGAAGTGAAGATAACGCTTTTCAAAGCATACTGTCGAAACTTATATACGTGCAGTCTGTGGGTCAACTATACGCAGCGGGCCTTCAACGCACTCCGAGTACAATACAACAATGCCTTTAGGGTGATGTTGGGGCTCCCACGGTACTGCAGCGCATCAGCCATGTTTGCACATGCCCGTACGGAAGGATTCGGGGTGACAGTGCGGCGCCGCGTGGCCTCGCTCATGCGCAGGGTGCGGGGGAGCACCAACACCATCCTATCGGTCATTGCTGACAAGCCAGACTGCCCCATTCAGCGGCATTGGATACGAACGCATGTGCTTGTTCCCGGTGCCCCAGAAAGTGGCAGGTGCATGAATTAAGCTCTTGTTGTTTGTATACCTATTTTTTGTATGATTAAATACTAACATAGTTGTTTAAGTTATAATGTTACTAACACAATATGGAGAAATCTGAATTAAACATATTTTTATTTTTTTATTTATAAATTAATACAGCGGTAGGCAGAGATCCCATCCTTCCACTTGCTACGATCTTGGCACACACTTTTAGCTTCAATCACACTCATTAACCTCCTCACACACGCCCGTCGGTTTAGGGTACTTTTGACCTGCCCTTTCTCTAAAATTTTCTAAATTTGTTCATGGAAGGTCTTGTAAGTTGATATTTAATGTGAATTGATTTGAAAGACAATAAAGCATTTTTTATTTTATAACATCAATTATTTAGTTCCAAGATAAGTGTCGTCAAGAACATGTTGAAAGTTAAATAACACAAATGCAAATAAAAAAATGTGCAAATAAAAAAATACTTTTTGTTTGAAATATTTCCTTAGTACATTTAGTACTTAAAATATTCCAGAAAGTCTATTTGTGTTTGTGTACATCCATTAACTTTTCTTCTAAGTTTATACTCCAATTATATATTAATGCGAATGAGAATATTTTAGAAAATATATTATATATTAATGCGTATGAGAATAGTTGAAAAATGTTATAATACCAAATTTCAATGTGCCTATTTATAATACTTCTAGTAAATTGTATAAATTATCTATATTGTTTAATCGGAAAAAATAAACAAAAGTAGATAGACGAAAATGTTTTCACCGGACATATGATAGTTCCCGTATTGCGTCAAACCTTTTAAGTTTCCCGCCATTATTGGCGCCTTCAAGATGGAAGCCGTAAACAAAACGAAGCCTCTGTCTGCTCGCATTGCCATCTATATACACCTTCATATATATACACTACGTTTATGCCACAGGCAGATTAAAGGAATGCGACATTTCATAAAACGGCTAGGCAAATTGTGTAAGTATTGTGAACATCTGAAATTTCATTTACAGAAAGAGAGAGAGAGAGATGTGAGGATGTTTGCGAAGAATATATAAATTAGCTTAAACTGGAGAAATCTATGAAATATGGGGTCTGAACGCTCTGTTCACTTTGCCTTTCTACTGTTTGGCATTGTACAAACTGGGTCACCCTCCTACCTGTACTCCAAGTTAATGTTCTCTCATCGCAAGATTCGGATGGCATCTAGACTTATTTGTCCAACACACGGTTCAGCAGCATTTCGTGGAAGCTTCCGTTATTCAGCCACGATATGGCGTACAGCTGGTTTAAGTCTTATCCCACAAATCGCTATCAAATAGTTGAAATCGAGCATACAAACTATGAAACGGGCCAAATAACTCTAACTCGTTCAGATAGAGTCGCAGTGACTGGCTCTATCCCACAGGGTAGCGTTTTAGGTTGTATTTTGTTCCTTGTTTACATAAATAGCTTACCAGATGTGTTAGAGGACCCTTGCATACTCTTTGCCGATGACATCTCTACTTTCTTTCCTTGCTCCACTGTTTCAGAACTAAAATCTAAACTAAATTCAACTCTCGATAATATAGGTGACTGGCTTGAATCTCACAACTTAAACCTAAATCTAAAAAAAACAAAAGTCATCCAATTTAGACCCTATCAAAAATCCGGTTTAGAACTATCTTACATTTATAAAGAAACAGAACTGGAAACTGTAAACTCAGCTACCCTTTTAGGAATAAAGCTAGACTCACACTTAAACTGGAAACAGCATATACAAAAACTGTTACATAAACTATCGTCTTTTGTCTTTTGTTTATGCACTTCACCATTTAAAGCGCGCCACAGACTTCAAAACATCTCTTACTGCTTATTACGCATATGCGTTTTCAGCGCTTTCAGATGGAATTGTTTTGTGGGGAAACTCTTGTGACATAGACAAAGTGTTTATATTGCAGAAGAAATGTCTACGGATACTCGCTAACATTGACCAGATGGAGTCTTGCAGGCCGTACTTTATTAAGTTTAACATCTTAACCGTAGTGTCAATTTACATATTAGAATCATGTAAATTCGTGATTAAGCATCCTGAATTCTATTCCCCGTTAAAAAACGACAAAAGAAATGATCGCAACCTAAATAAATATCGCATTCCTTGCTCAAAAATGAAATTAGTTGCATCTAGCCCTCACACTATGTCAATAAAAATATACAACCACATTCCCAACATTATTAAAAATTTTGAGGATCCTTGCAAAGTTGTAAAAAAACTAAAAGAATGTCTAATTGCAAAATGTTATTATAATCTAAATGATTTTTTTATTGACAAATTTGATAACGCGTCTTGACATCCATTATTATTATTTTATTGTTATTGAATTTTTGTGTTTTCCTATGTTTATTGCTTGCAAATTGTTATTAATTATGAATTGTTTTCTTTTTTATATACATGTAATTCTAAATTTATAATTCTCAAAAATTGCTATGCCCTTGCAGGGTGTCACATTGTACTTTATTTTCTATGTACCACCTTTATATGAACTGTGATATGCAATAAATGATTTGATTTGATTTGATATGCTGGAATAAAATCCCTCCACCCATTAAAAATTGTAAAACTTTGAGATCGTTCCGTTCGCTTTATAGAAGTCATTTATTATGTTCCCAGAAGGGTATTTAGTTAAGTTTATTTACCTGTCTCGTTTGCTCTAATGTTTTCTTGTTTATTTGATTTTTGTTATAGCCGTATTATTATATATTTTTAACAAATTGTATGTTTAAGTGGTATTTTGTTGTTTTATGTATCCAAAATGTATATGTTAAAATGTTTAACTTTGGTGCGCATAGTTTCAAGTTTGTCCTTCTTACGTAGTATTTATAGGCTTGTGCGGAAGACCAGCACCGCGGGGCCATAGTGACCCCTCGGCATATGCTGAGTATAAGCTTATTCGATGCGACATGTGTCTATTAATTTTTATTTTTATAAACCTCTTGTATTATGTGTCACGGAATAAATTATTTTCTTTCTTTCTTTTCTAAACGTGGCGATGATTATTATTAAGATGTTGCCAAAAACCACACAAATCAGCACCTTCAAGATTGAAGCCGTAAAAAAAATTAAGCCTCCGTCTGCGCTGAGTGTATGTTGCAGGTAAATTGTAGAATACTTTCACAGTTTACCTGGTCGTTAAATGAAACCGCGCATTCTACAATGTGTCTGGGGCATAAACACTGAGCCGCTACGTATATTCACACTATGTATACACTACGTATACACACGCGGCACATATCGATCTTTCCGTATCTTGTTTCCCTTCGTCCATTACAAACTATGACAAACAGCTAGATCACTTTTCTTGATTAAATTCATTACAAGACTTCGTGGGACCAGACACAAACTTTCAAATTTTTTGCGTAAAAATGGCTTAAGGTTTGTACTGGGATAGAGAGAGAAGAGCCTAGCTTTAATTCTCATTATTCTAAAATTATATAAAAATTACAGATACTTAGTTCATTTCGGACTCTGGCTATAATTTCAATAAGAATGTGTAAGTGTAGAATGAAACAGAAAATATAAAATTCGGTGAATATGGATATAGTCTGATATCTTACTAGCACTAGGCTAACTATACTATGCAGGTATTAATAGTAATATAAAGCGCCTTTAGCGTCTAACCATAGGGTAATAATTACTATGGCTATAAAGTCACAAATATAGTAGAGCATAGGTAACATTTCTTATTTGTTTTGTAAACACATGCTTCTCAAACGTATAACTCCAGGGTCAAGATAAATAAATTAAATTAAATTAAATATACTTTATTGTCTTTAAGATCAACATGATCATTTAGATTCGTCAAGCATTTACACAAAATGGAAATTCCATATATTTTATTTTCCATATATAATTCCATTTTTAACAACAATGAAAGAAATATGAGCGGTAACATAATAAAGGAGTAAAAGCAAATGGGTTCTTTGTCACAATTTGTCAGTTTATCTGTCTGTTGTGGTTTTTTCAAGATTTGTCAGTCTGTATCTGTCAGTCAGCCTGTCGTGATTTTAAAGGAGGGAGGGGATTGTCCGTCAGTCAGTCTGCCGGTAACTCTAACGAGGCTTCGAAAAGGCAACGAGATTGAGAAGAAGGCCTCAAGAAACTCATGAATGTCTTGAACCCAAACATTTGTATTAGGTGGGTATTAAAGCCAGTCTTTAAGAGCGACCTGCGCCACACCCATTGGTTATAATTGCAATTAGGGTTGCCAGTTATGTGAAAGTGACATCATCATCTCAGCCCATTAACGTCCCTCTACTGAGCACGAGCCTCCTCTCACATACCGAGGTGCAAAGGGTATTGGGTCATACTCCACCACGCTGACCCAGTGCGGATTGGCGGAGGCTGATATGGCGTCCTGCTGTTAGAATTTATCAAGCAGCCCATTAGGCGTCTAACATGGCTTAACGACTACCACATTTAGTGCTAACCGGGACCAACGGCTTAACGTGCGTTCCGAAGCACGGAAGCGCTCGATATCAAATGCCATACAAACGGTCACCCATCCAACGACTGACCTCTGTAAACTCTGCTGTACTTCAGTGATCGTTTACAACCACCTACCACCGCAGAGCTACGAGCGCTTGTGAAAGTGTACTAGGTACTATATTACAGTTGGGAAACTTATACGTGATTGAGGAACAATCTTCTAAACGTACCAACAATCATAATCATTATAGGAAACATTAAAATCATACTGCATACAACATCTTCAAGTCTCAGTCTATTAACGTCCCATCACTGAACAAGAAGCTCCTCCCATTAGGTGCTATAATATTATATCAAGCCGCCCAATAGTGTCTCTAACATGGCTTAAGGACTACGACATATAAAGCATAAATACTATCAGCCCTATGGACTTTCGAAGCACGGGAGCGCTTGATATTAAATGCCACTAAAACGGTTACTCATCCAAGAACTGACCTCAGTAACTCTGCTTTGTATAACTTTTCTCACCGCCAAGTTATACTATGAGCACTTCTAGTAACATCTTAAATTTATTAACATTTGCATTGAAAATGTTTCAAAGTAACTAGACTGACTTATAAAACTCTTCCACTAAAACTTGACTTTCTGTAGGTCATCCTCTGTGGTAACGCAGTGGTCTCATCGGTAATGTAACGCGACACGCGCTCGACTCCATTATCCG
This sequence comes from Musotima nitidalis, assembly GCA_949126915.1. NCBI lineage: Eukaryota > Metazoa > Arthropoda > Insecta > Lepidoptera > Crambidae > Musotima > Musotima nitidalis. The sequence continues at coordinate 1,456,877 of OX421422.1, forward strand.
ACGCTCACATCTCATCCACTCATATAACCAATCGTGACATGTAACTTTAAAATCAAAGTCAAAAAGTTAAAGTTAAAGTCAAAATCATTTATTCAAGTTTGGCTAAAAAGAGCTCTTATGAAGGTCAAAACTTAAACCAGCACTTTGGTACCATTGCATCGGGAATGACCTTAGGCCAAAAAAATAAGATATTTCATTATTAATTACTTAAGAAACAAATAGTTTACATTAGAAAACAGAATATTTATGGAATACCTCCATAAAAAATTGCGGGCTGTACCATCAAACACCAGGCAAAGTAAAAAAGTTACTCATTATTACATACATACATAGATTCACTTGCAGGTAAGGTTGGCTTGGGCTCCTTAGATCCCTACCCCTTTATTCTCAATCTTCCTTACATCAGCTATTTTCCAGTGACAGACCCGACCAAATCAATTCCGCTGCTTCGTAGAAAAGCCACAACTGTCACACCACAGTCAGTCTTACTTTTTTATATGAATTTTACAAATAAAATTGAATTTGCAAAATGCACTTAAATTTTATTAATTTGTATAGATTTTTTATAAATTAATTCATCAAGACCATATCTCGTTTGTCTCGTGGCTAAAATGATAGGGCGGTTTTCAATTTCGGTCCCAAAAGACCCTCCACCCGATCGGTTCATTATGTCGAGCGGTTTCCGTATAAAACGGCTGCCATTCATCTCTGTCTGCTAGTAAATAGTTTAATGCATAAAATGTGAAGGCATTTTGGGAAAACCTTCACGTATGTGTTCGGGTTATTTAATGGTAAATGCATTTTTAAGGGACGGTTTAATTCCATGTAAGTAACTTTAGCGGTTAGTACATATTATTATCAGATATAGATTATTATTTAATTTGTTTTGATTTATATTACATTATTTTAATTTCATGACATTTATAATTTCTTAATTTTGAATTTTTTTTTTGTCTCATATTTTATTTTAATTAAAAATTTGTATTAATTCAATTTGTGGATAATAATAATAATAATTTTATTTATTTTGCTGTGCCCTATCCGGGTCTATGTTTGATATTACCTTTTATAAAACATCTATTTATACAACATAGTTTTGGCAATAAATACTTTAACTTTGACTTTGACTTTACATACATGCATGTATCACGTCTGTTACTTCTAAGGGGTAGGCAAGGCATATTATTTCCACGTAATAGTCGGCGAGCCTATTGCCGCTTACCGGTACCTTTTTTATTGCCAGAGCTTCGTCCGTTGATCGGCAGGTGCACCACTTGCAGGTGAGGTTGGCTTGGGATTCAAAGATGATGGTATCCTTCACACCCTTATTATTTATGTGCTATTTTCTCCCTCAGGATGTAGGAACATACAAGTTTTTTCTGAGCAAGACCACTAAGCTCTGGAATTCGCTGCCGGCTCATGTGTTTCCTATTTCCTATGATCCCGGGTCTTTTAAGCGGGGCGTGAAACGGCATTTTAGCAGTTCGTCATTAGTGGATGCGCTTTATACCGTGCTTATTTCACGTTATAAAGCGCTTTCATTTCCTTATTGGACTGCATCGACTGCTTATCATTAGGCAGGATGTAGTCATTATGACGTGTCACATAAAAAAAAAGTAGAATCTCGTTCTTATGTGCTATTTTCTCCTTTAGGATGTAGGAACATACAAATGTAATCTCGTTCATTGGTCAAATCAACGATCTATTAATTAATTATTTCATAACTTATAATATTTAATTCATTACTGCGTCAGTGACAAAAAATGTCATGGAAGCGCTAGACGAGAGAATCAAAATAATAACTGAAGAGAATACTCAACTCAAATCCAAAGTATTTACACTTGAGCAAAAACTTAACACCATAGAAAAAGAGAAAAGAAAATATAATCTGGTCTTTTTTGGAATAGAGGAGATTGGAAAATCGGAAGCCGAGCTGATAGATTATATCAAAGAAACAGTGATAGAAACAGGAACACATCTTGATAGTAATGAAATCAGTAATATGTATAGAATTGGCAAATTTATCAACAAAAAAAACCGCCCCGTCGTAGTCTCCATTACGTCTATATGGAAAAAACACGCGATACTGAAAAATAAGGCCAATTTCCCACCAGGAATAAATGTAAAAGAGGACTACTCTAGAGAAGTTCTCGAAAAGCGGAAGCAGCTACAACCACAAGTTGAAGAAGAAAGGAAGAAGGGAAATATAGCCTTTCTAAAATATGATAAATTAATAGTAAAGAAACCAACGGACAAAAATAGAGACAAAAGAAGAAGGGAAGAATCAGGCTCACCCAACTCCTCAACAAAGAAAAAAGTAAACACAAAAGAAAATTCAAGACCTCCACATGCCAAATCTACAACAAAAGAAATAATAAAACCTAATATACTTGACTATGTCGAACGAGGTAGATCAACTTCACTGCCCGAGAACCCAAAAAACTTGTAACGACCACCGGCAACCTGAACCAAATCAAACCATTTACCACAACTTTATCTAAATTAACTTTTGAAACATGCACCCCAAGCCGGTTGGTCACCGTGGGGGAAGACGACCACTACCCTTCAGCAAATGAACTGTCAAAAAAAGAACCTAACAATATATACATAGCCACCCTAAATACACTTTCACTAAGAACAACAGAAAAACTTGTTGAACTAGAAACAGCTTTAAAAAATATCAAATGGGATATCCTAGGCCTATGCGAAGTAAGACGAGTAGGAAATCAGATTGAAGAACATGATAATTATATTATGTACTACATAGGTGAAACAAAGGGACAATATGGAATGGGTTTCATGGTGAAAAAACATCTAAAGAAACAAATCCTAGAGTTTAAAGGCATATCTGAAAGAATCGCTGTATTGAATATACATCTGCAAGGTTATAAAAACAAATGGACCATAATTCAAGTTTATGCACCGACGGAAGCAGCAGATGAAACAATAAAAGACGAGTTCTACAACCAACTCTCGGCTACACTAGAGACTACTCACAAAAACATTATCGTCATGGGGGACTTTAATGGTCAAATAGGTAAACAGAAACAAGGCGAGGAGGATGTAATAGGAAACTTTGGCATAAGGACAAGAAGCAAAAATGGGAAGAGAATCGTAAATATGGCACTCGAGAACAACCTAACCAATATGAACAGTCTCTTTAAGAAAAAACCTACTAAGAAATGGACCTGGATATCACCAGACGGGACTTACCGAAACGAAATAGATTTTATAATAAGCAATCGACCCAAATCATTCAAAGACGTAAGCATAATACATAACTTTAACTTCAATACCAATCACCGCATGGTCAGAGCAACCCTATCATACAAAGAACAAAAGAAACAGAGGAAACACTTCAACCAGGGAGATACTATGTCAACAACCTGCAGAACGGCACAAGAGACATTTAAAGAAATAGACAAAACACAAGAACTTTATAACATAGAAATAAACGATATGTACAATGTGAAGCAAAAATTTAAATTAAATAAAAATAAAAGTACACTTACCTCTAAAACATTAGATCTAATACAGACAAGGAAAGAGTTACTCAAAAACAGAAGAGATAAAATAACACGTCAAAAAATAACTGACATTAGTAAAAGAATAAGTAGCTGCATAAAACAAGATAGGTCCAGTAGAAGGATCAGAATCATCACACAACACATAACCAAAACAGGAGGTATAAACAAAGCACTAAAAGAACTGAAAGGTGAGAAGCTATGGATCCCGAAAGTAAAGAAACTAAATAATAAACAAGAAACAAGGAGAAAGCCAATCCTAAAGATCGCTACAGACTACTATCGCAAACTATACTCAACAAAAAACACCCTAGAAAGTAACCTAGACCTTGAATACAACACTGATGAAACTCCTCATATTCTCGAAAGCGAAACACAGTATGCTGTAAAGACGCAAAAAAACGAAAAAGCCCCTGGACCAGATCAAGTAACCAACGAGATGATGAAAGCGTCACTGCCAGAAACAAACAAAAGGCTGACCAACCTTTTTAATCTTATCCTCACCACTGAAACTATACCCACACAATGGACAACAAGCACTATAACCCTCATTTATAAGAAAGGAGACAGATCTGAAATAAGCAACTACCGCCCAATAAGCCTTATGTCTAATATATATAAGGTGTTCTCAAAAATAATACTAAATCGCATTACAAAAAAACTTGATGAACAACAATCAAGAGAACAGGCTGGATTTAGATCTGGCTTTTCCACAATAGACCACATACACGTGATAAAACAGCTGATCGAAAAATGTCAAGAATATAACTACCCACTGTATATTGCTTTTGTGGACTATAATAAAGCATTTGACTCTTTAGAGCATGACAAAATTTGGGAAGCTTTGAAAAACCAAGGTATAGAAAAGAAATATATAAGAATAATAAAAAATGTATACTCAAACAGCACAGCACGAATAAAGCTAGAATCCGAAGGGGAAACTTTTCCAATAGGCAGAGGAGTGAGACAGGGAGACCCACTTTCGCCAAAACTTTTCTCTTCGGTACTAGAAGAAGTCTTTAGAAAAATGGAATGGGACGATATAGGAATTAATATCAATGGAACACTCCTAAACCACCTAAAATTCGCAGATGACATTGTACTTATAACAGATAATGCAAAAAGCCTCCAAACAATGCTAAGAGATCTGTCACAAGAAAGCAAAAAGGTAGGTTTAACAATGAACAAGACAAAGACTAAAATAATAACAAACAGATCTAGTAAAGAAAAAATCAAAGTAGAAGAGGAAGAAATAGAATACGTAAATTCCTATATATATTTGGGCCAACTAATCGCTTTCCACGACCAAATGGCACTAGAAATAGAAAGACGGATTGCCAACTCATGGAAAAGGTATTGGTCTCTTAAAGAAATAATGAAAAGTAAACAATATAGCACTACAATAAAAAGAAAAATATACCAAACATGCATATTACCAATATTAACTTATGGTTGTCAGACCTGGGCAAACACACAAAAACAACACCAAAAACTAATCACGTGTCAAAGAGCTATGGAAAGGAGTATATTGGGCCTTACAAAAAGAGACAGAAAAAGGGCTATGGATATAAGACGCATAACAAAAATAGAAGATGTCGAGACCAAAATAAAAAAACTAAAATGGAGATGGGTAGGCCACATGCTCAGAGAAAATAGAAACAAATGGACAAAGGACATAACAGAGTGGACACCTAGATTTCAAACAAAAAGAAACAGAGGGAGGCAAAGAAAACGTTGGTCGGATGACATTAAAAAGATTGCAGGACCACTATGGCAAAGAATGGCTACAATAAGAGAAGACTGGAAAAAGCTGGAGGAGGCCTTTGTGTCGCAAAACACGCCAACAACAACAATTAGCTAGCATGTTATTTCAACATACATACTTACAACATACTTATATATTGTGAAAGTTGGCAATAAAAGCTAATAAATAAATAATATTTAATTGGAGTTTTTACAGAGATCCCTTATTTTTATCCCCTATGTTACTATCAAAGAATACTGCTTTGCTTTATGTTTTTTTTTTTTAATCTGTAATAATAATCTAGTAATGTCGGAGCCTTTTCAATGAAAACAAACAAACAACCAAATCTTTCCTCTTTATTATCCTTACTAATATAATAATAATAATAATTAAATTCATTTATTTCACAACAATGGTCCAATTGTTAGTAATTTACATAACTTAAATACTAGTATTAGTAAACACAACAGTAATTTAAAAAATATACTTACAAAATTTTTCAACATTATAGCCGCGGCTTTTGATGCACCAATATAGACACAAAGTGCCTAATAATTGGTGCATCAAACTTATTAACTAACATGTTCAGGATTCTGTTGGGACTAGATCTCATTCTACTTAGATCATCGACTCTGGCCTCTGCAAACATCGCCGATGCACTGCCACATAGCATATTATAAACGCTAAAGTTTGTATATATGAAAGTAATTAACGGTTTCACGCTGAAACTACTTAATGAACTTTAATGAAACTTAACAAGAATATTGCTCATACATAAGATAAACACAAAGGCAATAACTAAAACAGATATTGAGTGCACACGAAGTCGCGAGCACCAACTAGTAATAAAATAGTTTTTTTTCCCTTGTATTTATTTATGTACCTATATAAGTAGGTTTATATATCTGATATGTATCTTATATCATATTTTTGTGTATGTTTATTGTATAAATATTGCATTAATTCATTTTGTGATCGTTAAGTGAATCCAAATAGGTATATGATAAAATGCAGCTAAACTAGCTTTGAAGATGTCGTTCCTCTGGTTAACGGCTGGAGGGGTAAACAGTCCTGAATTAGAGCAGTTCTGATGCTCGTGGGTTTGGGCAGCGGCTATTTTGAGACTGGACAAACCTATTGCTTGTTTGTTCAACGCTAAACATGCAAACTGCCACTAGCGATGGATATTGAAGTACGAATTTTGTGCTTCAAATTCGTCTTGTTTTCATTTGTATTTTTTATTGACTTTCATATATTATTATGAGAACTTAAGGTAAACCAAACAGCTGTGGATAGGAACAGATAAAAATCCTATTGTCTGCCACCTTAGAAAACCTATGTCATCATCACTGATATATTTTTTTTATTATTGTATTTATGTCAGTAATTAAATTCCTTTACGCACGGCCGAAGAGGGACCGAGAGTGGAGTGTGGGGCTCAGTGCGGCAGACGCGACCGCCAGCAGTCCTACCTATTTAAAATCTTCCGACAACGCCTACCGCAGTGGAATAAGAAGCGGGGGTCTAGGCCTACGTTTAAGGTTTCTGCCACCCTGCCCGCGGCCGACGTCCCCCCAGACCTTCTCAGAGAAGCGCAGTGTAACTCGCCCCCTCTACCTCTTTATGTGACCATGGCTTATGTGGCCGACTTCGCCAAGGGGCTATAGTGAGATGGTAGGGCCCGCTGCCCCCGCCGCCTAAGACCCCCCTGGCGCTAACGCGTAGTCGGAGAGAGAGCGGATCCCGCTCCCTCTCCCGCTTAACGGCCTCCTTCTGCGACATCACTACTTCGCAGAAGGAGGCCATTGCCTCTCACGCCGTTCATGCGAATGACGGTCGGCAGCGAGAGACAGACTCCATCATTATCACTAATCCTAGGACGTCCAGTGTTAAATTGAAGCCCCCCCACAACTTCCAACGTGACTCATTCCAGGCTTCCTGCCTTCGACATGATCCTGCAACCTTCATCAGATCGTCCGTTCATTTTTGGTTTTGTACTAAGGAAAAATGTGAAACTCCAGTTTGCTGCGTTCCTAAAATCTCTTTAAGATAAAATTACGTGAACTATTGATCATCATCATCATCATCTCAGCCATCTGACGTCCACTGCTGAACATAGGCCTCCCCAATAGATTTCTACATAGAGCGATCCTGAGTCGCCTGCATCCATCGGCTTCCCGTCGCCTTGACGAGATCATCGGTCCATCGCGTGGGAGGCCGTCCTCTACTACGTTTGCCGGTTCGCGGTCGCCATTGCAGAACCTTGACGCCCCATCGGTCGTCGGTTCTTCGAGCTATGTGCCCCGCCCATTGCCACTTCAGCCTGCAAACTCGCCTCGCTATGTCGGTCACTTCAGTCCTCCTACGGATTTCCTCATTTCTGATTCGATCACGTAGGGACTATTAATTAAAAAATGCTATTATAATGTTAAAGATTATTTAAACGACTTATCACTATAACTTTTGGCAAAGTCCGACTTGTTAGTCTTACTTTTAAAATCAATAAATATCTGATTTCGTGGTATATGAAACTTTTAAAATCCAACTCATTGTTCGCCCTTGAGGCAGATCACAGCTAGCCCTAACCTAACCTGTAACCTGTGCTCGCAATAAACGATTTTGTTTGTTTGTTTAATATACAACTTTTTTGGTTTTAAATCATATTGATGGTAGCAATTAACAATGTCGTAACTGAAAAGTCGTTGCTTTAAACAATGTCGTAAGTGACATGTCGTTACTATTTACTTACGACATTGTTTAAAGTAACGACTTTTCAGTTCAGTTTCAGTTTCACTTTTCAGTTCTTTTTTCAGACATTGTTAATTGCTAGCGTCGATATTATCTCATATTTTAAGCAAAAAATATATTAAGATTAACCTTAGTAATTTCGAAAGATTCATTTTTTAAACCAGTTAAGTCCAAAGTTCAAAATATATTTATGGAAGCTGAACTTCGTTTCAATGTACTGTGAATGTAACCTAAATCTTCAAACGCTAGGCTACTAGCTACTTTCCTAAGAAAAATTTGAAGTTGAACGAGCAGGATGTTGGCGGGAAACTTGCCTAGGTTTTGACTCCCGCCAAGACATTAAAATAATTGCTACAGTTTTGAACTTATGCAATAAAATATCAATGATTATTGGAGGTATTTTAGTATTGAATCTAAAGCGCAAGACAGTAAATTTAACGGCTTAAATCTATTTTCATAGTGATTCGTCATTTCAGCCTATTAACGTCCCACTACTGAGCACGAGCCTCCTCTCACATACCTACCGATGTGTGAGGGTATTGGGGCATACTCCACCACGCGGACCCAGTGCGGATTGGCGGAGGCAGGTGTATGGCCCCCCCCCGACTGGTCTCCACCTTGTCATGGTGGGGGGGCTGAGTACCTCCCGGTAGGGCGCAGAAGGCGCTAGGGAAAATGTGAAACCCAGAGGTTGGCGACTCTGGGTGCCCTTAGTACTGTCTACCGGGGGGGAAACTAAGAGGGACCTGTGGAGGGTGCAGCGGGCGGGCCAGGAGGGCCCGTCAAGCAGCGCCAGGAGGGTCTTAGGCAGCGGGGGCAGGGGGCCCCTGCTGTCTAACCATAGACCCTCCGAGAAGTCGGCCACATACGCTATGGTCGCAGAAGGAGGTAGGAGAGGCGCGTCCACTGCGTCTCTCTGAGGAGGTCCTCCCGATTTTGGTCCCGGGGACGTTGGCCGCGGGCGGCGTGTCAGAGCTTAATCAACAAGCGGCGGGCGTCGTCAGAAGATTTTTAGTGGGTATTGCTGCTGGCGGTGTTGTCTGCCGGTGGTGAGTCCCACACACCTCTCTCGGTCCCCCTTTGGCCGGGAGACAGTGCGTAAGTGCATTTTGTTACCGACGTAAATCAAAAAAAAAAGGCATGGCGTCCTTTTTTTTTTTTTTTTTTCGGATGGAAAATCATCTAATTGCAAATCTAGCCCATTATGCCTCTATCATTGCTTAACGACTATCACATTTAGTGATAACCGGGAACAACGGCTTAACGTGCCTTCCGAAGTACGGAAGCGCTCGATATCAAATGCCACACAAACGGTCATCTATCCAAGGACTGACCTCCATAAGCTCTGCTATACTTCGGTGATCGTTTTCGACGTTTTCGATAAAGCCCTCTTTTCATTAACCACTACAGCACCACTAGAGTTAGTTATCTTCTGTCACAGATGACTATCACCCAGTACCACTAGAAAAATTCCAATGAATGGAATTCCAAATATCAGCGACTTACATTAGCGGTTTACCTATTTTAATGAGCGTTTGATTCACGGTCGCCGCCACACGCGCAAACGGCACACGACGCGTTTACGACCCGGCCACGACGCCTTTACGACTCGACCGCGACCGTTTTATCGTCACAATGTAGCTAGCAATGTAACACATTAACAACCACTGAAAACAGATCGTAATTCATATTGACATTTAGCTATTTACCAACTGAGGTAAACAGATTTGTGGTACCTGCATTCCTTGGTTGTTAAAGTGCGGGTAAATATCGAACTAATGATCGTGTGCGGTGTTTAGTTCTGATGTAGGTGTGCACTTGTTGTTGTGCCTAATTCACTTTATAGAATAAATATATAAATTATGTTATAGTTATGGTTGACCGATATGGCGTGGAGGCTACACTTCAAATCTTTTTATTTTGTGGCTTGAGTATGTCATGCACGCTTAAATGTCTCTGGGGTGGCGGCGTTATGCGTCGGGTCGTTACATTCCCTAAAATATGGTTGAGTGAAACGATGGCTGGTTCATTCGTCATACTCGTGAACGAGTGCTGCTTGTGGGGACTGGTCTGCTCTTGTCTACTATTTTTATTTGTAATTAAAGATTTAGCTAACTGAAAAAAGTTAATATTATTTTTAATCTGATAGCTGCACAATTTTGTTGTCCTATCATTCTTCTAAATGATGTTTTTGATTAGGAACGCATAGTATTGTTCAAATGATTATATAGATATTAAGACTGAATTGCTGTAAATGATATCTTTCATAAGACCAAAAATATTTGTGGTTTGCAGCACATTTAATTAATATAATGTTATTTTTGTTAAACTTAGTTTATCCTGTAGCTTGAGTATGTCATGCTCACTCAAATGTCTTTGCGGTGGTGGCGTCATGCGTCGGGTCTTTGCGTTCCCTAAAATATGGTTGAGCGAAACAATGGCTGGTTCATGCGTCATACTCGTGAACGGGTGCCACCAGTGAGGACTGGTCTGCTCATGTCTACTATGTTTATTCGTACTCATACTCGTATAACTTAAAATAAAAAGTTATTTTCTTCTTTTATTTTAAATCATGTGACTGCAGAACACATGTTTTTGTAGATTTGTCAAATTGTTTTACTACTAAGTACATATTCTTGTAACTGGCGGGAGAAAAAACTAACCTTGACGATTTTCTTGCCCGTTCTTTTACGATCAAGCTCCCGCCCGCAGTGAATGGGCGCGCTAGTTTTTAAGTTTTGACGTTCATAAGAGCTCTTTTGAGCCAAACTTGAATAAATGAATATGAATTTGAATTTGAATCAAATCAAATCATTTTATTGTCAAAACACAGGTTGTTATGATGAGTAGGTACATAAAAATAAATTTCTTGCCGTGTTTTACCTCATGGGCGTACAATATTGTATTAACATAAAACTAAGAAAACATTTAAAAAATTAATATAATCAAATCTATCATAATCATTAATTCTACATTATACAAAATTCTAATTCTACTCTATAGATAAGCAACAAAGCGGACCCTGCCTTAGTAGTCATGTCATATGATTTTGTCATTTCAAAAGTCTGTGACACTATAATAACCTTTCTTCAAAAGGAAGTCGCGAAGTTTGTTTTTAAACAGACTAACACTGTTGGCTGGCAATGGGCTGTGATGATGATGATGATTCTAATATCAATGACAGAACATGTATATAGTTAATGTTTTATTAAATGGTATGTAAAAATAATGCCAAGCGACATAAACTTTTGTTGGAAATAAACCAAATAAAGAGGCAATTGTCACGTGCCCATTTCAAAATCGATTACCTCATTTGTCGTTGAACTTACGTAATAACAATCGTTCGAATGGCATCGAATAAAGCCGCTCGCTTCGCTTTTAAGCGACTTCGCGACAGACCTGCAAGTCTTTGAATTCGTTGAACATGCGAAGGGAATTTAAGCATTAAGTTTATTGGTGAAAGATCGAAAGTAGCTTAAGAACAAGAAGCGGCTTTGTTATAGATCATTTTTAAAATACAGTTAAACCTTCATGGAACTTTACGAAATGATATCTTGCTTGTATAAAAAAGACGTAGTTAGTAACAAGTGATGGATTAAAAATATCTTTGTAACAATTCCCGCGTTACTATAATTTCTCGAAAAATCGAGAAACTATTCAACACGACACGTGTTTCGCCCTTACACAGGGCATCTTCAGGTAAGATAGGAGCCTCAGAACAACGATGTCTTCACGACCAACGCTGAAACGAGAGTAAACTAGAGTAGAGAGTAGAGTAGTCGTCGTGTTGAATAGTTTCTCGATTTTTTGGGAAATTATAGTAGCGCGGGAATTGTTACAAAGATATTTTTAATCCATCACTTGCTTACAATGGATTTCCGCAAAGTAACGCCTGAATCAATAAATTATTTACATTGTGTTAGTAACACTTTTTACAAGTCAAAAACTTCTGAGCCGGTTTGGCTGAAAATTGATGTTAGAACAAGGTGACGGACAGTGCATACTTTCTTTTCTGTTCACGGACGGGGGACGTGACATTAAACGTGGTGGTGTGGCCATGGAATAACATAGTGGAAATGGGACTTTCATCTACAAATAACTGAAGCAAGCTACTTTTAATTTTATCGCGGCACCTCGATTTTAGCTGTGTTATTCTTGTCATTTCTTTATACAGAGCGGTGGCTCGGAACTGGCGCTTAGATTCCCTTACTTACCCTTAATTGTTTTATTATTTTGCATGTAAGTGAATCTTAGCTTCGTGATTTCAGTGAAGTTATATTTTGTTTTTTTTACATATTTCATTTTGACTTTTTCAAGTGCTATTTAAATATTTAGTATATATAGTTTATGACATAATAACTCTTTTCATTTTTTTACTTTACTTACTAACCTAACACAAATTGAACCTTATTTCTAACATTGGTAACCGTTTCTGTTTACCTTTAACCGAGAAGTCACAAACGTTTTGATAAAGATTATTTGTACTCCTCTGAATTAGTAATTGGCGTAAAATATAAGTCATAACACACTTAAATCCCCCTTGAAGTCCTAAAGTTGAGGAACTCCGAGAAAATCCCAGTAAAAAGCAATTCTGATACCGCCTCGAGCCAAAAGCTTAGCTATTTCGTAGCTCAAGCTTGATTACAAGATGGCCGAATGGCAATTTGTGTCGACCTTTTTGTACAGCGACCTGTATAAGGAAATGAGATGGACAACATTAAATAGTTAATAACGAAGATTTTAATTTAGTAATATAAATAGTTAACTAAAAAATTATAATGTGCTTAGGGAAAATTGAAAAATAAGCTTTTGAATTAAAAAAATATTTAGATAACTATATCTAAATAATTATAACGTTGCTAGGGAAAATTAAAAACAAGCTTTTGAGTTAATAATATACAAGTTGATAATTTACAGATAATATAATCTGTGCATCGATAATTCTTCCATTAATAAATTGCTACATTAATCCTGACCACTGGGTAATATAGACCCATTATTTAATAAAAAAAGATCCTTACTGAAACTTCAATAATATAACCCAAGATGTAAGATAGAATAACTGTCCTGAAGCAAAGCCAGGCCGTGCCACTAGTATGAAAACGTAAAAAGAAAAAAACAATATAATGATACAAGAAAATGGAATTGCTGTGCAGCCTAAAAATAATAAGATAATTAAAATACGCTGTTAACAATCTTGTTCGTACATCGCATTGTTTAGTAATCATGGCAAACGCAGGGAATCTCTAATCAAAGCCGGATCCCCTTGTTATTGTTAAATTCTGGTAAAAATAGTATCTCGGTGTGTACTTCTATGTGTGTATGTGTGTTGGGTGGAGGTTAAACTGTGTGACTCAGTATTAACGCAGGTAAACGTTTGTTATACCTACTACGTCTCATGGAGTAAAAATAGCTTGTTTTTTTGTTTCTAGGCATTGTAAAACTAGCTTTAATCTATGAGGTGGGTGATGACTGCCGGTAGACAGGAAACAATAGAATTTATAGTTCCTCATCAGCCCAAAGACGTCCACTGCTGAATATAGGCTTCTCTCATTAACTTCCAATGTGACCAATTGTAGGCCTGTACCTAGTGTAGTCTCGCGACATTCATCAGATCATACGCTTATAGCTTGAACCCTTACCGTGCGTATCACGCGAGCCGAACCGTGCGACCGTCTCGCTCTTGCAGTACTAACAAATATACCTGTTCGTTTACTTTCATACGCTTCTCATATCAGTGAGTTATTGAACTAAATGAACTACTTTGGACTATAGTGTACGAGTGATACATATGTACAAGTAAAGTAAAGTACTTCAATTGTGTCAATTATTAATAACTACCCAAGTCTAATCCGCACTGGGTCCGCATGGAAAAGTATGACCCAAATCTTTCTCACATTGGTTTATGAGAGAATGCCAGGGGCCTTACCATGAGCTCTTATAGCAGTATTATTGCAGTTGTGGAAAAGAGACGCGTGTAGATACGCCACTACACGCGTCTCGCTTTCTCAACTGCAATAATACTGCTATAAGAGCTCATGGTAAGGCCCCTGTTCTCAGTAGTGGGACGTTAATGAGCTGAGACGATGATTTCATTTTCAATATACACACAGACTACACATATATATGTAGTTTCATTGTATCACGTGCAGTTTATGAGTCGTTCGTCCCCCGACGTTTGTTGATCCATTTGTGCGACTAGCAGTCAAACGAACGCCCGTAGATATTTCTTAACTTTCGTGGAGCTGTAAACGCGATCAGTTCAAACTATGGAAGGTAGAGGTAAGGAGATACATATCGCGTGCAGTTTCTTTTTATACAACAAGGTGGCACATAAGCATGCGGCCTACCTGATGGAAAATTATCACTGCAGCATATGGATGCTAACCAGAAGCTCTCTATTGTGTTGCCGACCAGTCTGGAATCATTTCACGCTATCTTGAAAGTATCTCTCTCTCTCTCTCTCTCTCTTAATTTATTTTGTTAAGTAAGTGCTGTATGTTTAGCAATGATAGTAAGAAGCCGTTCACATTATTTCATTTATGTACACAAATGTTTGTTTTGTGTAAGAATTAAACCCACAAACTTGTAAGCGAAGTGCAAGTATACTGGCCTCAACACCATAACGATAGTCGGTCTCCCACGGTAAGCTGTGAATAACAGTTCCAAATTCCTCTAAAATGGCGGCGATATGACAATGTGTCGAATCAGCAGAGAATTTATATAAAAGGATATTCTGTGAAACGCCCAGGCCTATCATGATCTGGCTAATTTATCGTATAGGCAACATCATAATAATATTTTTAAATATATTTCTCCTTACCTCGACCCTCCATACTATAAACGACCGTAAAGCAGAGATAGTAAACATTTTTTTGTTTTGAATAAATGTAATGGTTCATTAAAAACATTTCAATGCTGAGATATAACACGATATTAAAATTATAACGTAGCTATATAACTATAACTTAATTGCTCTTTGAGCTGAATAAAATAATTTATCTGTTTATAATTTCATTATTTCTGAGCTTTTGTTTTGATACCTTAATATATTTTTATTGTTTAAGCTTTATTTTTTCATTTTGTTATGCAGAACGTTGTCTCCTGGCACAGGCAATTAAAAGCCTAAAAGGAGGCTTCGTTAAATATATTTATAATATAATTTTTAAAGAAATAAAGAATATTTAATGTAACGAATATTTAAATTTAAAGAAATAAAGAAAATATAATTTAATTTAATACATACATTCACGCCTGTTTCCCCGAAGGCCTTTCTTATGTCCGGGTTGTCAAGTCCGGTGGGGCGACGCGATCAAGCCCTGTGCGATCAGCGGCGCGGGTGACCCTGAAGGGGTAGGCAGAGGCATATTATACGCCTACACTTCGCCAATTATATAGTTAGTCCCACGTAATAGGTGGCGAGCCTATTGCCGCTTACAGGGCACTGTTATGTTCGCCAGAGCCTCGTCCGTTGATCGGCAGGTGCACCACTTGCAGGTGAGGTTGGCTTGGGCTCCTTAAGTCTTGGTTGGATCGCTATACATCCATTTACGAGGGTTTTATTTCGTTGTATCAACATGGCCTTCTAGCCCAGAAATCTCTAAGTATAATGTGTTAAACGGTTTTCACCCGTTGCCCATATGAGAGATGAGTTTTTGAAATGTGACTTATCATGGCTGATGGTAAGCAGTCCAAAGATGAGTAAGCTCCACTGTGGTATAAGCCTGGTAACAAGCATATCTTTCATTACAGCTTGTTAAAATTCCTATTTACGTCCCATTTTAAAAATACTAGACTACAAGAGCAAGGAAACTCATACAATGAAGTGGAGGGCGGCCACCAAATAGCAATAAAAAGGTAGGTTTAAAAAATATATGTTAGGTTTTGAATAAACTACATTCTAAGTAAACTAAGTACTGAGTAATGAAAACTAGGATGATCTTAAAAACTACACGCTTCACAACACTAGTTATGCGATCGTGCCGCCCTCTGCCACGTCGTTAGTGATGTGTCATGCTGTCAAAACCTTATTTGCAAATCAATGCGGGACTAAGCGACGTGTATGTAATTCCTATAACCGTAATGAGTTCACTAAAAATCACAATTTCCACTGCACTGCGCTTAAATAGAAAGCTTCTTTGGAGTTCAGGAATCAACAAGGAATATCACAATTCACAGTGTTACTTTCCTACAATTGTGTAGGTGGTCAAAGAATTTCAGTCAAAAAATCAACCATATTTACACAGAATACTCGAACTTAAATCGGTTTTAGAAAATTAAACAATGCCTCGATCTCTCTTATCCCGCGTTGGCGCTTAATCTCCTTTTGTATTTTAATCTCATAGTAGCATTACTCATTTCAGTTTACAATCCGTACTGAAATCTAATCAAGTCCTGAAAATCGGTCACTTCGCCCACCGGGCACGCGTTCGGTGCATTGACCCGATTCCGCAGCACCCACAATCACCCGATTACCATCGTTAACTCCACGTACGTAGAGCTCAAAACTATGCGGCAAGTTATACAGGTCACTGGAGAGTTGCAGCTGGAGTTGTATTCGCGGTTTGAATGCGCTTGACGATTCGCGGGATTGAACGCGCACGGCTTTGCTTAGTTGGGAATAGTTGAATTGAAACGCACACGGCAGATAGGAGCTTTCACGTACCTAACTCGTAAGCTCGGGGAAATATATGACATTCTTTAGTTATTGCAAGGGACTTTCAAAAGTTTTATTTCGAAGAGAGCTTTAGAAATGAACGATTGTATGAAGCTCGTAGATTTCCACGACACAACGTCGTATCGTGTTTAAGTGTAAGAGCTCTTAGGTCGGAGCGGTTCTTTGCAGTTTTGCTTTTTGTGTGAAATTGTAGCGTAGTTCTTATTGTACTTCCAGAATTTTATTTTATTCTCCGAGAAATGAGAGTGATTTTTCACTTTGTGTTTCATCATCACACTTGTCATGATTACTGTAGCATTCGATTTTATAGTTTAACTGTGTCAAGATTCTTCTTGAGATATTGATTCTGTCGACTTGAAAATTTCTAACACCATACACCTGTCTGCATCCGAACTGGCACCGCGTGGTGAAGACATGAAATAATCCTTCACCTATGTTTTTATCATGTCAGTAGTGGGACGTTAATGGTCTGAAAGGATGATAGCTAACTTTCATAAAAAGCGAAAAAACTTTCAAACAATAACAAATCATTATATAAATATTTCATGTATTTTATTCAAATTTAATAAATGGTTTTAGAAATTATTCTTATTAAAGTTTATATGCTCAGCCAACTTTTTTCCTGTTCTCTCTTTTGCGTTGGGTTGTCTGGAAGTGATCGCTTTTAGCGACAAGACCGCCTGGATTGGAATTTTCATTTATATCAATATTCATTGTAATCGGTTTTAAGTTTTTGTCAATAAACAGTATTTATCTATCTAATTTATGTCATGCTTTAAACTCAGCTCTTCATAACAAGTACGACATTAATCTATTTTCAAATCTTTGTCTTCAAAATGTTACTTCTCTCAAGTCCGAGTAATTAATCAGTTCGCACACTGTGCAGCCGGCCTGATAAATGAATAGCTTATATTTAGGTGATTGATATTTCCTTGAGTTCATGATTAATGGCGGATATGCTGGTAGTATTTCAACACACTGATTATTATTGAAAATGAATACTGTATTAAATTTGAGCTCTGTATGTGTTCGAGAAGTTTTGTTGTCAACACCAACTGATGGACGAGTAAATGTAGTGAAGGACGACCTGCGACATGATCGATCAAAGACTTTAGGAAAGTTGTACCAGATGGATGCATTCTGCAGAAGATTTAACCATCCTGGGTTGGCGCTCTTTAGGTATATATATTATATTATATATTAGAGATGCGCCGAATATTCGTTAAGTATTCGGTATTCGGCATTTTTTCCACTATTTGTATGGCACTATAAGCGAATATATTCGGTTTGAGTATTTTTATTTTCCTGGCTACATGACATAGAATGGAACTGAAAGACAAGCTTCTGAATGATTTATGTTTTTTATAACTTGCGTGTTATAAAGCTAATAAATAAAAGCAATTAAACTTGAAATTAACATGTATTTACACATCTATAGTCCACATATTTATTTCTTGACCTATAGTATAGCTAACATTCCTTTTAAAACTTAATTGAACATTCATTTTTAAGCCCTAGCTCAATTTTCATTTTACTATTTATTTTTAAATTTAAAAAGTTTACATGCTATCCATACTTTTTTTAATTTATAATAATATAAACATTTTTTTCCAAACTCAGATTAACACTTTAAATTTTAAATGAATACACTTACGTAGCACATTATTATGAATTAAAATATAATAAAATAAAACATATACAAAAAGAGACATATCATCATCATCTTAGCCCATTAACGTCCCATTACTGAGCACGAGCCTCCTCTCACGTACCGAGGTGCGAGGGTATTGGGTCATACTTCACCACGCGGATCCAGTGCGATTGGCGGAGGCAGTGTATGGCGTCCTGCTGTTAGAATATTTCAAGCCGCCCATTAGGCCTCTAACATGGCTTAACGCCTACCACATTTAGTGATAACCGGGACCAACGGCTTAGAGTGCCTTCCGAAGCACGAAAGCGCTCGATATCAAATGGCACACAAACGGTCACCCATCCAAAGACTGACCTCTGTAAACTCTGCTGTACTTTGGTGATCGTTTCCGACCACCGAGCACCGCGGCGCTACGAGCGCTTCCTATGGCAGGCGGCGTGCATGTTTAAACCTGTTTACGCGGGAATGCAGTGAATTGGTAAGCCGAATAATTCGGCCGAATATCCGGTTCGGTAAAGATTGAACCGAATAGTATTTGTTATTCGGTAAAACCACTATTCGGCACATCTCTAGTATATATATGTATATTCTTTATTGTACAAAAAACAATAACAAAAAAGCCTTACGTGAAAAAGACGAACTACAAAGGTAGTCCACCTTTTCTAAAAGAAATCTCTTCTAGTCAACCTTAACTGAAGTGGGAGAGATGGATAGCGGGCATGAATATGACATAACATTACACATACTTACACAAAAATATGGTATAAGATACATATCAGATACCTACCTACTTATATACATAAATAGAGTACTCTCTAGAGTATGTTCAGGGTACAACAACATCAACACGAAGGTGTCTGACATTGATATATTTAATGACGACTTCAACGCCTTTAAGAGTAAACTGCTGAAATATATTTGATGTGCGTAGCCATGATATTGTATTAGACCAAATGAAATATATTTAGGAATGTTATTAATTTTCAATATGCTTATAATTATTATATTTTACACGTTGTGTATACCTATAATAGGCATGCATGTAAGAATAGTACCCTTTGTTAATAATTTTATATAATGTATGTGCATGTTATGCTGTTGGTGTACCTTATTAAATAAATAAATAAATACAAGGAACAAAAAATGAAACAACAATGCATTAGGAACGATTACGTCAAACTTGTTCTCCCGGAATATAATAAACTGAAAAATATTTATGACAAGTAGATTATGACAGCATACCCACTTTCCTTCATGTAGGCCGCATGCTTGAGAGCCAACTTGTGTTTTTTTAAATTTTATTTAGGATAAAAACAGCCCTTACCAAAGAGATTTAATATAGTAATAGTTAAATGTCTTTGGTCCTTACGTATAAAAGTTAATTTTAAAAATAATTTGCTTAATACTAGACCTACAGATCTCTAAATTATATTATTTCCGAGTTGAAAGCGGACTGACAACTCGGGCGCATATAAAATATACCGAAATAGTTTTTGTGTATCTTGTATATTCTTTCAACTGCTTTCTAAACAGTACATCAGCAATATCATAATAACACATAAAAAAATATCTCTGTTTGATTTCCATGAAATTTCAGACGAAGGTTTTTTAACTATCACCACTAGGGAATGGAGAACCGGGACTGTTTCATGGAACCGGGATTTTCGGTACCGAACTATGCTGGAACCGGGAATTCCCGGGATTTTCGGGACTTCCGGGTTTTTTTATTTTATTTCGGTAAAGTTTCAATTATATTATATTATATGATACTTATTGATAAATTTAAATTATAATGGTCTTACCTAAATAATAAAACTACAAATAAGAATCATAAAACACTTATATTTCAATAGTAATCAGCTTTAGCTTCAACCAAACTTAATATTAATACTTATAATTTAGACTAGATACAATCAGTCAGTATTAATATGGCATTGTAGGAGATCAATGGAAATGAAATTATGCTATATCTATCTAATCAACACAAAAACGTCTAAAAACAATCAACATATTCTAAATAAAATTTAAGTCTCAACGATAACCAACATAATAAAATTTTCACAATTACTTTTGTAAGGAAAGGAACAAATCACTTATTGAATAAGAATAATGTAAAACAACAATTATTAAAATCTAGTAAAAATCAGTCTTACAAGTAATCGTAATTTAAATACGTCATCACATTAATATTAATAGGAACGCTGAATGAACTTATAGTATTAACAATCAAAGCGAAATTATTTGTTCTTTTTGAAAGCTTTTTTTTCATTGTAATATGTCCTTAAAAAGATCAACGCGTCCAAAGTTACATCACCTAAACGCGATCTAATTTTATTACACAGCAGTCCAGCTGAAGAAAAGATCCTTTCAGGTTCAACACTGGTAGGTGGAATACTCAGAAGCTGGTCATAAGCTTGTGATAAATGTCGCCCACGATCGCCTCCATTCTCGAAAAGGGCCATTTCAATTCTTACATTTGTTTCAAGATCGTCACTCTGAGTTGATCTAACACGTTCCTTGCTAATTTTCTTGAGTTCTGCATTTAACTCTTCGCTTTTTGATAGGATACTTCTTTCCACTGCAGGTTCGGAGTCCTCTTCTATTTCTATTGAATATTGGGGTGTTGTTGATGGCGGGGGACGAGTACGGTTTAGTAGAAATACAATATTGGCGCACATTTCGTCACTGTTTGGTCGAGAAAATACACTTAAATCCTCATCATTTATATTAGAGAAATATGTGTCTGGATTCTGCAAATAATTAAGTATAGATGCTTCTATTAACCGTCGTTGTGTGTATCGTGCTTTCAAAGCTGATGTCATCTTTCTGCTAAGATAAGTATTAATATTAGATAACTTATTTAGTGCGAATTTGACGGCCACATCGGCTGTGAGTAATGTAGCATCTCTACGACACAGCGCTTCTAAAACAGTTTTCAAGATCTTTCCAGTCATTGTCTGAAAAATGTATGTGGACTTTCAGGTCAATCAAAGCCTTAACGATACAGTTTCGTAACTTTAAAAACCTGTCAAGGGTGTTGGCCAGACTGCTCCAGCGTGTTATTGTATCGTAATTTAAAGCATATTCTCTTCCAAACTCATCTACGACATATTTTTGAAGTATGTCGTCGTTTTTAGTAGGTGATTTCCTAAATATTTTGACGACCTTTTTGACTTTGGCAATCAAATCATGATATACGAATTGCTGCTCAGATACTTCGTTACGTGCCAAAACATTTGATGAGAACTCTGCGCCGTCTAAGCTGTCTTCGTCATCTTCAGAATCATTATCCGATTCTGTGTTTTGGTGTAGTTGTTTAACGAAGAAAGATAAAGGTAAGTCGTCCTCGTCTTCTTCTGATTCTTCTACCGCTTGTGATGTGATAAGTGTTTCGTCTACCGTGTCACTCTTTTTATAAAATACGTCTGCAATGGCAAGTTGAAGACCATGGGCAATGCATTTCTGGTGGTATGAAGATAGAAATTTTCCAAATTTTATCATCATACTGCATCCATCTGTCGTTGCAGCCACGATATCTTTTTCCAAGGAAACTCCAAATTCATTCAACTTGCGTTTTATCTCTTCAACGCATTTTTTTGCTGGTAAAGAACCGTAAATTCTTATAAGCCCCAGGTTTTTAAAATTGTTACCTCCAGAGAAGTTATGTGAGTGTAGATTTAAACTCAGATATCGTCGATTTCTGATTGAAGTCCACTCATCGAATGAAATGGAAAATGTATGCCTTTCTTTTAACAATGTTTGTATTTCTTCCCTTAATAGTTGTTTTATTTTTTCAGCCTCTTTTACGACTATATTTCGAATAGTATTAGCGCACAGTGGTAATTTGTGGCCTGATTTTAGGAAAAGCAGTCTCAAATCTTCACATTCTATGAAGGTCCGGAATGAATACCCATTCATTGACGTCATACGGGAAATCATAAGTTCCATGGAAGGGTTTGAATCAGATTCATAGTAATCAGTTACTTTGGATTTTTTCTTGGGAATGTCTTCAGCACTTGTGGACGGAATCGCCTGATTTGAAACCCCGCTATGCGATTCAATAATACTGACTTGCTTCTCAGCCGTTATTTTATGCACATTTTTCAGATGTTTCTGAAGCCCACTTGTACTGCCTCCGCCACATTTTAGAATTTTTTGGCATTTTTTACATTTAGCACTTATTTTATCACGTGCTCGAAGAAAGTAATACCATACCGACGACTTGTCGCTAGCTCTGCTCGTAACCTCTTCAAAATCCATCAGGTTGACTATAGATAAGATTTAACTGTAACAAAACAACCAATTTTAAAGATTTTGTATTTCCAGTAAAGAACATAGCAAGCAATTTTGCACGCGTGTACTAGAGACAAAAGAAGTAGTAATACCACGTGTACAATACTAGTACTCCATATCCAACTATTTGAAGCATATTCGGCCAGTCAACAGTGTAAAAAAATATTAATAATACTGTGTGAATAACTACAGTAAAAATGTTAATAAAGAAAATTCTGATGTACCCTGTATCACAAGAAAATAGTAAATATTTGCATTTTACAATTACTTGAAATCCAAAGTAGT
Organism: Musotima nitidalis; assembly: GCA_949126915.1. NCBI lineage: Eukaryota > Metazoa > Arthropoda > Insecta > Lepidoptera > Crambidae > Musotima > Musotima nitidalis. The sequence goes on from OX421422.1 coordinate 1,479,799, forward strand.
ACCTAGCTTAGAAATGGTTGTTTGTTTGTTATGAAATTATGCAGTAGTTATAAATAAATACTATTAGGTATTAAAACCATAACTTACCGTAAAGAATAGTTTTGGTTACACAACAACCGAAATGGTACGAGATACAAAAACACCACTCACATCACTGTTCTACCAACGACTAACTAGTTACCGGGGGCGCGGGAGTTGGGAGCGGGTGGGGTAGAGTGATGAAAACAAAATGGCCGCTCCGCGCTCGGAAGCAGCGTCGCTGGCAAGTAACGTCAGTGTTTCCAGTTGTCATATAAATTTTGTTTGTTTAGACGTTGACATTTTATATTCTTAATTTCTTTGCAACTGCATTTTAAATTTCAATTAATTTAATATTTTTCTCATATGGGCCCGTATCTACTCTGTAGATAGTAGTTGCCTAAAAGAAATGAATGTAATTTATTTTGTATAAAAAAAAACGAAAGTACCGAAAGTACCGAAAATCCCGGTTACTTGTATTTGAATTCCCGGTTCTTTTACCGTTACGAAATCCCGGGAATTCCCGGGATTTTCGGTACCGGGATTTCCCGGTTCCATAAACTAATCACCACGGCAATTAAATGCGTATAGTGTAGTGTAGGGTATATTAGGCCCTTACTAAGATCTGAGGTGCCCAAGCCAACCTCACCTGCAAGTTCCCGGTAAGCGGCAATAGGCTGGCCACCTATTATGAGGGACCAACAATTTAACTGACGAAATGTGGGCGTATAATGTGCCTCTGCCTACCTCTTTAGGGTAACAGGCGTAATATTATGTGTGTATGTATCACAAATAAATTTTAATGCACTTCTGGAATGAAATCGCGTGTCCCTTTATCTCTGTGACAGATTCTTCTATGTTGATATAGATGTTTTATCTCACGAACGCGGGTGACCTATGATTGTGTGTGTAAGTGTACATGCACATTATCTTTGCGTGCGTAAGCTCAGGAGCAGAGTCAGTTCAGTTGCGGCCGAGTCACCGGCCGAGTCAGTGGTGCTTTGTTTTCCCGCGCGGATTTATCAATCGAATACGGTCAGCAAGGAAAGTACGAGTAAACGGAGAAAGTTGTTCGTAGTGAGGTAAGTTTATGTTTAATTATTTATTATATAAGGTATAATTAATTAATGTATTAATTTAGTTTAATTATTACTTACATTATGATAACATAGAATAAATTAATTTGAATAATGTATTGTTTATTTTAGGGTCGTCGAATGATTGCAAATGTTTATCATTTTCTTAAAGATGAATGTGAATTCACGAAACTTTACCGAGAACCAAATTGTGATTTATCACATTTGCGTAATATTACAAAGCGCACTGCAGCAGCGACGGAATGAAATATTTTGACACTGATTATGAACTAATAATAAATTTACAAGATTAAAGTGACGATGAAACTGATTCTGAAGAGTCTAGTTAGGATTCTACGTGAAATACTGTTTTAATAAAATACAAATTTAATTTAAAATGTCAAAACGTTTACAATAAATGTTTATTGTATATAAGTTTGTATGTTAATGTACCATTTCCAATTATGTACCTAGCAAAAATCTAATAATTTTTATATTTAGTGCATTAACGATGAACTTGCTAACGCTACGTCTAGTTACGCACACAAGAGCGCGTGTCAACTACAAGTATGACTCACACGCGTTCGTGAGATAAAACATCTATACAAGAATACATGATTCTTGTGAACCGCTATAATCTATCGGTCACAGGTGAACCCGCGGACGGAAGCTTGTTATTTATAAGACCCCATCGTAATCAAAGTTATTGATACAAGATGGCGGATACGAACATAATATTTGCTGGTAGTAAATATTTTACGTTTTCCAATAAATATATTCGTATATTATACTTCTTGGGAGCAAGGAAATGGATCCAATAACTTTTCGGCTTAAGCAAATATAAAACTTGCAACTGTTATTTAATACCTTATGTAATATAATCTTGTAAATAGATGAAAATTCTTATTTAGTGTAGTATTGTTTATTTATTTAAATATGTGACACCAGCAAGTTCACATGCATACTATAACATTTAGCAAAATATAGGCTCTGGACTCACATAAGAACTGATTACAGGGGTACACAACATTGTCGATACAGAGCACACATAAATTTACACAAACTAAAAGAAATAACAGTTAATTAAACAAAATGAGAAGAGAGAAATGGCTTGTCTTAATTCTGCCCTTCCCTACCTGACGGTAAGCAACATACATACAAACATACATACATTCACGCCTGTTTCCCCGAAGGGGTAGGCAGAGGCGTATTATACGCCCACATTTCGCCAATTATATAGTAGGTCCCACGTAATAGGTGGGGAGCCTATTGCCGCTTACCGGACACTGTTATGTTCGCCAGAGCCTCGTCCATTGATCGGCAGATGCACCACTTGCAAGTGAGGTTGGCTTGGGCTCCTTAGGTATTTGTAGGATCCCTTTACACCCGGTAAACAACTTAGACTTCAAACTTCATTTTTTTAATTTAATTAACGATTACATAGTATATAGTGTGTATAGGTTCCTACCAAGACCCAAGGAGCCCAAGCCAACCTCACCTGCAAGTAGTGCGTCTGCCGATCAACGGACGAGGCTCTGGCAAACATAACAGTGCCCGGTAAGCGGCAATAGGCTCTCCATCTATTGCGTAGGACCAATTTATGTAATTAGCGAAGTGTGGGCGTTTAATATGCCTCTGCTTACCCTTAGGGAAAACAGGCGTGAATTTATGTATTACTAGTACTTGAAAACGTCAAAAATAAATATAAAAAGCAATCAAAATATATTACACTGAAATCACGAAGCTTAGATTCACTTACATGCAACAAAAAAAATATTTAAGTGGATATAATCTAAATAGTAAGACAAGATTTCTATGATAAGCACTATTTACGAACGTTTTCAATAAAGGCATTTGTAACAAAATCTAGTTTTGCGTGTTACAACTCTTTAACCGTTTACCAGACAGTGGTCAATATGTTACCACCATAAATTGAACCTTATGCATTTAACTTAAGGTGGAAAAGCAATGAATATTTTCAACGTGCTCTGCCTGCTAAAGGGTTAAAGGTCATCAGCAACCGTTTGATAGTTTAGATATTCAGACAGCGTACGTCGTAACCTACTCGCAACATAACAGCTTAAAGAAAAGAGATTTATCGATGTTGATTCGAAGAATTAATACACGCCTTTATAGAAATGTGAGCTTATTTCTACTAACGCTTTTATAAACATTATGACAAAGAATTTAGAGATATATAGGCAAGGGATTTCACAAGAAATCCGACTAAAGGGTCGAAGAGCAATTTTGTCATTCAAGTACCAAACCAATGGACATATTTAAAAGAGCATAGCCTGTGAGTTTCTTGCCACTTCTTCTTACAGAGCGGTGGCTCGGAACTGGCACTTAGATTCACTTACACTTAAATATTTTTTGTTTTTAAATTGTTTCAAAGTCAAAGTCAAAAATACTTTATTTCATAAACTATTACATAGTACTTGAAAACGTCAAAATTATAAAAAAATTACAAAAACAAATAAAATATAACTATACTAAAATCACAAAGCTTAGATTCACTTGCAACCAAATAATTTAAAAAAACAAAAAACATTTAAGTGCAAGCGAATCTAAGTGCCAGTTCCGAGCCACCGCTCTGTAAGAAGAACTGGCAAGAAACTCACAGGCTATGCTCTTTTAAATTATCGATTGGTTAGTAACAATCTTCATTTGTCTGTGACGCTATACATCATCATCATCATCATCTCAGCCATCTGACGTCCACTGCTGAACATAGGCCTCCCCAATAGATTTCCACATTGAGCGATCCTGAGTCGCCTGCATCCATCGGCTTCCCGCCGCCTTGACCAGATCATCGGCCCATCGCGTGGGAGGCCGTCCTCTACTACGTTTACCGGTTCGCGGTCGCCATTGCAGAACCTTGACGCCCCATCGTTCGTCGGTTCTTCGAGCTATGTGCCCCGCCCATTGCCACTTCAGCCTGCAAACTCGCCTCGCTATGTCGGCCACTCCAGTCCTCCTACGGATTTCCTCATTTCTGATTCGATCACGTAGGGACACTCCGAGCATAGCTCTCTCCATTGCACGCTGAGCGACTTTGAGCTTTCTAATGAGGCCCATAGTCAGGCACCAAGTCTCAGTACCGTACGTCATCACTGGCAACACACACTGGTTAAAGACTTTTGTCTTAAGACACTGAGGTATTTTTGACGAGAAGATATAGCGCAGTTTCCCGAACGCAGCCCAACCGAGCTGGATTCGACGATTGACCTCTTTCTCGAAGTTGGACCTACCCATTTGGACTTTTTGTCCCAGGTATACATATTCGTCGACAACTTCGAGAGCCGAGCCTCCAATAATTATTGGGGTAGGCTTAACATGGACATTCGACATAATTTTCGTCTTGTCCATGTTCATTTTGAGACCTACCCTTTGGGAAGCTCTGTCGAGGTCTTCGAGCATTGTGCCCAGATCCACAAGTGACTCCGCTATGACCACTATATCGTCGGCAAATCGAAGGTGAGACATATACTCGCCATTTATGTTGATGCCGTAGTTTCCCCAGTCCAGCATTTTGAAAACATCCTCCAGGGCAGCAGTGAACAGTTTCGGAGATATGACATCTCCCTGTCTCACGCCCTTCCGCAGGAGGATAGGATTCGTGTGCTGGTCTAGTACGCGTACGGACATGGTGGCGTTTTTGTATAAACTTCTCAACACTTCAATATACCGATGGTCAATGCGGCATCGCTGCAGGGACTGAAACACTGCCCAAGTCTCGATCGAATCGAAGGCCTTTTCATAGTCCACAAACGCTAAGCAAAGTGGCTGGTTATACTCCTCGGTCTTCTGTATAACCTGCCGCAGCGTATGTATGTGGTCCATGGTTGAAAAGCCTCTTCGGAAACCGGCTTGTTCGGGAGGCTGGAAGTCGTCAAACCTATGACCGAGACGGTTCGTGATGACCCGTGAAAACAACTTATAGACGTGGCTCAGTAGCGTGATTGGCCTATAATTCTTCAAAAGAGATTTGTCACCTTTTTTGAAGAAAAGTACAACCACGCCACTGGCCCACGCCTGTGGCGTACGTCCCTCGAGGATGACGGTGTTAAAGAGCCTCTGAAGTACCTTTAGTACCGGTGTACCACCCGCTCTCAGAAGCTCTGCTGTCATCCCGTCTTCACCCGGTGCCTTGTTGTTCTTCAGCTGTTTCAGGGCCATCCTAATCTCGTATAGGCTGACGTCCGGGATGTCTTCGGTGTAGTGCCTGGTTAGTTTGGCTCTAGGATCTTTAGCCAAACAAGTAGCGGGATCCTGCGTACTAGTATATAACTGCCCATAAAACCCTTCGATTTCCCTCATGATCTCAGGTTTCGACGTGACTAGATTGCCCTTGTTGGTCTTCAGCTGCGTTAACTGACTCTGGCCAATAGACAGATCTCGTGCGAACACTTTCGAACCCTTGTTCCTCTCTATTGCATTTTCAATACACGTAGTACTGAATCTGCGAATATCAAGTCGCAAGGATTTCGTGATCTGTCTATTGATACGCCGGTAAGAGAATGCATCTGCTGAAGACTGCAATCGCATATGTCGTCGTGCTTCCATGAGATCAAGAGTCTCAGTCGATATTTTTTGGGTTTTATTTCGGGGTCTGGTCTTGTAAAACTTGGACCCCACCGCGTGGACAGTCTCAACTAGCCCGCTACTTAAGTCGTCGACGGACACGCAGTCCTCTAGACCTGCGAAGCGATTTTGAAGCTCGATCTGAAAGTACTCGGGGTTTTGAATATGGGCGACTGAGGGTCGGAGCGTAGACTTCATCAGGCGGGACCTTTCAAGCTTGACATTTATATTCAATGTGCCTCTTACAATTCGGTGATCGCTGCCGGTTTTCACCCTAGCGATTACAGAGACATCATTGAATATTTGCCGCTTAGTGGTCATGATAAAGTCTATCTCATTCCTCGTGAAACCATCAGGGCTCATCCAGGTCCATTTCCTCTGCGGAAGAAGGAGTTCATCATAAAAAGTCCCTCCTTCTCCATGAAATCCGCTAGCCGCTGGCCCCTTTGGTTCCTTCGCCCTACTCCAAATTGCCCCACTTTCTGCTCGTCACCACTTCGCTGGCCTAGCCTTGCGTTGAAATCCCCCATAACAACCGTGTAGTGAGTTGGTGAAGTATGTATGGCGGCAGAAATGTCGTCATACAATAACTCTACGTCCTCATCAGGGTGTGTCGAGGTCGGTGCGTAGACCTGAATTACCTTCAGCGAATACCGTTTGGTGATTCTGAGTATTAGGTACGCTACCCTAGTCGACACACTCTTTATAGACACGATGTTGTTACGGATGGACTTCCGGACTATAAAACCGACACCACCTTGGGACAGGTGGTCGCCCTCCCGGTGGTAGAGCAAGTTGCCGGACTTGAGGATTACCGTATCCTCCCCCTGTCTTCGGACTTCAGATAACCCGATAATGTCCCAGTGCAACTGCTCTATTTCCTCTTCCAGCTCGTCAATCTTCTCATCAGTCCTCAGTATGCGTGTGTTGTAGGTTGCCAGGTGCAGAAGTCGTTTAGGATGGTAGCCGGATCTCTGCCGGTGATTCTTTGCACCCCCTGCCCCGCCGTTACCAAGACCGCTACCGTAATCTGGAATAGCGGGGCCGCCGGGGACTGGGGGCCGTTTGTGTGTATGTGCCATTCTATTAGGGGTATTTGCCCGTAATCACCACGCTGGGCAGGCGGGTTGGTGATCGCAGTTCCAGCCAGTACGCAGGATGGCGCTGCTGCCCATCATCCGGTCCTATTTCTCTTCGTCGACTCTTACGACTCCCCATGAGATGAGAGGGGGTGACGCTATTCTAGGCCGGCGCCACACGGCCACGGACGCTATACAATGCAACATAATATAACAATATTCATGCTTTAAGTCATTCGTATTAGAATAGCCTGTATGAAACGGCGGTTTAATCCCAAGCATTTTTATCAGCCATATAGTCTTTAATAGAATAATATCCCTTTGAAGACAGCTTGCGTTTTATTGTTAATTTAAATTTATTTAGGCTTAATTGCTGTATATTGCTTGGGATTTTATTATAGAATCGCACACATTGACCTTTAAAAGATTTGTTAATTTTTTGGAGCCTAGTGGCAGGTACAACTAGTTTATGCTTATTTCTTGTGTTTAGGTTATGTATATCACTTTTCTTACTCAATTTATCAAAATTTTTGTGTACATATACTAGGTTTTCATAAACAAACTGACCCGCCACTGTCAAAATACCAATTTCTTTAAATTTATCCCTTAGTGAATGTCTACATGGTAGATTATAAATTGCTCGTATGGCCCTCTTCTGCAGTACTAAAATATTTTGAATATCTGCGGCACAACCCCACAGAAGAATACCATACGACATAACACTATGAAAATAGCAATGATAAACAAGCCTAGCTGTTTCAACGTCTGTTAATTGGCGAATTTTCTTTACCGCGTATGCAGCAGAGCTGAGTCTATTCGACAATTCACCAATATGTGGGCCCCACTGTAACTTAGAATCTAATATAACACCCAAAAATTTGGTGGTATCCACAAGGGTCAACTCATCTTCCTTTATTTTAATAGTGGTGTTTACTTGTCTGACGTTAGGCGTCACGAATTTAATGCATTTCGTTTTAGCCCCATTTAATAATAAATTGTTAACGTCAAACCAGTGCACCACCTTTGAGATCGCATTGTTTACATCGTCTGGGTTCTGATATCGCTTTATTTTAAATAATAATGATGTATCATCAGCAAACAATACTATCTCGTGATTTTCCTTTACCAAATGTGGCAAATCATTAATATAAATTAAAAACAAAAACGGGCCGAGAATCGAGCCCTGCGGTACCCCCATTTTTACTACAGAACCCTGAGATCGCTTTCCATTAACTTCAACCCTTTGAATCCTATTACTTAAGTAAGAAGTAAGAAGATCCAATGCGGAGCCTCTTATTCCATAATAATCTAATTTTTTTATCAATGTTTCATGAGGAACACAATCAAAAGCTTTGGACAGATCGCAAAAAATACCTAAAGCGTCCAAAGAATCTTCCCAAGCATCAAAAATATGTTTCAAAAGCTCAACACCTGCATCGGTTGTGGAGCGACCCTTAGTGAATCCAAATTGTTTTGAATGCATTAAGCCATTTTTATTAAAAAATCTTAACATTTGGCTGTAAATAAGTTTTTCAAAAATTTTACTAAAAGTAGGCAGCACTGAAATAGGTCTAAAATTAGTTGGGTCTGCTGTACTGCCCGATTTAAATAGTGGAATGATTTTACTATTTTTCATTAAATCTGGAAACGTGCCGCAATCTATACATTTATTAAATATTATAGCTAAACTGTGCGCCACCGAAACAATGATAGGCTTGGTAACTACGATGGAATTGCCCCAGAGGTCTGCAGTCTTTTTAACATTAAGAGTATTAAATGTCTTAATTATATCTATGGGTGTTACATGATTAAACATAAACTCTTCTGTACAAATGTTTACATTATCTCTTAAAATAGCCTCCGCTAAAGTAGGCGAGGAATTTTGTTGTTGCATGTAAGTGAATCTAAGCTTCGTGATTTAGAGTAATAATATTTCGATTGTTTTTTTTTCTTTTTTTATTATGACGTTTTCAAGCACTATGTATAATAGTTTTGAAAAAAATATTTTTTTTTACTTTTTTTGTGCTTAATTTTGTGGTTATGATCAGTGGTGGCTTCATGATAAAATAAGATTAATAATAATAATAATCATTTATTTCAGAATAAATTCCATTTTGGCTTTTAAAAGCCAGCTACAAATAATTTAAATTATTTGTAACTGGCGGGATAAAAAACTAACCTTGAAGATTTTCTTGCCCGTTCTTTTACGATCAAGCTCACGTCCGCAGTGAATAGGCGCGTTAATTTTTAAGTTTGACGTTCACAAGAGCTTTATTGAGTTAAACTTAAATGTATATATAAATAAATACAAGGAAAATGAAACAACAATCATAATGACTAGCTCGATAGCAAGTGCTTCTTTAAGTTTGTCTTGAAAGACGCAATTAAAGGACTGTCCCGGACATCACTTGACATTAGGAACGATTACGTCAAACTTTTTTTTTTTTCAATTTAATAATAATTAATTAAATGATTTTGACTTTTAAAACGTGAGAAAAGCCATAGCGTGCACACCATACATGCAAATAATACACCTTAAGCATCATCATATCAGCTTTATAAAGTCCACTGCTGAACATTGGCCTCCTAAAAGATTAAATTCTATCTGCCCATAATCACCACACTGAGCAGGCGGGTAAGGCCCATAATACACGGCGTATTTTAAACGCGCCGACGACGCGCGTTTCAGAAACGCGCGTCTTCGGCGCCGTGGACGCTGCTTGTTGCGTTTACATTAATTGATCTTTTTAAAAGAAGTACTAAAGCCAACGTAAGCAGTATTGTCTCAACCGAGGCCATTGTGTAACTGAAGAAGAGGAGTCTCTGATCAAAACGCATAAGCGCAGTAGAGGCCCGTTTCACGATCGCCCCGTGTGCTTAGGTTACTAGGTTGCGTTCGAATTGCGTTTGAAGCGCGTATACGTGCGTCATCTGCGCGTCGTCGGCGCGTTTAAAATACGCCGTGTACTATGGGCCTTAGTCAACGCAGATTAAGCTGATACGTAAATAGACGCTGCTGCCCATCATCCGGTAGGATTTCTCTTCACCGACTCCTGTAATATGAGAGGGGGTGGCATTATCTAGGCCATAACCACACGGCACCCTAAGCAAACCTATATCAAATTCCAAAACTAAGTTTAACTCGACCACTTATTGTTGATACCAGAACCAGAAATCAGCTCGCACTTGGGTATAACAGAAATGAGGTCGCTGACCAATCTTAGTCCTAGATTTTGTTAGTTTTAAGAACAGCGGTCATCTTAATCATTTATATTAAGACATAATTTGAAAAAAGCGAGATGAGTTTCTTGAGGCCTTCTTCCCAATCTCGTTGCCTTTTGGAAGCCTCGTTAGAGTCACCGACAGACTGTCTGACTGACGAACAATCCCCTCCCTCCTTTAGAATCACGACAGGCTGACTGACAGATACAGACTGAAAAATCTTGAGAAAACCACAACAGACAGATAAACTGACAAATTCTGACAAAGAACCCATTTGCTTTTACTCCTTTATTATGGTACCGCTCATATTTATTTCATTGTTATTAAAAAAATATATGGAATTTCCATTTTGTGTAAAAATTTGACGAATCTAAATGATCATGTTGATCTTAAAGACAATAAAGTATATTTTTTTATTTTCTATGTATGTAGTAGGGCCTGTGTCGAAAATATGGAGAAGGCTGTCTCAGCTGACAGATCATTACTCGCACATCATTAAACACCCGCCCGACATTATAACATACTATCAGATATGTTGCCGTCAAAACTTATAATAGGACTAAACCTATCTTGACTATAAAGTGAATAGGTCACAGAATTAATTATTAAGCTGAAATACTCACTACACATACCTATAATAAGACTTAGTTATTTTTAGTTCTAATTGCTTAAGCTTAATTTTGTCATTTTGTTATGCAGAGCATTGTCTCCTGGCACAGGCAATTATAAGCCTAAAAGGACGCATCGTTAAATACATTTATGTTTGTATTTTTAAAGAAATAAAGATTATATTTAAGAATCAAGAATATATTTCCATACGTAATAAAGCGGGTCGGTCACAGAATGCATTATGAAGCTAAAATACTTAATTAATGTTCAACAAACATGCACATATGTGGATACATGTAGTTGGCATTCTATATTTAATTGTTGTAAGTTACCCTATGTTTGAAAATAAAATAACTCCTTTCTCGACCATTTTATCCTTCACAAGTGAAAGTGTAAGTGAAGTAAAGTTCATTCAATTTTAACGACCGATATGCCGTGGTGGCGATTATACCCGCGCTCCGCTTCTATGATCGTAAGTTCGATTATCACACAGGACAAATCTTTGAGTGCATGAATATGATTATTTGTTCTGGTCTGGTTGTTTTTTTGTGTGTATTTACAAAAACAAAGATTTTTTGGATGTTTATCCGTTATTTAGCATAGTCCATAACACAAGTTCTTAACAATTACCTTGGAACTAAATAATTGAAATGTAAAACATTTTTGTTAATATGATATACTAGAATCAACAATTATGTGTAAATAAAATTGTATGTAAATTGTTCTAAAGTAAATTTCAAATGGTATTAATAAATAAATATGGTGTAACTAAGTTTTAAGTACCTACTAATTAATAAACAAATAAAATAAATAAATATTCTCTTACAACTCCTTAAGAACTTGTGTTATGGATACTAAATAACGGATAAACATACATAAATACTTTTTTTTTGTAAATACATACATACATAGGAGAACACCCAGACCAGAACAAATATTGATGTTCATGCACACAAAGATTTGTCCTGTGTGGGAATCGAACCCACGACCTCTCGAGCGAATTGCAGATATACTGACCTCCACGCCATATCGGTCGTCAATCAATCAATAATCTCAACAACTTATATGTATGCAACTTAGTAATAAAGATTTGATTTGACACTTTAGTCAGAACAAATTTTGACCACTTATGATGTTTGACTGTAACATTACTTAAACCTACGTTTACTGTGATTTTCCTTTGCTTTTGCTGTCATCGATTTCCTTTAATCCGTGACCTTTTTGATGAGACACGTTTGTAAGTGAGGCAGGCGTTTACTCAAAGGACTAACTACAATCTTCATATTTATCTACTTATCTTCAGATACGAGATATATTCCTCATCATCACCATATCCTAGCATTATCCCGTATCCCCTCTCGACTGGTCTGCACCTTGTCGTGGTGGGGGGGCTGAGTACCTCCCGGTAGGGCGCAGAAGGCGCTAGGTTAAAGGTAACACCCAGAGATTGGTGACTCTTTAGTGGGTATTACTGCTGGCGGTCGTGTCTGCCGGTGATGAGTCCCACACACCTGTCTCGGTCCCCCTCTAGCCCGGAGACAGTGCGCAAATGCATTTTGTTACGGTTAAAGACATTTATTTTCTCAAAAGAATTACAAAAATTCACTTACAGAGAAAATACAAAACTATATTATTAACTTGTTTACAACACCAACTAGCATTTAAAAAAAAAAAAAAAAGTAGTTATATTGACAAAAACTCATTTAAACAGAGGGCAAGTGCACCGGCAAATCGGTGACTGCGTGCATGCATTGAGAACTATTTAATACATTACATTAAGGGTTATTATGACACAGTGCGAGAACGCGTGGCAAACAAATTATATTATACAATTTTTAATAATGACTACAAACTATAATGGTCACTTTAAGTATATACGTAATGGTACGTATGTAATTAAATGACACATTATATAATTTAATGTATATATTTTTCATTTAAATAATCAATATCAAAATAAAAATTAAAAAAATATTTATTATTCTATTATATTTAGTTATATCAATAATTATTTATTTTTCAATTCCATATTTTAACACTACATATTTGATAACATAATATTTTATTTTATGTAGTTAGCAAACATTATTTTTCTATCTAGGTTAATAATTATTTAACGATTTCAATATCTGATACTAAAGTGTTAGTTTATACTATGTTTTACCATAATAACGTTACTTCAAATACACGTCACAATATTCTATGTTGAAGAATTCCTTAAAATGTGATCGTTAAGTAATTTTTTAAAAGTATTCAGAGAATCACAATCTTTAATAGTTTTAGGTAGTTTATTATAAAACTGTACTCCTTCGTAAATAGTTGTTTTCTTGCCATAGTTAGTACGTGGCACATTAAGACAAAGATGGTCACCCTGTCTTGTTAAACGTTTATGACGATTTTTTATTTTTGTGAATGTAATTTGGCTGTGAATATCCCTCGTCAGTATTTTTCGTATGTGAATACAAGTATTATATTTATAAATTTGTGTAAGTTTTAATAAATTTGTTTCTTTATAAATTTTAACAGTCGGTGTGAGGTAATCATACATAAAAATAATTTTTATTAATTTATTTTGTGCAATTTGTAGTTTATTTAAATGTGTGCTGGCTGCTGATCCCCATGCCTCTATCAAATATTCTAAACGGGATTTGACTAACGAGTTATAAATTGTGCATCTTACATGCTTTGGTAGACACCCCACTATGCCTCTCAATGCTCCAGCGAGTGATGTCAATTTGTTACAGATCGAATCTATATGTGTTTTCCAAGTGAGCTGATGATCAAGAACTAGGCCAAGATATTTCTCTGAATTTACTTTTAAAATTATATTATTGTTAATTTTTAGCGGACTATGGTGTTTGATTTTTTTGTTTTTAGCAGCAAAAATTATGTATTTTGTTTTCGCGACATTTATAGTTAATAAATTTGCCTGTAGCCAGGTATGTAGGATATTCAAGTCTTGTTGAGCTTGATCTATTACGGTATCGATTGAGTGGCCAGTGTAGAACAAACCGACGATTTACGTGTTACCGACGTAAATCAAAAAAAAAATGCCTTAAGCTTAGGGCCCAGGGTGTGCTCACTGTTCTAAGATTCAGATTATTCAGATATATGTAGCGACTGCCGTCTGAACTCCGCAGCCCAGAGGGAAACGTCATTCTTTGGTTACACCAGCTGTCAGGATGTTAGAAGGCCCTGACTTCCTAGTAACTACTGCCATAGATGTTCATGACAGCCGGGACCAACGGCTTAACGTGCTCTCCGAGGCTGGAAATTATGTGCGTAATTCTAGGGTCGGCAGACTAAAGCACATAAGTCACAAAAATAATTTTTATTTTGCATAAGTCTTATTCATAAATCAATGCGTCGTTCTATGAATAAAAAAATAAATATTATTTTTGTAACTTATGTGCTTTAGTCTGCCGACCCTAGAATTATCGCTTGCTCCGTGCAAGCGATAATTACGCACATAATTTCGAAAAGTCATAGGTCACCAGGGTTTGAACCCGAGACCCTCTGAATTTAAAGGCAAGGCGAGTGGTGTGGAGTGATAGCCCAGTGGCGAGACGCAACTGGGCTATCGCCGCTTAAAAGTGGAGATATGTTATACTAAACATAAATCCTTAAAACTAGGCACCCAATTATAGTGCCACAGTTGCACCAAAAGGCATCTTGTGTAGTATGTATGTCAAAAGATTCGATACTAGCTGATGTTCTTAGGAAGCAGGACCTAGGACGACAGGATTCTTAGGATAGACCCTTGTGTTTGTAAATAGTATTATTATTTAAGTCTCAGTGTGTCCTGTGTTTCAAATTCGGAGCGGATTAAGTGATGGTTCAACAAAATATAGAGAGACTTTTCCCAAAAAATCCAGTAACAAAGCAACACGATACGTTTTTTGCATCTTCAGGTAATATCGTTGTTCTGAAGCTGTCTGATATCTTAATGTCGACACGACTAACGCTGAAACGAGTGTGAGCCAGACCGTATTTGAGCATATTTATCTATCACTTGCAACAATGAATTTCCGCAAAGTGACTCCTGAATCAATTAACAATTTACTGTCAGGCTTCCCTTGTAAATTTGAAATAGAAGCTTAAATCTCAGCGACAATACCGCTGTCCTCACAATTGCCGGCTTAAAATTTTTATACGGCTTTCAAAGGTGTTATCTCCTGGTCATTTCGCATCCGACGTTCCGGTCCAACGTCCGGCACGTTACGCTACCGTCCGGCGCCGGAGTGCCGCATCCGGCTTGACGTTTTATCGCAGCCATTGCAGGCGGATCTATATCACGTTATGCCTTTGTCAGGAATGGATTGTTCATGATGCTTTGTGGAAAATGGTTTTAACTGTGAAATGTGTTATGAAAATATATGTTTATGTTTAGCCATTCGCATCATCTCTGGCTACTGTATGAGCAAAATACCATAGTTGTGACCATAATTGTGATCTTTATTGCTTCATTTTTTTATGTTTAAAATATACATTTGTTTTGTCAAAATTCTTAACGAATTAAAATTGTTTTATGCAAGTTGTCATGAGGTGCTAGTCAACATCAGCGATATGAAAAAAAGAAACAAAACTACAATTATATGTGGGTATTAGATTGAGAGTAAATGAGAAACAATAACGATTTATACAGAATCTCAATTATCAATTACTTACTATGTACTACATTTTACTAGACATCTAATGTAATTAGTAATGAAAACGAACTCGGTTTCCCAATAAATTTGAGGATAATCATCAGAGATTGGAAATGATTACAACATACCTGACGAACATACCTTGTCATGTTCTACAATTATTCAGGGAGATAACAACGTTGCATTTTATTTGTTTCACGTTGTGGGGGCTGCTAGAATGCACTCGGTTTTTAGGTCTAATTTAAATTCGAAGGTGAGATAATTTGATGATATCTACGAAAGCGGCATATTTAACAGACAGATATTTTTAAATTCCATTCCAGAACTTTCTTTCTCTTTACAACTTCTGGTATTCCACAGGGATCCATTCTGAGCCTCTTATTGTTCATGTTTGTTAATAGCATTAATATCCATTTATATGTATATATATTTCTATGTGTATGTGTATAGGGCTCTTATCAAGATCTGAAGAGCCCAAGTCAACCTTACCTGCAAGTGGTGCACCTGCCGATCAACGGATGAGGCTCTGGTGAACATAGAAGTTCCCGAAAAGCGGCAATAGGCTCGCCATCTATTACGTGGGACCAACTTTATAATTGGCGAAGTGTGAGCGTATAACATGCCTATGCCTACCCCTTCGGGGAAAAAGGCGTGACCTTATGTATGTGTGTATGTTCTATTTCTAATTTTAATCACTGCGACGTAGTATATCTTTTTGTACACAACCAAAATTGACAACATTTATTTGATAAAATTTATGTACCTATTTATTTAATGAACGATTAGTAGTTTTGTTCCGAAGAAAACTGGAAACTAGAAAGAGTAATTTTCTCATCATCCCTAAAAAGTTAATTATACCCGAAATAATGCGTAGTTCCTGTGATCACTCGTGTGAAGCCACAGACGAAAGCTAGTTATTTATAATTACTGGGTAAAGTAATCGACCGCTCAGTCTGCGAGGCGGGCGGTTTCCACCACGTGAGCACCCTCTCGCAGTAATTGTTTGCGTCGGGTGGCCGAGCCCACTCGCCGGCGCGCCCTTCGATGTCCAATTATAAGATGCTCCCCACCTGACTGGTATCTACTCCTATACGACGTACAATGACGCAACTATAATAATATAATAATAATAATAAATGTTTATTTTCTCACTAGAATATACAGTTAAGAACAAACAGTTTAATTAGTGAACTAAATTTGGACAAGTTTATACTGTAGGAGAGAACTGTTAGCGAGAAACAAATGAGTTGCTATTTTTTACGGTAAATTGTTTAGTCGCTATAAAAGAAAAAAAATATATATATACTTTATTGTCTTTAAGATCAACATGATCATTTTGATTCGTCAAATATTCACACTCAAAATTTAAATTCGATATAATTTTTTTAACAACAATGAAAGAGATATGAGCGGAACCATAATAAAGATATAAAAGCTAATGGGTTCTTTGTCAGAATTTGTCAAGGTTTGTCAGTTTATCTGTCTGTTGAGGTTTTTCCCAAAATGTGTCAGTCAAAATTAAAAAAAAAACAACTCGGATTTTTTCAAATAATGTCTTAGGATCTAATACAATTGAAGAAATGTTGTGGTCCGGACAGATGTAAAGGATTTTTTAAAAAGATATAGTTGTTAAATCCCAAAATGTGCTGTGATTACCATGTTATAATCGTTTTAATATACTTCTTAATAATAATCGATTAAGCTCACCAAAAGCCTTTTTTATTGTCTTGGTCAGCGGAACAAAATTAGCGATCAAAATATAGGTAAATTTTGGTGTGATGCTGAAGTTATCTTCTATCTCTTTCCTTACCTCTCAACTTGAGACAGAAGATGAAGGAATGTAACTTTTAGAACAACTTTACAGCATCGATTTCGTGCCGCTTGGCAGTTCTTGAATGTGATACGTCATAATGACCACGTATGGTGTATGCGGATCGTATCAAGACCTTAAGAACCCAAGTCAACCTCACCTGCAAGTGGTGCACCTGCTGATCAACGGACGAGGCTCTGGCAAACATAAAAGTACCTGAGTAGCGGCAATAGGCTCGCCACCTATGGGGGACCTAAATATTATTGGCGAAATGTGGACGTATAATATGCCTCTGCCTATTCCTTGGGGGAAACAGGCGTAATTTTATGTATGTATGCATAATGACCACGTCCTGCCTGATGGTAAGCAGACGATGCATTCCTGAAAAATACTGACAAAATTTTTCCGAAGCCGAATAGTCTTACAGAGGAAAGACTTGCCCAATTTCTTGTTTCGAGGCAACCCTGTCAGATACATTCTAGCGTTTGTGGCTACCCTCAGATGGATCAATGCAGTATCATATATTTTTTTCACCAAATCGTGCATCGTAGCCAAAGAACATTGCCCAACGGTTGTAGCAAATTGAACATCCAATTAACAGCTCAGCAACACTTTTTACAATTAAGTAAATTAATAACAATGCCCTAAATGGAAATACAAGGATCCCTCTCGCGTTGTGATCTCCAATTACTGATATCGTACCAATTTAATTAATCACGAGTTGGCTTGTTATATTGGATTAATATTATAATGTGTGCTTTAAAGTCCCACAGGAACCACAATGTTATATTTCGCCGATTATACGTAATACATTTCACTTGCGGCTTAAGAAACTATTTTATTCCGACGTTTGGACAGTGATTCGTTGTCACGCGGAATCAGAGAGGGGACAGGGCTCTAGTCTAGTCTAGGGTAGTCAAAGTTACTAGTTTCAAATGAAAACCGTCTCATTAACGTTCCTCTATTGATAACGGACCTCATCTAAGAAACCATGATAAGAGGGGCTTAGTACCTTTTTTGTGGATCGGATCCTGTTTGAATTGGTGGAGGCAGAGATATGGCGGTCTTTTCTTAGAAATTTTCAACCCAACCAAGAAGACTTGACATCTTGTCTTGTGACAGTCGAACAGTCCAAAAATTTGGAGTACCTCTTACAACAAACGCATCCAACCATTATGGCCTGTATTATATAGAAGCTGGAAAATACATGCACCGAAAGAAAAATCCAAAACATCTTACAAAAAGCCGATCTTACAAAGGTACCACATACGAGTGATGATATTTTGCAAAGCATGACTATGTACCTAAACCGGAAAAAAGAAGTTGGCATGAGATCCGAAAGTTTTACAGAGTCAGTACTGTAGAATTATCGGCACAATCTAAAACGCATTAGAACAATAGGCGTCGATTGACCAAGTAAGTATGCTTCCAATACAAACAGCCAGTTATGATGCAAGCTATTTCTGTGCGCGTTGCATTCCACTAGCCAGGCAGACACCATATGTTAGCGTAAAACGTAATATCCATCAAATCCATAACTAACGGGTGTCCGTGACTTCATCCGCGTATCCTATGGGTGTTTTGTTCTTTTTGGGTAAGAAATAGCTTAAGTTACTCCTTATGACTGCAGCTGTCAGCCAATGAAAACCTTTTTTTTTTTTTATTATCGTCTGTTAAAAAATGCTGCTTACGCACTGTCTCCCGGCCAAAAGGGGGAGACCGGGAGGGGGTGTGGGGCTCACTGCGGCAGACGCGACCACCGCAGTCCTACCCACTAAAAAACTTCAGAGGACGCCCACCGCTGTTGAAAAGGGGCGAGGTACCAGTGCCTGGATTTGTAGCTTCTGGTACCCCGTCCGCGGCCAACGTCCCCCGGATCAGAACCGGGGAGACCTCCTCAGGGAGGCGCAATGTGCAGCGCCCCCCCTACCTCTATGTGCGGCCATGGCGTAACTGGCCGACTTCGGGGGGGGTCTATGGCGAGACGGAAGGGGCCCCCTGCCCCCGCCGCCTAAGACCCCCCAGGCGCTGCCGGACGGGCCCTCCTGGCCCGCCCGCTGCGCCAACGGCGTAGCCGGAGAGAGAGCGGATCCCGCTCCCTCTCCTGCTCCGCGGCCTCCTTCTGCGACATCACCACTTCGCAGAAGGAGGCCATCGCCTCCCACGCCGTCTCGCTGTCGACCATCCTTTGCATGATGGTCGGCAGCGAGAGAGCCAATGAAAACCTGCTGTTTCGGAAAAGTATAAAGAAAGTTTGTGTTTGATATTTATGTACTTACCGTATTACATTAGTCAATTTATATGCAGTTAATAGATCAAATCTTTTTGGTTTTATCATACACGGACACTTTAATGATAGGAGTTGAATTTTTTATGCAGCACACAACCCTATCGGGGTTCTGCCTTTTCGTTGTTAAATTATACGCAGATTGCCTTGATTCTGATAATTTATATCGTGAAATATATTTTGTAAAATTGCGTTGAGTACGTTTTATAACTTAATGCTTCGGAACGAAATTAGTTTTCATTATAATTTAGGTATTGCTTATTGTGATGACACACCCGACCTTGCTGCGTAATCCATAGAAAAGTTGCCTGCAATTTAGTACTCTGACTCATGTTTTGAGTCATATTGTCGGTGCAACCCGTTCGTAACTTCAGGCAAACCCCCACGTTTATATATTTCTTTACCTTTCATGCGTTAAACAACGTTTTATCCTACGAGAATTATAACAAACTAATAACACATATATTTTTTTTTTCTTAAAATTTTGATACTGCAGACACAAGTTTTTTTTAAACTATGTTTTTAGTTTAAGTACTTTTGTAACTGGCGGGAGATAAAACTAAAAATTGACGAATTTCTTGCCCGTTCTTTTACGATCAAGCTTCCGCCCGCAGTGAATGAGCGCGTAAAATTTTAAGTTTGGCCTCTATTGAGCCAAACTTGAATAAATGATTTTGAATTGGTAACAATTTTTATGTGCTGTAACACATTTTCAAACCTACTGATAATAAAAGATTGTATTTTTATTTGTTTATATAGCGACCAAGAACATTTTTTTAAGAATTTAATGCTGTTTTAATGCTGTGGCTAAACCTTTTCTTTTTATTTTTTCAGGTAATTCACAATGTTTCTCTCTCCACACTACATCTTAATATAGTAAACGTAAGTATATAATCATTTACATATTGTTTATTGTTAATATTAGATAACAGGGCCAAATATGGAATCGGGAACTAAACGGTCAATACAGGCCAAATAGTGCAGAAAAGAGGATTTTGTTAAAAACTCTGAAAAATATACTTATGTACCATTGGCATAACCTGAAATATAATTAAAAGAGACGAGGGGCATGTGACGAATGGAGTTTTGGATATGAATGTTAGTGCAGGGGAAAAGTACAAATAAAAAAGCGTATTAAGTGTGTTATACGAGAAGGGGTTGGATGAAGGGAAAAGACATGCTGCAAACTCAGATAAACTAAGAGCAGGGCAGGAGAATGATAACCAAAGAAAATAAAGAGCCGTTTTTAACCTGCGCTACACTGTGTGATAAAACTTTATGCACTTAATGTCAATGCTGTTTAAGTATATTTTTCAGATTTATTTAAGAGTTCTCTCCTCTCTGTCCTTGCTGACACTAACACTCAATTCATTTTATGTGCGTAATATGGGTTAAACATAAGTCTTGTACATTTAAAGTTTTAACATTTAGCATGCAACAATTTCAAATGAACAAATTATCACAACAAAATTGTACAATATTTAAAGAAATTATAAATTTCAAATATATTACTGAAAAGTCAATATCATTAAAGTATTCACTCACGCCATAATAACATTTATCAATTAACAATTTGAACAGCACAACCTTAAATTTATTGATATTAGGTTCAGGAAGTGTATTTAACATTTTAGGCGCCATTTAAAAAAAAGTATTTTTGTGCTAGCGCAGTTTTAAATAGAGGATAACATATTTTAAAGCTTGTGGGACGAAGGTTTGGTACAGAGTTTACTATTTCGAACAGATCTAAATAAATAACCAAACATCAATCCAATCCTTAATAAATAAACATGATTCATATATACAATGTACAATGATGGCTGCGCTAATAATTTGAGGTCTCTGAAATATGGCTGACAGCTTTCAGTTGTTTTTAGTCCACATATAGCTCTAACACAACATTTGTGGGCTCTTAGTATTACATCTCCATAGCTAAAATTATCCCAGCATATGACCGCTTAGCCCAACGTTGGGGCTGCTAAATCATGATGTACAGCCAAAACTGTGCTTCGATCCGATATTTTGGCTAATTTATAAGGCGCGTACGAGAATTTATATAGTTTATTTCAAACTTCTATTGAATGCATAAATCTCATGTAGTAATCTTAATTTCTGGTCTTCTTTTTCGCGAGCGAACGAATTGGAATAACACCTATATTCAGATAGTGCCTTTATTATTAAAAAATTACAGTTTTTACTTCCTCCTAAAAATTCTTTTCAAAATGAGTTCAGTCAGGAAATTAGGCTGACGATATGACAAATTTACACCTTGTCTCAAAAACCTCGTGTCAGCCTTATGAGTCCACTTCTGAACATTGGCCTCCCAAATAGATTACATTATATTGGGGGTATTCGCCCATAATCATCTCGCTGGGTTGGTGATCGCAGTTCAAGTCAGTACGCAGGTACAGGATGACGCTGCTGCCCACCATCCGGTATGATTTCTTATCGTCGACTCCTATAACTCCCCGTGAGATTTTTTATTTATTTATTAATGTGACACGTCATTATTACTACATCCTACCTGATGGTAAGCAGTCGATGCAGTCCAATAAAAATGAAAGCGCTTTATGAAATAAGCACGGACATGGCATCCACTCATGACGGCCTGCTAAAATGCCGTTTCACGCCGCGCTTAAAAGACCCGGGATCATAGAAAATAGAAAACACATGAGCCGACAGAGAATTCCAGAGCTTAGTGGTCTTGCTCAGAAACGACCTCCCAAAGTTCTTGGTTCGAGTGCTGATAGTCTGCACAGTATGAGGATGGTTTCTAAGACCAGCACGTGTTTTCGGGAGAGGAAAGGAGAGGGCGGGATGAGATCGAAAAGCTCCTCAGAACACTCGCCGTAGTAGTTCCGGTAGAAGACACTGAGAGATGCAATGTCTCTACGCAGCTGAGATGAGAGGGGATGGCACTATACTAGACCGGTACCACACGGCACCTCAAAAACCTATACAAAAATTACTGCTATCTCTCCTACTATTCCATACGTTATTAATATTCATTAGAATGCAACATGTAAGATACAAGCGCACATTGCTAGCACATGTTCGGGGAGGAGCCTGGATGACAGCCAACAAAGTATAGGAATATATGAATAAAGACACACATTAATAATCTGCTTTATAATGTCATAACAAAGTATAACATAACATTAGTAATTTTCAACTTGTGTTTAATCATATCAAACACAATTGATGATAGCAGAACGAGCACTACTGCTTCAAATGTTAATTGGACTAGAAAACTGTCATGCTATGGGTTAATAAAGTGACTTCAAATATAATAAGATTCGTTCTTACATAAATTGTCAACAAAAAAGAAACTTCAGTGTAATCAAATGCCCAAATATGGATTTGTTTGCGAATTGAACCTTATTTATTTATTATTTGGGAAACATACAATGTATTATTATTTATCTATGTTAATCTTAGAATACAATACATATATCAATAAAATTTCCACCATTACATAACACACACAAGTAACAGACACATATCGTTTAAAAAAAAGAAGATGTTTACTAAATAACCCCCTTAACTATTTACCAATATTATTTACTAACTCGTGAATACAATTTTTCCACTGATAAAGAGAAAGATTGAACATATCAATTGACGAGAACTTTATATTATATTCATTACAAGATCTAAACAAAAACGTATTGCCAGTATACTTAGTTCTCGTAGAGGTTAGACTAAATAAACATTTAAGACGCGAACTTGACTCGGGGGGCAAAGAAATGGAGTGTCGACTAGACTTTTCTAGACCTTGTAAAGAAAAACTTGATCTCTCTCAATACGACGATCCTCTAAAGAAGGAACACTAAGAATAATTTCGTTAGGTAGCTTATGTGCTTTGTAATTTAGATGTTTAATAAACTTATAATTTATTCGTTCATCGTTTGGATTACTATTATCTAAATTGTGACGAAACAGTCTGATAATAGTTGTGGCGAAGTGTGGGCGTATAATATGCCTCTGCCTCTGCGGGGAAACAGGCGTGAATGTATGTATGTATTACACATTACTGTACGAAATATCACAAATGAAAAACAATAAAACAAAACTGCAGACATGACGCTTCACTTTCCCGCCAATAATTCAATCTGATAGCTATTGATCAACCTGCCCCCATTTTTTTAGCTTAGTTTTAGAAAAAACCTATCTGCCTCTAAAGAATCCTTCGCCCCGCAAAATTATTGTCCAGTACATTTAAGTATACAAATAAAAATATTTTTTATTGGAACAGAAATGGGGTTTACAATAAATTGTGTTTGTTAATAACTACATTAGTCAAGGACTGTGTCGTAGTTACTAGCGCCCACCTCCAGAAGAGGACACAGCGTTCCATATTATTGCATTAGATACAATACTCTAATTATAAAATAAGAAACATATAACACAAACACTAAATTTGCAACAAATCTTACAGATATTTATGTGTGAGTTTGTGTTTTGATGTTATGATTATGAGTGTGGGTGTGTGTGTGTGTGTAGGTATGTGTGTGTGTGTATATGCGAGGAGTAAGCGTGTTGTGATATGTTAAGGTATAATTTTCTATATATCTTACTAGAATGCCATAAGGAGCATAAAAAGTTCTAAGTGTAAAGCCTACTTGTGGCTGACAGTATCAACATTACCAAGAATATGTCTAAAAATAATACAAATTTAATTAGAAAAGGATCAGGATAACGGTCACCACGGCCCCAATAACCTTCCCGCTAGTGACTTAGGACTAATTCTGCTCATCTCCTTTCACAAATCTTTTTATCCAACTCATCGTCTTCCTTTTACTCATTGCTGAATGGGATTACGTTGGTATTTGGATGTTTGTCTGTTTACCTATATACGTGTATAGTTAGTTACACAGTTCAAAAATTTATAGGGTTGTCAAAATTTTAATAATCAGTATTAATTCTGTGTTACTGAAGCGTTAGCGATCTTTTATAAATTGTTTTACGCTCTTTTGGACAAGCCCTATAGTGCAATCTACCTATTTAGATGAAACTAAGCTGTGATGGAAATGATCGTAGCAAGTGGAAGAAAGTGATCTCTGCCTGACAGGAAAGAGGCGTGGCATTATGTATGTATGTAGAAAGATGAATGACTCAATATTATAATAATAATAATCATTTATTTGCACAAAACATGGTACAACGTGGTCTTTACACAATATCAATACAAGTGCTCATGTTTCACTATTAAAATAGCATGCTAATCATTTATACGTCCAATGTATTCTAAATTAGTCTGAAAAAATTTAAAATAGTAATATCACATTCCAAATTAATCTAGTATAATTACTTAATTATGTCAATAAACTCAATCAATGTCAATAATCTCAATGTCTATATGTCAAAAAATTCCTTAACACTATTAAAACTATACTCATTCAGCCATTTAATATTCTTTTTTAAATAATAAACGATTCACCTTCTTTATTTCCATGGGAATCTTGTTGTATATTTTTGACATTATAAGATTGCTTTTACTATATTTAGATGTTTTAGCTACTTTAGCCACATGACAAGTTTATGTCTGTCTCCTTGCCTCTCTATTTGCCTCAAAATTTTAATAAAAGTAAATTTAAACACAATGTTATTGCAAAAGACATGTTGCGGCAATAAATGGGCTCAGTCAAATAAAAAACGAATAGAGAAGATTACTATGAGCTCAGCAGAGATTCACTGCTAGATGTGGTGCATCGCTTTAAAAAACTGTATGTAAGTATGTATGGTATATATAAGATTTTTTATTTTCTTTTTTTACAAAGATCTTTAACCAAATTTAATCCCGTACAAATTTATACACAACTTCTAGGGTTGGCTGGTAGAGATCTCTTCTAGAGATAAGTCCACCTTTGTACTTTTAGTTTTTAAATACCTTTTGTAATCTACTTATGTTTTATGTGCAATAAAGGATTATTATTATTATTATTATTAAAACTCCTCAAAGACAAGCTACACGACTTATAAACTGGCGACTGGTCACTCATTTTACGTGAGCACACAGAAAACAACAAAATGTATAGCAAAGAGTGGGGTGAAAAGAATTCTAGTAAAAACAAGGAAAATTGGGAAGCAATACCTTTTCCTTTTCCTGTATCAATAGTTAATAGAAGCAGGCAGGGGAGCAAATATCGTGTCGTGACCAACTCCCCTTGCAGTTTATCACCGACCTAAGAAATAAGTGGATATGTTAATCGGGCGTGGCACTATTAAGCGAAGTATAGTGGCGTGCACAACAAATATGCAAATAAGCACTGCGTACCCTAAGCTTACCTTAACAATGTTATCAATAAGCCAGTGACAAGTAAACGATAAATTAATAATATTTTATTTAACGACATAGCAATTTGACGACCGATATGGCGTGGAGGTCAGCATACCTACACTTCACTCCAGAGGTCGTGGGTTCGATTCCCACACAGGACAAATCTTTGTGTGCATGAACATGAATATTTGTTCTGGTCTGGGTGTTTTCCTATGTATATTAAGAATGTATTTACAAAAAAAAAAGTATTTAAGTATGTTTATCCGTTCTTTAGTATCCATAACACAAGTTCTTAATGATACTTATCTTGGAACTGAATAATTGGTGTGATTGTCGGGAAATATGTAAATATATGTAAAATGTAAAAATTTATAGTAAATAAGAATTAATGGTGATAAAAATGGTAAATGGTAGATGAGATGCCCTCCCCTAAACCCTTTGAGTTCTCAGTAAAGATGGGGGACTAAACTGAGACCTCACATGGACTTCTTGAGAGAATTTGATAAGTGATATTGCACTGTTTTGTTACAGTTGCCAACACTCATGTACGTTCACAAACACTTAACGGTTAATAATTTACCGTTATTACACATTTATAGGGATCCTACCAAGACCTAAGGAGCCCAAGCCAACCTCACCTGTAAGTGGTGCCCCTTCCGATCAACGGACGAGGCTCTGGCGACATAGCAATGCCCGGTAAGCGGCAATAGGCACGCCACCTATTACGTGGGACCAACTATATAAATGGCGAAATGTGGGAGTACAATATGCCTCTGGGAAACAGGCGCGCATGTATGTAAGTATGTACATACAATAAAAACTAGAAAAAGTATCATCAATTTTTTTTTTTTTTATTTGATTATCGAAACAAAGTTCTTGTTGGAAAACCTCTAATAAAGTAATAAATCTATGTATTGTTTTTTGATATTACTATTACTCAAATCAAATGAAGCGGTCGTAGCTCTGCGATGCTAGGTGGTCGGAAACGATCACCGAAGTAAAGCAGAGTTTACAGAGGTCAGTCCTTGGATGGGTGACCGTTTGTGTGGCCTTTGATATCGAGCGCTTCCGTGCTTCGGAAGGCACGTTAAGCCGTTGGTCCCGGTTATCACTAAATGTGGTAGTCGTTAAGCCATGTTAGAGGCCTAATGGGCGGCTTGATCAATTCTAACAGCACGACGCCATACACCTGCCTCCGCCAATCCGCAGTGGGTCAGCGTGGTGGAGTATGACCCAATACCCTCACACCTTGATATGTGAGAGGAGGCTCGTGCTCAGTAGTGGGACGTATATGGGCTGACATGATGATTACTCAAATAAGAACAAACACTTATTAAACATATAATTATATTTTTATGAGTTCGAAGCCCATATATCGATTTTGTCTCATAGCACTTCCATTTTCTTCTTTATTCCGTGTTTATAGCTCCCAGAGCGTGACGTTCATGGCTACCCGTCCTTTCATAGCGTAGGGCTGTCACGTTATCGAAATTTGGAAATCATTTCGTATATATTTTGTTTAGTAATTGTTTTGCCTGTAGGTGGCGTAGAAGACGCCCGAAATTAAAAAACCTGTCTCGATCCAAAATTGGCTATCTGTAATAGACAAAAAAAATATAAATAAATTTCTTATTCATATTAATAAAAATATAAATAAGTACGTATATGGACCCTGTAGGGCACGGCAAGTATGAAAGGCCAGGAGTAACCCTACGCTTGAATTCACTAAAAATATATCAAATTTTATTACTTTAAGTATAAAGAATTTTATTTGAGACTTTATCGTCTAAAAATCGTTCTTGTAAGGAGTAGCAATTTTTAGTAAGGAGTAATAATTATATTTCTCATTTGGCAGATCTCTTATGACATTAAAATAAATAAGTCTTATTTTTGTTGACAATTATATCAATTATTTAGTTAAACAGACGAATAAACATATTTTTTTTAAATACTTTCATAATATAAACAGGAAAACATCCAGACCAGAACTAATATTCACGCATATGCCGCACTAAGATTTGTCCTGTATGGGAATCGAACCCACGACCACAGGAGCGTAGTGCGGTATACTTGCCTCCACGCCAAATCAGTCGTAAAATCTTAAAAAATATAATATTTTTTTTATCAGCCCTATTGTAAGGCCCGTCACCGACCGTCGTCCGATGGCCCCTGACAGTTATTTTATCTCGAGATGTAAAGGTGATACTTAAAAGGATTAAATATGTTCATGCACATATACTGGTATATAGTACAAAATTAGAGACGATCCAGCAGACACTGTTATGTACATAAGCTTTATATTGGAGAATTGGAGCTTATTTGAAATATCTTATTTCTCAAAAGTCAAAAATTATTTATGACATAAACTATTAAACATAGTACTTGAAAACGTCATAATTACATATTAAAAAAAACAATCGAAATATGATTACACTGAAATCACGAAGCTTAGATTAATTTACATGCAACAAAACAATTTAGAAACAAAAAATAGTTAAGTGTAAGTGAATCTAAGTGCCAGTTCCGAGCCACCGCTCTGTAAGAAGAACTGACAAGAAACTCACAGGCTATGCTCTTTAAGTTACTATTAAATTAACTTAGTGAACAGTTACGTCTCGAAGTATTTTTTACCTCATGATATGAGCTTTTAAGTCTAATTTAAACAACTGTCTTTTTTTCATACATTAAGGGTGTTCAAACTCTTGGGAAAACTTCGCCAGGGAGCTTCTATCACAAGACGAGGATATGCGGCCTAAAGTTTCTTTTAAAACGCATCTGTCATCTCTAAGTTCTGATAATCAATTTCCTGCCGATGCCTAACGGTGCGATGATAGATTGTGGTGTGAGAATTAAACCCAAGACCTTATACTGTCAGAGTTAAGTATAGACAAAGGCAATACTCGAATCAATTATTAAAAGCCACAGCAGAGTTTACAATGAATCATCCACCAATCTGGGATCTACTAGACGGACTAGACAGGCGGACAGGCAGCATAAACACATTTAATATGACTGTATCTATTTAGTGATGACCTGGGGGCCTACCGCCGAGTTCGATGGCAATCGATTATAAGGCATAATGGATTTCGAATTGATTCTGTCGTACCGCCGAACTCATGGAAATCGAAACAAAATGGCGTTCTCCATTTACCTATTGGTCTGTCGCGGACTGAAGGTCATGAATGAGAGGTGGCGGTCGGCAGATTAGTCGGCAGATTAATGAACGCAAAACAAAGTTTGATCTAGATGGATTACCGGTAATCCATCGAATTCGGCGGTAGGCCCCCTGTATGGCCAAGAGGTCGATGTACTCGCTCTTTACAGGTCGTGGATTCGGTTCCCGCGAAGGAAAAATACTTGTGCGCATGAAAATGGATATGTGACTATTTCTAGTTATTTTTTTGTATATAATGGGTATGTGTATTAAAAAAAGTATTTATCCGTTGTCTAGTCGCCATACTTCGGAGCTAGGTGATCATTATCATCATCATTTTCATCCTATCATTATCCGTTGCTCAGACTTAAGCTTGGACCCCAGGGTCTGCTCACTGGTATAATCAGACTTTGGCTGAACTTGCCGCCTGACCTCAGCAACCTAGAGGGAAATATCATTACATGGTTAAACTGGTCGGGACATTAGAACGACTGCCATAGAGGTTCCTGACAGGCCAAAACCAAAGGCTTTACGTGCTTTTATTACGCACATAACTTCGAAAAGTCACAGAGGCGCGACCAGGGTTTGAACCCGAGACCATCTTCGCAGTCTTTTGGTCTATTGGTTATTAGTTTAGGGCAAAGAGGTGCTATGTAAATTATAATGGCTTGTATTAAACGTGTCATCAAAATTAATAAATTGTTGAACTTATTTCTTTTATTTTACGTCGGTAACAAAATGAATTTACGCACTGCCTTCCGGCCAAAGGGGGACCAAAAGGGCGTGTGGGACTCACCACGGCAGACGCGAGTGCCAGCAGTGATACCCACTAAAAATCTTCCGACGACGACCGCCGTTTGTTGAGAAAAAGGCGGGGGCCTGTACTTGGGTTGCAGCGTCTGACAGCCCGCCTGCGGCCAACGTCCCCCGGACCAAAACCGGGAGGACCTCCTCAGAGAGGCGCAGTGGATGCGCTCCTCCTACCTCCTTATGCGACCATAGCGTGTGTGGCCGTCTTCCCGGAGGGTCCATGGTTAGACAGCAGGGGCACCCTGCACCCGCTGCCTAAGACCCTCCTGGCGCTGCTGAAATGGCCCTCCTAGCCCGCCCGCTGCGCCCTCCACAGGTCCCTCTTAGTTTACCCCTCGGTAGTCAGTACTAAGGGCACCCAGAGTCTCTGTCTCTGGGTTTTACCTTTTCCCTAACGGCTTCTCCGCCGTACCGGGAGGTACTAACACCCCCCCACCACGTAAAGGTGAAGACCAGTCAGGGGGGAATAAATTCCCAACCTAACCACACAAGAAATACTATCAGCAGTCTAATTCCCTAATAGGTGCTCAATTAGTATTTTTGATGTGCAAACAAGTCATTTCATGAGGATCAGTTTATTATATTCCAATTACCAATATTTATATGTCTGGAAATCGAACCCACGGCCACAGGAGCGGCCTGCAGGTATGAGGATGACCTTTACGTCATATTGTTTATCATAGTCAGGCACCATGTGAAATTATAACAGAAGTTATAAATAAAGTTCTGTAACAAAAGACAGATGACCTGAGAAATCACCCCGATCACAGCCGAGTTGAATATGACCCGGGGAAATATAACGATGATTTATGGCCACCGGCATTATAAGCCATTATCCCAAAACCCAATACATAAACAAACACATCGGAAGATCAATGGATCACAAATAAGATGTATGCCAGTGAAAGTAAATCGGGTTACATCTTGAGTACTGAGAACTTACCCATTCGACGCACGAGCGAACAAAATGCGATTTAATACTACTTACGTATACATCCATCACCGTATCTGCTCAGGCTACATATAAATACCTTTTAAGAAACACGCAATGTATGATAAATTATTCTACGCTTCAATTCGTGAGTCGAAACATGTTGTAAGTGGGTATGATCCAGAATTTCGAGTAGCGTTTCAAATTAAATTGTATCAGATCAAAGTAAATGATTAATGTTTTCTTTTCGAAATTCATTTGTTCAAGCTTGTTTCCTTAGCACTTGATAATCACATAAACGTAGATTACCATTTAATTCGTTCTTCTTTTCCTAGAAATTATAATAGTTATAAATATTCTCAAACTGCCACATTAAATATTTATCGAACATATTAGGGTCTGGTCAATGCGAACAATATACACATTAAAGTAGGTACCTACACCCACACCAAGAGACTT
This sequence comes from Musotima nitidalis, assembly GCA_949126915.1. NCBI lineage: Eukaryota > Metazoa > Arthropoda > Insecta > Lepidoptera > Crambidae > Musotima > Musotima nitidalis. The sequence continues at coordinate 1,510,767 of OX421422.1, forward strand.
TATATTCGCCCTGGCTTGAAAGTCAAGTTTCCTTCAACTGTTTAGACCCCTTTTAAACAGTTGTGTAGTCTGTGTGCACAGCTCCACATTTATAAGACTGTCGCGTTTTAATTCGTGTCATTAAACGTTTGTACTCCAAACGAGAAGTTTCCCTGGAAGCCCATCTGTGCAGTTTTCCATCCACCTCACATCGAATATACTGGTGTGGATTGTGTATTTTTTATGATGATGAAGACCCCTATAAATTGAAAGTCATAACGTGAATACCAAAAGCAATAGGACTTCCATCGATTGGACCTTACATAATTCGCATGCTTAATGGAATAGTGACTTAACTCAAAAAAGACGATTCTTGAGACATCACAATAGTTCTTCTAAAGAATACTTGTCCTACTTGTAAGCGCATTAAATTGATACTGATTTATTACTGCCTTATTACTGACTGATTTATTAATTCTGCTTGTGTTTTGAACGTTTGATTAACATTGATTCGTTCTCAGTAAGAAATAGAAAGACTGTATAAGTACGTAACTCAAACCTGGCCTATCTATTAATGGGTCGATTGTCCTTTAAGCATGCGATATAGCTAGATTAGTTAGTTTTACTGAAACGACGTTTGTATATCTAGATTGTTGTCCGTGAATCAGGTTACAGATGTAATGTTTTATAACAACAGCTGGATTTGAAGAGGCAATTCTAAACTCGGCACTGTGCAACAGACCTGGAGTCGAGCCAGAGCTGGTATCTGATGGCTGAATTGTTAACGTTAACTGCCAGGCTGACTTGTTAGTTGAAACCAGGATGAAGCTATAGTCCGGCAATCTCGTGCAAGACCGTCCCGCGGGGTGACAGACGGTGGCGGGGACGAGGTAGCGAGTCATTCTAGCACACGGCTACACACGAAGAGAAGTTCCCATTGCCAGACTATAGTTGTCACTCTTGCGTTCGATCTTTCATGAGCATGATTTATGTAAGCAAAGGGACCATCTCTCACCATTTCACACGTTTCATCTAGAGAAACGAAGCTCGTTTTGGAACATATGTGCCCTTGTGTATCCCTGGCTTAAAACTCAAGTTTCCTACAACTTTGTGATCCCTTTTAAATAGTTGTAGCTAGGCTTCTGTCAACCTCAAATGAGATATCGAAGCTCGAAGTCCTCTCTTACCGAAACGAACATAGGCCTCCCACAGAAGAGAGATAAATGTTTAGAAGTCGCAAGTGGGCATTATTCGCGCACCACAATTAAGAGTACAAACATTAGTAATACACAAGTATTGTATTATCGTACAACAATCGGACTATCAATTAGTTAATCGATTTGAAGCGGTTTGTCACTTCTCAGTGGTAATACGTCACATCTTGACGTTTAATTGTCATTTAATGAATCCTTGACGTAAGACTTCTTGGCGGGAAGGTGATGCGTCATGTCTGCAGTTTTGTTTTATTTTAAAAAAATTGTGATATTTCGAACATTATTGTGTAATAACGGTGGATTATTAACCGTTAAGTGTTTGTAAACGTTCATAAGTGTTGGTAAATGAAACAAAAGTGATGTTCACTTTTCAAATTCTCTCAAGAAGTCCATGTGAGACCTCAGTACAGCCCCACATCTTTATTGGGGACTCAAGGGGTTTAGGGGAGGGCATCTCATTTACCATTTATCATCATTATCATCACTCATTATCATTTACTATGATTTATATTTTATTAATATATCTCTTACTTGACACTGGCTAAATGTGCTAAACGCACGAAGCCATTATGGGATAAAATGGGATAAGTTGAATGACGTTATAATATCTAGATTGGTGCACGGGAATCAGGCTACAGAAGCGGTGTTTCATAACAACAGCTGGATTTGAAAAGGCAATTCTAAACTCGGCACTGTCGGGGCACGGTGCAACAGGCTGGAGTCGAGCCAGGGGCTGGTATCTGATGGCCGAATCGCTGACGTTAACTGCCAGGCTGATTTGTAAGTTGAAACCAGGGGGAACCAAGTTATATTTTCTGTAGTTGATTTTCATAAGAGCTTTTACATAAGCCTCGCCTAAAAATTGTATGTATAGGGACGCTGCCAAGATCTAAGGAGCCCAAGCCAATCTCACCTGCAAGTGGTGCACCTGCCAATCAACATACATGCCTTTGGCGAAAATAACTGATCCCGGTAAGCGGCAATAGGCTCGCCACCTGTTACGTGGGACCAACAATTAATGTAAAGTGTGGGCGTATAGTATGCCTCTGCCTACCCCTTCAGTAAAAAAGGCGTGAATGTATAAGTAAAAAGTCAATTTTGAGTGAGGGCATAAAACTGGAAAGTTCTTTAATGCAGTAGCTTCAAAGTGGTATTGAACCATTAAGGAAAAATTTGTGCTGTGTGTTCTTAGTAACTGACTTAGATGATGGCAACATACATACATACATTCACGCCTGTTTCCCTGAATTGGTAGGCTGAGGCATATTATGCGCCCACACTTCGCCAATTATATAGTCCCACGTAGTAGGTGCAGAGACTGTTTCCGCTTACTGGGCACTGTTATGTGCGCCAGAGCCTCGTCCGTTGGTCGGCTGGTGCACCACTTGCAGGAGAAGTTGGCTTGGGCTCCTCAGGTCTTGGTAGGATCCCTATACACCCCGATGCGGGCAACGGCTTCTTTAATGAAGTATCTCTCTTTCTAATTCAGAAAATCCTCTTACAGGAACACGTACCCCTGAGTTGTATAATGAGTAGTACTCAAAAACGTCAAATCTTATATAAAAATTGTCGTGTCACAGTTTTCTTTCCCATACTCCTCCGAAACGGCTTGACCGATTCTCATGAAATTTTATGAGAGTATTGAGTAGTTAGTCCACCCCAAAAATTTTTTTTATGAAATTACTTGAAAGTTATTTATATGGCAAAACAACGTTTGCCGGGTCAGCTAGTATAATATAAAAAAAGTTTGGAAACCAAGAGATTACAGCCTGGGGCTTTTTAATAATACCCCTGATTTTGCAAGCATCCATACGCTGATTTGCATCAGGTTAACCGCAATCTTGTAGTATTAAATAATACGCTTTTTGCCTTTAAGAGAATCGTAGCTTTCAAACTGTGACATAAAATACAATTAAGCTCTGTCCCCTTTGCAGATTATCCATGTTAAAGTGCTACATAAATGACAGGTGGAGTTGAAACGGAATACTAACTTCCCCTGGCCGGGCGCCAGTAAACTTGTGGCATTCTATCTTGTATGACAACAACAGCGATAAATGGCTACAGATCGCAAATACTCGTTTACTTATTCACTTAAAGTTGGTAAATTGAGATACTTTACAGGATCTTTTAGGCGGGGCGTGAAACGGCATTTTAGACCGTCATGATTGGTTGGTACTGTGCTTATTCCCCGGTATGAAGCGCCTTAATTTTCTTTATACTGCATCGACTGCTTACTATCACGCAGTATGTCATTATTACGTGCCACATAAAAAAAAGAAAACAGATCGGGCATCGCGTCCTGACTATTTTGCAAAACGTAAGCAAATGGTTTAAAGATACAATTTTTTTTCTTTTAAATAATGGTTCGTGCGTTTAGCACATTTAGCCAGTGTCAAGTAAGTGATATATTAATAATATAGTAATTATAGGAAATGAGAATTAGTGGTGATAAAGATGATAAATAAGATACTCTCCCCTAAGCCCCTTGAGTCTTCAGTAAAGATGTCGGACTATACTGAGATCTCACATGGACTCCTTGGGAGAATTTGAAAAGTGATGTTGCACTGCATTGTTTGATTTATCAACATTAATGTTAGAAATATTACAAATTTTAAAAAATAAAACAAAACTGCAGACATGACGCTTCACTTTCCCGCCAAAAAGCTTCTATTCAATAGTGATAGGCAATGATCATATTTTATTAAAAGACCATAAGGACATTAGTGTTGTGCCTTACGTTAACGGTCCAGCCAGACTCACTAGTCTAGCCATATTTGGCTGAATTTTAGTTATTACACGACGACCGATATGGCGTTGAGGCCAGTATACCTGCACTTCACTCCAGAGGTCGTGGGTTCGATTCCCACACAGGACAAATCTTTGTGTGCATGAACATGAATATTTGTTCTGGTCTGGGTGTTTTCCTATGTATATTAAGTATGTATTTACAAAAAAAAAGTATTTAAGTATGTTTATCCGTTGTTTAATATCCATAACACAAGTTCTTAATGATACTTATCTTGGAACTGAATAATTGGTGTAATTGTCTGAAAATATTTATTTATTTATGTATTATTATTTATTCAGCGGCGGCCTTAGGGGGTGGCAAACGGGGCAATCGCCCGGGGCCTCGCTTTTGCAGGGGCCTCGCGGCAAGCAAATAAAAATAATTCAACTATATTATTTTATTTAAAACTTTCCATTTTGACCCCTACTTATTTATTAAGGTTATAACATAACGATAAATTAAAGATAACCATATTTAATTTACCTAAATCATTCATTCAAAACATAATTTAAAAAATAACTACGTAGTGATTTGAACATGGCGCCTCGAAACACTTGAAGATCGGTTCGATTGGCGCTCGGTCAACTCGGGAGTGTTCTGCACCTCTATCGCTCGGGGAATCCGTTTGAGTTACAAAATCGTTACTGCGCGGTACATATCTTTAAATTTTATTACGTTTTTATAGTATTTAAAGTATCGAGTGACCTGGAAAAGTGTCAAGTAGGTACATATTTTTAAAGTAGGTATTGGGTTAGCTGAAAAAGTGTAAAAATCTGTTTGATACTTAAAATTATTTTTGACTGTTTGTGCGAAACAAAATAAGATATGAGTTCGCGTGATCGTGACGCCAGCTGAAAATTTGAGTCGGGTAGTTCAAAAAGGAAACGAGCTATCAAAAGAAAGCAGGTAAATGAAAGTCTACGTGGCTCTTTATATAAATATATAAAAAATTAGGACCAAGAAACTTCTATAAAACATTTATTGACTGAAAATGACTCTAATCCTGATCCAGCTGAAAACATTCCTTCCACATCATCATGGGTGCCGCCGCCGTCATTAAGTAAACACAGAGAGGATGATGATGAATTAACTACATGACTGGTGCCGTCGTTAAAGCTGTTGAGTCGGGTAATTCAAAAAGGAAACGAGCTATCAAAAGAAAGCAGGTAAATGAAAGTCTACGTGGCTCTTTATATAAATATATAAAAAATTAGGATCAAGAAACTTCTACAAAACATTTATTGACTGAAAATGACTATAATCCCGATCCAGCTGAAAACATTCCTTCCACATCATCATGGGTGCCGCCGCCGTCATTAAGTAAACACAGAGAGGATGATGATGAATTAACTACATGACTGGTGCCATCGTTAAAGCTGTTGAGTCGGGTAATTCAAAAAGGAAACGAGCTATCAAAAGAAAGCAGGTAAATGAAAGTCTACGTGGCTCTTTATATAAATATATAAAAAATTAGGATCAAGAAACTTCTACAAAACATTTATTGACTGAAAATGACTATAATCCCGATCCAGCTGAAAACATTCCTTCCACATCATCATGGGTGCCGCCGCCGTCATTAAGTAAACACAGAGAGGATGATGATGAATTAACTACATGACTGGTGCCATCGTTAAAGCTGTACACAGTCAAGAACACAAATCTGAGCGGTTTGTGGCCCCTAACAATTACTGATGTAGACCGAACTGAGATTGTATTAAAAGGTCCGATCCGGGTTAAAGTTAATATATTTCCCGTCATTGACAATGGACGGCGATTCAGTGAATATCATTATAATAAAATATTAGTTAACGGTGAAAAGCTTGACAGGCGATGGATGATTTATCCACAATCAAAGGATGTCATTTACTGCTTTCCGTGTCGAATATTCGGGCTAGAAAATACAAAAATTGAATTACGTGAAGGAGTGTGTAATTGGAAACACTTAGGTGATTACCGAAGTCTCACGAATGGATTAATTTAGAGAATGGTTTAAAAAGCTGTTCCACTATTGACTCCTTGGCCCAGTCACAAATTGAACAAGAAAGGCAACGTTGGAGAGATACTTTAGAACGATTGCTCGCAATTGTAAATTTTTTAGCATCTCACAATTTGGCCTTTAGGGGTCATAGAGAGAAATTAAGGCAAGCGGCAACTTTATAGATTTAGTAAAGTTAATAGCCCGATTTGATCCCGTGCTGAGACTTCACCTAAAACAAGTAAAGGATAAGACTATTAATGACCACTATATCGGAAAAAAATATTCAAAATGAGCTCATACAATTTATGGCAAGTCACGTGAAAACTTATATTGTTGAAAAAATAATAAAAAATAAATATTACTCGATTATTCTTGATTGTACTCGCGACGTTTCTCGTGTTGAGCAACTTTCAATTATTATAAGATTTTTTAATACAAATACAGCTGAAATTGAAGAACATTTTATTGGTTTCTTAGCCGTCGAAAAAACCACAGCTGAGAGTTTGACTAATTATGCGTTTGCGTGGTGAAAAAAGTGGTGTCCAAAAACGTATTCTTGAAATTAATCCACTTGTTTTTTTTATACCTTGTGGATGTAATAGCTGGAATCTCATCCTAGGAGATGCAGCATCGTCTTGTGTCCAAGCAAAACCATTTTTTGGTTTGCTACAAAGATTGTACACTCTGTTTGCCGGCTCAAGTCAAAGGTGGGCTATTTTAAATGCTCATTTAAAATCATTATCGCTAAAACGAGTGCAGGGTTGCATCGGTGAAGGCCGTTAAATACCAATTAAGCGATATATGTGATGCTTTAAGGGATTAAGCAGAAAATACGACAAATCATGACTTGCAAATATCTATGACAGTAGGAGAATCATGTGATATTGATGGACATGAATTGTACGAAGAACTGAATATGTTCATCCGTGTATATGAAGGGAACAACGACATTATCTCGGTTCTAAAATACATAATAGAAAAAAAAATTACTGAAGTTTACCCCACTATCGAAATAGTTCTGAGAATTATTGCCACCACACCTGTTACAGTTGCGTCTGCTGAAAGGAGTTTTTCGAGGCTTAAAATCATTAAAACATATTTGAGGAATTCGATGACACAAGATCGGCTTTCAGCCGTTGCTATTCTTTCAATCGAAAATGACGTAGCGTATTCGTTAGACTATTGTGCTTTAATTAAAGATTTTAGTCTTATAAAAAGCCGAAAACATCAATTTTAAAATGTCAGCTCCGTATTTGTTAATTTTGTAAATCTTTTTATGTAAAATAATTAAAAACTCATTTTTTTTTATTTGTCTCACTTTATCATTTCTCGTCAAACATGTCAAACTTCTAAGCCAAACAACCAGACCTACTTTCGTATTACATACTTTTCACAAAGTACAAAAGGCCTCGCAAAGTCCTGCCGCCCGGGGCCTCGCAATGCGGAAGGCCGCCGCTCTGGCTTAAAACTCAAGTTTCCTACAACTTTGTGATCCCTTTTAAATAGTTGTATAAGAGATAAGTGTTTAGAAGTCGCAAGTGGGCATTATCCGCGCACCACAATTAAGAGTACAAACATTAGTAATACACGAGTGTTGTATTATCGTACAACAATCGTACTATCATTCAGTTGCCCGATTTGAGGCGGTTTGTCACTTCTCAGTGGTAATACGTCACATTTTGACGTTAAATTGTCATTTAATTAATCCTTGACGTGTCGTACAAAGTCTATATTTAATTAGATATGTATTGTCACGACTTCTTGGCGAGAATGTGAAGCGACATGTCTGCAGTTTTGTTTCAATTTCAAATATTTGTGATAAATATCGAACTTTAATATGTAATAACGGTGGATTATTAACCGTTAAGTGTTTGTAAACGTTCATACTTATGAACACTTGTTGGTAAATGAAACAAAAGTGATGTTCACTTTTCAAATTCTCTCAAGAAGTCCATGTGAGATCTCAGTATAGTCCCACATCTTTATTGGGGACTCAAGGGGTTTAGGGGAGGGCATCTCATTTATCATCATTATCATCACTCATTATCATTTACTATGATTTATATTTTATTAATATATCTCTTACTTGACACTGGCTAAATGTGCTAAACGCACGATGCCATTATTTAAAACAAAAAAAATGGGATAAGTTGGATGACGTTATAATATCTAGATTGGTGCACGGGAATCAGGCTACAGAAGCGGTGTTTCATAACAACAGCTGGATTTGAAAAGGCAATTCTAAGCTCGGCACTGTCGGGGCACGGTGCAACAGGCTGGAGTCGAGCCAGGGGCTGGTATCTGATGGCCGAATCGCTGACGTTAACTGCCAGGCTGATTTGTAAGTTGAAACCAGAGGGAACCAAGTTATATTTTCTTTAGTTGATTTTCGTAAGCGCTTTTCAAATTCAAATTCAAATACATATTCATTTATTCAAGTTTGGCTCAAAAGAGCTCTTATGAACGTCAAAACTTAAAAACTAGCGCGTGTATAGGGATGCTACCAAGATCTAAGAAGCCCAAGCCAATGTCACCTGCAAGTAGTGCACCTGACGATCAATAAATAGTCCTCTGGCGGAAGTAACAGATCCCGGTTAGCGGCAATAAGCTCGCCACCTGTTATATGGGACCTACAATGTGATTGGCGAGGAGTGGGCGTATAGTATGCCTCTGCCTACCCCTTCGAGGAAACAGGCGTGAATGTATCTGTAAAAATAAATTTTGAGTGGGGGCATAAAACTGGAAAGTTATTTTTTGCAATAAATGCCATTAATATAACTATGTGATGTAGCTTACAAGTGGTATTGAACCATTAAGGAAAAAATTGTGCTGTGTGTTCTTAGTAACTGATTTAGATGATGGCAACATACATACATACATTCACGCCTGCCTCAGTCTACCCCTTCGGGGAAGGGGTAGACTGAGGCATATTAGTCCCACGTGATAGGTAGCAAGACTATTGCCGCTTACTGGGCACTGTTATGTGCGCCAGAGCCTCGTCCGTTGGTCGGCTGGTGCACCACTTGCAGGAGAAGTTGGCTTGGGCTCCTCAGGTCTTGGTAGGATCCCTATACAGCCCGATGCGGGCAACGGCTTCTTTAATGAAGTATCTCTCTTTCTAATTCAGAAAATCCTCTTACAGGAACACGTACCCCTGAGTTGTATAATGAGTAGTACTCAAAAACGTCAAATCTTATATAAAAAATTATCGTGTCACAGTTTTCGTTCCCATACTCCTCCGAAAAGGCTTGACCGATTCTCATGAAATTTTGCGAGCGTATTGAGTAGGTCTGAGAATCGGCCAAGATCTATTTTTCATCCCCCTAAATGTTAGGGGTAGTCCACCCCAAAAAATTTTTTTATGAAATTACTTGAAATTTATTTATATGGCAAAACAACGTTTGCCGGGTCAGCTAGTATAATATAAAAAAAAAATTTGGTACCCAAGAGATTACAGCCTGGGGCTTTTTAATAATACCCCTGATTTTGCAAGCATCCATACGCTGATTTGCATCAGGTTAACCGCAATCTTGTAGTATTAAATAATACGCTTTTTGCCTTTAAGAGAAGCGTAGCTTTCAAACTGTGACATAAAATACAATTAAGCTCTGTCCCCTTTGCAGATTATCGATGTTGAAGTGCTACATAAATGACAGGTGGAGTTGAAACGGAATGCTAACTTCCCCTGGCCGGGCGCCAGTAAACTTGTGGCATTCTATCTTGTATGACAACAACAGCGATAAATGGCTACAGATCGCAAATACTCGTTTACTTATTCACTTAAAGTTAGTATACTGAGATACTTTACAGGATCTTTTTGGCGGGGCGTGAAACGGCATTTTAGACCGTCATGATTGGTGTACTGTGCTTATTCCCCGGTATGAAGCGCCTTAATTTTCTTTATACTGCATCGACTGCTTACTATCACGTAGGATGAAATAATGACGAGCCACATAAAAAAAAGAAAACAGATTGGCATCGCGTCCTTTTTTTTTTTTTTTTATCGTCGGTAAAATATGCTGTTTACGCACTGTCTCCCGGCCAATGGGGGGACCGAGAGGGGAGTGTGGGGCTCACTGCTGCAGACACGACTACCGCAGTCCTACCCACTAAAAAACTTCCGACGACGCCCACCGCTGTTGAAAAAGGGGCAGGGGGCCAGTGCCTGGGTTTGTAGCTTCTGGCACCCCGCCCGCGGCCAACGTCCCCCGGATCAGAATGGCATCGCGTCCTGACTATTTTGCAAAACGTAAGCAGATGGTTTAAAGATACTATTTTTTTTCTTTTAAATAATGGTTCGTGCGTTTAGCACATTTAGCCAGTGTCAAGTAAGTGATATATTAATAATATAGAAATCATAGGAAATGAGAATGAGTGGTGATAAAGATGATAAATGATAAATGAGATACCCTTCCCTAAGCCCCTTGAGTCCTCAGTAAAGATGTCGGACTATACTGAGATCTCACATGGACTCCTTGGGAGAATTTGAAAAGTGATGTTGCACTGCTTTGTTTGATTTATCAACACTTCACATTAATGTTAGAAATGTTACAAATTTTAGAAAATAAAGCAAAACTGCAGACATGACGCTTCACTTTCCCGCCAAAAAGCCAGATACTGTTTTTGTAATCATACTTTTTAATGATCATATTTTATTAAAAGACCATAAGGACATTAGTGTTGTGCCGTACGCTAAGGGTACAGCCAGACTCACTAGTCTAGCCGTATTTGGCTGTATTTTAGTTATTACACGTAGCCAGTCGGACTACCATCGGACCTTCGCAAGCAGCAGTGATAGGCAATGATACTACTTTATTATACTTTATACTTTACTTTATTTTATATATAATTTCTGAATTTTTGTTTGAATTTTTTATGTTGTAATTTTGCTCCTAGATTTTTTAATTATTTTATATATTTTGTACACAATTAATTACTAATATGACTTGACTAATATTTCCACGTCGAAAAGCGACAGAATATGTTGGAATAAACATATAAGACAAATATTCACGCTAAACAACAAAATAACGTTGACTGTACCTTTTACTAGAAAATGTTGAAAATGTAAATACCGCTGGCGACCCCTGTTGAAAGTAATCTGGAACCAAAACAGAACTTATAATTTCGTCTGGCAAGCTTCGAATAAACTACGCTTTAGTTTTGTTTGTTTTGTTTTTAGTCGTATCCCAACGCCTGGTAATATTAAATAATTGTACAACAGTTTGTTAAACAAATAACGCGAATATTACAAGCATGTTTAGATTTCGTTAAAAGCTTGGGTACGGTTAGAGTTACAATCTGTTACTATATATACATACACATAATCACCAATCACGCTAAGAGCCTATTGCCGCTTGCCGGGCACTGTTATGTTCGCCAGAGCCTCGTCCGTTGATTGGCAGGTGCACCACTTGCAGGTGAGGTTGGCTTGGGCTCCTTAGGTCTTGGTTGAATTCCTATACACCCTAACTTAAGATCTCGTTTTGTAAAACGGCCCTAATAATTTAAGGAGGTCGGTGTCCTATCACTGAAGTAAAGCAGACTGAAGCGAAGAATTCCGTTTTCAAATGCTTTACAAATTCGATATTACATATGTATGTAAATTTTTCTGGTGTATAACATATATGTCGCAGATAGATAGTACAGATGCGAAATTTTACAAAACGACGAGGCAAATTGTCCTTACGTTTCGATAAAAGCCGCTTTTCTTCAATCTACCTTCGATATATAAAGCAAATCTTGTACTATGGGTACTGGGAAATAGATAGACAAAAGCACGTACATAAATACCCTTTTTCGGAAATAAATAATTATTCAAATATTGTATAAATATTAATATAAAATAATTGTATAAATATTAATATAAAATAATTGTATAAATATTAATGTTCTTAATATATAAAATAAATGTGTATATATGTGTGGGAGGGGAAGACCACGTAAGACCTGCCATGACTAAATCCAAATAATTTTGAAGAAAAGGCAGGTCAAATGTTCCCTAAACCGACGGGCATGTATGAGAAGGTTAATTGAGTGTGAATGAAGCTAAACTTGTGTGCCAAGATCGTAGCAATTGAAAAGATGTGATCTCTGCCTACCTCTAAGCGAAAGAGGCGTGACATTATGTATGTATGTATAAAATAAATATTATGATATTGTAATTTTGTTAAAAGAAACTTATTTAAACAACTTCATTTAAGAAAGTAGTCCCGAGTCTTTAAAAGATGGCCGCTAATGAGCTGTAAAGTTCCCTCAACCCTGTAATGAAGATAAATTATTTTTTCCATTAAATACTTTCTTCCTAATCGATACTCATATTATTAATGCGGCAATAAATTGTTTGTCCGAGTATTTATTTTCACGCTAAAACCGCCGATGATTTTGTACTGTGATTACTTGGGATTGTGGAAAAGACTTTGGAATGGTTTATATCCAAAAATCCAGAGCTGATCTCCAGAAAAATATGGAAGTATGTTTCGGAAATCAATATTTTTCTAGTAAAAGCCTTCATACATATATTAATTCAGTAAAATGAGAGAGGACGGACTGAAATGAGATGTTTTCAGTGTGTGAAGGTTTGTTCAGTGTTTGATATGGACGAGAAAAGTATGGATTACGAATGACTGAGGTAGCAGAAGGAGCATGCTGCACTGGAAACAGGGCAGAAGGATGATGAAGCACTTAAGCATTCGTCGTACCTGTTGGAAGGGGTCACCACAGTCTAGCGTCACCGCAGTAAATCAACATCATCTTAGCCCCAGAACCTTCCATAACGAAGCACGGCTCGTCCTTTCACAAAACGTAGTAGAGGGATTCCGGTGCCAGATCCGGACCCAGTGCGAACTGACACTGAATTGATATTTGTGATATTCAAAGTCTAAATCATTTATTTAAGTATGGCTCAAAACAGCTCTTATGAAGGTCAAAACTTAAAAACTAGCGCGCCCATTCACTGCGGGCGAGAGCTTGATCGTAAAAAAACGGGCCAGAAAATCGTCAAGGTTAGTTTTTTCTCCCGCCAGTTACAAGAAAATGTACTTAGTAGTAAAGCAATTTGACAAGTCTTCAAAAACTTCGTTTTGCAGTCACAAGAATTAAAATAAAAGAAGAAAATAACTCTTTTTTAATTTTTACGAGCATGATTACGAATAAACATAGTAGACATGAGCAGACCAGCTGTCCCCACTGGCGGCACCCCTTCACAAATATGACGCATGAACCAGCCATCGTTTCGGAACGTAACGACCCGACGCATGACGCCGCCACCCCAGAGTATTATTCTCATCGTACTTCATCTTTTTTTTTTATTATTATCGGTAAAAAAAATGCTGTTTAAGCACTGTCTCCCGGCCAAAGGGGGAGACCCCGGTCTGAGAGGGTGTGGGGCTCACTGCGGCAGACGCGACCACCGCAGTCCCACCCACTAAAAAACTTCCGACGACGCCCACCGCTGTTGAAAAGGGGCGAGGCACCAGTGCCTGGGTTTGTAGCTTCTGGTACCCCGCCCGCGGCCAACGTCCCCCGGATCAGAACCGGGGGGACCTCCTCAGAGAGGCGCGATGTCATGCGCCCCCCTACCTCTATGTGCGGCCATTGCGTAACTGGCAGACTTCTGGGGGGGCCCATGACTAGACGAAAGGGGCCCCCTGCCCCCGCCGCCTAAGACCCCCCGGGTGCGGCCGGACGGGCCCTCCTGGCCTGCCCGCTGCACCAACGGCGTAGCCGGAGAAAAAGAGGATTCCGCTCCCTCTCCCGCTCCGCGGCCTCCTTCTGCGACATCACCACTTCGCAGAAGGAGGAACTTCATCTACGTTTGTTAATTTTAAGCTTTCCTAAGCCCGTGTACATACGTGTGCGGTGTCACGCAATAAGCTGGTATGTGAGAAAAATACCCAGTATCCATCAGGTGTGCCGCAAAAATATACGTCGGTTTATAGGCTTCATACCCAAAGGGTAAAAAACGCGAACCAATTACTAAAGGTGAGTATAGACTACAACATTTACTTGTAATATAACAACGAGCCGCTCTATGATATGTTCTAGTGTATCATCTTTTTACGAACTAAATGTCGAGCACGCTCGCCTCTTTGTTATAAACCAACGAGCATATTGATGTAACATTTCGTTGAGCGTAATGTTGTAACATTTCGTCGAGTCACGAGTGCGGGCGATGCGCGGTTGCAGGGTGACGCGGAGGGACAGGGACGAAAGACGCACGCGGTCCGTATTTACCCGTAACATAACGCCGAGCCTTCGCAGGAACGTTACATTACATGGAAATGCTTTGGAAACTGAGCTTTTGCCTATATTGTACCATTCGTAAGAACGTTACATTACACAGAAATGCTCCAGAAAATGCTGTAGTCTATCGTCATGTCTGCAGTTTTGTTTTATTTTCTAAAATATGTGATATTTCTTACATTAATGTGTAATAATGGTGGATTATTAACCGTTAAGTCTTTGTGAATATACATGAGTGTTAGTAAAAAAAACAAAGCAGTGCAACATCACTTTGCAAATTCTCTCAAGGAGTCCATGTGAGATCTCAGTAAAGTCCCACATCTTTACTGAGGACTCAAGGGGCTTAGGGGAGGGTATCTAATTTGCCATTTATCGTCTTTATCATCACTCATTTTCATTTACTATGAATTATATATTATTAATATATCACTTACTTGACACTGGCTAGATGTGCTAGACGCACGAAGCCATTATTTAAAAGAAAGAAAAAAAACAACAAATAAAATTTAATATACCGCCGGCTATATATTTTTCCGGATTTTAAAATGTAACTTTGTTTAATACTCGTTTACGTGGGAAATGTCACGGACAAACCCTAGTATATAAAATAAAGAACGTTAACAACCCTATCCCCAGAAATTTTCTTTAAGTCATCAACGTTATTAGCATCGATCAAATGTCGTGACTCCCTCCCAACCTGCCATTTACCGCGGTAATTAATTAATTTTTCACAAACCCATCGTTGTGTCGCTACCTTCGAGGAGTAGATGGCGCTGCCGTCCAGTAAACAGTGAGCTCCGTGTTTTTAATCGTAATTAAATCAATTAATGCAGTAATTATTGTCAAACTTAGCAGAACGTGTACTGTGCTATATAAATACCATGCTCAAGTGTTATCTCCAAAGAAGACAAGTTAAAAACATTGAATTATTGATGTGAAGATTGATGTAAAGTGACTGTTACAATTTTTGTGATAAACAATAATACAAAGGAATAAACATTTAAATATTTCGCAGATTAGGACTAAAACCTGTGCTACATCCTTGCTGTGCAATAATAACTTTATAATACGCTGTTTTGTGATATAATTACAAATAATGTAAGGTAAGCCGGTTACCATAATATTTAAACGAGACTCAGTTAGTGCAATAGTGATCCTTAAACTTGTTCTACGAAAGTCTATTGTAGCTTGAACATTTTGAACAGTGAAAAGAAACGGATTGTGTGACAGACAGCTGATGGTCAGCTGACTAAGTGGACAGACAAGCCGATCGCACACGACGACGGCACGACTAAACCCGACACTTCTATAACAGTAACAGATGCGCTATTTTGGCACTAAGTGTAACTGATTAGGTGGTTCAGTGGTACTGCGTCCTGTTACAGTCTATGAGATCGTGGTTCGAATCTGGTCGAGCAAACTTTCACTTTTGTTTATTTAGTAAATTGACTAGCCTTCTTTAATTTATTGTAAAGAACATTATTTACGAGAATGGCTCTCTGTACCAAGTGTGACAAATTAATCGTAAACAAACAATTCTTGAAGTGTTTACAGTGTGAAAAGCATTACCATCTGGACTGTACGAGCGTCTCCTTCGGCCGCTTTAAAATAATGACAGCTGAAAATAAAAAGTTTTTTAAATGCGATTCTTGTTATAAGACCATGCAAAGCAAGAACTCACCGCAACATAAAAATACAACTGCTACCTGCAACTACAGTAGTGAACGAGAAAACGTAACTCAACGCAAAAAAATCGTTATCAACATTCCTACGGACAACTCGTTTGAGGCCCTTTCTGATGACGATCCTGAGTACTCGTCACTGACTTCCACACCGAAAATAGACCTCAATAGAAGTTGTCCTACCACACAAACCTATAGTGATACAGAAAAAACAGACGAATTAAAACGAAAAATCATTAGCCTGGAAGAAAAATTAGAAATAGCTGAGAATGAGATAACAATATTACTGTCGGAGAATAATACCTTATCTAAAAAACTTAAGGAGTATGAACTCAAAATAAATCGTTTATCGCTCATTTGCAGAACCCCAAAAAATACTCCTAAGAAAAAACACCAAAAAAGGTTTTCTGGTAACAAATTGAACTTCTCACTTAACGAAGAAAATTCTCAGAAACAGGATGAAAATAGATCACCAATTCATCAAAAAACCACATGTCATTCGGAACACGATAAAAATACTGGCCCATTAGTTTCGAAGTCTCTGATTCCGGTGAAGACAGATCACACCAACAGCACTCCAGAGCAAAAAACCAGTTGCAACTCGATGTCTCGAAGTAAGTCGACGTTAGATGACGCTACTAGTTCTCCAGAGCAAGATATTAAACACATTTATTTATTAGGTGACGAATCAGTAAAAGGTCTATCTTTGGATCTCTTAAATTCAAGTTTCAGGAAACAAACATACAAATTTTATGCACACGTCATCTCAGGTGGCACTAGTGTGGAAATGTTAAATCACTGTGACTCCATAATAAATCAATTAAAGCCAAAAGACATTGTTATTCTGAGTTTTGGTATGCATGACAAAAATATTCATTTGTTACACTCAAATATTTGTATATTATTAAATAAATTAAAAATGTTTTCCGTGGTTATGTTGCCTGTATTTAATAATCGTTACTTCAATGATATTACTTTGAATTATTACATAAAACAGTGGACATACCACTTTTCCCACTGCTCACACATTGACTGTCGGAATTTCAACGGCAATAACTTAAATCGGAAGTTCAACGGCAAAAACGGCATGCGTTTAAAACAGTACCTTTGTCAACAAATATATTTTACTATCGACTACATTGAATATAAAAATCAGTACTTATCTTACGAATTCATCCGAAAACATATCAAAGAATCTAAAAAAGCAACTATTGAACAAAATAATATACCGAAAAAAGGTACAATACCTTTTTATTATAAGAAAATAAAAAAAATATCCGCTTTACCGCGCGACAATGGCAAAGTGACTTCCCCTAATAGCAATAGTAAACAGCTTTTTCGTGCCTAAATCGGAACAAAAATTTACTATACTTCACCAAAATATTCATAGCTTACCAGCCAAGAAAGAACTACTCGAGATAAGTCTGTCTAACATTAGAACAAAAGTAAGCCCAGATATCCTCTGTTTCACGGAAAGTTTTATAAAACAAGGAGAAGAAAAATCGTTTAATATTGGGAATTATAGTCTAGCATCAAACTACTCCAGACCACAAAAAAGAGGTGGATCTTGCATTTTAATTCGAAGAGGGTTAGAATATCAAAAGCTTACTTGTTTTGATGATTTGGCAATGATATTTCACTTCGAATGCTGTGCAGTACATTTGACCACAAATAATATTGTTATAATATGTATTTACAGAACTCCCAGTAGAATCAAACGACATTTAGAGTATTTTTTTGACAAAATTGACATGTTGCTTTTTAAATGTTTAAAAAAAATTCCAAAAAAGAAAATAATAATTACAGGAGATTTCAATATTGACATGCTTTTAAATAATCAAGATTCCATAAGATTTCGTGAAATTCTGAAAAAATACAATTTTACCCTAAATATAAGCAATCCAACCCGGGGGAAGGCATGTATCGACTTAATAATTAGTAATATCACAGATGCAAAAGGTTATACTCTACCCTTATGGTTGTCAGACTATGATACCGCGCAAGTTTTAGCATTTAGTATTCAGAACAAAATTGAGGTGCCTGATTTTCTGTTTATTTTCAAAAGGTGCTATTCACAAGAAAATATTGAAAAATTCAAAAAACACATAGATAGCCTCTCTTTTTGGAATGTTTATAACCAGACCGATCTAAATACAGCTTACAATGAATTTATTGAAATATTTACCTTGTTATATAACTTGTGCTTCCCCATAATAAAAAGTAAGTGTAATTCATCGAGTAAACTTAAATGGATTTCCAAAGGTCTTAAAACAAGCAGTCTGACAAAAAATTATCTTCGTCACAAGTACTATTCCAACAAAAGTAACAAAAATCGTGTTAAGTACCGGAAATATAACTACCTTTTTAAAAAGTGTATAAATTATGCAAAACGTATGTCAAATCAAAAATTCGTTTCAAAGAGCAGTAATATCTGTAAGGCAACCTGGACGGTTATTAAAAATGAAACTGCAGGAACGAATGTAAAAAGGGACTACACGAATAATATTATTAAAAATGGAGTAAAAATAACTGACCCTCTGAGTATTGCCTCGACTTTTAATGATTATTTTATAAATGACATAAATTATGATAATACCTCCTCTAACACTGACACGTTAAGAACTAGTTTATCTAACAGTATCTTTCTAACTCCAATTGATGAACATTATATATGTAAAGTCATTATGTCTCTGAAAAATTCACATTCTGAGGGATATGACTCCATAAATACTAAGGTAGTTAAGTTTTGCAAAGAAGAACTTAGCCCTGTGTTAGCCTTCCTAGTTAACTTATCGCTGTCGACCGGTCAATTTCCTGAAAAAATAAAATTATCAGTTGTAAAACCACTACATAAAAAAGGCGACAAATCAGACACAAGCAATTATCGGCAAATAGCTATATTACCGATTTTTTCAAAAATTTTCGAAAAGGTTATGCATTGTCAACTTACCGCGTTTTTCAACAAATATCAGGTTATCAAAGAATGCCAATATGGATTCCAAAAAAATAAATCTACGACATATGCAGCTTTCGACCTCGTACACGAAGTGTTGCAAAGTGTAAACAGTAAAAACTTTACGACAGTGCTATTCCTAGATATGTCGAAAGCTTTCGACCGTGTCCCTCATAATAGATTATTAAAAAAACTTGAATTAAATGGAATTAGAGGTCCTGCCCTTCAATGGCTAGAATCGTACCTCTCAAATAGAACTCAGTGTGTAGAAATAGTTCAAATAGATAAAACAAAAACGGTACACTCATACAGATCTGATTTTAAAGAAAATAAATTTGGGGTACCACAAGGGAGTGTCCTCGGTCCTCTTTTATTTGTCTTACATATTAATGACCTACCTGACATTATAAATCACAAAATGCTAATGTTCGCTGATGACATTTCAATAATTATCACAACTGACAAAAACTCTTCCTTGGACCAACATGAAATTGACATTATTAATACATTGACATCAATAATCAAATGGCTTTCCAATAATAATCTTAAAATTAACTTATCTAAAACCAATATTATAAATTTCAATTGTTTTCAAAATAAAACTATCAATATCAATTATGACGGACAAATTCTACGGAACGCTACTAGTGGTAAATTTTTAGGTTTAATAATTGACTCTAAATTGAAATGGAAGGAACAAATTGATAAAGTTTGCAATAAAGTAAATAGCTTTTCATTTGCTCTGTACAAATTAACCAAAGTAGCTAGTGTTCAAACTGCCATTACAGCTTATTTCGCGTATGTCGAGTCAATTTTAAGATATGGTTTATTGATTTGGGGCAATGGTACTGATATACAGAGGCTACTTATTGCTCAAAAACGTTGCATCAGATCGATTTGCTCCTTGCCGTCGGATGTATCGTGTAGGCCCTATTTTGTATCACTCAACATACTAACGCTCCCTTGCCTTTATATTTTAGAAGTAGCTCTATATGTTAAGCAAAATGAGCAAAGGTTTATACAAGCAAGAGATGTGACTCAACGAAGCTTACGATATCCTACAAAACTAGTATTGGGAACCGTTCCTAACACAGAGAAATATCTCAAAAACTGTTATGCCATGTGTAGGAAAATTTACAACAAAATTCCCAATAATTTCAAGGACCTACCTACTAGCCGCTTCAAATCGATGTTAAGGAAATGGTTACTGGATAAGGCGTTCTATTCAGTTGATGAATTCTTAAGGTATGAATTGTAAAACTTGCAATCTCAATGACATTGTTCAAAATAAATGACATTTGAAACATACCTGTTAAATTACCTGTTTTAATCGCGCTTACGAAATAACCAACAATCAATGTGTAAATCTGTAGCTACTTTAAATTCCATAAGTCTGAATGTAATATTTGCATGCTATTTAATATGGCTAAATAGGTTAAGAACTCATAATGTAATTTGACATCTAAATTGTACCCTATTTAATAGCAAATAAAGATATTTGTATTTGTATTTGTATTCGATAATGATTATTTTGTACTGGTAACATTATGTGTAATCAACACCAGGAACAATTAATTATATAGTGTTGTTTTAATGGTAATCGCATGTTGCGCGGTGGCAGTTTCCTTGTAAGCAAAACGGTTGGGATTGGGTTGAGATGAGTTTCTTGGGGCATTCTTCTCAATATCGTAGCCTTTTTGGAAGCCTCGTTAGAGTCACCGACGGACATTCCCCTCCCTCCTTTAGAATCACGACAAGCTGACTGACAGATCCCCCCGATACCATATATTTTTATTTAATTTAAATGAAATATAATTGATCATTCCCATTACAGTACAAAGTACTGTTACATTTTTTTTCCGGCTGTCCGATGTGATGTATGTTGCCTTTGCAGAATCTTTTAGAAAATACAAGCTATAAATAATACAGTAAAGGATTCTTAATCCTTTTCGATTTATAAATAATTACTAGGATTCCGACAATTACGAAAAAAGAGGGGAATTTAGAGGATAATTGATCGTCAAGGGATTCGTTTAAGGACTGGGTCCATCCCACGGTCGACTGACGAGCCCCATCCTAATCGCCCTGACAATTCCAAGGATTTCTTTAGAGACATTAAAATTCTTTCCGTAATGAATCTAGGCTTTTCTGGGGTCCTTTTTCATTAACTTTACCTGTGGGAATTTTACTGTTTTACCATATTTAAAATTTGTACATACATATATAATTACTATTACTATTTTGTATATTATGTTTATAAATGTATGTATGGTTAAACACATTGCCTAGAAAAACAATCCTAAATATGGACATGAAAACATTGATTGAAGACAGTATGTATCATACTGTAACTGATCACACTTCTAGAAATATGAAACAGCTGGTGATGCCCTGTTTTGGGCTTTCGTTTTCCACGTCGATTGATCTTTAGGGCGGGTATTGACTACAACATTTTCTGGAGCATTTCTGTGTAATGTAACGTTCTAACGAATGGTACAATACAGGCAAAAGCTCAGTTTCCAAAGCATTTCCATGTAAAGTAACGTTTCTGCAAATTCTCGGCGTTATGTTACGGGTAAATACGGACCGCGTGTGTCTTTCGTCCCTCTCCCGCCGCGTCACCCCGCAACCGCGCATCGCCTGGACTAGCGGCTCGACGAAATGTTACACCAATACGCTCGACGAAATGTTACACCAATGTGCTCGTTTATAACAAAGAGGCGATCGTGCTCGACGTTTAGTTCGTAAAAGGATGATACACTAGAACATATCATAGAGCGGCTCGTTGTTCTGTTACAAGTAAATGTTGTAGTCTATACTCACCTTTAGTCTTCTACATCCACAGACTTTCCGCCGTCTTGACCAGATCAGCATTTGTACAGTCAGCGTGATATAGTTGGTAGCGTCATTGTTGTCAAGAGCATGCTCCAGACTGTACATTATTTATTTATTTATTTTCTTTAACTGCGGTGTCTGATTGGGCAACAGTATCTTGACTACTACGTTTGCTGGTTTGCATACATACCTACATACATTCACGCCTGTTTCCCCAAAGGGGTAGGTAGAGGCGTATTATACCTACGCCTACACTTCGCCATTACATAGTTGGTCCCACATAATAGGTGGCAAGTCTATTCCCGCTTACCGGGCACTGTTATATTTGCCAGAGCCTCGTCCGTTGATCGGCACCACTTGCAGGTGAGCTTGGCTTGGTTTTCGTAGGTCTTGATAGGATCCCTATACACTGGTATCTTTGTGTTTCTTTATAATAGAAATAGATGTCAACATCTACATAAAGCTGTTTACTTCATTTCTAAAAATATGGTAATTTAATGTTTACGGTATGAAAAATACCAATTATAACCGACTATTTTCTGCCAATTCCAATAAGCAAAAAACATGAATAAATCCTTTAAGAAACCAAGCTACAGAACAGTTATTAATTCCTATTGAATTGCTCGTGATTATGATACTTTTACATAATATTTTTTGTATATTTAAATATACTTTCGAATACCTCATCCCATACTGGAACCCAATAACAGTAAGAAATATTTAAGCTTGAAATTTCACACACATTAAAATTTTGAGTCCGCATACTGTACGCAAACGACAGACGAGGCGGGTAGCCAGGTGCCATATTATAATTCCATTTAACCGCCGCTCCATTTGTATGGAATCCTACTGGTGTTCGTCTGCGTTCAGTTTGCCTTATGTGGGGTTTACACGAATGACTAAAGCCGCATCGACCGTCTAAATGGTAATTCGGGTAGGTCTCAAGTAACTAAAGCCATTTGTAGCCGACTAGCTACTTCAAATATGGATCCGTGTAAACCCCTCGTTATTGGGACTTAATGTGGATGAGGTATCGCGAATCGGCACGGGCACGGGTCGGCGGTGCTGAAGCGAGCTGCCCGCGCCTGGCCGCGCGCCCTGCTGCCCACCGCTCACCCGTGGCCGTGCTTGCAGGATGCACGCGGTCGGGCTGCACTCCGCGCTGGCCATCCGCCGCGAGCGCAAGCGGCGGGCCGAGCAGCAGCGCGCCAAGGAGCGCCGCTACTCGCTGCAGTCCTCCGAGTCCGGCGTCACCTCGCCGCACTGCTCCACCGGCAGCCTCGAGCGACGCCGCTTCCGCAAAACCAGAACCTCCGACAATGAGGTCGTCTCCTCCGTCGGCATGCTCCATCTCGGGGTTGTGTTCCTCGTCCTCGGCCTTTTCCTGGTCGGTTCGGGCTGGCTTCCCGACAACGTCACCTCCTGGAGCAGCGTCGGTTCTGTCAGCTGGTTCAACGAGCTAGTTTGCTCCGGTTTGTTCGCCCTCAGCATCGGAGTCTTCCTCATCGCTCTGCACAAATACTTAATTAAGAGTGAAGAAGATGCCTTGGAAGATTACGTCCAGAGACAATTAACGCGGTCTCGTTCTGGACATAGGTTGGAGAGAGATGCAGAGACTGGGGGCATGCACACGAAGAATGCGAGGCGAGCGCGCGCCGCTGAGGCGTTGCCGGAACCTGTCACGGAGACGTACAATGAGCCGCCTCCGGACAGAGCTCACGGGTTTGTCAACGCTCTGGCTTTGAATGGGGATGCTCTGCGAGAAACTCCGCTAGAGCAGATCGTTGAGGAGGAAATCTCTGTGACATCCGAGGGTGACAGGAAACTGGGCAGGTTCAACAAGGACACGTATTCGACACCCTCAGTGGCGCCCAGCCTGAGCCCGGGTTCGCCTTCGGACACCAGGGAACTGCTGTCGGATGGAAGATACATGATAATGTCGAGAATGTGAGCAGTCTAAATTTCGTCAAATCATTGACTTCGAACTATATTCTGACCTAACTTTCAGACAAAAATCAGTTGCTACTTTCATACTAAACCCACCTAAATATGTGATCAGATTATCAGTTAGTTTTTTAGCAATTCGGAGTCAATGGATTGTCGAAACACAATATCCCAATATCTAGTGAAGTGAATTGAACTTTTAATTATATTGTGAGTGGAAAAACATTCCTAAGTATTTAACTTTATTGCCTAAAGTATGAAATTTGTGTAATTGCTAACTTTGTATCTTGAGTGTGGGCTTCGAGCGCTTAGCGAAGTTCTAATGGACTTCCGTGAGAACTGCTTGGATTTACATTTTAACAGATGGACCAACTCTTCTGTAGATTCTAGCAGTAAGTTTTGCTCCTATTCTATCACTGCAATCTTGAATTATAAAATTAGAATATATTTTCCTGCGTAATTCAATTGTCAAGTTTTTCAATTCTTTCAGCACAGTATTTACTACATATATGATCTCAATTTCTGTATAAATCTAGATTGCAATGGTAAATGGAGCATCTTATGTGAATATTTAATTACGATTGTCATTCTGTGTGTATTGGCTTGAGACTGATTGTTATACTGTTCTTATCTTATTAAAGCTTTGGGGCCAATCGTGGTAGATATTAAGCCAAATCGAAGCATTGGCCAATGTGCACATTATGGTCGTGATGTGCACATTCGGCAACATATTTTTATCAGAGTTTTGGTGCACATTTTGGCGCTTACATGCACATTTCTACTTTGGATTTTTTATGACCGCGATTGGCCCACTCGAACTTTTGTATGTACGATATTACTGTTTGTTTGTATTATATCCTGTTAAATTGTGATCAAGTTTGTTTCTTCTAACAAAAGTATTTGAATTTTTAAACAAATCCCATTTTGAAACCAATTTTTGATGTTAACAAACCTTTTTATATACCCCCCTTACAATATTGTGCCAAAAACTTAAGGCCCTAATTTGAACTGGTTTTTACTACATATTCTATGTATATTTCTAATTCTTTATTCCATACTTTTCGTTACTTAGGAAAAGAAGTTGTGAGTTTTATGTTTAATTTAAAAATTAATAAGTTACATTTATTTATGGCTGTGAAATTAATTCCCATAGAGACTTCAGTCATATGAGATGTCAAATTATATGTATACAAAGTAAACCATTGATATTATATAAATTAAGCTTTCATGAGACACGAGCTTATAGTTTCACAATGCTCAAACAGTTCGTTTTCACACCTATTTAATATTTTATCCCTTCTTCGTAATTTTATCTTTCTCTTTAAAACTCTGGACATGATCGACTTGAACTCATATTTGTGTATAGATTATGTATACAGAATGAAAAAATCTTTACAATATAATTATATTAAATTACCGTGCTATTAATGTATCTAGTAATGGTGGTAAATTTCCAAAACATGATCCACGTGTCTTCCACGCGTATTAATCTCTTTTTATTCATAAATAGCTAGGTTTCATTTAAAATATGTGATTACATGATCTGGCAGGTTTTTAAATAAAAAATTGTTCTCAGGATCAGTGACAAC
This sequence comes from Musotima nitidalis, assembly GCA_949126915.1. Taxonomy (NCBI): domain Eukaryota; kingdom Metazoa; phylum Arthropoda; class Insecta; order Lepidoptera; family Crambidae; genus Musotima; species Musotima nitidalis. The sequence continues at coordinate 1,535,973 of OX421422.1, forward strand.
AAGTAATTTTAATATATGTAAGTTAAGTACATGTACAAGTAATTGGAGGATTGAAAATTTGTTTTTATCCCTGGCTACATGTTTAAAAATAATGCAAAAAATATTTCATTCTGTATATAAGTATTTCAATTGATTAAAAGAGTATTCATCAGTGTTTACAAATTTCTGCTATGAATAATAGATTATGATGTTTGATTGATAATTTTTAATAATGGCTTGTGTGTGTTTCGCACATTTTGCCAGTGTAAGATGCAAGTATAAGATATATTATCTAATAATATTTAATTCATATTAAATGAGAATGAGTGGTGATAAAGATGATAAATGAGATGCCCTCCCCTTAAACCCTTTGAGTCGTCAGTAAATATGTGGGACTATATTGAGATCTCATTTGGACTTCTTGAGAGTATTTGGAAATTTTGGTTGCACTGTTTTGTTGTTATTTACGAACACTCATTCACGTTTACAAACCTTAATAATCCACCGTAATTACACATTAATGCTCAAAATAACACAATTTTTTTAAAATAGAACAAAACTGTAACGTAAACAAAATTTAAAAGACCTATCTACTTTTATAACTTATGTTTGTTTACGAAAACATTAGAACTAATCATGACACAAGATTCTGTGTTAATATTAGTACTAATGTGGACCTTTGTTAGTCTCATAGAGAAAAATACAATTATGATTCCAAAAATTTAAACCCTTCAAATTTTACAAACATAAATAGTAAAATCAGTCTAACCTTTCTAAACAAAGATCCATTTTCATATAAATAAATATATCAAAGCCTACATAAAACATGAGCCTGGTCGCATAAAATGTAAGAGAACTTATAATTAAACCATTCCTTTGTCAACCTTTTGAGTTAATCAAATAAGAGATAATCGAAATCCTATTGTTTCCTGTCTCTTGACTGTCATCCTCCAACTCACAGAACAAGTGGATTTTGCATTCTAAACATAGGCAGGATTGGAGTTCTCAAATTTTAATGGCGGCGATTTCACACTCGTCGTTCAGAATTTGGCAGCTGCTAAGCGATCTAAACAAATTCCTGTTTAATTTTGAAGCTAATCGTCACTAATGTTTTATGGCGGATTTATTGCAGTATTGGCTAAACTTGTTTTTATTTATTATTTCAGCTGTTTCATATTGCCGTTATGTAAGTAGTCCGTGAATTATAAGAGGATATGGCTACACATGTGTATTGAATGTTTGTATTTTGATGAAGCAAATATCGAGACGAACACTGAGTTCACTTAATAGTAGAACGGTTACTTATTCGAATAGTAGTAAATGTTTCAATTAATACTAAAGCTGGTCTTTCCGAGACATTCGTCGTCAATTTCATATGACTAGGCATTTTACTATATAAAGAAGTCTACCAAATAGTCGAATACTAGACTGGCCTATATTTTGCATAAAACTACCATTTACACTGTATTACAACCTGTAGAAAGACTTACGTAAATTCTTTACGCTGTATATACATTTAAGAAAACTCAATCAGAAAAAGTAAGTAATTCTCTTCATAAATTAAAATTTTATATCTAAATAAACCAACTTATTTGAATATAAATTCTTAACGGCAAAGATCTGCCGAAGAGACAGGAAACGATAGAATATCAGTTGATATTTCAAGCCACGGGTATCTTACTCGTGGCTTGAAAGTTTAAATACTTCCATCCTAACTTATGACAAAGAAAACCGTTCTTTTTAATATTTTCTTGCTTCAATGCTGTACTAAAGAAGTTATAATGAGAGAACTTAGCAAGTTTAGAAAGGTCATTGTGATATCTAAGAATTGGTCCAGCAATGTTTTTTCTAACCCAATACTGAATAATAATACAACTCAATTTCCTTTAACAAATTATAACCTTAAAAAAAATGTGTAGTATTCGTTTTAAACTGGTCGATATTAAAAGAAGTCATTGCAATTCAATAGTTTTTGGGTTCAAGTTTATCCTGTCCTGTTTAGTAACATTTTTTATTCTCTACTCTAGTCATAGTTAAGGAGCTGTTTATAAAATATTGCCTTAATATCATGTACCTAATTGTTTCACGAGTATTGTATATTTTAATAGCACAAATTTTTAAACCTAAATTTAATGTGTAATTAATAAATAAGATGAACGTTTTAAAACCTGTTAAAATAATCTATTCTGTCTTATTTCAGGCACCGAATTTTGTGCTGGTTTTAAACGTATTTCCATAAATTATATAAGTAGATTAAAATAAACTTATAGTTCTATTATATGTCTAGAGTGGGCTAGCTTGTGTGTGGATATTAAATTGTAAGCAAGAAGAATGGATAACACTAATAACATAATAACTGGATAGATAACAACAATGATTTTTATTGTTTTTCAGATTAATATTTCTTCCTACCCCCAAATGTAATACATTACTTAAAAGTCTATGTAAAATATAAAATAGCTTTTGTTCACTTTTACTGATGATCATGATCATTGAGCGTACTTTATTCGAATGTACTTTCAACGAAATTTACTTTCATTGCCAGCTACTAATGTTCTAAAAATGTATAAAAATAATAATGAATGGCCTGATAAATTTATGAGAATTTAACATTACTTAATATTATAATGAAGGTACTTATTTATTCCAAAAAACGAATTGTAATCAATAAGAATGTAAAAGAGTTTAAATGTTGTAAAATAATTGCTAATCTGCACTGGGACCGGGTAGTGGAGTATAACCCAATATAGTCTCAATTTGTTTTGTGAGAGGAGGGCAGTGATCAGTAGTGGGCCGTTAGTTGGCTGAGATGATGAGGAGAATGGTACAATTTCTCGTTGGACAGCTCATGCACTATAGCTGACATAGAAGTGCACAATTTAATTATGAAATTTCTCGTGCCTATACAACTTTGTACTTAAGATATTAGAGTAATTTTACTATATTAAAATCGCAGTTTGTTTCATTCAATGTATATAGGTACTCCATAATCTCATAGTAATTTCAGAAAATATATATTTATACCTACTGTTTGATTTAACTATTATTGTTTTTTTTCGTTACAAGTTCGTCTTCTATGGAAAAATTAAGAAAATTAATTATGACATTGTAATTAATTTATATCTAAAAAGCAAATAAAATAAACAAGAAACAGGAAATTTATTGATCGAACTCGTCGCACATAAAATAAATAAGCATTTTGAAATTATTAACACTATTAGAAATGCTTAAATTCTTATAGCAAAGAATTTGAAACATGAAGTAGAGTGACATCACTTGCTAACTATGATTTTTATAAATATATATAAATTTTGTTTCCTAATAGAAAATTTGGAGGCGAGCTTGTTCGAAATACGTACTTATTCTAAGATTATATCCATTGATTTTCAAATTCATTAATATTATGTATGTAAGTAATGCTCTTTCATATAATGTACTTTGAAATTTAACACAACGCTTTTTAAGAAATTGTAGTGGTTGACACACATCGAGTTCCAGGGGCTATAACGGTACTATTGGTGTTTAATATTAATGCTGTTTCTGAGCTAAGCTCTTGCTGAGCTTCGTGGGTTTCACGTGCCCAATAATAGAAAGCAGCTACACCGCCGCTTTGTTTACTGTCTGCGCGCAAATAATCATAATAATTTATGCCATATAATCATGTATGTCAAACAATATCCATCACTGGATCTTAAATTTATTTACAATGAGCAATCGTGCGTAGTCTGGATGAGTTTTCTCGCAACTTTTATCTAGTCATCTGCCTACCATGTGAAGGCCTGACTACGTATCGTTGTCAGTCACAACGCCATTCAAAAACCATGGCATTAATGACCGAACAAAGAATTTCATATGATTTTGACAGTCCATTTTAATAAAGACTTCATGTGTATATATGGCACTCAATGTGTCAATCGCCCAATAAATACAAAACTCCTGTGATCGTAAGGAAAATTAGCTGGTTGTGTTACGTTGTCTTTTGTTGGTAGATATTAATTTCATTGGGAAACACGTAGTCGTATAAATAACGTTTTACTTTATACGTCTCATGTGTAATATTATTACTAAGAATTTTGGTGTTGTGAGCTCAAGATGTGTATTTATGTGTATGTTATGTGTATTTTTAAAACAGTTTCGGTGTTGTGGAAAATTTTTTATAAACGCTTTTGCGCATTTTTTATCTATACACTATAATGTAACGCATTGCACGGTTAGGTGGTTAGGGAGTTGGGTGTCTTCAGAAAAGTTTAGGGATATTTTATTTATCAAATAAAGGCACTACGTCAATGGTAGTATTCATCTGTATTGTAACAGCGCAGAAACATTAATTACTAGTTCCATTATATCACGTAAATAGAAGAGAACATTCTATTATTCTGTACATATTATCACGCCTGTTTCTCCAAAGGTAGTACAGAGGCATTCAGTACGCCTACATTTTACTAGTTGTATTGTTGGTCCCACCGGGAACATTTATGGTCGCTAGAGCCCCGTCCGTTGATCGGCAGGTGCACCAGTTGCAGGTGAGGTAGGCCTTTTTTGTTTTTTTTTTGTTATACGCCGGTAACAAAATGCGTTTACGCACTGCCTACCAGCCAAAGGGGGACCGAAAGGGGGTGTAGGACTCACCACCGGCAGACGCTACTGCCAGCAGTAATACTAAAAATCTTCCGACGACGCCCGCCGCTTGTTGAGAAAGAGGCGGGGTGCCAGTACCTGGGTTGCAGCTCTGACACCCCGCCCGCGGCCAACATCCCCCGGACCGAAACCGGGAGGACCTCCTCAGAGAGACGCTATGGACGCGCCCCTCCTACCTCCTTGTGCGACCATAGCGTGTGTGGCCGACTTCTCGGAGGGTCCATGGTTAGACAGCAGGGCCTGCAGACCCTGCCCCCACTGCCTAAGACCCTCCTGGCGCTGCTTGACGGGCCCTCCTGGCCCGCCCGCTGCTCCCTTCACAGGTCTCTCTTAGTTTCCCCCCCGGTAGACAGTACTAAGGGCACCCAGAGGCGCCAATCTCTGGGTGTTACCTTTTCCCTAGCGCCTTCTGCGCCCCACCGGGAGGTACTCAGCCCCCCCACCACGACAAGGTGGAGACCAGTCGGGGGGGTAGGTGAGGTTGGCCTGGGATCCTCAGATCTTGGTAGGAGCCCTATACACCACACATATACTATTACTATGTGATATGTAATATTACGCTGCAAATCTTATAATAGCACGAATAAGCAAGAACAAACAAAAATTTCAATGAACTCTGTCTGTACGTATATTGTGGGCTACTATAAAACTTCAAACTCTGTCAGAAATATTCGTAGCTATCAATTTTGATGTTCTGATATCGAGTTGAGATATTTTTTTATTTATTTATTACAGTTATCGCGGAACAATTATCGCTTGCTCCGTGCCTCGAAAAGCACGTTAAGCCGTTGGTCGACTGTCATGAATATTTTTGGCAGTCGTTATTCGGAAGTCTGTGTCTTTTAGCATCCTATCAGCTGGTTTAACCATAAAATTATCTTAAGACGGCAGTTGCTCCATGTAATAACTGAACGCTGCCATTTCTGGTTAGTCCAGAGATCAGACCCTGTCGGCCTTAAGCTTAAGGGCGCGTTCCCACTATGTCGTAACGACTAATTTATCGTTCGAAATTTGTCTGTATTGTTCGAAATGTGTCGTTCTAAATGTGAACACCTCCATTTAAACATATAAGCCACGACACTTAAAACTACACGATTATCTGGCGTCATGACACGGTGGGAACGCGCCCTTAGTCTAGTGCAAGCGGGATAATGCTAAAGATATGATGACTGTTTAGTGAACCAAACTGTTTAGACAACCAAACAGCAAAAAAAATACGATCACAAGTCAAACTATGTATGTTTGTCAATTGTTTCTTTTACGTCAGAAAAAAATTTTATATTTTATATTTTTTGTTCACCATTTTTTGTTCTTTGATGGCGTGCGCAATGAAATTTGAAGTTTGAAATGTAACAGTAAGATTATAAAGGAAGAAAAACTTCTTTTACGATCAATGTTATTTTTAATGTACGAGCCCGTAGTGAATGAGCGCGTTATTTTACAAGTTAATTCTTTCATAATAGCCAAACTTGAGAAAATGACTTTTTACTTTGAATATATAATGCCCTACGGAAACTGTTACAATACAAAAGAATATTACCGTAAGACTTAAGATTATGTTTTAAAACTAAGACTTGTTTATCAAACATAGGATTGTTTTTGTAAATTTTATACTAATCAATGCATACATTAAATATTATTTAGTTTTAACACACTATTGTTAAATTATTATATATTTGAAGGACTGAAGCGCCAGCACAATTTATTATACAAACTTGTATTTAAAACATAATATTATATTTTAAGCATTTACTGAAAACAGGTCACTACTTTGTTTTTATTTACTGTTTTTTTATAAATTTTGAAATTTATATTTGGACGGCGTTATGTAAAATGTACCAAACCCTAAAATGTAATTTTACTTATTCAAATAATAATATTTAATTTCCTTTGGAGTAAAAGTATATAACGCAGAGATTGATGACACGAAACTTTCAAAGAGTTAAAAATATTGAATGTCTTCAATAATAAATTCATAAAAGCTGGATCTTTGTTACGTAACACCGTCTTATTATTATTAATTAACTACAGTAATAAATTCTCTCATATCATCCATATTTTATAATATTCTAAACCTTTAAATTTTTTATATATAAATTTATGTTATCCTTCTATAAGTGTTTTTTATAAAGCAAATTAAATTTAGGTAATAATATCGAATCTCTTTTTACTTTAATAAAATCATTATCAATATTTTATATAAATCTGTAGTACAAGTATTTAAAAATTTATTATAAAAATTAATCCTCTTATTAAATAGAGTTATCGTTCGCAAATCATTCCGCGTTAGATATATGATAATTTTTTTCACTAAATTTATTATTACTTACACATTATTAATTAATAAATTAAATACAAATTAATGTCGGCTTTTTCTTTACACCGTTCTCTTTTTAAAGACATCTAGAAATTTGCGCTTAGTTTAGTGACAATACATACATAATTATCTAATTCTTTCTTTATTTTAAATAATGGCTTCGTGCGTCTAGCACATTTAGCCAGTGTCAAGTAAGTGATATATTAATAATATATAATTCATAGTAAATGAGAATGAATGGTGATTAAGATGATAAATGGTAAATGAGATACCCTCCCCTAAGCCCCTTGAGTCCTCAGTAAAGATGTGGGACAATACTGAGATCTCACATGGACTCCTTGAGATAAAATTTGAAAAGTGATGTTGCACTGTATTGTTTGATTTACCAACACTCATGTATGTTCACAAACACTTAACGGTTAATAATCCACCATTATTACTCATTAATGTTAGAAATATCACAAATTTTAGAAAATAAAACAAAACTGCAGACATGACGCTTCACTTTCCCGCCAAGAAGTCCAAATACAGACTTGGTAACGGTACATCAAGGAATTTTTTTTTTGAATAATGGCTTCGTGCTTTGCACATTTAGCCAGTGTCAAGTAAGAAATACGGGTCCATATTGACTCACCTAAAGTTCTTTATCCGAAATTGTTCTTCCTAACAATTTGTAATCCGAATGATCACTCCTCCTAAAATTTTTAATCCTAAAGTTTTTATTCATACTATTTGTAGTGCTACCGTCGATGTTCATAACACTCATGTTTCCGAAAATTGTTATCAATAAAATCGTTAACATACAATATTAAAGCTCCTACTGTTTTTTATCCTAACGTTTTTATCCCTAAACATAATTACCATAATATTTTCACTCATACTTAGAAAGAAACATTTATCTACCAAATGTAATAAAAATATATGATATTATCATTAGAATGATTAAAGGTTGTTTCACTGATTTTTTGGCTTAAATGAATGAAAATCATAAAATACGACTGATTTACGGTTATGTTTATGACTTTTTTCGTTTTCGATTCGTTTCTGGTACTTCGCCGGCCGCTGACGCGGCACGCTCGCTTCGCTCGCTCGGCTCGTACGTTGTGTGGTCACAGTTGTAACCTAACCTAAACCAAGAACTATAAATATGACCGATTTTTTTATTACCTATAGCCGCTAATATTAAACTACTTTAGTTGAAATGTGTAAATGAAAACATGTATTTAACTACTTGTACCAGGGTACTGGTATTCTTATTTGTTATCATGTTATGTGTAAATAACTAAAACTGTAAAAGTTACGCAAAATTAATGTAAATAATACTGATTATTATGAATAAAAATAAATCTAAACAAAAAAGGTATGACTTTCAATAATAGTGTAAAAGATGGTTATGTTGACAAAATATAGGAAAAGAAATAATAGTATAATAGATGTTTATTGCTACCGACATTATGAAGTTGAATGATTCGGAATTAAAACATTAGAGACAGAGTAGTTAGTAATTGTGATTGTTAGGATGAAAAATATTAGGAAGAACATTTTCGGAGTTCCAATTTTCGGAGTTGAAAATTTAGGTGAACTTTGGCGCACCCAAGAAATACATACATTAATAACATATAAATTATAGGAAATGATAATGAGTAGTGATAAAAATGATAAATGGTAAATGAGATGCCCTTCCCCTAAACCTCTTGAGTCCTCAGTAAAGATGTGGGACTGTACTGAGATCTCACGGACTTCTTGAGAGAATTTGAAAACTTATGTTGCACTGTTTTGTTTCATTTACCACCACTCATGTATGTTCACAAACACTTAACGGTTAATATAATCCACCGTTATTACACATTAATGTCTGAAATAAGACAATTTTTTGAAAATAAAACAAAACTGCAGATATGACGCTTCACCTTCTCGCCAAGAAGTCTTACGTCAAGGACTAATTAAATGACAATTTAACGTCAAGATGTGACGTATTACCACTGAGAAGTGACAAACCGCCTCAAATCGGTCAACTGAATGATAGTACGATTGTTGTACGATAATACTCGTGTATTACTAATGTTTGTATTGGATAATGCCCACCAGCGACATCTAATGACTTATTTCTCTTCTGTGGGAGGCCTTTGTTCGGTTTGGTAAGGAAGAACTTCGAGCTGATGATGATGCCTAGTGGATGCAGATAAATACGATTGTAGCAATTAACAATGTCGTAAATGAAAAGTAGTTTCTTTTAACAATATCATATAAGTGATAATAACGACTTTTTACTTACGACATTGTTTAAAGTAACGGCTTTTCACTTACGACATTGTTAATTGCTACTGTTGAATTATTTGACAGTGATTTCTACAGTTGTAACTTGGGTAAAACATCAGATATTCATCAAATTTAAGTGCGATATAAAATAGCAAATATCACGCAACTCCACCCTATATAAAGCCCACTTATACGAATTACCATTAATTCAAGGACTCTGGCTAGACATCGTGTCTGAGAGCAAATAATTGAGTCTGAATATACATATAAAAGTTTTTGATATACCCGGACGCGTCTTGCTTTATGTAATGAAAGAAATAAATTGAATTAGCATTTCTTTTATTCTGTCAATGTTTTCCTACATTAGTTAGTTTATGAACTACCGCACCGACTTTAAAGTTTTCTGCTAACCCTAAGGTTAACTGAAGGAGAATGCCGTATGGCATTAAGTTCGTCTTTTGAAATACTTTTAAGTGTGCAATAAAGATTAAATAAATAAATAGTGTGTAGGTCACTTGTGTCACACAAGGGTGTAAACACAAGGGTGTTACTAGCCTAAAATAGTGCCTGTAACTGGGAACACGGATGATGGGCAGCAGCGTCTTCCTGCAGACTGGCTTGAACTGTTAACACCAATCCGCCTGCCTAACGTGGTGATTAATGGCAAATACCCTCGCAACTATTGGTGTGGCCTAAGTTCGGCAGTGGATTTGATATGGCCGTAATGATGATGATGAATCTTGTCCAGGATACTAGGTCAGAAACGAACATCGAACCACACAGAGTTTTTCGTGGTCAGTCCTCGGATGGGTGGTCGCTTGTGTGGCATTTAACATCGGACGCTACTGTGCTTCAAAAGGCACGTTAAGCCGTTGGTTCCTGCTAACACTATATGTGGTAGACGTTAAGCCAGAGGCCTAATTGGGTGGCTTGAATAATTCTAACAGCAGGACGCCTACACCTGCCTCTGCCTATCCGCACTGGGTCCGGTAGGACTGGTGGAGTAAGACCTCATACCCTCTCACCTTGGTTTGGGGGAGGCGGCGATGCTCAGCAGTGGGGCGTTAATGGGCTGGGATGATAGCCTGTAGACCTTTGGCAACATCGAGGTAAGGTGTAAACATGTTTTCCGGTGCATCCTCTTGTAATCTATTGAAACGACCAATGTAGCGAGGAGGTTTTTCGATCGATCGATCGATTCCCTCTTTTTTTAATACTCTAAGGTGGCAATTAACCATGCGTTCTATCTGATGAAAAGTGGTCACAGCAGCCTATAGACGATTGCAACACCAGAACCACCCACTAAGGACATGCTGCTGTTGTCCCGAGCGCGTCGACGACCGTTTAAAAACTGTTAAACACCCTTGAGTAATTATTTCTATGAGTTATAAAAAGGTATTTTCGAAATCAATATCAACACAGATGGATTGAGTTGACTATATAATCTTGGTACGTTCGTTACTAGCTCAGAGAGTGTGTAATATGTCCTGTTTAGGAGTCAAACGACGTGGGTTTGATCCCTAAACAGTGGAGTACCAATCACCAAATCGGTCAAAGCTCTAACAGATGGCCAGTATAGTCTTTTCATTACAAGTATGTATGTATATGTATGTAAACATTTTAGAAATAATTGTTTATTTTTGGTATTCTTCCTCTGATACGAAGAAAAGAACGCTCGAGTAAAGTCACAGCCGTCTACTAGTTATATTTTATTAAAATTTATATATTTTATATTATTTGTTACAGATATGCTCCAATCCTTATTGCAGCCAAGGGATAATCAACGACGTAAGTTATTTCAGAATTGTTTCTTCTCTAAAATAGCCTGTACTTTGTGTTTGTAGACAGCAGATGGTTATTAAATACATCTACATACAAACATTCACGCCTGTTTCCCCGAAGGGGTAGGCAGAGGCATATTAATACGCCCACACTTCGCGAATTACATAGTTGTTCCCACGTAATAGGTGGCTAGCCTATTGCCGCTTATCGGGCACTGTTTTGTTCGCCAGAGCCTCGTCCGTTGATCGGCAGGTGCACCACTAGTAGGTAAGATTGGCTTGGGCTCCTTAGGTCTTGTTAAGGTCCCTATGCACCCTTAAATTTAATTTAATACATCTGTTTATTGTATAACACTACTAACTTTCGACGACCGATATGGCGTGGAGGTCAGTATACCTGCACTTCACTCCAGAAGTCGTGGGTTCGATTCCCACACAGGACAAATCCTTGTGTGCATGATCATGAGTATTTGTTTTGGTCTGGGTAGGTCTGGTAGGAGAACTCCTATGTATATTAAGTATGTATTTACAAAAAAAAAAGTATTTAAGTTTGTTTATCCATTGTTTAGTATCCATAACACAAGTTCTTAATGATACTTATCTTGGAACTAAATAATTGGTGTAATTGTCAGAAAATATTTATTTATTTATTTAACTTTTTATTGTGCTGTGTGGTACCGGCTTAGAATAGTATTATCTCCTCTTAACTTATGGGATAATCGTAAGAGTCGACGAAAAGAAATCCTGCCGGATGATGAGCAGCACCGTCAATCCTGCGTACTGGCTTCCACTGCGATCACTAACCCGCCTGCCCAATCGTGGGAAAATAAGCATTTAAATGAATATATATGTCCTGTGTGGGAAATGAACGTACGACCATAGTAGCGGAGTGAAGGTATAACCTTGCAGTCTCTCATGTCCAGATCCTCGACGTCTTTAATATCAAATCTATTAAAAGTTAAGAATTCCATCCAGTCGACTAGACGTCGGCTGGCAAAGATTTATTGAAATAAAGCCAAGATCAATCTCAACCAAGTCACCTTCGAAACGATAAAATTATTCAATAACTAGAACTTTACTTCTATATTAATTGAAATATATGTTTAAAAGAACTATTTAATAATAATAAATAAATAAATATTTTCTGACAATTACACCAATTATTTAGTTCCAAGATAAGTATCACTAAGAACTTGTGTTATGAATACTACACAACGGATAAACATACTTAAATACTTTTTATATATACTTAATATACATAGAAAAACACCCAGACCAGAACAGATATACATGTTCATGCTTACAAAGATTTGTCCTTTGTGGGAATCGAACCCACGACCACTGGAGTGAAGTGTAGGTATACTGACCTCCGCGCCATATTTTTACTCCTCCACTTTTTTACTACAATCTCTTCATATTGCTTACCAAACAAAGAAAATATTAATGAGTTATATTTTTACAATCATTCAATAACATGCGAATTCTGAACAAAAAATATTTTTTACTTCTTGATTCGATCAATAACATTCGACATATTTGGTGGACATAGAAATCTCAAAATGAACTTTAACATGTACAGATTTTACTGTTAACATAATTTTGAGTTTCGCAATATTATAATAGGTTGGGGAAAAAGTCTTTTCGTATTTTTGTATGAAAAGTCAAGACATTTTTTTCAAAGTTTATTTACATTTATTTACAATATAATAGGTTGGGGATAAAGTCTTTTCGTATTTTTGTATGAAAAGTCAAGACATTTTTTTCAAAGTTTATTTACATTTATTTACAATATATATGTACCGTTTTGTTGAATAACTTCTGCCATTTTGTGGGCAGAGACATTATCCCGTTACTGTAGAAACTTTGGGACTTCTGATCAAAAAAACGGGACAAATAGTTTTGGCAGTCCTCTCTTGAGGTCAACCTTACAGAACCTAAAGAATTCTGCAGAGACCGAAACAGGTGAAAATCTGAAGGCGCAAGGTCAGGGCTATATGGTGGATGCACTAGGACCTCCCAGTCGAACTCTCTTAATTTTTGCTGAGTGGCTAAAGATGAGTGTGGTCTAGCGTTATCGTGATGAAAGACCACACCCTTCCTGTTGATCAATTCCGGCCGTTTTCTCTCGACTGCTTCCTTTAATCTCATCAGTTGCTGGCAGTAAAGATCAGAATCGATGGTTTTGCCGGGCGGTAAAAGCTCATAATAAACAATGCCCTTCCAATCCCACCATACACACAGCATCACCTTATTTCGTGTTAGGCCAGGTTTGGCCACAGTCTGTGAAGCCTGGCCAACTTTCGACCACGACCTTTTTCGCACGTTCTTGTCGTACGTGATCCACTTTTCATCGCCAGTTATCAATCTCTTCAAAAACGGTTTGGTTTCATTACGTCTCAATAATGAATCGCAAATGAGTACACGGTTCATTAAGTTTCTTTGAGTGAGCTCGTGTGGCACCCAAATATCGAGCTTTTTTGTATAACCAGCTTTCTTCAAATGGGTCAAAACTGTTTTGTGGTCAATTCCCAGTTCTTCAGCTACATCGTAACTACTAATATGCCGATCTTGCTCCACTCTTTCAAAAATGGCATCCATTTTATTCGTAACAGGGCGACCAGAGCGAGGTGCATCTTTAACATCAAAATTTCCGGACTGAAAACGTTTGAACCAAATTTGTGCTACTCTTACTGACACTGCATCAGGTCCATAAACATCACAAATTATTTTCACTGCTTGAGTTGCATTTTTGCCTTTTTTATAATAAAATTTTAAAATGTATCGAATTTCTTCATTAGATTCACTCATTTTTACGGAGAGAAAAACAAATGAAAAATAGCGGGAAACAACTTTTTTTTATTTTTTTCTTTTCTTTATAATGGAACCTTTTTAATGTTACCAAAACCAGCCAGACACAAATAGTACAGTCTAAAAAATTTTATAATAAGTTTATACCTACGTTATGCGAAAAGACTTTTTCCCCGACCTAATATATGATTTTTGGTTAAAATTTAAAAAAATTATAACTCTAATCATACACTTCCTGGCAATTAACTGAAATGAGGAAGATCTATAGCGAATTCTGAAATCTCGCCGAAAATCATCTCTCTGACGCTTAATATTTGTCGCAAAACACACAACTCTGTTGCGCAACATCGAGCCATAGTGAACCACAGCACTGTGATCAGTATGTTAAGAAATCTTTTAGACTGATAAAGCAGAATATTTGTTGCAAAATAATTGACATCTAAAGAAAAATTTGGCTCTTAATTCAGTCACGCATCTCTTAAACTGCTAAAAAAGTAGGTCTTTGTCTAACATCCCTTAATAAGTGATTATTCGACTTTGTGTCATTAATTGACACAAACTCGAATTACAACCGTCAATCTTCATAAGTATTCATAACATTTGTGTGTGTAATTTTGTGCTGTTGAAAGCGAACTTGACTCTCACTACTTTTGTGAGGAGTATAGATTCTACACGTGGGAAGCCAGCACATAGTACATATTGATTTAATCCTCACAAATCCTTACAAAATGTTTGAGTTCAGAGATGTTTTCACATGTTATAAATTTACTTTTTAAAGGTATTGTGATGTGAACAGATGACATAAATTCAAGCAAAACCATAAACATCATAATTTTTCTTCTAAATAATCGTTAATGACATAGAAAGATTTTGTAATTAAAATATTTTTAGTACTGTTTCAAATGGGGTAACTGGTTTTGGAGGGCTTTTAATTTCGGAGGTAGTTGATTGTTAACTGTAATGGCCATGTAGTATGCGTTTAGACTGAGGTTAACTGTAGGTATAACTAGATTGTTCTCACGGCGGCGTCGAAATGCATATCGGCCCTGTTTATCTCCTACTTTATAGTAGTAAATTAATTTTGATAACGTAAACGAAAGTCAATTATTTAAGTACTACTTAATCATGATAACTAGAGTGTGTTTGAAAGTACAACTAAAGATATAGATGCACACAAATAAACCTTTACTTCGTCAAATCCACTGAATCCCAAATGGCCCAGCTAAAAACCAGCGCTAGAGCATTGTCTTAAAACATTTTATTGATTCAGGATTCAGGCGTTACTTTGTGGAAATCCATTGTAAGCAAATAATTGTTACAAAGTTATCTTTTTAAACCATCAACTAACGAGATGGATTAGGGGCAGGCATGTTTTACCGTTCTTATTTGACTGTGGCGTCACGTGACCTTATATCATATTGTTTATCCCAGTCCCTGAAAAGGTGCTATTCCCTAAATAAAGGGAGAGCTCTGTCCTCAATGAGCACGTGCCCCTGCCGCGTGCCTCAACAGCCTCCAGAGACAAATATACTGAATGTGAAATACTGAGTTACGTTATCGTAAATCAAATCAAATAATTTATTTGCGATAACATAGGTACATTCGTACATAGGTAGATAACATTATGTTTAGTAGTTTCACTATGTTTTACTTTCAATGGCGTGGAAATGTTTAGTAGGAAAAATATAAAATAAAATTAATATTATAACTCCATTATTCAAATATTATGTTTAGTAGTTTCACTATGTTTTACTTTCAATGGCGTGGAAATGTTTAGTAGGAAAAATATAAAATAAAATTAATATTATAACTCCATTATTCAAAAAAAAATAAAAAATATTTTAATTAAAATAATTATATTCTAAGTCAATTTAAAATAACAATTTTTTGATAATTTATATAATGTCAAGTTGATGGTCAGGTATACATTAAATTAAATTATTATTACTAAAATTATTTATACTAGAATGACCGTATAGTAGGCTATTTTTATTAGAAGCGAAAGTAAAAGTTTTCTAAATTTATAAATATTAACTTCTCTTAACTGTTTTGGTAGTTTATTATAAATTTTAGGAGCCATACCGTAAAAACTATTTCTTTTTAAAGTCGTTTTTGAGACCGGGGCACTGAATAAATGGCCATGGTACGTATTGTTCGTACTTTGATAACAGGGTGCTTTTCATTAAAAGGTTTTTAAACAAACTGCCTCAGTGCGTATAGGTGATGTTGGCTTTGGTTCGTAAAATCTTGTACGATCCCCTAAATATTTATGAAAATAGAGAACAGAGGCAGAGTCATATGAAAACATTCTCCAATTTTGTTAATGGTCCCACGTAATAGGTGGCGAGCCTATTGCCCCTTATTGTGAACTTTTATGTTTGCCAGAGCCTTTCCTGTTGATCGGCAAGAGCACCACTTGCGTGTGCGGTAGGCCTATACTTTTTGTAAACTAAAACCTTGTTAGAAGGATATACAAATATTATTTTAGAAAAAAAGTAGTTTCGTGTAAAGAATGAAGGGAACTTCCATATATATTTGTTGTCTATTCACCTGATTATGCCTAAATAAATCTTATTACACATCAAAGGCTCAAAACGTAATAATTGCCAAAAAGAGCGCCGTCAACATTTGACGTGGGTTTGGAGATATGAAATACTTTTATAACACTTATTATTAATGTCAAATTGAGCTATATAAAACATCTGCCGGTGTGTCGGTATGTATGTACACAGGCGAGATTTATATACCTTACTAAATATAATATTATGCCTGCGTCGCTGGCAGACTGAAAATATTGCCTTTTCATCAAAACGGTTAGGTGTATAATCAAGTAAAATCTTTTGTTCGTATTTGGCTCAATAAAGCTTGTTCATAAGACCTTCGTCAACTTAAAACCAAAAGCGTCCTAATGATTTTCGGTAGTTATTTGCCACAAGTTTTACATAATGATTTTACAGTTATTAGGGTGTATAAGGTTCCTACAAGGACCAAGGGAGCCCAAGCCAACCTCACCTGCAAGTGGTGCACCTGCCGATCAACGGACGAGGCTCTGGCGAACATAACTGTGCCCGGTAAGCGGCAATAGGCTCGCCACCTATTACGTGGGACCAACTATAAATTGGCGAAGTGTGGGCGTATTATATGCCTCTGCCTACCCCTTCGGGGAAACAGGTGTGGATGTATGTATCTCACAGTTATTAATAGTGTTTAAAGACATGAGCCCTACAAGGGTATTATAGATTACAACATTATAGATAATGTTTAAGTACAACATAATTCACAAAACAAATTAGGAAATACAAGGCCCAATGGCTTAATGTGTTTTCTGAAAAGAAAGAAAAGAAAAAGTATTTATTTAGTTTTCTTAGCAATGATTACATAGTATTCTACGTCTACCAAACTGTACAACAGTTTGTTGGCAGATGTAACTCCCTTAATAAAAATGTTACATAACCTAAGATGATTTACTTTTTCAAATTTTACAACTTATCGATCGAAGAGATACATTTTCTTATACATATGTATAATGCAGTATGTAATAGCAAGATACATATGTAAAAGCAACATACGTTTCAAGAAAACCCCAAACAGTACAAACCATCTAGTAATATTATAAAACGGCAGATTGCAAAAGTCACCTGTGACATTTTCACAGAAATATGTGTGTCACAGTAAATTATTATTACATACGACTTTTAGGTTTATCATCTTACTTTATTCGGCGAAATAACTGGGCGAGATGACTCGGAAATCTCTCGGAGGAATGCGATTTGTCGGCCGTCGTTGTTTATCCGCGAAAATGGGCATTTAAGGGGCCCATGAAACGTCGCAAAAAATCTTGTATAGAACAAAGATGAAACGGGGTTTGATGTCAGAGAAATCTTTTTCAAACATAATTCTTGTGTTTATTTACAAAGTAATGCTTTGTTTTCAGTAAACACTGATAAAATGTGGTCGTTTGTACCGTTTTGTTTGTGTTATCATGTACATTATTCATGTTTTAATACTAAATACGATTCCTTGTAAATGGTTGGAGAAAAAACTAACCTTAAACTAAGATTTTCTTATCTTTATTGCGGCGCATTCGTTTTATAAACCGACTTTCATAAAAGCTTTATGAAGTCAAATATTAACAAATTATTTTGAACTTTAAATTGACCAAAATAACAATATTGGCATAAGAAATGAGCGCATCAACCATACATTATTATTGTTGTGTTACAGTTAATAAATAAAGTTACAATAACAACAAATAAAAGGTGAAAAGCTCTTATGAATGTCATACTTATAAACTAACGCGCCCATTCACTGCGGGCGGGACCACTTGATAAGTTAAGTTATTAATTGGTAAGTTAATATTATTCAGAATAAAATTGCAAGGCACGTTATCAAGATACAGGCCTACGCGTAAGAGTGACACGGATGCATACAGACATGATAGTAATGTGAATATGAGGAAGGCTTAAGAAAACCTCCTTACAATGCTGGGCATATCCCCCATCGCTGCTTTTTCTATATGACCCTTGACAAAATTTGGGCTATTTTTATCAATTAATTTGTTATCGCGTAACGTATTTGTTTCTAACAAATTAAACATAATGTTATTACTTCGAGCCCCATACACACAAACACGATGCGACGTTTGTGTCGTGGAAATCTACGACACGACATCAAAATCTTGTCAGTCACTATATAGTATAAAACAGAGTCGCTTTCCGCTGTCTGTCTGTCGGTTGCGTTTTTTTTTATAGATAGAATGATTCAAGAGGTATGTTTACATATCAGTCGGGCGTACGAAGTCGCGGGTGGCCGCTAGTTTACTATAAATGAAGCTAGTCGTAGATTTCCACAACACGACGTAGAGTCGTGTTTGTGTGTACGAGCCTTTAGTCAGTAACATTATACCTAATTAATGAATCCCAGAGCAGATTTAATTATAGAGTAGATTTCTTCCCACCAGCTAAAATGATAGGCGCTATGCCAGCGGTGGCCGTGCGCCACGAGCGCAGGCGAGCGGAGAAGCGGGGCGGAGGGGGGGGCAGGAGGCCCTCCCAGCTGCCTCTCCAGATAGGCAGGCCGGTGGAGAACGACGTCACTCCCTCACCAGACCAACATCGCCTGAGACACGAGCTGTACGTCTGTGGGAAGGTATGGGAGGTTGTGGTGCTTGTCTACTAACACTATATTTAAGCTATTCTTTTACCCCGATGTAGAAGCAGAACTTTTCCAGCTGCCTCTTCAGATGTCCAGGCTGGTGGAAAGCGGCCGTGACCAGACAAGCATCGCCAATTACAATTATGCTGTACGTCTGTGGGAAGATATGGGAAGTGATGCATATTAACTTTTACAATAGGTCATAACTATTATTTTGGAAGTAGAAGCAAGCCCTCTCAACTGTCTCTTCAGAGAAGCAGACTGGCTTAAAGAACGGCTAATATCTTTAAAAAGGCGTGGGAGGTGATTTATGGCTGTTCTTTTATCTGGAAGAAGTTGCAGGGCCTTTCAGCGGCCCCTTCAGATAGGCAGGCTGATAGAGAATAACTTGACGCCCACACCAGACTAGCATCGCCTGAGGCACAAACTTTACGTCTGTGGAAAGGTATGGGGGGTTGTGATCTCTCACTGATGTTCGTGAGAGGAGGCCTGTGCAATTTAGTGGGAAGTTAATGGGTTAATGATAACATAACGTCATCAGTATACTTCCGACAGCTCCTAGGTTATCTGGTGTCGGCGCAGCATAGTGGACAGGAATAGATAAGCCTCCGTCTTAACATTTTCATGCAGTCTTTTGTCATCCGTCTTCTTAACAGCCCAGCATTCTGCTCCATATATTACGACAATAATGCCGTACATAACAGTTACTATTACATGGTTCCAGGTGGCAGCACTCCATGGCGTGGTCGGCTCCCTGCTGCTGGGCATTGTGGTGCTGGTGGTGGGTCTCGTGCAGCTGTCTCCAGGAGCCGAGGCCGCCCAGCATCGGTATTACCTAATGGGGGCAGGTGCGGCGCTGGTGGGGGCTGGTGTCATTGGAGCTGTGTTGAGGTTGGTGCTGTTTAGATATAATATTATGCTATATGGGCTAATGCAGCTGTCTGCGGAGACCAAGGCTGCTTAGCACCGGTACAACCTGATGACGGCAGGTGCAGCGCTCGAGGGGCGCCTACATTGGAGCTTCGTTAAGGTTGGCTTTTAGATGTTGTATTATTTAACTATGAGATGGTGCAGCTGTCTCTGGGGACCGAGGCTGCTCGGCACCAGTACTACCTATGGGGGGGCAGGCGCCGCCCTTATGGGGGTGGGGTCATTGAAGCTGTGTTAAGATTGGTTGTGTTTAGATACTAGATTAATTTACTATGAACTGGTGCAGCTATCTCCTGGGGACGGTACTACCTGATGGGTCAGGAGTCGCCCCTGGGTTTATAAGATTTGAGCTGTGTATTGCTTGGCTATGATGGTATATTCGATATCTATACACAGATGTATGTGATAGTCTTTGAAAAAAATTAGAAGCCCTATTGCAGGAAGAGAGAGTGTTTGTGGCCTTGACTAAATGGGTGCCGTCAAGTGCGCGATTTTTTTTGAACGGAGAGGCAGTTGGCTACAATCCTCCAGAAAAACCATGACAGGAGCTCATTTCACCAATCGGTGCGCGGCGCAAAGTTTCTTCTGAACTATACCGTACGGCACCCGTAATTAAACTAGTTAACCCTGGCAGACTTGGGTTGCGCAGAAACTCAATTGTTTCAAAAAGAACAGGATAAATTTGGCAGCAAAGTTCACTCGTAACAAAATGCATTTACGCACTGCCTTCCGGCCAAAGGGGGGTCCCCGGGGGGGGGGGCAAGGGGTTGTAGGACTCACCACCGGCAGACACGACTGCCAGCAATAATACCCACTAAAAATTGACGACGCCCGCCGCTAGTTGAGAAAAAGGCGGGGGCCAGTACCTGGGTTTGTAGCTTCTGGCACTCCGCCCGCGGCCAACGTCCCCCGTACCAAAACCGGGAGGATCTCCTCAGAGAGGCGCAGTGTGTCGCGCCCCCCTCCTACCTCTATGTGCGGCCATGGCGTATTGGCCGACTTCTAGGGGGGTCTATGGCTAGACGGAAAGGTCCCCCTGCCCCGCCGCCTAAAACCCCCCGGGCGCTGCCGGACGGGCCCCTCCTGGCCCACGTTCAATGATCCTCAGGCACACATTGCAGGCGTTGCAGAGTTCTTTAGACGGGGCCACATTTTTGCTTTGAGAAAGAAAAGCTTTTTATTTATCCAGTTCAGCTGAGTTTCCTTGCGCTAAGCACCCATGTCAGTGCCGAAATATAAATGAAAGCTGGCTAAATTAGAAATGTACTTACAGCAATGACAAAATACCTCCCAAAATACTCGACAGTCGACACAAACTTAATATCCAATTAAAATTAATTGCCCTTACGAGTGGTTGCGTATCAAATTATTTTCCTAAAATAATTTAAGGCTCTTAATACGCTTCTCTTACAGAGCTGAAAAGGACTTACCTAGAATATCGAATACAGATGAAAACAGTATTCATTTATTCGTCTTTTATTAATAAAATAATTCGTAATTATCATACAACAAATGTAAAAACAAAATTAATGAAAATTATTACAACAAAAGGTACAAATCCATGAAAAGGATTTTTTTTAAGTGACACGTCATAATGACTACATCCTGCCTGATGGTAAGCAGTCGATGCAGTCCAATAAAAAAATGAAAGCGCTTCATAACGTGAAATAAGCACGGTATAAAGCGCATCCACATGAGACGGCCTGCTAAAATGCCGTTTCACGCCCCGCTTAAAAGACCCGGGATCATAGGAAATAGGAATCACATGAGCCGGCAGCGAATTCCAGAGCTTAGTATATAATGATGATACTTTTATACTTCTCTTTTCGGGTTAGGTTGAGGTTATTTTTTTTTATCTTACCTACCACTAAAAACATTTTATGCAGCCCACCTAAGTTCAAATGAAATCATTTATTGCATATCACATTACAAAAACGAGGTGGTACAGAAATTACGGTATACATTTGACGCCCTGGGAGGGCACAGCTATCCAAGAGGGCTTACTTACTACTAGTTATTATACAAACTTAACATGTTACATTTTTATAAAAAAAATATCTTTCTAACATTTTATTAGTAGGAGTTTTATCATCTTTTATCTTTATAACATTTTATTATTAGTAGTCATTTTATAATTAGTTTGGACTAGGTTATACTAGTTTGTCCTGAAATCGGTACCATAATTATTAAAAAGTAAAAAGTTTGATTTTGCTGTATGGATATTCATAATCAGTAATTTATGTTACAGCACTTAACCTTAACTTAGTAACTTTACCTTAACTTAGCAAATTGGGGCGTGTGGAAACATCAATCTTAGCCAAAGTGCTCGATGACAGTGACGTTGTTTGTCATTGTATCTTTCACGCCCTGTTTCTAATGAACAATAGTTAGGCTTGGTTTTTTTGGGGGCTTGTTTGTAATAGTTTTCCGTCTAATAACCTTTTTCCGTCAATCAGTTGTAAATTAGAAGCGGGAGCAATAACGTGATGAGCCTTCAAATTCAGAGGGACCCAAGTTCAAACCCTGGTGGCGTATATTTTCAAAGTTATGTGCGTAATTATCGCTTGCTCCGTATCTCAGAAAGCGCGTTCAGCCGTTGGTCATGAACATCTATGGCAGTTGTTATTAGGAACTCAATGCCCTCTAACATCCTGAAAGCTTAGTTATCAATAGAATAATGTTTCCCCTCTGGGTTGCAGAGGTCAGTCAGACGGCAGTCGCTCCAAATACCTGAAATTCAGCCACATCTGGTTAAACCAGTGAACAGACCCTGGGGCCTAAGCTTAAATCTAGGGCATCTGGGATAATGCTGAAATATGATGGAGATTTAAATTACTTTTGTGAACTGGGTCCGCGTGGTTTAAATATACCTAACCTAAAGTAAAGTAAAATAAAGTAAAAAAAAAATTTTATTTCATAAACTATTACCTCCGCCACACACTGCACCTCGCGCTGCTCCTCGCCTTGCTCATCGCGCTGCCGCGATGTTGCCCTCTCCATCCACACACTGCTCTACTCGCGCGAATAATCGCGACGCTACGCACTTGGTTACTCGCCATTGCAGAGCAATGGACGTAGACTCGCTGGCTCCGAAGACAATAACTCTATAAACAGTAACGACTTCTCGTTACTCCATTCATCGGCGCACGCGAGTGTGTAGCAAGGCACTCGTGCTCGTGTTGCCGGTCCTTTGACTCGCGCCACATTTACCGACAATTTCGGGAGCGATGGGCAGGACGAGTAGCAAGACGAGGAGCAAGACGATTACGCTGCCACACGACGTCTCTGCCCACTTCCCTCGCTACTTCCCTCGCTCCTCGACGAGTGTGTGGCGGAGGTATATTATACATAGTACTTGAAAACGTCATGATTACAAATGAAAAAAAAAACAATCGAAATAATATTACACTAAATCACGAAGCTTAGATTCACTTACATGCAACAAAACAATTTAAAAACAATAAATAATTAAATGTAAGTGAATCTAAGTGCCAGTTCCGAGCCACCGCTCTGTAAGAAGAACTGGCAAGAAACTCACAGGCTATGCTCTTTTAAATATGTCCATTAGTTTGGTACTAGAATTACAATCTTCATTTGTCTGTGAAGCTATACAATGCAATATAAAAACTAAAACTTTCTTAATGTGGTTTGTGAGAAGGGGAGGAACGTGAACAAGCTAAGGTCGATTACTTCTATATGGCGAAGGCAGATTAAAGTAATGCAGCATTTTACAAAACGACAAGGCCAATCGTACATCGTAAATGGAATACGGTTTTGTTTATATAGCATACAATGCAACATACTATGACACCTAACTTAGTGGGGAGTTTGTATAATTGCGCAAGGTAACCTAACAGACCCACGATTTGCTTCGGGAGACATTTTGCTTTTAGTGAACTTAAAAAAAAATCACCATACTTAACAATTTGCCTTGACGTTTTATAAAATGCTGCATAACTTCAATCGTCGATATAATAATAATAATAATAATTTTATTTATTTCTTTCCAACACTTAGCATATTTCTTAATATCTAATAAGTAATTTATTAAATAGGGCCAAAAATATTGAATATAATACTAACAGTGGAGACAGGAGAGCCCAAACTAGGTAAACCCTGTGCTATGGGTCTCCTGGTCTCCGCCTCTGGGGTTTGCTTTTAATTTAAAAAACAAATAAAAATATATACATGAAGTCACTTTTTCTATGTATTATTTTTCACATAAATTAATATAAAAGTAGTTAATCCGCCTTCGCCTATCTGATCTAGGTCTGCGTGGTGGGAAATGACCTGAACCCTCTTATATTGGTTTGTTAAAGGAGGTGCTCAGTTGGTAGTAGAAAGAATTATTTTTTCCCTTATTTTCATGTTACACGTCATAATTACTACATTCTGCCTGATGGTAAGCAGTCGATGCGATTGTGAAATAAGCACGGTACAAAACGCACCTACTCAAATACTAAAATGCCGTTTCACGGCCCGCTTAAACGGATCGGGATTATAGGAACTAGGAAACACGTTAGCTAATGGGCTGTAATGATGATGAGAATAGTAGAATTCGTAAGATATTATTTCAAACTAACTATCAAGCATTCTGACATCAGAATTTCTTATAGCTAAAAAAAAACGGTTACGATATTTTTATAAAGTGAATGCCGACAAAGTGTAGGGCATCTTGTATCGATGGGCCCTCGAAGCGTTCAAAGGTGAGCCGAGCCTTTGTCTAAAACCCCTCCATAGAGAGGAAAGGGCTACACTTATTTCGTAGATTTCCGGCATAGAATACTTATCGGTGAAATTCCATAAAAAAACTTTGTTACTCCTTGCGTTTCACAAGAGCAAAGTATCATATTTGTAACAATACTGTTTTTAAAGCAACGGCGCTTAGATTTGTGATTTCCTTTTCTTACTACTTAAAATAGTTAATGAAAGTATTATCTTTGCAGTGTAACCTTAAGATAACACATGCTAAGTAAATACAGCACTTACTTATTTATGTAATAAATAAGCATCATTTTTGGCACATATGGCATCTTAAAAGATTCAAAAACTAAAAAACCATCAAGGATAATATCCTTAAAGGCCTTCGCAAAATAAGTCATGTGATACAGGTATTTACTAAACAGTGTGGTAGCGGCTAAATATTTTCTGACAATTACACCAATTATTTAGTTCCAAGATAAGTATCATAAAGAACTTGTGTTTTGGATACTAAACATACTTAAATATTTTTTTCTTTGTAAATACATACAAACATTACATATACATAGGAAAACACCCAGACCAGAACAAATATTTATGTACATGCACACAAAGATTTGTCCTGTGTGGGAATCGAACCCACGACCTCTGGAGTGAAGTGTAGGTATACTGACCTTCACGCCATATCGGTCGTCAGAATAATGACACCCCTTCTCATCTCACGGGGAGTCGTAAGAGTCGATAATGAGAAATCCTACCGGATGATGGGCAGCATTGTCATTCTGAGTACGGGCTTAAACTGCGACCACCAACCCGCCTGCCCAGCGTGGTAATTATGGGAAAACTGTGGGTGTTTTATAGAATGTTATCTATTGGGAAGGCCATTTTTAGCAGTGGACTCATAAGGTTGATATAATGATGAAGATAATGGATATAGGACGGATTTATTTAGTTGTAAAAATGTTTACTACTATATATATAAAAATAATTGTATCAAGGCCTCTGCCCACCACAATGGGGTAATGGGCGTGATATTACGTAGTATATTGTAGCTGTATTCACAAAAACAAATACCATCTTCCACAGATGCTTATGCCTGCATTGGCTGAACCGCCAATACGAAGAAGAGGAGGAAGAGGCAGCCGCCGCCGCCGCTGCGCACAAGAATGGCGTGAGCGTCGTGGAGAGCGGGCGCGCACAACCCCACGCGCACGCGCACGCGCACGACCGCCCAGCACACGCGCAAGCGACCACCAACGACAAACCCAAACTCAAGACCCAGGCCAGCGTCGGGCGCGACTTCGATCTCATCAAGCAGCCCTCCGCCGCGAGCGACACCTAAGCTAAGCATCGACCACTAGGAACTAAGAATTCGCTGCTGCGTTAATTAACCGGTCTTCTTATTCTATCTTCTGGTTGTATAAATGTCAGTGTACCCATCTATAGTCTGCCCCCTGATGTACAACCTCATTCTCCAGTCATCCTCTTAGCATTATCCGGGATGCCCTAGACTTAAGCTTCGAGCCCAGGGTCTGCTCACTGGTCTAACAAGACTTGGCTGGAACTCAGTTATTACACGGAACGACTGCCGTCTGACCTCTACAACCCAGAGTGAAACATCTTTCTATGGTTAAACCAGTTGTCAGAATATGACAAGGCAATTACCTTCAAATATCGACTGGCATGACAATAAAGACGTGTGTGTCTTCATGGCGCTTTGGGTAAAACCAACCAAATAATGCTGGCTATACACCATTCCAAATCTGGCGTCTTCACCATTGGTGTTTACTATCCAACATCTCACTTTCTGGGATCGGCCGTCTTCTCACAGAAGAATGAAAGACGGTAAATAAGACCAGACATGGACCCATTGCAAAGACAGTGTGTGGTTTGTCATCCGTTGACATAATTATGTTTTAATTCATGACATATGTGAGTAGATTTAGCAATGAAATAATGTTAATGGGGGCAGATGATAAATTCATTAAAGCATAAGTTCAACACAAATGCGCCAGTTCGTAAGGAATTTTACAAGAGGCATGCCGTTATTTAATATTTATATGTATGTATCACATTAAGTTTCTAAAAATATTTCAATAAATATTAATTTACATAGTTACTGTAGATATATATGAATAAATAAAAATTCCTTTACAATCACACCTATTCTTTAGTTCCAAGATAAGTATCACTAAGAACATAATTATATTATAATATGTATCACACTTTATTTGAAAAGAGTTGAATTATAACAACAAAATAATTCAAATCTTTTGTCGTGACAAATGTATGTGAATTAATTAAAAGACTACTGATACTGGTATACAGAAAGTGCAGCGGCTATTGATAAATATATTCGTTTTATTTTCGATAGAATTGAAGACCATGTTGTCATTTCACAAAAGTTTTTGAATTTGTAATTCAATATAAAAAATTCAAGAAATTGTCGTAATAAATACTCGTATACTATGAAAAAATTTAAAAGTAATTTTACATTAGAAACTTAATTAATTTAATTTTCTCTCATTCAATTACCAGGTATTTCAATTACTTCAGTAAAATATTTTGTATTTTTTCTTGCCTCCGGATTATTTAAATATAGTACAAGTATATGATTGTAAATAATCTATAAAATGGCCGTAGCACAATTAACTATGTGTAATACTATATATGAGTTCTGTGTAACATATATATGGTATTATCGACTTGTATGAATGTCACATATCAGTGGCTTATTATTTTAATTAATGTACTATCACTATTTATAAGTATTTTTCTCTTGAGTATTTCAATTCATATTTTGATTGATTCGTGACTGTAGAAAAAAAAACATTTTAATTTGTTGAAAATTACCAGCAATTCAATACATTTTTCGTTTCAATTCAATATTTGTATGAAATAGTTAGTCACATATCATTTTGTCTAGGAACCTATCCTTAAATCGATCTATCGTATATACTTATATAAATATTTTCGAATGTTTTCTACATAAAAAAAACTGAAGTAATCGCACATAAATATGTTAAGGTATCATCAATATCAGAATTTTTTATGAAAATTATTTTCATATATTTTTGAAACATTTACAAATTGATAAAAAAAATATCCCCATTTTAAAATTTGTTTTCAATATATTAGAAAAGTTTTATCGAAGATTTGTATTAAATATCTACGGACCATAATATAAATAAAAAAGAGAATAAATAATTTAAACAACACATACGATATATATATATCATAGAAATATGTAGAAAATACAGTACATTTGTTAATATTCAACCGTCCGTTAAAAATATTTATACAAAATCTTTTTTACATTTAATTTGGTTGAAACCCCTTTTTAAATTACCTAGCGTAGCCATAAAAACATTTTAAACATAGTATATTCTATTTTAATACTTATTTATATATACTTTAGTTGTTTTAACTAGTATTCATTTCAATCTTGAGCTTATTTATCGTGAATTTTTTATCAAAAATGAATATCAATGTTATATATGTCAATAAATATGCAACATAGTATTAATAATAGTTTTCTGAATAATTTAGAAGTTATTATTCCTACGCAACATGTGTTTCTATAAAAATATATATTATGTGTACTATATAAAAATGTATATTATAAAATTGAAAATTTAGTTCCAGAATTATCCGTAAAAATATAGCAGATATGGCGCTACAGATGAATCTGGTTTCCATGTTGCTGGAATAAAAATTAGGCGGATTTCTTAATAACTATGACAAATCTTTTCATATAAATTTAATAGGTAACAATTGATAGTTAAAATATATTATAGTTTGTATTAAATGTTGTCATTCGATGTTGTCCTCCTGGATTATTAAATAGTATGTATATTCTAAAAATTACATGTGTCGGACTCAATGGAAAGACGTATGGAAATGGCAGAAGGACATAGGAAGTGATAATTTATTTTTTACTTTTGGGTGAAAGGTCAAGAAAACCAGTAACTTCAAATCAATGAGTTTGAGACTATGTTTTGCAACCATTGAACCGTTTATATGTCTGCGCTTACACTGATCTTAAATAAAGTCAGCAATGCATACTATAGTGGGTGTGTAAGCGATCAAAATCGATGGTTAAAAATAGGTTACATAATTATATCTCAAGGCCGTATACCATTAATCAAGCAAGAAATAATATTTCAAGGAAAACCGCAATGTATAAAAAACCTATTGTATCAAGTGTTTGTCCCCGTGACGCGCTTTAATATTAAAAACAATACAACAGTGATGGGATGTAATGAACAAAAAACATATCGATAAATGGTCCTGTTCACCCTAATAAAGTAAAATTCTTTCTATAAAATAAAATTTAGACAATTTCCCAAATTAACTTGCCCATTTCATAGATTATGACACTATGTCCTATGTCATACACATCTTTGTAGGTTAATACGTGAACGTCAGTTGCAACTTGCAGTTCTGTAATATAAGTTCCGATATTTGCATTTATTCTTTGGAAAAATATTGGAATTTTAATCCTAAGAGACTGAGAAAGCGTGTTCTAAAGTAATTTTTCAAACGGAAAATAATTTTATCGATTTATGATAATACTTACCAAAACGATTTATTTATTTTTTCCGCGAATTCATCCTTAATTGAGTTAGCTCTCGTGTAGTTTTCGTCATATCGGGTCCAATATTTGGTCCATAAATTTTAACCATTCACTAGTATATCTGTTATAAACTTAAATAAATATATATTTACGATAACTATACTCGTAAAGTATGTTTTGGAAACTGTTATGTTTCTAATAATTATGTAACTAGTACGAAATAATATAATTCACATCGAATATGGTTTTACTGAACAGTTATATCTCTAATATATTAGAATCAAAGTAATGATGTGAAGTTTATATAAATATGCCATTTTCTAATAGTAAAAAAACAAACATTTTAAGTTCTAACAGTATACTTTGTTAATTTCTTTAGTTGAAACTATTTAAAGTGGCTAGTGTACGTCCCAATTTTATCGCAGAATACATACTGTATTATATATGACTGAAGCCCTAATATGATTTTGGATGTAGACGAAAATTCAAACAAATCAGTCGGCGAAGCCTGTAACACTAAGCCGGCTATTGCGCATGATTCTTAGGGCTCAAGAAGTTGTTATAATTCTGTAAGATGTAATGTAACACCTTTAAAGGAAATATACAACGGACTAGTAAGTTTGTACCTAAACCATTTTTTTTTAAACACACAAAAAGCAGATGATTCAAAATTTATAACCAAGATTCCTTTAAAACAACATTTCCTTTCATTCTAAAAAAGGTTTTTAACATATTTTGGGTCATTTTTAAAAACAGATATTCCGTCATAACAAATATCAACTAATTGATACGTATTACTCGCTCTAATGAAGACATTGCATGTTGTGCTGATATCGATGTTATTAGATGTTATTTTAAGTATTCCATAGGAGTAAGTATTTATTATTGATGTAATAGCTTAAGTACGTTAGCATTGTAATATCTTGTAACTTTGCCATTGTTTCATATAAGCTTGTTTAATGAAATAATTTGGGAAGATGCCAAAGATGGCTTGGCTATGTTGATCGGGTGGTTAGTAATTTGTTCTGAGTTAACATATCTTTGTGTTAAAATATAGTTACGTTCATACATAACAACATTGACAGCCAATACATCCTTTATTAAGTTCCTTCCGTACATGCATTTTAGTATCATAAAATACTTTTTTTGTTTAACATTTACAGTTGAACAGTTACAATTAATATTCTGATAATTAAGAATCCATCCCCACACAATCAACATGACAAGTCAATAAAATTATTAATTTTGATAATGACTGAATAATGCTTATTAGCATTAAAATTTATAATTGTCAACATCCGAATTTATTGTTGTAAAAATTATAAAAAATATATATATCATTGTATTGCGTTATAATATTTATTGAAGCCATTATCATGAAATGAACTGCCGTGCCAAAGAAAGGGTGGTATAACCACAGTGAGAAAATTTTATTGCCGTTATTAAATTGGAAGGTCATAATGTAGGTATTATTTCAGTGTTTATTTTTGCATTACTTTAATATAATTTGAATATCTATAAGGTATGTTATATTATTTTGATATTAATTTTAACTTGGTTGTCGATTAGTAATTACGTGCTAATTATAATTTTTGACATCATTGTCACATGTACCTTTTATATTGTTTAGTATTAAAATGATTAACATTTATTTTTGAATTTAAATATTATTATTTTAATTATTTAAAAATTGTGAAGTTTGTGCACTGTTACGAAAGGAAATGTATGACGGAATTGATTTTGAATATTATGCAAAATGAAGACAAGAATTCCTAGTGTAATTATACTCAGTCATTAATATTATCTAACGTACAAAATAATTTTATTATAATTTGATTCAATTATATTATAAGACATACATTCCGCTGTTGCTTTGAATGTGTCCGTTTGTCGCCAAATCAATATAATGCATGAATAGGTGTTTAGTATAATAATGTGTATCGTTAATATAATTAATACATTGATGTTTTTAAACAGAATATCCACAATGGAATCTCCCATATCGATATTTCGATACCTTGGTCTTTTTCACATCACTCGTTTTAACTCACAGATGTAACAGGTTACATGGAATTGATTATTATTTTTACACTGATTACATACTCGTATAAACTATCAAATTTATACTTCTCCACAAAATTGATTATTTTTTTTAAAGTCAATTTAAATATATATAGTATTTTTAATATATTTCATTATCAGAATTGCTATTTTTTTAAAAGTTATTTTCAATGCATAAATGTTTTTAAATTCAAAACATGTTATGTCCTAAATTAAACGAAATGCTGTGAAAAAGACCTTAAAATAATAAAGTCTGTGCACCCCCAACCCTCGCTCCATTCACTGGGACATTAAAATTATTAGATATGTGATCTTAATAAACGAAGTTCAGGTTAGGCCCAATTATTTACATCAGAATTAAACTGTAAAAATTGTAACATCCAACTAAAAAAAAGACTATGTTCCCCACTGTAAGTTGAACTTAAAAGTGAAAGTTAAACTAGTTTCAACCAGTTTGGTCTGTTAAGGATGACATTATAACCTATAAAGGTTATAGCAAGCATTACAGTCATATACTGGTGTAATGGTCTGAGCGCTGCAATAGCAGATGGCAGGTTCAAATCTCATCATTTTGGTCTTTCGCTAGTTACAATTATTTTTACACACATACATTCACTCCTGTTTTCCCAAAGGGGTAGGCAGAGGCATAATATACGCCCACACTTCGCCAGTAATATAGTCCCACGTAATAGTTGGCGAGCCTATTGCCGCTTACCGGGCACTGTTATGTTCGCCAGAGCCTCGTTCGTAGATCAGCAGGTTTACCACTTGCAGGTGAGGTTAGCTTGGGCTCCTTAGGTCTTGGTAGGATCCCTATACACCCAACAATTCTTTTTTTACTAATCAAAACAGTCAGCTACTATCAGAGGTATGAGAGCTAGTTTAAATGAGGGTTATGATAACACGAAGCACCTACCTATCTATGGAAGGTAAAAAAATAAGTTCTTACACAAATACCCTCAGGGCAATAGATCTCCGGCACCACTAAAATCATCACACCAGAATAACCATTCACAATTGCAATAAAATTAAAAAAAAGAAATCACAGTGAATAACGTAAATTCATTTAGTATGATAATATACCATTTTAATGCCATTAAGCTGTTTGGAGCTTATTTTGTTACGTAATTCGAGGATGTACACCCTTTACCAGGCAATGGTCAATAAATGACCACCATAAATTGAACCTTATGCGCTTAACTTAAGGAAAACCCTACGAATATTTTCAACGTGCTCTGCCTGTTAAAGGGTTAAAGTATTTTTTTTTACCACTAGATGTGCCATCTAGAACATCAAGAATGGGGCCCATCTGACAGAAAATGGTTACTGCCAGAAAATGGTCACTAGCGCTAACCGACCCATTATAAACCGTAAATACAGTATTCAACTTATGTTAGGCAAAATTAGCTCCAAACGAATTCCTTGGGCGGTTGGATTGATGTAACGAACTCGCCGCAGGTTTTCACGTTATATGCAAGTATCTCAATTCAAATAAAAAACTCGCTTAGTACACAATACCTACATACAATCACGCCTGTTTCTCCAAAGGGGTAGGCAGACATATATAAGCCCACGTAATAAAAAATTAAAAAAAAAAAACATTTATTCAAGTTTGGCTCAATAGAGTAATAGAGCTCTTATGAATGTCATATTTATAGACTAACGCGCCCATTCACTGCGGGCGGGAGCTTGATCGTAAAAGAACGGGCAAGAAAATCGTCAAGGTTGGTTTTTTCTCCCGCCAGTTACAATTAAAATACATAATATTAGAACAATTGTGTTCTGCAGTCACAAGATTTGAAAAAAAAAAATAGGTGGCGAGCCTATCATTACATTCTATACATTTAAAACTGCGGTCTTGCGCGACTCGACACAGCAGTACGGTGCATTGTGCAACCGCCCTACTCCTCTCATCAAAATTATCAAAATAAAAATGTATAATTTTAAACTATTGACATGTTTTATATTGATATATGTTAATTTAATTATGACTGTGCTGTTTTATATCTCATATATTTTATACCAATAACTCTAAATAAAATGTGGACAAAAAATGATTTTTTATTTCGTCGTTTCCATATATATGTTCCCTTAATAAAGACGTCCAAAATAACTTACCTTTGTCCTTCCAAAAATACTCCATGCATGTTTCACGATTTTTAACAGTTTGTAAGTTAACAATTTTTTTTCTTTTTTTTTATATAATTTTCGACTTGAGCTACTTCAAATTATTCTAAAAAAAAAAGAAGTTTTTTTTTATTTTCCACATGAAGTTCAAATTATTCTAAAAAAAAAAGAAGTTTTTTTTTATTTTCCACATGAAGTTCTTTTATAGTTTAGATTATAAGCTTCGAAACTTTTACAGAAATTATGAAAATGTCAGTGGAAAGTTAAAAATACGTTGGCTAAGTTACGACTCATATTTTCATCTTTGAAATAAAAAAAATATCAAGTGACTGTATGGTTCCTAACTGAATCTCAAAACTTCTCCAGGCTCTCAATTTTTGTAATATTTCAAAACATGTGGTACTAAATAAGCTACAATTGCTAAAATCGGCTCTCAAAGATAGCAAACTGGAAAATTGTTAAAATTTGCCATCTCAGGCCATTTTCCATTGCGATTGTAAGGGGAGCCTCAAAAACCAGTGCGGATAGGTGGAGGTAGAGGTGTGGCGACCTAGGGGGAGCGACGATAGCCCAGTGGCGAGGCCTATAGACTTCTAATTCAGAGGGTCTAGGGTTCAAACCCTGGTGACTTTTGGAAGGTATGTGCGTAATCATCGCTTGATCTGTGCCTCGCTAACTTAAGTTGTTGGTGCCGGCTGTCATGAACATCTATGTCAGTCGTTATTAGGAAGTCAGTGCCTTTTTAATATTCTGACAACTTGTTTAACCATAGAATCATCATCTCAGCGCATAAACGTCCCACTACTGAGCACGAGCCTCCTCTCACATACCAAGGTGTGAGGGTATTACGCAATAAAGTATTGAGTATTGAGTATTGGGTCATACTCCACCACGCGGACCCAGTGCGGATTGGCGGAGGCAGGTGTATGGCGTCCTGCTGTTAGAATTTTTCAAGCCGTCCATTAGGCCTCTAACATGGCTTAACGACTACCACATTTAGTGATAACCGGGACCAACGGCTTAACGTGCCTTCCGAAGCACGGAAGCGCTCGATATCAAATGCCACACAAACGGTCAAGTCGATTTAACCATAGAATGATGTTTCCCTTTGGGGTGTGGAAGTCATATGGCAGACGCTCCATGAAATAACTGAAGTTCAGCCAAAATCTAGTTAGGCCACTGAGCAGACCCTCTGCCCCGAGCTTAACTCTGGGGCAATCGGGATATTGCTAGGACATGAGGCGAGTTCGCCGGCTGAAGTGGCAATGGGCGGGGCACATAGCTCGAAGAAACGACGACCGATGGGGCGTTAAGGTTCTGCAATGGCGACCGCGAACCGGCAAACGTTGTAGAGGACGGCCTCTCACGCGATGGACCGATGATCTGGTCAAGGCGGCGGGAAGCCGATGGATGCAGGTGACTCAGAATCATAAGAAAGGTATAATTAATTTTTGTATTTACTCGTCATAATACCATATCCTGCTTGATGGTAAAAAGTCGATGCAAGTTGAAAGACCGTTTCACGCCCCGGAATTAAAAGAGCATAAAACACATGTCACTACATACTTATTACTTCACTAATTCTTTAAAACCATAGACGCTTTAAAGTTATACTGTAGTATAAACATAGTTCTTAAATGAATGATTTGTTCCTTTGTAAAATAATAAATATAATATTAGAGTTTTAAATATTTACAAAGAAAATAAAAATCTTCTGAAACTAACATTTATTATAGTGACATCTGTTGTTATTTTGTAAAACTATAATAAACAAAAGTTAATCTTGAAGCTGGTAGTATGATATTTCACTTTTCTTTCCAAGATTTTATAACTCCATATCCAATAAAAGAAAATAAATCATATTTTTTTAAAAAATTTATATTTGTAAGCCAGATTTCTTTATTACGAACTCAAGAAATATGAAATAATTATATTTTTTTTAACATCTCTGCGATCTCTGCATTAAAGCACAAAGCACAGTTGTGCTTTTACAGCATATTGGTCTCACATGACGCACACAGATGGCGTTGTGTGTTATCCTTGGCTTATGATTTTTCTACATCTAAATAGATATAGGTACCGGTTATGCTATTATATTTTAATACTGAATTATTCACTAGAACAAAGTATAATATGTATGTAAATTAGATAGATAGGTAGTTTCTGACTAGTACTTAATTTTTGTTCTTTTCTGACTAGTACTTAATTTAATACTTTGTCAACAACACTCGTAAGATTTTTTAATAACATGGATTTTTAAAAACTTAATTAAGGAAGAACCGCTAAATGTTTCTTATCGCGAGCTTTTATCCACTTTATTGAAGTGAAGGATTTTATTCGGGACAAAAAGATATGTAAATATCTTTGAAATAAGGATCCTACAAAAACCTCAGGCGCCCCAGCCAACCTTACCTGCAAGTTGTGCACCTGCCGATCAACGGACGAGGCTCTGGCGAACATAAAACTGTCGCCACCTTTGCTAGCATGACTGCTTCGCAAAAGAAGGCGACAGCCCCCCATTCTCTCTCGCCTTGGACCATGGCCTCCACCAAGGCCGAACGCGAGAGATCGCCGCTACGAGGACGCGTCGGAGCTCCGCCCAAGCTGAGCAGACCGCGTGGTGTGTTCCACCGTGTCCTCTGGCTGATCTTCACAGTGGTGACATCCGGACATTTTCTTCCCCCTGATTCTGTGCAGAAACCTACCGAAGCAGCCATTCCCGGTTAAGACCTGCGTCAGGCGGTAGGTGAGCGCCATGGACGCCTGCAATACCAAAAACATCGCTAGTAGGTAAGTTGCATTAAAAACTGTTTTACGTCCATATTAATAATCCCTAGGCGAAACCTCGCCGTGGAGCTAATTCTACAACAATTCAATTCAATTCTTTATTGCATGCTAAATTGGGTAGTTACATAATGTAATGTATGTATGTATGTGTATACATAGAGGTTAATTACAATGTAGCGCCCTGTAAGGACATAGCAAATTGTTTATTACTACATACTATTTATCTATTTATTTACTATTTATCATAAATATTTATAAATCAACACTACATATAATCATTGCACATTTATTTGTATTTATCTTTTATATCTAACATCAAGATATAGGATATATTATTTCTTAAAATGTTTGTATATAAGTATGTAAGTAAGTTTTCAAAACGAAGAAACTACCTTATTTCACAGATATCTTTTTCAGACCTTCCGTAATACAAGAAAGGCAAAAAACAGATATTAATTTTTTTTTTCTTTTTCAAATCATTGCTTGTGTATGTTTTATTATTGTCACTGCATTATAACGTTTTGCTTGAAAATCAGCGTTGCATTGTTTTAGATCCTTTACGCTGAAGCAATGCCTTTTCACTCCACAATTCAGTATTGTGAAACTTTTACAACAGTAATATTTTTTATTGCGTTCCAGAAAACCACAACCTACAAGGAACCACGGTGGGAGAAGAGATATAATACCCCCGCATACTATACACCCGGTGTGTGTGGTTATGTCGGACTTGAACCGACCAACCTCTCCCTGTAATAGCCTTTAGTATTGCTACTGTGAAGGCGACATCTGAAGCGGTCGGCACCTGGGGAGGCACCGACGACGGGGCGCTCACTAAGCGGAATGCTAGGTGGCGCATGTTGGAAGGCGGGAAACCTTGACTGATGGGAAGCCATTAGTCGTCTCTTACGACACCCTTTTTTTTTTGGGATGGAAAATCATCAAATTACCTTCTCCCGCTGTGGGTGGAGCGGGAGGGTGTGTCAGACTTCTACTGACTAAAAACCATCCATGTTCCTTCTTTTGAGCCTGCTACGTACCGAGGCCGCGGTAACCCTTGCGAACAGTCCCGCAACCCCGGCAGGCCTCTTACGACACCCTAGCTTTGGGTTAGTTCTATTCTTAAGCCGGAAACCACACGGCTAACAATTGTCATGTACTTACCTACTTGTGCAGTTAATAAATATATCTTTCTTTCTTTCTAAACATATAATATAATATAATAGTATTCACGAGTTAGTAAATAATATTGGTAAATAGTTAAGGGGGTTATTTAGTTACATCTTTTTTTTAACGATTTGTGTCTTTTACTTGTGTACGTTCGTAATGGTGGAAACTTATTGATTGATTGGTATTCTAAGATAAGCATAGATAAGTAATAATACATTAAATCTTTCCTAAATAATAAATAAATAAATATGAAAAAAGCCGAGTGAAAATTAGCTGTGATGGACTGACAGACAGACACACGAATGATGCTGTATGTGTTCCATACCATAACCAAAACGGTCCCCGTTTTAAAATTATAAGGTTACCATACCAATAACCAGAATTAAATTATAAGTACTAATTGTATCCCACGTTATGTAGCCATTACACGCTTAATCAATCAAACCACGGTTCCGGCGCGACAAGCCACGGATTGACGGACAACCTACCGTGTAATGGGCCTGATTGACAAAAGCTATGACAAAACAATGCATTGATTGAATGTGATATGGCACCTTAATTAGCTTAGGTAACTAAAATGTATACTTAAATGTTTATTAACTTACCTGGCAGAGAACCGATCTGTCCTAGAGAGCAGACTAAGGTTGGGAAAGCTTAATGTAACACGCCTACCGGCTTACCCCCGCACAGGTGACCACCTTGACGTGATGGGGGGGCTGAGTACCTCCCGGAGGCCGAGAAAAGGTAACACCTAGAGGTTGGCGACTCTGGGTGCCCTTAGTACTGACTACCGGGGGGATACTAAGAGGGACCTAAGGAGGGCCCGTCAAGCAGCGACAGGAGGGTCTTCGGCAGCGGGGGCAGAGGGCCCCTGCTGTCTAACCATGGACCCTCTGAGAAGTCGGCCACTCGCGCTATGGCCGCACTAGGAGGGGCGCGTCCACTGCGTCTCTCTGAGGAGGTCCTCCCGGTTTTGGTACGGGGTACGTTGGCCGCGAGCAGGGTGTCAGAGCCCCCCGCCTCTTTCTAAACAAGCGGCGGGCGTCGTCGGAAGATTTTTAGTGGGTATTACTGCTGGCGGTCGTGTGTGCCGGTGGTGAGTCCCACACACCTCTCTCGGTCCCCCTTTGGCCGGGAGACAGTGCGTAAATGCATTTTGTTACCGACGTAAATCAAAAAATAAAAAGGGCGGAGGAGCCGCTGGTGAAAACGGCTGTCAGCGGTTGGTGGCAAATAGTTTGAAAACTGCTTTGCAGGACTAGAGAACGTGTCCGTAGACTATTTAAGTAGCGGTCTGGAGACTGACCACGCTGTCGGGTCTGAATTCTACAAGACTTCGACGCCGAAATAAAGCCCAAAAATTATCGACTTAGATTCTGAATCTAACTCGACGAGAAATGCGATTGCAGTTTTCCGCACATGCGTCCTCTTGACGGCGTATTAATAGACAGATCTCGGAATACTTATGACTCGATAATCGCTAATTCAATGAGGAGGATGCAATAGAGAGGATACCTTAAAGTTCTAACATGTGGGTATGGCAGTCCCACATGGCCATCTCTACCCCATAGCATAGAGTACGTTCAAAAAAGTACTGCATTGTTTTCTCGGCTTAATTTACGTAACGTGTCGCATCGACTCAAGCGGCTTCGTTGCTCGCTCACGTTGCAAGGGTGGGCCGATATTAATACATAGCTGTCTACTGCGTGGGCGCCCTTTTGTGTCCATAGTGACTCTGGAGAGGGTACTGTCGTCACTAAAGGGCGGGGCCATTAGCGGGGGCTTACTGATAGCCTAATAGGTGAACAAATTCCAGTAATTTTAAGGACATATCGTTGGGGATAGTGCTAATCCGCGAAACTACCATACGTAAAGTCCGCGTATCTGCTATAAATCTAGTTTTACATGGGAAGGTAAAAAAACTTAATAAGTTCCTTATGTCCACTAACTTTGGGCTCATTTTTACATAACTAACTTTTGTTGTATAAATTTATTTCTGAAAGTAAATAATTCACCGGCCCTGCGACAATTACGCGCATTGATTTAAATGGATGCAAGGAAAAATCCAAGGAACTCGGTAAATTAAGCAGTGCATGCAATGTTAATGGAGGCTGCCTTATTTCCGAAATCCTTTCTGACCATTTTGTTGTATTTTAAGCTTTATACGCGAGATATCTAATTTTCGAAATCCGTTTCGACCATTTTGTCGGACTTTGAACTTTATACGTGAGATATCAAGTTACAGAAATAATGACCTGAGTAAATCTTTAAGCTACATGTATCCTAAATATTTTTTTGATTTCAGGCGTTACTTTGCGGAAATCCATCGATTCAGCGTTGGTCGTGAAGACATCGTTGTTCTGAGGCTCCTATCTTACCTGAAGATGCCCTGTATAAGGCCGTAACACGTGTCGTGTCGAATTGTTTCTCGATTTTTCGGAAAATTATAGTTGCGAGGGAAATGTTACAAAGATATTTTAATGCATCACTTGCTTACATTTATCCTTTTGAGTGGGTTATATTTAACATAATTAGTGGGTTATACTTAATAGTCATTTAATTAATAATAATTTGTAAACTTAACCTGTGTAATACAATTAATACAATAGCATGCTATAGCATTATATATATTATAATATAACATATTTGCCATTTATAATACAATATAATACATAATTTAATAGGTATAGAATTAATTTAATTTTCAATATAATTATTACTGTATAAGAAACCAAATACAATAATCTAAATTTAAACTAATCTAAATATAAAAAGCTTGCATCCTCCTCTCTTCTAAGTTGCCATACCCTACAGGGTCCATATTGTGTCTGTGATATTATAAATAACATCTTTGTAACATATGGAGTGCAATAAAGACATTGGGTATTGAGCTTCATTATATCCTAGCATTAACCCGGTTGCCCTGGACTTAAGCTAAAGGGCCCAGGGTCTGCTCACTGGTTCAACCAGATTTGACTGAATTTTAGTTATTACGTGAAGCGACTGCCGTCTAACCTCCGCAACCCAGAGGGAAAAATCTATGGTTAAACCAGCTGTCAGTCTGTTAGAAGGCACTGACGTCCTAATAACGACTGATATATATGTTCATGACAGCCGGGACCAACGGCTTCGTTGCTTTCCGAGGCAAGGAGCAAGCGATAATTACGCAGATAACTTCGAAAAGTCATTGGTGCGCCACCAGGGTTTGAACCCAGAAACTATTCAACACGACACGTGTTTTGCCCTTACACAGGGCATCTTCAGGTAAGACAGAAGACTCAGAACAACGATGTCTTCACGACCAACGTTGAAACGAGAGTGAAGTAACGCCTGAATCAATAAATTTATTAAAGTGGTTGCACAGTTCACTTTTATCACAGAGATCTCTCAGAGAGAAACGAGTCAGATGGTAAGAGAAAGATGAAAGAAAGAAAGATAAGTTTATGTAAGAGGTGGCTGGTCTTTCACTTATATTGTCACTAGACGTGATCCCATGCCCTTGCCGCCTTCTACGAACCCCTCGAGTAAGAGATGGGGTGGTAGAATTCCTTAGAGCTGCCATTGAGGAATAAATCACATAATTAAAGGAACATAAACCCATTAGTAGATAGATCAGATTCATCAATGTTAATCAAACGTTTAGCATGAGTAAATAGTACATACACTTGGCCAGTTATATAGTTGGTCCTTGGTCCCACGTAATAGGTGGCGAGCCTATTGCCGCTTACCGGGCACTGTATGTTCGTCAGAGCCTCGCCAGGAGGGTGCACCAGTTGCAGGTAAGGTTGGATTGGCCTCCTTAGATCTTGGTAGGATCTCTATAAATAGGTAATATGTATATAAATCAAGTAATTAATAAATCAATTTGTTTTTTTTTGTGTTAACAAGTAGAACAAGACCTTTGAGATTTCCCAATATTTGACTTTTTTGAGTTAAGTCAGTATTTCTAGTATGTACTTATATGTTCCTATTTATAATGTTGGAAGGAATTAAGTATGCAAATAATACCACAGATAAGTGCCGTTACTAAAAGCTATTATATCAAAACTAGAGTCTAGAGTTCTATTCGTTCGAAAGTTTTTACT
Source organism: Musotima nitidalis (assembly GCA_949126915.1). Lineage (NCBI taxonomy): Eukaryota > Metazoa > Arthropoda > Insecta > Lepidoptera > Crambidae > Musotima > Musotima nitidalis. Next base: position 1,577,343 of record OX421422.1, read on the forward strand.
CCGCGATGACGTTCACTGGCGGCACGCCCCGTTGCCGCTGTGGGCAACCCAAACAAAACACTAGCGGAGCGGCAACGTCCCACGCCGCCCCGCTGAATCGATTCCTATCCCGCCACGCGACACAGGTTCTCGCAATAGTGATGCATTAATTACTTTTTACCGATTTTTCGATTCGATAGATTTTACTCAATACTTTTCATCTTCTTTGTTTTGTGTTTTTAAGTTTTATTGTATTAGATACCATATATTATATTTTAACATATTTAATAAGCTATTCCAAATAGTTTTTTAGTTTATTGTATACATATTCTAAAATAGTTTTGTTAAATAATAATAATAAATTTATTTATTGCAATAGAATATAACATTTTTTCTTAGATTAAGTATAATGACAATCAATAGTGTCACACTTCACAAATTAATAGTCACTGATTTTTGCTTTATTGTATTAGGTTAATTATATTCTAAAATATTTGACTGGCTATTCAACCCGATTTGATATTTTATTTAAAATAATAAAAGCGTTCGTTTTAGACAAAACAATGACAATTTTACACAAAAAAACTGTAATTATATTGTAACCTCCACAAAAGATTGGCGAGGGGGAATTTCCCCTGTAACAGTAAGCTTGATATCCCGAGAGCCCCTCTGTAGGTCTATTCTTTGATTTGTCTCTTCTTTGTCTGCTTCAATAGCCATCAATCCGTCACTCATTGTAAGTATAACAACGTTTCAATCCACAAACTCACTCTTATTACTTTCTACTGTAGGTTTGAAACACAATCAGAACTAAATAATACCCATTTCCAAGTAGGAACAGAATTGTTATTGTTGCGTTATTATTTGTCCACCTTGGAACGATGCGGTTGACTTGTCATTAGGGATTACTCATAGGACTTTCCCAGTGAACATTTTCAAGGTGTGAAATTGATACAATTTGTATTCTTAAGAAGTTATTTGCTCACATTTTACAATTAATTTAAGTTTTTAAAAATATAGGGAAAAATATCAGCGTCTTATTTAATTTACAAAACATGTTCCCTGTACGATTAAATATTACTGTTACCTGTTGTCTATATCTGTTGAATTATTTGTACTATTTTTAAATAATTTCCTATTTTCTATATTTACTAATACTTCTAAATATTTTCTTACAACATATTAAAACATAAGCTATAAATACTTATGGCACTGCAGTTATAATTCATTTTCACTACTCAAGTAACAATGTTACGTAGGCGAAACTTTAAAGCGTTTCCTATGTAAGTGCTACTCACTTGAGCTTGTTAAACATGGTGAATACATTATCTCGAACGACGTCAGAACATACCAAGAAGGTTCTAAAGTATTATCTTCTATGCCGTCATTGTTATATTATTCTTTGATATAAAGAAACCACATCATATTATTAAGCACAGGCAAGCTGTCGCTTCGTTTCTATGGCTATTTATTTAAAAAAATACATATTGGCTTGAATTATTGGTGTTGTTGTACTGACACTCATGGATACTATGGCATTCTCATATTTAATCTATTTTTAAAATCGATTTAGTAGTTCCTGTTTTTATTCAATACAAACAACCAAAACAAAAAGTCTTCATTTCTTGTAGTTAATCTTAGTATGATAAATAAAAATCCTTATATCCGAATACAGTTTAGTAATTTTTTTTTTTCTTTTTACCAAACTGTATTCCTTAGAAATACCAAGTACTAATAGCAAGGTTTATCAAACAGGTAACTATCAAGTAACCAGAACCCTTCACGCAACCTGTTGACAAGCAGTTCTTTCCAACAAAATAACCGGTTGTTGCTTCTAGCTTAAACTGTAGCATTATGCCGTCTGAATCGGTGATGGCAACCATTTGATTACTATTAAACCACCTCGTACACTGTAATTGTGCATTTATTATTCCATATTGTAAACACTACTTGTGTTGCTACAGCTAGTTAAATACATTGCAGAATGTCGAAGCTTATTCAAATGGCATTATTATAAGTTTTTTATGTCATTTTCTATTTGAGTAGAAGACACGGATAAACATTAAGACATATTTCAAATGCGTTTATAGTTTCTTGATCAAGAGAATATTGTGTAGAATTTCAACATCGATTCTGTTTATACAATATTATGTTTAGAAAATGAACACGATAATTTTAAGAATCGTAAATAGAACTGTATCTCAAGTAACAGTTAATAAATAAAGAAAGCATAAATGTCTTGAAATAAATATGAATTTACAAACTCCACAAATATTGAATTTTATACCCTTTTCATTTGATAAGATGTAAGGGTTCCGGTTGTGTTTTGCTGTAAATTGATATAACCAATAATCGCTTTATCTTGTACCTAATCTGCTTTTTAGACATGGGTATAAATAAGTAAAGAAAAGTCAATAGTCCAAACCATTCATTAAAGTTAGGCTCAATAGAGCTCTTGTGAAAGTCAAACTTAAAAACTACTAAATATGAGAAGAAAATAAACTCATCACCTTAGGTTGGACTATGGTATTGACTTACAATCACCTGTGGTGTTCTTTATGTATAGAAGTTAAATTAATTTGCCATTTTTTAAGAAGAGATGTTTTGTTATTTCTCCAAATGTTATGACTGTTATTCTTGTTTAATGAATATGGCTAACGATTTGCACAAAAATTATTTTAGGATATTGAGATAGATTTTAAAAGGTCTTGGTAAATTATGTATTCCGTCTTTAATAAATATATTAACGCGAGAACCATTATAATTTATGACATTAGTTTACTAAGTGTCTAACTGATGAAGGAAGCAAAAATATTTCGTGCCTAATATTCTGGGTTGAAGTTCAGATTACTTCATTCCTTAAAATTTCAACCTAGATAATATGTTGTTACCTTAGAATAGGAGACTTGAGTCCAGTAGTGGGATTCAGAACAAAAATGAACAAAATTCTAATTCTGATATGTTAACCAATTTTGGGTTCGCTGTGATTCGTAGACATTTTGTACAAAACATACGATTCATAATATCCCAAAGACTGACAAATTTAGTTCAATGATAATTTTGTTGGAGAGAGCACTCCTCTGCAAGTGATAAGAATAACTTAAAAGTAGTATATGGCAAATTATTTTTTGGATAGGGAAGTATTTTAAGATTTATACCGATGGCTATGTTAGATAAATTTCGTATTAATCCAATCAGCCGATCGGGACCGGTTCGTTTCGATATAATTATCACAATAATAACTACCCGAAAAATCTGATCACCAACCATCTCCCGCTGATGAGGTCAAGAGGAACAATATAACTATATTCGTCCCTTTCACACAGCTGTAGCGTAGCACCGTGGTGTAACTTAATACGGCAATAAATAAAATATATCTATGTGTCCCGTTCTATCTCGTAGGATTAGTAATATAGCTTTCCCTTTCTTGTCCAACTCAAGCCGACCTTATGGAACTTCGTTTATCGTTGTTCGAATACTTTGAAAGTAAGTTCCCTTCTAACCTTGAATTTTCGAAACGCTAGGAGGAATCTAAATTGTCAAACTTTGTCTAACTCTAGTAATTATTAACTATTTGTCAATAAATACTAGTAATTATTACTTACACACTACTTATCTTTCACCATCCGGGCAAGTTTCACTTATTTTATTATCCGACAATATTTTTAACTCTTTCGAGATAATCTATTATCAAAACAGAGGTGGTTTTTCTGAATGATTTAAAACTTTAAGTAAACATTGTTATCTTTTAAGTAAGGATAGCTTCGAATTTCATTCTTCGTGCATTGTTTAGAGCTGGCTGGCAACAAAACTATTATCTTTTACTTAAGTTAAGCTTCTAAATGTAGTCGTTTATTAATTCAGTATTTAAACTTTACTGCAACTAATTTAGAAAAAGTGAGACATGGGAACGTAATGCAAATTGTTGATGAACCACTAAGCATCTTACAATATTACGCATGTCTCTTGTAAAGTATTTTGCACTTTCATATTAATCAATCAGGTATTGGGTGCCTACTGGTTTTGAATAAATTACAAGTTTTACAAACAACCATTGTATTATAATAAGTATTCGTTTTCGTTGTTAGTTACAAAATATGTTCACTTAAAGTGTAATAAAATACCTTTAGAGAATCAAAGAAAATTGTATTGTTACATTGTTAGTTTTTTATAGGTACGGGTTAAATTACACATATGTTATTGTATTTTTTTATACCAGTGCATTAGTTTTTTTCTTTCCTATTTTACAAGTTTTACAAGGTTCCATGACGAACATGACACTGTCATATAGTTTTAATCAAGGTATGATCAGGCTTATAGATTCCTCAATTACTTCGACACAATTTAAAACCTGTTTATTATGCTCCGAAAGCTTTCATAACTTTGTTAAAAACTACTTATTATAACATGTTTCAGTTTGTATACGACAAAACCTTGAAATTTCAGCGAAACCTTACACTTCTAACTTTAGAAAGACCGTTGGCTCCAAAGAATGGCGGAATCCTTACAATGCAGGTTGTATACGAAACTTGTTTGACCAGAATTGAGAAAAAAGTGGCGGGCATGTTCGCTCGCCTACAATAGCATTCCGCGCTGGGGACCGCCTGCGGCCCGCCCCCCGCCCGCCTGCCCCGCGCCCCGCGGCGCGCCAGTCAGCCGGCAAACGCCGTCGCGTGCGTTGCTCTATCGACGCTCACCATGTGCATGTGTACCAAGGAAACCACAATTCACCACAAAACTTCTGTGGTCACACATTTCGATACATCCATTATAATGTAACTGTTATCATATGGTCAATCTTTTTTTTATTAGTTTGAAACGTAATCATTTTTTTACCCCAACTCACCGCTATCACATTAAGCACAATGGAGAAATGCATTAGAGGATAGTGAAACCGGTTATCAGTGTTGTGAAAAGTTGTGTAGTGTTTAAATTTGGTTGTCCATATCCGGTTGTTATCGATTTTTCATCGTTACATCCCTCAATCAGCTGTTTTGGGATCAAGCGAATGTTCATTACAACCAATTTAGTTTCTCTCCATTAAAAAGCCAAGAGATTAGTTTTAAAATCCAAATCCAAAATAATTGTGCGATTGTGACACTATATTAAAACAGTTCCTCTAAAAAACAAGCGTGTGTAGCTTGCGCAGTAATTTAAGTGCATCATGAACAGTTTTGTACAGTGAATTGAAGCAAGTAAACAAGCTAACTTGTGATATCTGTTTAAAAATGTTAATAAAGTTCAAATAAACAAGTGATAAAACATATTTACAAGTGACGGAAGTGTTTTATTTGACAGTGATTTTGGTGAAATTTCGTGCATAACAGTGAACCACCATTTGGATTTTTATTGTCGATCTACGCTGGGAAGTAAGATAAAGGTAAATTTTGTTGTTTTCTATTAAATTATTGTCGAAACAAAAACTTTTTTGGTCATATCTTTAAACGAAACGTTGAATATGGCGACGCATCTATTCTGCCGTACCGGCTTGCTTTTAGTTTAGGCCTACTTGGCACTGCTGACACCACGGTGTACAATTCAATGCGTTCGAAACTTAAAAAGACATTAAATTGATTTTAATTTCAAATGATTTGAAATTTCCAAATTAACATAGTAATAAAATTATCGTCGATAAATTTTAAAACCGAATGACAATTACATAAAACCATAATCGTAATAACTTTTATTTCAATAAAGAATTACTTACCTAATTGTACCTATTTGTTATTTTCTTTGTAATACTGAAAATCGTTAGATAATTATGTTATTTTTTAATAAAACTAACTCAATCTTGTAAGGCTTGTAACACGGGTAAAATGCAATGCGTTCTAAATTTGAAATACACTGTTCAATTATTAAAAACTGAATTCCTATATTTTACTATTTATTTACGTACCTACCTAGATAGTTACAGGTAGGTATAGATATACCTTATCATGTCCCATTCTCACCAACACGATGTAAAATAAATTGCGTTCTATATTTATAAATTATGCACATGCACGAAGTTTTTATAATTCATATTGCATTCTAATATTATTATTTATATTTACATTTCTGTTGTTTATTGATAAAATCAATTATCAAATTACAATTGCATACCTTATTTATTTATTATTATTATTATTATATATTAATTTTATTTATTAAAAAAGTAACTTTTTTTAGAAGTTTATGCGGGCTGGCTGTCTGGCTGACTATCTGAATACACATCGGGGCAGTATTTTATTTTCCAATACTAGTTTAAATTTGAGTTTTCCTGCGTAAATATAGTGAATTTTTAAACATAACTTCTTTGGCATCGTACACGTTGCGTTTTTGAAATAAAATAAACTACTAAATAAAGTGTTTTTTTCTTGTCATAATTATGTTCTCAACCGATTAGAGTATTTAATAGTGCCAACTGTTCTGATAAACCAAGTGGTTGGCTTATGCAGTGTTTTCGTCATTCAGTCAAAGTCAAGTTCAAGTAAATACGTCTTCGTCGAGTCAAGTTAAAGTCATACCCTAGTAAAGAAGAGAGGTTCTATGGAATTTTGGAGTGTGCCACTTAGGTACCTACACTGTGCGCTTCTGCAAAAGCTATGTCTTGAAATCCAATATATGTATATAAAGAGAGATTCACTTATTTCATTTGACTGGAAATAAAAAACGATATTGCGTTTTTCTGTAAAGAGAGAAAAATTATTAAAATTTACACACTTATAAAAATTACATTCAAAAACATTCACTCACCTGTTAAGACATAAAAACAACAATTAAAGCTTTTTATTCCTACATAAAAGAATTTTTTATTCTTTTAAATAGTGGCTTCGTGCGTTTAGCACATTTAGCGATATATTATTAATATATAATTCATAGTAATTGAGATACTCTCCCCTAAGCCCCTTGAGTCCTCAGTAAAGATGTGGGACTATACTGAGATCTCACATGGACTCCTTGGGAGAAAATTTGAAAAGTGATGTTGCACTGTTTTGTTTGATTTACCAACACTCATGTATGTTCACAAACACTTAACGGTTAATAATCCACCGTTATTACACATTAATGTTAGAAACATCACAAATTTTAGAAAATAAAACAAAACTGCAGACATGTCGCTTCACTTTCCCGCCAAGAAGTCCGTCAATATCGTTAACATAGACAAATAAAATTATAAATCTGTCAAGAGACAGCTCAAGAAAGAAAGAGGAAGAGGATAATAAAGAGGTTTTCCTTTATGTGTATTTACACATATAAACTCAAATGTACACCAGTGTTAGAAAATAAAATACTGGCTCGATTTGTCTGTTTCCGCGTTACTACAAATATCTCTTAGGTTAATTTATCTGTTTAATTGTCGTTTTTAGCTCATAAAATTAAGTAATTAATAAGCTTTTACTGTAAAAAAGCAACCATCAACTCAATATTCGGTATAGTTCAGTAGTATTGACGACCGATATGGCGTGGTGGCGAGTATACCCTTTTTTTTTTTTTTTTATTTACGTCGGTAACAAAATGTCTTTTACGCACTGTCTCCCGGCCAAAGGGGGACCGAGAGAGGTGTGTGGGACTCACCACCGGCAGACGCGACCGCCAGCAGTAATACCCACTAAAAATCTTCCGACGACGCCCGCCGCTTGTTGAGAAAGAGGCGGGGGGCCAGTACCTGGGTTGCAGCTTCTGACACCCCGCCTGCGGCCAACGTCCCCCGGACCAAAACCGGGAGGACCTCCTCAGAGAGGCGCAGTGGACGCGCCCCTCCTACCTCCCCGTGCGACCATAGCGTGTGTGGCCGACTTCCCGGAGGGTCCATAGACAGCAGGGGCCCCCTGCCCCCACTACCTAGACCCTCCTGGCGCTGCTGAGCGGGCCCTCCTTGCCCGCCCGCTGCGCCCTCCACAGGCCCCTATTAGTTTCCCCCCCGGTAGTCAGTACTAAGGGCACCCAGAGTCGCCAATCTCTGGGTGTTACCTTTTCCCTAGCGCCTCCTGCGCCCTACCGGGAGGTACTTAGCCCCCCCACCACGACAAGGTGGAGACCAGTCGGAGGGGGGTGGCGAGTATACCCGCATTACACTCTGAGGTCGTGGGTTCGATTCCCACTCAGAACAAATCTTTGTGTGTATAAATATGAATATTTGATCTGGTCTGGGTGTTTTCCTATGTATATTAAGTATGTATTTACAAAAAAAAAGGTAGTTATGTGTGTTTATCCGTTATTTAGTATCCATAACACAAGTTCTTAATGATACTTATCTTGGAAGTAAGTGTCAGAAACATTTATTATTATTATTCTTTATTGTTTAAATACGTTTTATACAATATCACACCTTGTTTTCATAGGGTAGGCAGAGATCACATTTTTCACTTTTTATGATCCAGTACTCATTACCCTTCTCTTGCTCCTGCCTGGTAAAAAGTACCCTATTATCTAGAAGAAAAGTATATGTATGTATGTGTAGGTAGCTAGGTTACTTTTGGACTTTTTACCGGGAAAGTGAAGCATCATTTATGCAGTATTGTTTAATTTTCTAAACATTCTAACATTAACGTGTAGTAACGGTGGATTATTAACCGTTAAGTGTTTGTACACATACATGAGTGTTGGTAAATGAATTCTCCTGTGTGGGAATCGAACCCATGACCTTTGGATTGAAGTGCAGGTATACTGCCTCTCCATATCGTTCGTCGCTGATCTACTTCTATTCACATAATAGTTTTAATGTTTAATTGGACAGGAACAATGATGAGTAGGTACATAGATTACACCAATTATTCGAAGCATCTCTATTCGGAATCACTGTACCTCAGAAAACCCAGACGTCTCCCATGCCTCTTCTGACGTCACCTCTATCTAAACAAATATCAACCACAAATGGAGACGTCTAGTATATTTCTGGATGTATAATCAGCATCTGGCGCCTAGGTACGACTTCGCATAATTTTTTCAGTACTCATTATGTATTATGTTTTTAAGTAACAAATCTATGTAAATAAAGATTTATTGCCTTTTAATGGTATAACAGCGTATAGCTTGTAAGCACTACATTACAGTTAAGACCGTTTTTTAATGAAAAATTGTATTTGTAGTGCACATACATATGCATTCACGCCTGTTTCCCCGAAAGGGGGTTTTTTCTTCCCTTATTTTCATATTATTTACTCTTCGTCTATTCTTACATGCTCATGCCAAACGGCTTATGTATTTAATGTACTTATACTTAATTATAATACTTGACTAAGTACTTATCGCATGCTTAAAGGAACATCGACCCATTAATAGATAGGTCAGGTTTGAGTTACGTACCTAACAGTCTTTCTATTTCTTACTGAGATCGAATCAATGTTAATTAAACGTTTAAAACACAAGCAGAATTACTTATTAATTAATCAGTATCAATTTCATGCACTTACAAGTAGGACAAGTATTCTTTAGAAGATCTTCTTTTGTGATGTCCCAAAAATCGTCTTTTTTGAGTTAAGTCACTATTTCATTAAGCATGCGGTATGAACACCATGATAAAAGTTGAGGCTATATAAACTTTCGGGCACTAGAAGCACATCTGTAAAAGCTGTAATATCTAAGCGATATTAAGCAGCCTTTGGCAGCTCTTTGTTAGTAAATATATACTTCATGTGGATGTTATTATTGAGGAACGGGGTTTCTGTACCTACCTATTGGTAATACAAAGAAGAAAGCGCTATCTATAGCGACATACATACAAAAGTATTTATATATCGTACATACTAACATTCACGCCTGTTTCCCCGAAGGGGTAGGCAGAGGCATATTCTACGCCCACACTTCGTCAATTATATTGTTGGTCCCACGTAACAGGTGGCCAGCCTAGTGCCGCTTACCGGGCACTGTCATGTTCGCCAGAGCCTCGTCCGTTGATTGGCAGGTGCACCACTTGTAGGTGAGGTTGGCTTGGGCTCCTTAGGTCTTTGTAGGATACCTATTCACCATATTATGATGAACAGATGAGATAGACAGCTATAAAAGAACAAGTTATTTATTTCCTAAGCAAATTTCAATATCATTCATATTAATTAAAGCTAGCATGTGGCCATTCATAAATTACAACCATGAATGTTAAGTATAAGCCAGCGAATGAGAACCGGTTCGTTTTGAGCGGAAAGCCAAATTGTTGCCGAGTAAAACCCGAAATGCTTGATATTATAGAAACTACACAGATAATAAAATAAATGTTTATAGATTGAGTAGACAGACGCATGTTATACACATATTTCTCCAATTATACTGTTCCACATAATAGGTGGCGAGCCTATTGCCTCTTACCAGGAACTTACATCTTTGCTAGAGCTTCGTCCGTTGATCGGTGCACCATTTGCAAGTGAGGTTGTCTTGTCTTTTGGGGTCTTATATAGCCCCATCCAATAAAAATATATAATCATCGTTATCAGCGAACATTTATCCCGGTTGTACCGTAGCAGGATAGTGTAGGGGGGGGGAGACCGCCTGACCGTTTCAGTTACGTCAGTTTCATAGGGAATCTGACCTATCACAGACAGCAACCACGTGAAGGAAATAACAGTCAGACTTGCTTTGGGGGATCGGCGACCGGCGCTACTAAGCCAAGCCAAGAGCCAAGGCACCAGATGGAATAATCTGATACTATAGGCGAGTGTCTGTGTCAAAACGTCTTATGTGCGTTATCGGGAACACAAACCTTCGCCCGCCATTTAAGGGGGCTCCCATACAATAAACGTGATTTTTTTGCTCGTTTTCGCTTAATATTGATGACAGCAATAGGTAGACGCTTAAAATATTCACAAATTATTTAGTTATACGTTCTCTTAAGTTACCATAACCATTAATGGATACTATTTTGATTGGGTAATTTTACAACAAATAAAATTCAATAGCATTGTTATACATAATACGGAACCCTTCGCTCGCGAGATTAACTCGCACTTGGCCCGTTTTTTTATGTTTCATCAATATTTTTCTGTTTAGTTATAAATATTATTCTTTTATCATGTGAATTAGTGGCATAAGTACCTAAGTTCAAAATCTAAACTACCACAGTTTAGCTTTTTTCCTGTTCTGCCTTTTGGTGGAAATTCTTTGAAGAATAGGCATCAGTTTACGCATAGCTTAATACTTCATAGATTTTATATATATACTAATGGATAGTAATACATAGAATGTACATTCTGTTTAGTTTGTATTAGTATAACAAAAAAAAATCTCCTTTCACTTGAATTCGTGAAATAAGTACCGTACCTACCTTAAAACTAAGTCAAGTTTTGCATAATAATAATATTAGGTCGGGGAAAAAGTCTTTTCGCATAACGTAGGTATAAACTTATTATAAAATTTTTTTGACTGTACTATTTGGTTCTGGCTGGTTTTGGTAACATTAAAAAGGTTCCATTATAAAGAAAAGAAAAAAATAAAAAAAAGTTGTTTCCCGCTATTTTTCATTTGTTTTTCTCTCCGTAAAAATGAGTGAATCTAATGAAGAAATTCGATACATTTTAAAATTTTATTATAAAAAAGGCAAAAATGCAACTTAAGCAGTGAAAAAAATTTGTGATGTTTATGGACCTGATGCAGTGTCAGTAAGAGTAGCACAAATTTGGTTCAAACGTTTTCAGTCCGGAAATTTTGATGTTAAAGATGCACCTCGCTCTGGTCGCCCTGTTACGAATAAAATGGACGCCATTTTTGAAAGAGTGGAGCAAGATCGGCATATTAGTAGTTACGATGTAGCTGAAGAACTGGGAATTGACCACAAAACAGTTTTGACCCATTTGAAGAAAGCTGGTTATACAAAAAAGCTCGATATTTGGGTGCCACACGAGCTCACTCAAAGAAACTTAATGAACCGTGTACTCATTTGCGATTCATTATTGAGACGTAATGAAACCGAGCCGTTTTTGAAGAGATTGATAACTGGCGATGAAAAGTGGATCACGTACGACAAGAACGTGCGAAAAAGGTCGTGGTCGAAAGTTGGCCAGGCTTCACAGACTGTGGCCAAACCTGGCCTAACACGAAATAAGGTGATGCTGTGTGTATGGTGGGATTGGAAGGGCATTGTTAATTATGAGCTTTTACCGCCCGGCAAAACCATCGATTCTGATCTTTACTGCCAGCAACTGATGAGATTAAAGGAAGCAGTCGAGAGAAAACGGCCGGAATTGATCAACAGGAAGGGTGTGGTCTTTCATCACGATAACGCTAGACCACACACATCTTTAGCCACTCAGCAAAAATTAAGAGAGTTCGACTGGGAGGTCCTAGTGCATCCACCATATAGCCCTGACCTTGCGCCTTCAGATTTTCACCTGTTTCGGTCTCTGCAGAATTCTTTAGGTTCTGTAAGGTTGACCTCAAGAGAGGACTGCCAAAACTATTTGTCCCGTTTTTTTGATCAGAAGTCCCAAAGTTTCTACAGTAACGGGTTAATGTCTCTGCCCACAAAATGGCAGAAAGTTATTCAACAAAACGGTACATATAAATTGTAAATAAATGTAAATAAACTTTGAAAAAAATGTCTTGACTTTTCATACAAAAATACGAAAAGACTTTTTCCCCAACGTATTATGTCAAGCGGTAGTTCAGATTTTTTTTTAAATCCATAAGGAAAAAAATTTGCCTATTTATTAAGGAATTTATGTTTACATTATATAATGTATGCATAGTAAAAGTTTTCAATACTTAGCACTGTATTTATTCTGTTAAGTGTGTAGTTATAGGAATCCTACCAAGACCTAAGGAGCCCAAGCCAACCTCACCTGCAAGTGGTGCACCTGCCTATCAACGGACGAGGCTCTGACGAATATAACAGTGCTCGGAAAGCGGCAATAGGCTCGCCACCTATTGCGTAGGACCAACTACATAATTGGCGAAGTGTAGCGTAAAATATGCCTCTGTCTACCCCTTCGGGAAAACAGGCGTGAATGTATGTATGTATGTGTAGTTATAAAAATGTTTCTCTTTTCGTACGAATTCCTGGAATAAGTACCTTGTAACTGTTTCAAGTTACAAGAGTGACCCAACTCTTGTTTCAATATTAAACTGCGACGTTGCAAATTCTACGAACAGTCTATTGCTATGTTTAGAGACATTGTATTGTACATAAACATATTACGTCGGTACTCTTTCTTCGAAAGGCAGGTTAAGCTTTTGATGTCATCATCATCATAGCAGCCTCATAAAGTCCACTGGTGAACATTAGCCTCCCCAATAGGTTAATCACATTCTATTGGTGCATATGTGCTCATTATCGCCACATTGGGCAGGCGGGTTGGTGATCGCCAGTACCACACTTTTAGTACCGATTATCACTAAATGTGGTAGTCATTAAGTCAAGTCATCTACATCTATGCGTTATCCCGAATGCAACCTTCGGGTCCCTTCGCTAACTAAGTCAAATAAAAGGCAGTATTAAGAGGCCTGAAATAATCTAACAGCGGGGAACCACACGTTAGCCTCAGTCAATCAGCACTGGGTCCGCGTGGTGGAGTATGACCTCCAACCTCTCTCTTTAAGGTCTGTGAGAAGAGTCCTATGCTCAGTAGTGGTGAATGATAGCGATTCTTATTTAGAGCGTTTGCCCGCGACTTTGTTCGCGTGGAATAGTGGCTTCCGGCAGATTTTTGGTTTTACCCACATAGTTCCTGATCTTGCGGGATTTTCGGGATAAAAACTATCCTATGTCTTTTCTCGAGTTCCAAACTATGTCTGTACCAAATTTCACACAAATCGGTTCAGTAGTTTAGGCGTGAAGACAAGACAGACAGACAGAGTTACTTTCGCATTTATAATATTAGTAGGATTGTTCATCTGTTATTTAGTATCCATAACACAAGTTCTTAATGATAGCTATCTTGGAGCTAAATATGTGAATTGGTGGAATTGTCAGAAAATATTTATTAATATGTTTTGAAAATATTTATCTTCGTCCGATCTAGGGCCTATGGTGACCCGGACATTTGGAAGGCATGCGTGGGGCCGAAGCCAACACGCAGAGGCCCTTTAGACAGTTTTAATCTAATGGTTATGTGACTCTAACCGGCGATTATCCCTATGTTCACTATGGAAATAAACCTAAGCCCAGGTTGGTGCAGTACTTTTGGGATAGGATGACATCTACTATGGTCAGGCTATAGGGTTGAGAAGCTGAAGGCTTGGGTAAATTAGAACATCTGCCGTCATCATCAGTCTCAAATGATTGCAAATGATTTTATATACTCATTCATAATAATTAATGATAATATATCCAATGTTTTGTAAACTATATATAAAAAAATGTGATATCGGTCAACTTATAACCTTCCTGGGTTATCAGGTACTCAACAGATTATTCTCCAATACCTTGGGCTGGGAGTTTTTTTTTTTAAAGAAACATTGAACTTACACGGCCTTATGCTTATTTATAAATGTTTGTAAGCAATTTTTTTGTCAATGAACTATTAATTCAACAACTTCACTATATTTTTGCGTAAATATTTTAATAATTTATAAAAATATTTTAATATTTTAACAATATTTTTGCGAAAATATTTTAATAATTTTGACGACCGATATGGCGTGGTGGCGAGTATACCCGCATTCCACTCCTGAGGTCGTGGGTTCGATTCCCACACAGGACAAATATTTGTGTGTATAAATATGTATATTTGTTCTGGTCTGGTTGTTTTTCTATGTATATTAAGTATGTATTTACAAAAAAAAAAGTATTTATGTATGTTTATCCATTATTTAGTATCCATAACACAAGTTTTTAATGATACTTATCTTGGAACTAAATAATTGGTGTAAGTGTCAGAAATATTTATTTATTTAATTGTTCTTAGGAATAATTTTTATGTAATATTTGTGCTAAAAGAAAATTTTTCAAAGTAAGTATTTATAATGACCGGGTAACTCGATGAAAAAGAGAGAACAGGAATTCGAGTACTAACTAATATAGATAAAATATCTTTTACCGTTACACCAATGATTTAGTTCCAAGATAAGTATGATTAAGAACTTGTGTTATGGATACTAAATAACGGATATATACATACTTTTTAGGAGTGGAGTGCACGTATACTGGACCTTAACGCCATATATATACGTCGTCAGCATTAATCAATAAAAAGCATTTTAGGTCATATGTAAAAATTGTTGGCAATAAATTTATTCCTTGGGTCATTTCTATAAAATAACTTTTTTTTATAGAAATGTTTCGTTTATTACCCACTGTTTCACTTAGGGCTAGCTGACTCAGTGTGAGTTGTCTAAGGAATGATAAACAATATACAATTCAACTTGAAACCTATGCCTTACATAGTTTCTCCAACCGTAACACCTGGCTAGTTTTGCCTAATTACGTACATACACAAATACCTCCGGACATTCTTAAGTACCTGTAGTTTGTTTTATGCATCACATGCTTGTGAGTTCCACCAAGGATTAAGTCCAGAATAAGAAGCAACGATTGACTTACGCGTTAAGTTCTCTAGAATACTAACGTCCATCAAACATTCAAAATGTGAAAGACTTGTACACTTGTGTTGTGATTCTTATTGAAATACTTAGTGTCTAAACACACTATGCCGAGGATACGCGACGGATGTTCGGCATGATTACGCCTGCAATGCCATTTGAATTACTGGCGACACATTATGCCGAAATTACGTTGCGTTATAGCGTACAGCCGAACTTCAGTCGGGCGTAAGTTCAACGGAAATTCGGCGGCAACGTATTCTGTAGAACACACATTATACGCGACCGAACACATACACACAAAATTGCGCAACTGAATTTCTGCCGCGTAAGTTCGGCACTTATGGTGTGTCATATCAGCCGAATACGTTGGAACGTAAAATCAGCCGCGGAACTTCGGTCGCGTACGTTCGGCATAGTGTGTTTAAACACTTAGACTTAAATCCGTGGAATTAGTTCCTTGTAACTGTATTTATCTAAGGTGTAGGGGGATCCTACCAAGAACTTAGGATCCCAAGCCAACCTCACCTGCAAGTGGTGCACCTGCCGATCAACGGACGGGGCTCTAGCGAACATAACAGTGCCCGGTAAGCGGCAATAGGCTCGCCACCTATTACGTGGGACCAACTATATAATTGGCGAAGTGTGGACGTATAATATGCCTCTGCCTACCCTTTCGGGGAAACAGGCGTAAATGTATGTATGTATGTAGAGGAACTTTTCCTGTCGTTCTATAATTTACATATCGTTGTACAAGAACCTTTTAAAATTATTCAAGATGTAATCATGACTTTAACTAAATAAATTGCAAGAGGCCAATAATAATTTAATGATTAGGCTCATTTAGAAAGACGTTGAATATGTTATTATCAACACATTTTAATTTAAAATATTGCAATTGTAAAAATTGTACGAAACAACAATTTTTGGAGGTAATCGTTGCTTTTTTTGTTGTTACATTAATAATGTGATCGCTCCGAAATACGTTTACTTAACTAAAACAAAGGCAGTCCAAAATGTAGTAATAAAAATCTTTATAATTTGACAATCTTCAAAATTCTATAACAATGTTATCTTCAATAACTCTTTTAGATTTATCACATTCTTTCTAACTCCAACGACTCTAAAAATCACTAACAAAAATAAAGACACACATAATAATAATAATGTATCAAACCGAAACCGCGTTCCTTCAAACCCACCCCAACTGAACCAGTAACTACCCAAACTCACATTCCGCGCAACTGAACTCCCAATTTTAACAAAATTTAATAGAAATTTCTAGTCTCGTGTCGTTCGGCTGACATCATCCCGCTCCTTGGGGGCCACTGCGCGTGCCGAACAGCTGATTGCCGTTCGGCCACCATAAAAAACTCTATAACTATCCCACACACGATCCCCAACCTTATTTCATCCGTTTCTAAAGTGCGAACTAAAATGCTAACGCTCCCAGACCCTTACTCCAAACGCGCGCATAGGACATTCGTATCAAAATCTTGCGGGACAAGTATCAAACTCGCTTGATTCCTACAAACACGTCATCTACAGGATAAGGTATACGCACGCCATTCTGATCTTTAGCAAGGGAGTATTTAAAAAGTTTTTTCGTGCGCAGGTTCAGTAACGAGATAAAACTGGAATGGATTTGTGCGTTTCAGTGGGCCGAAGCGCTCGGCGCTGGCTGTAGCTTGCATTTGGTAATAAATGGGAATATTTGGTATTTGGTCAAAGATGGATCGCGGTGTGCGCCTGATTGTTTCGTTTACAGCCAATGATGTGTTACTTAAAAATGAGGTATGTTCATACTTCGCCATACTCAGATTTAGTTATATAAGTTACTTAAGTCTTGAATTTGAACTTTGACCTCTTTAGTCCTATGGAAACCGTATTGTTGATGGCCGCGATACAGGCTTGCCTAGTGCGGTTGTCATTGTAAATTATTATTGTAAATACTGGAATGCTAAATAAAGATTTATTATTATTATTATATTATACATATTATTATTCACGTCTGGCGTATTCATGGTAACAAAAATAAATGAGACAGATAATACGTTTCGAATGACATAGAAAAGGATAGTGCTATATCTCTAAGCTAAATGACGACCGATATAGCGTGGAGGACATTATACCTGCACTCCGATTCTGAGGTCGTGGGTTCGATTCCCAGACAGGACAAATCTTTGTGTGCATGAATATGAATATTTGCTCTTGTGTGTATGTGTCCTATGTATATTAAGTTTGTATTTACAAAAAAAGGTGTTTAAGTATGTTTATTCGTTATTTGTATCCATAACACAAGTTCTTAATGATACTTAATCACATGCTTAAAGAAACATCGACCCATTAATAGATTTTTTAGGTTTGAGATACGTACTTATACAGTCTTTTTATTTCTTACTGAGATCGAATCAATGTTAATCAAACGTTCAAAACACAAGCAGAATTACTAATTAATAAATCAGTATCAATTTAATGCGCTTACAAGTAGGACAAGTATTCTTTAGAAGATCTTTTGTGATGTCCCAAAAATAGTATTTTTTGAATTATGTCTATATTCCATTGATCATGGAACCGAATAATTGGTGTAATTGTAAGAAATTATTTATTTATTATATTACATGTATGTAATTCAAACAATTTACTTAATTTGAAAGCCTTAAGTACCAGGAGCTATTTCGACATCTACCTCTTTTAGTTATATATTGTTTACAGACCACGGTGACGTAACGAGAGAATGCAACACAATGGACTTTAGACGGTAACACACAGCTGAGTAACACTTACGAAGCAAAAACGTTAAAGTTACAAGCACGTCAAAGCGGCATAGTTAAAAGTCTACAGAGATATAAAATTGTATTTTCAATTGTATCTACATTTTAACATTTAACGTACTCATTAGATTAGAATAATAATAAATATTCTCTTACAATCACACCAATTAGTTTGTTCCAAGATAAGTATCATTAAGAACTTGTGTTATGGATACTAAATAACGGATATAAAACATACATAAATACTTTTTTTTTTGTAAATACATGCTGAAGAGCACCCAGACCAGAACAAATATTCATGTTCATGCACACAAATATTTGTCCTGTATGGGAATCGAACCCACGACCTCTGGAGTGAAGTGCAGGTATACTGACCTCCACGCCATATCGATCGTCTAGATTTAGAATAGACTAGAACTCATTTATTTCAACTATAAATGAGCTCTATTCTATTATAGTGTAGGGCTCCTACCAAAATCTGAGGAGCTAGAGAAGAAGATAATGTTTCTCACTAGATTATTATATTGCCTATACTAATATCGAGGGTTCCGTGCTCAAACCCGATAAGTGACAACATCAGATACATAATTTCTGCCGCTTTTTCTTGTGATATTATCAGATAAGTCGATTTCAGAAAAGAAAACTGAAAACTGAGGACTTCGTAATCCAATCCAAGGTTCCCTTAGTGCTACTTTATTGGTTACATCTTCGGGGGACCCTTTCAGTATCATCAAATTTACACTGTGTGTGTCATGTAACAAAAATAATTTAAAAGAGCATAGCCTGTGAGTTTCTTGTCAGTTCTTCTCACAGAGCGGAGGCTCGGAACTGGCACTTAGATTCACTTACACCTAATTTTTATTTATTTGCATGTAAGTGAATCTAAGCTTCGTGATTTCATTTTCAATTTTTTTTTTCATGTATATTTTGTTTTGACGTTTTCAAGTGCTATGTAATAGTTTATGAAATAAAGAACTTTTTACTTTACTTTACTTTTACTTTACTTTACAATAAGTAAACCTTTTAAGTTTCATTTTTTTTAATTAACCGATAAATTCTTTTAATTACTGTTTTAAGCCCAAAAACACTTATCGGTTTTGAGCACGGAACCCTCGATATGACTTTTTGAAGTTATATGCGTAATTATCGCTTGCTCCGTGCCTCTGCACGTTAAGCCGGTCCCGGCTGTCACGAACATCTATGGCAGTCGTTGTTAGGAAGTCAGTGCCTTCTAACATCCTGACTGCTGGTTTTACCAAAGAATGATGTTTCACTCTGGGCTGCGGCGGCCAGGCGGCAGTCGCTTCATGTGATCATTAAAATTCAGTCAAATATGCTTAGATAAAAATAATTTTGATCTGAACGTTATGTTGGCCTTTTGCAATCAATTAATTTTAAGTTACTATCACAATTTACATACTTCTAAAAAGTTCTTGTACAACGATATGTAAATTGAAGATCGAGGATGATAGTTTCTTTGCTAAACTCAGTTAACTCGGCTCCCTGACAGTGGTCTAGGGACCTAATTCTGCTAAGTTAAACTGTTTTAACACAATCGCGACCGTCAGCTATTAAAATTGGCGGGAGTCGATTGCGCCGGAACACTTACAAAGTTAATTAAAAATAATATAAAAACTCTGTAAAAAGAATAAATTATTTAAAAAAAAGCTATGGTTTACAGTGTGTTCCAGCGGTGTTTTTTATATAAATAAAATAGTTTTTAGTTTCTATTCACTTGTTTTGCCTACATTGAAAATTTTGATTTTTTTTTTCGATAATCGTAGAGAAGCGAAAAATCATACACTACAAGCTTTACATAACAATGTGCTTCCTGCAGGCTTTGGCCAAAATATTATTAGTAATCTATCATTTGACATAATTTACTATCACTTTTACTGTTGTGGATAGCATTTTGTAGCAGTATGCCTTAAGCTTAAATCTAGTGCAACAGAAATAATAACAGGATGATGATAACAGTTTGTAGCATAGAGTATATTATGTTCTATTTATTTTTAATTTCTAGAATCTGCTTCAAAGCGAATGTCTACATTTCAATGACTATCAATTCCATTGGTTATTGTTAAACTTTCATATTACTACAATAAGTAAAGCCTTGGTCAAAAACTAGAGTCGTAATAAACGCTTCAGCAGTTCTTCTTCATCTTTGTGTTATCCTGGTTACCTTACGGGCTCATAAACGCTACAGCAGCTAAAGCGTGAAAAGGTAACAGACCTCTGCCTGTAACTTTTACATAATAATAGTATGAATAATAACTGACTATGTTATTATAATATTTGTCCCATAATACCTTTTCTTTGGCAACCATTCAGGTAGACGAAAAAATAAATTTCCTAGTGAAGTGAGTGCCGCTAATGCATCGACTTATGCATAATTAATTCGAAGCGACTCTTTATCGATGTGAGGCATCTTTCACAGGTCTGCCCAGATCTCAGGGTTGTCAAATGGTTTGTAGCTTTAATCTTTTGCAAGGCAGTGGTTAATATGTTCCCACCATAAATTGAACCTTGTGGACTTGATTTAAGGTAGAAAACCAATGTGAAATTATTACAAAATGTCCTGCCAGTTAAAGGGTTTTAAAAAATATTGACACTTGGCAGATGCACAGTTTGTGAGATAAAAACAACTTAAAAAGTTTTTTTAAGGATTAGTTTTAGTCTTTCATAGCTATTCTAAGCGCTCAGTGCTGTGACTAAATCGGTTAGCAACTGCAAGATAGGAGCAATTTGTTAGGACAACGGTTTGTTAGAAACAAAACGAAACACGAATTTTTCAAACAAACAATTGTCTTTTTATTGTTTTCTAAACAAAAAGCATAGGCGTTAGTAAGGGTCACGGGTTGTGAGTTGAAACGGCACTTAAACCGTTTTAGCTCATAATTAGTTTTTGCTTGTCTTTTCTTCAAATAGCGTAAAGACGCGTTCATTAACCATTTGATTAATGAACGCATCTTTGAATTCGTGGGTACGATTCCTACACATATTTTTATATATGTAACATATTTAGTTCCAAACTCAATTTACCAACCAATCAATTTCTTAGGCTGAACACGAAGTCGAAATTGACTTTTTTTATGCAAAAATCATGGTTGAAATAACGAATCTTTTTTTGCACACTCACTTTTTGGTAAAAATAACAACGTTTTAAAAACAATTTATTGATAGAGGATTAGCTGGAAAATAACGGTTCGCCTTCGTAGGATATCCTTTTTACTGTGTTTGTTTCTGTTTTTACACTGGCATATACATGTATCTAGTTTTTAAGTTTTGACGTTCATAAGAGCTCTTTTGAGCCAAGTTTGAATAAATGAATTTGAATTTTTTTGAATTTAACTGAGTAACTTAAGCTACATTTATGTCATAAAATAAGAAAATATCTATTATAAGTCGCGCGGGTACAAAAAATAGGGAATGGAACGTGTGTTTATTGTTAGTAATTTTTGCGACAGTGACAACCCTATTAAAAACCAGTTTTTTTCACCTTTCGTTCACGAATGCCGTTTCATTCGATACTCCATGTAAGTATATACCTACCTACATGCTAGTATAGAATACTATACCTCGGAACCATACCTAATCCTCTCTTCCGCCGAGTATACTGCATAATGTTCAAATGAAATTAATTAAGATTATCTCTTTTAGTGACACGAATGTTAGTTTCGCGTGAAATTTATGTTTAATTTTATTTAAATTTGATCTCAATAACTTATAAATCATTTCTTTGTTACTTAACTAGCGGTCAATAGCGGTTCTTATGTTTTGTGGTTCTATCTTTTATAGTCTAGGCAGCGTACGCAAAATGAGTAACTGTTTTGGTTGATTTTTTACACTTTCTGTTCGAAAAACCCAAATATCTTACGGAACCCTATTTTTATCAAATTAAAATTTAGCCTATGTTACTCAGTGATAATGTAGCTTTCTTATAAAAAAAGAATTACTAAAATCGGTCTAGTACTTTTTGAGTTTATTCGTTATATACAAAAATACAAATCTTTCCTCTGTATAATATTAGTGTAGATAATGTGATGGGTGTGGATATACCAGTGATAGGAATCAGTGTCATGCTCATCATATATAGAAGCAATGTATACTTTAGCACAGCAAAATAAAATTCTGGCACATACTTTATCTCAACCATGTAGTAATACGGAGCTGATCGGAATGGCTAAACCTGATGTTATAAAAAAGAGACCTGAACTTGATATTCATTTTCTTAGCCTTCCCAAACATTTATATACACACTAGCTGTTACCCGCGACTTCGTCCGCGTGGAATAGTATCTTTGGGTAGCATTTACAACCCCCTTTTCGCAATAAAAAGTAGCCTATATCCTTTCTCAGGGTCTAGACTATCTGTATACCAAATTTCATTTAAATCCGTTCAGTAGTTTTGGCGTGAAAGAGTAACAGACAGACAGACAGACAGACAGACAGACAGACAGACAGACAGACAGACAGACAGACAGAGTTACTTTCGCATTTATAATATTATTAAGTAAGGATACTTAAGAATAGTGATGTATCTTAAGTTTTATAGATTCCATACATACTACTTTTTTTTTTTTTTGTGGAATTAGTTTAATTGTGTGCATTGTGAGATTGTAAGAGTAGTTAGCATTATGCTAAGTTATGTATTTAAATACCTTCTTATATACTGACAGCTGGTTTAACCACAGAATGATGTTTCCCTCTGGGTTGCGGAGGTCAGACGGCAGTCGCTCTGTGTAACCACTGTATTCAGCCAAATCTGGTTAGTCCAGTGAGCAGACCTTGGGCTCTAAGCTTAAGTCTAGGGCAAGGATATGATGATGTATTTAACTAAATTACTTTGCACTGTATATTATATTGGTAAAACTATGATTATATATATTATAATTTTTCAAAAAAAATTAGAAAATTGTCAGGTCAAAAGTACCTACCCTAAACCGACGGGCGTGTACGAGAAGGTTAATGCGTGTAAATGAAGCTAAAAGTGTGTACCAAGTTCGTAGCAAGTGGAAGGATGTGATCTCTGCCTACCCCTACGGGAAAGAGGCGTGACATTATGTATGTATGTATGTAACTATAATATCATAAATTAATAAAAGTTTTACATTAGTAGCACGCATTATTCTTAGAAATCTCTGACAGCGTGTTTAGCGTACATTTTTAATTAAAAAAAAATGTATATTAAAAACTTTTTGGTGTTGTAAGTGACTTAGAAAAAAACATTTTAACATTATTCAATTGTTTCTAAAACTAAATGACCAATGCTACAGTAATTGGTCAAGTGGTAAATGGTAATGTGTAATCACAAAAAAGCTTATTGTTTACTAAATGTATTATCTCGATTGGCAAATTTATTCCTGTGTTCCTGTTGTCCCCATTGACGCTGTCCCCATTCAATGGGGACAGCGGAACTGTATAAAAAAATATCAAATTTATTCCTGTTATCCCCATTGGCCGTGTCCCTGTTAATGGGGACAACAGAATTCAATAAAATGATTAAAATTAATGCCCGGTGTCCCCACAGACGTATTTTTAAATAAGATGAGCGGAATTTAATAAGATTAAGAAAATAAATATTTTTATTGGCGTTGAAATAATAAGGGACTTTTTTAAAAATCCCTCCCAACCCCTACCAAATAGGATTGGAACTTTTCATTATTGAAGCCAGCCTCTTTTTTGTCTTTAAAACAGCAGCTACTCATACAACCTTTATTAATCGATAAAAACTAATTGTATTAGGACAAAATCTCTTAGAGTCACGTTTTTAAAACATAAGTCTTTAAAGTTGTGTTGGTCGCCTAAAACAATAATATTATTAAGAATAACCACAATAATAATAATTACAATAATCCTGTTTCCTAGTCTAGTTAACTATGATAAGGCAAGTGACCTTGAAAAGGATGCGCCGCCGGTGCCGCGGCACGACAATGCAGCTAGGAAACAAAAGCGCGCAGATAACATTGTTTTTGGGATTTTAAAACGTGTTTCTAAAACGATTTTCGATGATGTTAGAGAAGTTAAAATACCTCCAAAGTATGAACATTTTAAATTAGCGG
Source organism: Musotima nitidalis (assembly GCA_949126915.1). Classification (NCBI taxonomy): domain Eukaryota; kingdom Metazoa; phylum Arthropoda; class Insecta; order Lepidoptera; family Crambidae; genus Musotima; species Musotima nitidalis. The sequence goes on from OX421422.1 coordinate 1,601,604, forward strand.
ACTATTGTGAGGGTAATACCCGTATTATTATTTTCTGTTCTGATGAGGCAAGAGATAAAATGGCGATTCTTATAGACTATTTTGGAGATGGTACATTTAAGAGTTTCCCAGTTATATTTAATCAAATATTTACAATTCACGCCGATTCAGGAAGCACCAATGAAAGCACTACACTAACTCCATTAGTTTATTATTTTTATTTGCTTTGATGACTGACAGAAAAAAGTATACATATGAAATTCTTTACAGACTTATTAAATCCCAAGTTCCCGATTGGAATCCATCTTCTTTTACATGTGATTTCGAAGAAGCAAACATGTTCGCAATTAACGCAGTATTACTGACTATACATCTGCATGGTTGTTATTACCATTTCAATGGAGGAAGGGTCGTCAATTAGGCTTAACAAAGTCAAAGATCCTGCGCCGTCAAGTAGCGCTTAGTGCAGTGCTTCCATTGTTGCCAGAAGAACGTGTAATGGAAGGATGGTTTTAAATTGCCGAACTTAGTCCTGATGACACCCAAAGCACAACATTTAGGAAGTATATGTTAACGCAATAGCTGCGCCCGAACTTTGTAAAAGAATGGTGTAGTTTTGGCAAACGACACCGTACGAACAACTTTGCAGAAGGTTGGCACTGCAAATTAAATAATGCAGTTGGCAAAAAAAATCTCACTATTTTGAAACTGATTACAGTTTTAAAACAAGACACCAACTTATTTAACGTTAAAGCCCATCAGTCACCAAAACGCCGTCCGCAAACTTCGATCGCTGAAACTTATCATCACTGAAATAACTGTAGGTCACTTTCTTGAAATACTGCGATAATTTTTATTAGTTTAATAGTTACCATGTTGATTACATGATACAAATAAGTATTTTTTAATATTTTTTTGTTAAGTATTATATGTTCATTCTAAGACCCAAGCAAATTACTAACATTTTTTTATAAATTTATAATGTTGGTCCTATGTTCCAAATAAACATTGTGGATTTGCGATTCAAATAAATGATTGTGATGATAACGTTTACAACATTTAAGTTGTGTTATGTCTGCAAGTTCTTTTATTAAATTTTTTCACATAACATGTCATTAAAACTCTAAAACATAAATACATTATTAATAAAAATCTTATTTTTTTATTTTACCTATGTTAATGGGGACAACAGGAAGTATATTTTATGGCTTCCTGGTGTCCCCATAGAGGGAAAACGTCAATGGGGACATAGGGAAGGAAATTTCGTGACTTCCCGTTGTCCCCATCATGGGGACAGCGTCAATGGGGACAACAGGAACACAGGAATTTATTATATGTTAATGTTAGAATTGTGAATACAAATAAATAATAGGATTTACACTTTAAATTTTAATTATACATTTATTTTGACAGTACTGACTGTGACTAAGAACACATTTACTAAAGTGTATTCGCCTTAATAGAAACAATAAGAGTACATAGTGTTATTGGACAAATTCTTACTTTTGAAATATGTAGTAGTTTATGATAAAAGAAAATTACTAATTATTAGTCTTTAGATAGGCTAGATTGTAGTGGATATAAGATACCTCCCTTAAAAAAGGAAAGTATTTTATTTCAAACTAAAAAATATATGTTGACGATAATTAAATTAAATAAGTAAGGAAAACAATTCAATTTTAGTTGGTATAAAAAACATACATACATAATATCACGCCTGTTTCCCAGTGGCATATTATACGCTTACATTTCGACAGGTGGCGAGCCTATTGCCTATTTAAGAAAATACTTAGCACAGAAAAATATAGTGGTATTTTTGCACAAAAATATTTACTTATGTGGGAATCAAACTTCTTTAAAAATGTTTTTTTAATGTCTGCTAACCCCAAGATTGACTGGTAGATAATGCCTAAAATGATATTAAGTTCGCCTTTTGTACATTGTAGATTTAGGCTGTGTCCCCAGTAGGCAAACTGTTAGCGGCCGACTGAGTTTGCGGCGTACCGATTTAGTACGCCCTTCCATATATTTGAAATGGAGTGTCCACAGTCTGCTAGTTTTGCGCTCACTATACGCAGTTTGCAGCGTCGGTCTCTCAGTCTTGCAACTCAGTCGGCCGCTAACAGTTTGCCTACTGGGGAAACAGCCTAACTAAATAAATAAATTTTCCTTTAAAAACCTTTCACGCCATATTAATCGTCTTAGATATTAAATAATAAATATTAACTAGAAAGATAGCGTAGCCGGATCTCGTATTTAAATGTAATGTGTCATTAGCAGAGGTCGGAGTTAGGTAGAGTTTTTCATGTACTTACACTGATTTCACACAGCGAAAGAATATAGTGGATATGCCTCAAATCCCGGGATTAATTTTAAAGAATAGAAAAAATCCCGTTACTTTTTAATAAAAAGTTATTTACTTTTACTTTTTTAATTTAGACTACTGCACGCGCGACGTTGCCAAACTTACATCAATGATATTGGATGACCGAAGTTGCAAAATTTTGCATTTGAAATCCCGGGAAGGTCCACATTAATATCAACATTTCGATGCAAGTACATAAATAACTCTACCTAATTCCGACCTCTGGTCATTAGTCATTACTTTGTTTACAATAAAAATTAGATAAAAGCGTAGGTGTTTTCAGTAATAGATAAGATATTAATGGCTTGTATCTTTTTAACGTGTCTTTAAAATTACTAAATCGCCGACCTAACTTAACCGAAAACACTATTAACAGTAACCGTCGGTTAATGTAGCACGTCAACATTTGAAAAACGAAGGATGAATGCTAATTTCCATAAACATACATTTTACTTCAATTTTTATGAATGTAGAACTGGAATACTTCTTTATGGAATATAATAAACTGAACCTCTAAAAAATACTTTATTGATCATCAAAATTACTGAGTGAGCATCTAATGAGGTGATTAGGTGCTCAATCAGTAATTTTGATGCACAAAAAGGTTAGGTTAGGTTGGCAATTTATTAATTTTGAAGACACGTTAAATAACACCCCTTCTTTATTATTAAAAAGGTCAGAACTTGGCGGTAAATACTGCAAATCATTGTTTTAAGTTAAATTCGGTGAATATAACCTTTTAGTTTTTTTTTTCATCGTATAATAGTTTTTTTACTATATTCCCCACAAGTATTTTTTTAAATGGTATCCTCTGGTTATGGTATCAGTGATCTTCCTGTAATTTTGACTAGGATAGGAAGTGATCCATCATCGTTATCAGGGAACCGAATGGAGCTGTTGGTTATCTTCGGGACTTGAGCGATGTTGGCAGCGCAGCCCATCAGCTGTGTTACAAATAATATATAGCTTTATCTTTTAACATATCTCTTATCTTTTATTTACATAATTGTTGTAAGCTAGTGGTCGACCGTGACTTTTACCACTTCTACCTTTGTATTTTGAGTTAAAATGTAGCCAAAATTTTTACTTTCATCATCAGCTGTTTGTAGTGATCTACAGGCAGTACTTTTACAAGTTCTACAGGTTGGTACTTTGTAAATTATTAAAAGAAAGAGAGAAAAACGTTTATTCGTAACCATGTACAAAAATAAAAGAAAACTTTATTTTACTTTCGGCGGAATCAAGCACAATTAATGATTAAATTTAAAAATTAAATATTAATAATACTTATTCATATTGGGTTGAAATGTAGCTTACATTTTTACTTTTAATATCAGCTGTTCGTAGTGATCTACAGGCAGGTAGGTACTTTGTTATTATTAAATAACAAAGCTTAGTTTACAAGTTATTTGTTAAAAACTTAGTTATCTGTCTGTGAACAACAAGAATTGATTCAGTTCGTCCTGAACACTCCATGAGCGTTTTACTAGAACGGGAAATCAAAAAACTCGTCAAAGTTTTGTCTTATCACTGTTATATATTCTTGGCACCGTGAAACCGATATACTGCGACCAGCGACCACCTCCAAATGATTTCCACAAAAACATCAAATTTATAACTCATTACACGTTTCCGCCGGAGACAGGCTAAAAATACGCTTGGCACTAGAAGCCGGCCGCGCGACGAATGAAGTCACTAAAAAGCTCTCTAATCGCTCCTCTCTCGGCGCTTGTGGCATAATCGCCAGTAAATAACTTCAGCGGCCCACCGAAGCCCTTCGAAACGACGCAAAAAGTGCCCAGCGCTTAGGGTTCCCAAATTTGATTATAATTCTGACGACCGATATGGCGTGGTGGCGAGAATACCCGCTCTCCGCTCCTAAGGTCGTGGGTTCGATTCCCACGCAGGACAAATCTTTGTATGCATTAACATGAATATTTGTTCTTGTCTGGGTGTTTTCCTATGTATATTAAGTACCTTATGTATTTACAAAAAAAAACATGTATGTTTAGCAGTTATTTATTATCCATAACACAAGTTCTTAATGATACTTATCTTGGAACTAAATAATTGGTGTAATTGTCAGAAAATATTTATTTAATTCTCGAAACGTATGGCGACTAAGAATTCGGAATAGCCGTTTTTGAAAGATCTTTCCTACATACATACATAACAACACGCCTGTTTTCCCGAAAGGGTAGGCAGAGGCATACTATACGCTCACACTTCGCCAATGATATTGTTTGTCCCACGTAATAGGTGCCGAACCTATTGCCGCTAACCGGGCACTATTATGTTCGCCAGAGCCTCGTCCGTTGATCGGCAGGTGCACCACTTACAGGTGAGGTTGGCTTGGGCTCCTTAGGTCTAGGTAGGATCCCTATACACCTTAAATATATAAACAAGGCTATGTCACAATTATAGCTAGAACTAGAGGTGAATTCTAAAGACTAAGGGTTAATTAACTACTCAAAATTTTGACAAATTTATTAATGCTTAGCACTTGTAAACGTTACATAAATCTAAGAGGAAGTGGGAGCCAGCTCGAAGATATTGGCAAGAAACTCGGCATCTAATAAGGTTATAATAAAACAATACTTCAACAGAATCGTTTCAGCTGGAACGTTCCACCAACCTAGAACCTCATTTACAGTTAATGAAATCCAAAGCTAGACAAGCAGGAGCAAGATCTCAAGACGTATTAAGCTAGATAAGTGTAAATGTTCATATTGAATTTCCAATTGACATTTCAGTAACCTTATCATCTCTGTACCACCGTGACCATGAAATTCATGACACGAATCACAATAACTAGTGTAAAAAACCGCGTTTTAATTCAATAAAAAGTGTTCTATTTTTATTGGCGTTAATGGAATCCAACGGACCTTTTTATGTACGTCGCAGGCAGATTTAAGAAGTCCCTATTACGTGGGAGCAACAATATTACTGGCAAAATGTGGACGTATAATATGCCTCTTCCTGGCAACAAACAGGCGTGAATGTATGTATGTATGTATTTGAAGAGTGGCAACCCTAGGTCGGTTATTGCAGCTGACTGCTGTAATTTCACATTCGCATGCTCGCTTATCATGTCGCATGACGGCTACACGTATGATGAAAGAGCAACGCGGGGTACTCATCTACATCGTAAACTAAAGGTAAACTACTGGTAGGTACTTCATTGTTCACTTATTAGGGGGCAGAGGGGGTCAAACTAATAATGAAACTACTTAATGCAAAACTGAAAAGAAATTATAAAACAATAAGTTACTATATAACTGGCAAAGTGTGGGCGTATAATATGCCTCTGCCTACCTCTGCGGGGAAAATGGCATGAATATATGTATTTAAAATGAAAAAAACAGAATTCAAATCAGTAAACAATTTTTACACATAAGTTTACATATAGTATGCCTAAAAAGGACTCCACTCAGCATGTGCTGCAGTGGAGGACCACAACAGCGCTGGTCTTACATTACTATTTGCCCATGATGACCACACTAGGCAGGTGGGTTGGTGTTCGCAGTACAAGCCAGTACACTGGATGACGCTGCTGTCCATCTTCTAGTAGGATTTCTCTTCGTCGTCTCGTACGACTCCCCGTGAGATGAGAGGGGTGGCACAATTCTAAACCTGTACCACACGGCACGTAGTATAGTTACAATAGTATTTTATTATAGGTCTCCTAAGAAGGCTGAATGTTGCCCAAAATGCAATGCAATAGGTAGTGATCAAATCAGAAGACATACAACGTCTTACTGGAGTAAACGTAAAAGGTCTAGTGACATTTGAAACAAATGCTTAAACCGTAAAAAAATGTGTTCATGAACAAGGGTTTACGGTAGTTAACCGATATATGTTTTCGTTAACTACTTTGTAACAATACAATTACAAACAAATAAGTATCTAACATAAAAACATGTTTAAAAGTAGACTTATCTGTTACAAAGATCTCTTTCACTTAACTGTAGCTAAAACTAAAAAAATAAATCAAGTGATGGATTAAAAATATCTTTGTAACAATTCCCGCGCTACTATAATTTCCCGAAAAATCGAGAAACTATTCAACACGACACGTGTTTCGCCCTTACACAGGTCATCTTCAGGTAAGATAGGAGCCTCGTTTCGGTTGGTCGGGAAGACATCGTTGTTCTGAGGCTCCTATCTTACCTGAAGATGCCCTGTGTAAGGGCGAAACACGTGTCGTGTTGAATAGTTTCTCGATTTTTCGGGAAATTATAGTAGCGCGGGAATTGTTACAAAGATATTTTTAATCCATTACTTGCTTACAATGGATTTTCGCAAAGTAACGCCTGAATCAATAAATTATTTAAAAAATAAAATGCTAATATGGCCACAGGCAAGTTACTGAGGCTACGCTTAGTTGTACAAGCATGAAAAACTACTTAACAAACTCACTCACTCTGGAATTGATTGAAGCATTTTTTGTTTTATTTATTTTATTATGCCTGCATAACGTGCATACATAATTTAAATTAAAATTATTGCAATTTTCGTACGGATCCCTAATTTAAATTGATTAATAATTTTTCACTTATGAAGAATATAGCTTTTCATTCATCTAGTGTTTCAATTTGGTTCAGTATTTTCGGAGCCTATTCAACGCAAATAAGCATTTGCTTTAGTTAGATTCATATAGTATAGACCAGTGGCCGCCCGCGACTTTTTCCGCGTTACTTTGTTATTTTTGGGTTGAAAAGAAGCCCACAAGGGGACGCATAACATCAGTTATTAACAAAAATCCGTCAAAATTGGTTCAGCTGTTTTATAAATTACTTACAAAAAACAGACCGATAAAACATTTAAAAGTCGTTTTCGTGTTGTAAGTACCGTTTGAATTTTGTATTAAAATATTCTTATACTAGCAGCGCCCTGCGGTTTTACCCGCGTGGTCCCCGTTCCCGTGGAAATATCGGAATAAAAAGTCCTATATGTTAGTCCAGGACTGCAGCTATACACGTACAAAGTTTCATCACAATCGCTCCAGTAGTTTTTGCGTAAAAGAGTAACAAACATCCATCCACACATACAAACTTTCACGTTTATAATATTAGTAGGATATGAACATTACAAACAGACACTCATATTTTATTAATTTAAAAGCAATAACTGCAGATATCCCCGGTAGTAGTACGCCTCACTGATAAATCAATATTACTATTAATCTTGCTTTCTCTTAGAACAAGAATTATTGCCTCCATTGTGATCATAAAACAAAGGGCAGTAGATATTTCACAAAGCGATATTTACAAAATGACCGACCAGTGCCAAATGTCCTACATAACTAAATTATGTCCGCAATGGTATCAATCAGAGTTTCTAATTAATCCGTCGTGTTTGTAATGTGTGGCGGTGCCATAAATGTCTTGGTTTGTTTGTTACCTGTCTTTGAATGTGAAGGAATTGCCATGTACATTAGTTCAGGTTATTTTATATGGAAATTTAATATGAATGTTAATATTCAAAATAATTTAATATTTTTAAATTACTGTTGTGTTTACTAATACTAGTCTTTAAGTTATGTGAATTACTAACATTTGGACTATTGTTGTTAAATAAATGAGTTTAATTATTATTATTATTATGCCAAATGGTAACTTTCACATACATGTTCCCGGTAAATTAATCCGTCGGGTTTGTAATGTGTAGCGGTGCCATAAATGTCTTGGTTTGTTTGTTACCTGACTTTGAATGTGAAGAAATTGCCATGTACATTAGTTGAGGTTATTTTATATGAAAATTCAATATGGATTTTATGCCAAATGGTAACTTTCACAAACATTTTTCCCGGTAAGCGACAATAAGCTCGCTACTTATAACGTGGGACTAAAGATATAGTTGGCGAAATGTGGACGTATAATATACCTCTGCCTACCCCTTTGGGGAAACAGGCGTGATAGATGAATGTAACATAACTTTATTTGTCATTTATTTAGATTTTATTGAAAACCAAACATCACAAGTTTAAGTTAAGTTCATACTTTACGTCAATAAAAACAACTTAAGCCACACTAACTTTTAAATTGTTTATAATTCAAGTAAATTAATCATAGTCATCGTATCGATGCTGCTGTACGAATGTTACAAGGTACTGACTTCCGAATAACGACATCTATAGATGTTCATGACAGACGACATTCTAACTTCAAATATTTTTATTTCATAATCTATTACACACATAGTAGGTACTTGAAAACGTCAAAAAAAAAAAAACAATCGAAATATGATTACACTGAAATCACGAAGCTTAGATTCACTTACATGCAACAAAACAATTAAAGAACAAAAAGTATTTAAGTGTAAATGAATCTAAGTGCCAGTTCTGAGCCACCGCTCTGTAAGATAAACTAGCAAGAAACTCACAGGCTCTGCCCTTTTGAATTATCTATTGGTTAGTTACAATCTTCATTTGTCTGTGAAGCTTTTCAATGCAATTTAATATAACGCTAACAATGTTCATGTTCTAAGTCATTCATATTAGAATAGCCTGTATGAAAAGGCAGTTTAATCCCAAGCATTTTTAAATTTTCAATTGACCGACGGCTAAGCGTGCTTTCTGAGTCACAAAGCAAGCAGTTATTACCGCCGACCACGTAAATCAAACTTTTCATAAATTTTTAGCAACATTTAGAGTACTATGTTTAGCAGTGACCATCTTGTGACCTAGCTAATGATGATGATGATAAATGGTTTTAATCACTTGCTACCGTAATTAGTTCTCATCATACATACATACCTACATACATTCATGCCTGTGTCCATGAAGGGGTAGGCAGAGGCATATTATACGCCCACATTTCGTCACTTACGTAGTCGGTCTCACGTAATAGGTGGCGAGCCTATTGCCGCTTATCGGGCACTGTTATGTTAGCCAGAGCCTCGTCCGTTGATCGGCAGGTGCACCATTTGCAGGTGAGGTTCAAAACTATTCTATTCAAAATGTAAATAAGGAGTAACATAAAATCCTTGTGTCAGTTATAGCTAGTCTACAACTACAAAGTAAGCTGTATTGGTCAAATCATTAGCATATAAACCATGATGAATTGGATGCAGTCATGCAAAACTATCGCTATAAACTATTGAACCGCTCTTAGCTCTGCGGTGCTCGGTGGTCGGAAACGATCACCAAACTACAGCAAAGTTTACAGAGGTCAGTCCTTGGGTGGGTGACCGTTTGTGTGGCATTTGATATCGAGCGCTTCCGTGCTTCGGAAGGCACGTTAAGCCGTTGGTCCCGGTTATCACTAAATGTGGTAGTCGTTAAGCCATGTTAGAGGCCTAATGGGCGGCTTGATAAATTCTATCAGCAGGACGCCATATACCTGCCTCCGTTAATCCGCACTGGGTCAGCGTGGTGGAGTATGACCCAATACCCTCACACCTTGGTATGTGAGAGGAGGCTCGTGCTCAGTAGTGGGACGTTAATGGGCTGAGATGATAATGATGCAAAACTACTTGTAATAAAATTCATAGGAAGTATGCTTTAACAACTGTATCATAGATGATGACAATAACATAATCATAGTCACATTCACTATGGTTAACCATAGAATGATGTTGCTCTCTAGGTTGCGGAGGTCAGGCGTCTGGCCCACCGTGTCTTCATCATCATAACAGCTTTATGGGTCTGATTCTGAGAGTTCTGGACTGAAGTCAATCAAAGATAATATCTTTTTTTTCTTGTCCTTTCAAATACTAAAAAATGGCTATTGACGAAAGTTACTATAGTTTGACCGATTTTTTTAAATGTTAAAACATATTATTGATAGGAATTACAAGATATTAAATCTTAAATTCACCAATAAATTAAATGTAATTTTCTTTGTTTTTCGTAATAAATAAAATCTTAATTTTTCGATATTTTTACCAGTTATATTGTACTTCTGTAATAGGCAACTGTTAATTCTGTACCGTAATACTGGATAATCTTTTGTACACAGTTATGACAATAAACGGAATATTATATTGTATACTAATCGAGCCCATCTAAAGGTGTCTTATCGAGGTAGTGGGTTCGATTCCCATACGATATATTTAAATGGGCATTTCAATAGCAACCATAGATTTTTATACCGTGACTATCTATCTAGCGACTATCTACCAAATCGAGACAGCGTGGTCTTTATTCTGTCTTTCGATTTAGCGATCTTCGAGACAACGGCTTCTTGGTACGCACTTCGATTTTTTCGCAACAGCTTGCGTCGCAACGATGGTATTCAGAACTACATATCAGACCCCAGCCTTTAGTCTACTACTGAACACTAGCCTCCCCAATAGATTACATTCTATTGGGGGTATCTGCCCATAATTACCACGCTGGGCAGGTGGGTTTGTGATCGCAGTTCAAGCCAGTACGCATGACGACGCTGTTGCCCATCATCCGGTAGGATTTCTCTTCGTCGACTCTTACGACTCCCCGTGAGATAAGAGGGAGCTGCTCAGTGGTTAGACGAGTGAGCAGACCCTGGGACCTTCGCGTAAGGCTGCCTGTCTACTGAAGCGGAGCCAGGACGAAGAGCGGAGAAACAAAGGAATATCAACCAATAAGATTTCATTAAATCTTCGCTCTTCTCCAATCCGCGATTTTTATTGGATAACATTTCTCCGTTTCTTCACTCTGCTGCTTCTCTCTGCTTGAGTGGACAGGCAGCTTAAGTCTAGGCACAACACAACCGGCATTAAGCTAGGAGGATGATGAATCTACTCATCTTTTGAAGTCCACTGTTGAACCTTCCTAATTGTTGGGTGCGTGTTAAAAAGATCTGTTGAATTATGATATGTCCAAATTTCTATATTGTTACTTGAAATAATCGATGTACAACCTACATAAAAAAAGCAAAAAAAAATATATACCGGCCGAATTGAGAACCTCCTTTTTTGGCAAATCGGTTAAAATGGATTTAATTGTCTATCGCAGATTGTGGACCGAGTTTGCTTAATAATATTGAATGACTTGAGTTCTTAAGCGACGACTTTAAGTATGGTGACGTCATTCGCCAGTTTCTGATAAAATTACTATAAAAACTATGTTGTTTTTTTCCATATCCGCTTAAGTTTTATCTTATTCATAGGTCAAAGTTTCAAACAATATTTTTAGTAAACATTGACAAAATAACGTTTCGGTTTATTTAGTTGCATATAGCAAGTAAATGTTTTATGTTGTTATTAGGTTTTCACTGTTCTTGGTTGGTTAAAGAATATATCAATTTTATAAAAATAAAAAAAAGTTAGCCTTTATATCTCTCTTTTTTTATAAATTTCGCTGCTATACCTTCATGTTTTATAACAACAAGGAGTTCAGTTTTTCCATTAATTGGTATACGTATCCTCGACTTTACTGAACATTAGAAGCTTGAGGCGACTTGACGTAATGGTACTTAATGGACAGTCAAATATATTACATGAGCATTATTATGATTGTGCAAGATTTCATGACGTAGTACGGTTCTATTGCGTGAGTCTGGACGTAATCCTGATATAATATTATAAATGCGAAAGTAACTCTGTCTGTCTGTCTGTCTGTCTGTTACTCTTTCACGCCAAAACTACTGAACGGATTTAAATGAAGTTTGGTATACAGATAGTCTAGACCCTGAGAAAGGATATAGGCTACTTTTTATTGCGAAAAGGGGGTTGTAAATGCTACCCAAAGATAATATTCCACGCGGACGAAGTCGCGGGTAACAGCTAGTAATTAATATATTTATAATAACTTTACATTAAATTTGTAATTTTTTTAAAATCATTATAAATCGAAGAAAAATAAAATCGAAAGGTTTTACGGTTTTTGCATTGGTTTACAAACAAGCACCGAAACTCGGGCTTCTAAGTAGATACATACATACATTCACACCTGTTTCCCCGAAGGGGTAGGCAGAGGCATATTATACGCCCACACTTCGCCAATTATATAGTTGGTCCCACGTAGGTGCCGAGCCTATTGAGGCTTAGCGGGCACTGTTATGTTCGCCAGAGCCTCGTCCGTTGATCGGCAGGTGCACCACTTGCAGGTGAGGTTGGCTTGGGTTCCTTAGGTCTTGGTAGGATCCCTATATACCTGAAGAAGACTACGGAGTTATATTTGGCTAGACTTAGGGTATATAATGCTTATCGGCATGTATAATAATAATAATAATAATGTTTATTTTCTCCTTACAATGACAGACTTAAAATATTACAATGGTGCTTATATCTAATAATCCATAAATTAAATTTGGTCTATAATATGTAAGGAGCTGGTGTCTGAGTTAGGTAAAAAATACCTGTATTTCAGACCACCAGATGTATGATTAGCAAGTCACTGTTTTTAAATTTATGTACGTAATATTATTATTTTTTTTATAGATTTACAGCAATACCACTATTTAATATACAGTGAAAGTATATATTAAATTCCCAACAATAGTATCCTGAGGGGACCTTACGTAAGAGGCTAAGGGCACTTAATTGACAGTCAAACACAAAGGCCAGCCCGCATTATTACATAAAAAGCTGCATAATAACGGCCCCTTAAGGCATTATTTAATCTGTGGACTTAGCAATCGTCGCTAATAAAAAGTACTATAAAACTTGCTTCCTATTAAAAATTTTAATTGTCGAAGTTAAACATCTTATGTAATTGTTTTGTAATTTGACGCGTGGTGGCGAGTATACCCGCTCTCCGCTCCTAGGTCGTGGGTTCGATTCCCACACAGGAAAGATATTTGTGTGCATGAACATGAATATTTGTTCTGGTCTGGGTGTTTCCCTATGTATATTTAGTATTAATTTACAAAAAAAAAAGTATTTATGTATGTTTATCCGTTATTTAGTATCCATAACACGAGTTCTTAATGATACTTATCTTGGAATTAAATAATTGGTGTTATTTTCAGAAAATATTTGAAAAAAAATATAACTACGAGTATGTAAGGGCCTAAGAACTCGAAATATTTACAGACAGCGTGTACAGCAACGCGGGGTTGTGCTTCGATAAATGTGGCGCATTGGGTGGAACCAAATTTTTGATGCTGACTGTACTTAAGCGCTCGTAGCTCCTCGGTGGTCGGAAACGATCACCGAAGGAAAGCAGAGTTTAAAGAGGTCAGTCCTTGGGGCTCGTTTGTGTGGCATTTAATATCAAGGGCTTCCGTGCTTCGGAAGGCCCGTTAAGCCGATGGTTCCGGTTATCACTAAATGTGGTAGTCGTTAAGCCATGTTAGAGGGCTAATTGGGCGGTTTAAAAAATTCTAACAGCAGGACGCTACACCTGCCTTCGCCAATAAGCACTGGATCAGCGTGGTGGAGCATGAACCAATACCCTCGCACCTTATCTCAGCTGATTAACTTCCCATTTCGTGTTTTCTGGCGAGTTTGTCAATATTGAATCGCGTTTTCGCTATTTATTTCGCTTGATAGTTCAATAAATGCCACAGGAACTCTGAAATCTTAATGCCACTGTCATCAGAATATGTGTGGACCCAATAATACGCTGCGAATTTTGATTTGACGTACTTTGGTTCTGAGTTTGCGTGTTTTACATACGTAAAGTGTAATAACCTATCACAGTCTGTACTTGTTACTGTGTTGGTTTACATAGAAAATAAAATAAGTATTATCTTACAATCACACCAGTTATTTAGTTCCAAGATAAGTATCACTAAGAACTTGTGTTATGGATACTAAAGAACGGATAAACATACTTAATTACCTTTTATTTTTGTAAATACATACTTAATATATATAGGAAAACACCCAGACCAGAACAAATATTCATGTTCATTCACACAAAGATTTGTCCTGTGTGGGAATCGAACCCACGACCTCTGGAGTGAAGGTATACTGACCTCCACGCCATATTGGTCGTCATAGCTTTCTTCATTAGTACCTTTACAATTATAATTACAGAAATCCACTGTCACATCGCCGCGTTGGTCCTAGCTATACTCGGCAATTTGTTAATACCAACTAATTAAAACCGCAGCCCACTTTGACAAACAAATTGTCATCGCCTCATCTGTCGCCGCGTCATCTGCGCACGCACATGTGGCCGTTACGGCTCCCCTGGGATGGGAACTGTCAGTGTCAGTCGGGCGAGGTTTACGAGAGAAGTGGCTTCCCATGTACGTATTTAACTGCTTTGGACAATGAGTAATGTTTTTGCAGTCTATTTTTGCTGTTAGACTAACTTTTAACATATATATTATTACTAGCTGGCCCGGAAAACGTCAAATTAAATTAAATCAAAAACTTTTTATTTTATAAACTATTACATAGTACTTGAAAACATCAAAATTTTATACTAAAATCACGAAGCTGAGATTCACTTGCAACCAAACAATTAAAAAAACAAAAAATATTTAAGTGTAAATGAATCTATCGTCGTTTTGCCTTATAAATTTACCAAAATGGCTATTAAAAAATAAGGGTTGATCGTAGAAGAGTGAAAATTTTGGATTGTATGTATTTTTGTATGTTGTATCATAAAAAATAAAAACTAAAAATTTTGTTTAAAAAATAAAATTTTGGTGTGGACTACCCCTAACATTTAGGGGTGGACTACCCCTAATATTTAAGGGGATGATAAATAAATCTTGACCGATTGTCAGACCTACTTAATATGCTAACAAAATTTCACGAGAATCGGTCAAGCCGTTTCGAAAGAGTATGGGAACGAAAACTGTGACATGAGAATTTTATATATAAGATAAGATAAAATAATGGGAATTGGAGATCTCACTAATCGCTATGCAGTCCTGAACATGAAACATAGCCTGTACTCGAGAATGGGTATACTACACATGGTCACGCCCTTTTACGGTAGGCAGAGATTCCCCCCGAACAGTTCTTGACCTTGTCGTGGGGGGGTGCGGGTGGCTGAGAATCGATGGATCGATGATCTGATCTGGAAAAAAACTTATTGGGGAGGCCGATGTTTAACGACCGATATGGCGTGTAAATCAGTATACCTTTTTTTATCGTCTGTAAAAAAATGCTGATTACGCACTGTCTCCCGGCCAATGGGGGGACCGGGAGGGGAGTGTGGGGCTCACTGCGGCAGACGCGACCACCGCAGTCCTACCCACTAAAAAACTTCCGACGACGCCCGCCGCTGTTGAAAAAGGGGCAGGGGGGCAGTGCCTAGGTTTGTAGCTTCTGGCACCCCGCCCGCGAGGTCAGTATACTTCACTCCATAGGTTCGTATCCCACACAGGACAAATCTTTGTGTGCATGAACATGAATATTTGTTCTGGTCTGGGTATTTTCGTATATATATTAAGTATGTATTTACAAAAATAAAAGGTAATTAAGTATGTTTATCCGTTCTTTAGTATCCATAACACAAGTTCTTAGTGATACTTATCTTGGAACTAAATAACTGGTGTGATTATAAGAGAATATTTATTTATTAACAGTGAACTTAAAATAGCTGAAAAGCTAATGACGATGATGATTGGATAATTTACTTAAATAAAACTGTTGATTCGTGAAAAGGGGATGGTACCCCTTTTCTTCTACTCAAAGCATAGTTTCCGATTTAAACTTTCTTATGTCAACAACAAAACAAACAAAAGGTAATAGGTAAATAGTCAAAAAAGAACTTTAGCTATATTATCAATATGTAACTGGCGGGAGAAAAAACTAACCTTGACGATTTTCTTGCCTGTTCTTTTACGATCAAGCTCCCGCCCGCAGTGAATGGGCGCGCTAGTTTTTGAGTTTTGACGTTCATAAGAGCTCTTTTGAGCCAAACTAAAATAAATGAATATGAATGAATTTATGGATAAGAACCATTATGTCACCTTCCATTCAATGACTTCGACATCGAGCCTTAACTCATTAGGGGAGGCAGGGGCGGGTGAATTAATTATCGGCGCGCCTAGCTAAACGCCGTTGACCTATTTAATAAATTTCTTAAATCAATTCATGAGAGGTATTGCCCAACTGAATTCGAAATCTTCGTTACCGAGTTGTAAATATTGTTTTGATATTACATTCATTTTATATATAGTCAAGGTTTTTGGGAAGTGATCAGTCAAACCTTCGACTTATGCACCATATTGGTGTACCAGTTGTCCTCTGGTCTTGTCAAGTGGAGTGTCTCCATATTGGTTGGAGAGAGATACAAGAGCACCGGCCAGCAACAGATCCTCAGCAATGGCACTGTATCCCCAGAAACAAGCGTAATGAAGGGGAGAATTGCCATGTTTATTTGTGAAATTTACGTCTACCCTGTTCTGCAAAAGCTGTAACACACATTACAATAGTTGTTAAACAAAGTGTTGTCCTTAATAATTATGGGATAAGGTAATAATTTGGGTATTAATGTATTATACATTTAAAATCATAGAACTAATAATTATTCGCAGTAAAGTAAAGCCTAAAGTTGCTAATCCCTAGAACTTCTGAACGGATTTGAATGCGGTTTGGTTACTTGTTTTGAAGGCCGACTTGGAAACTGCAGTTTGTACCCCGGATTTACCCTGTTTACATAAACATACATACATACAATCACGCCTGATTCCCCGAGGGTTAAACATCTACATCTCGCCAGTTATAATGTTTTTCCCGCGTGATAGATGGCGTTGCCGCTTACCGGGAACATTTGTGGTTGCCAGAGCCTCGTCGGTTGAACGGCAGGTGCACCACTTGCAGGTGAGGTTCGCTTAGGATTCGAAGATCTTGGTAGGATCCTTGTATACGAATAAATAACAAAAAAGCTAAGTATAGTGCGGAATTAATTTTAATGTCGATACATATAACTTACAATATTTATGTGACAATTTTTTAGCTATATTTTTTATACTTTATACGCATATACAAAATACCTGTATGATCATCGATTTTCTTCTTTCATTTTAAATCTTGTGACTTGTCAAATTGTTTTACTATTAAGTACATTTTCTTGTAACTAGCGGGAGAATAAACTAACATTGACGATTTTCTTGCCCGTTCTTTTACGATCAAACTCCCGCTCGCAGAAAATGGGAGCACTAGTTTATAAATTTTGTAATTTAACTTTTATAAGAGCTCTATGGAGCCAAACTTTAAGTAAATTTGACGTTGGCTTTGAAACTTAATAAGAATATCATTAATACCTGATTTAAAGACCAGTAATATTCTATTACAATGTTGTGAAAGCTTTTGGTACTTTTCATATAGTTTCTTGTAACTCAGTTAATATTTTATTTAAGTATACTAGGATAAATTAAATGGCAGTCTTGTCCCATATACATTGTAAACTTACAGACACATATTAATTTTGGGTATTACTTCTCCTCTTTTTTTTCATTTATTCATTAGGAACAAACAAAAGTTTCAGAATATATATCACTAACAACATTTAAAGCTAGTGTACAGCATATAATTCAAATGTATTATATAATTGTACAACCAGTAACATTGTTCACCTAGCCTTAGAATGCAAAACCGAGTTGTAAGCAAACAAAAATAAAAAGTAAATAAATATAAATTAGATTCTTAAGTCTCTAAAACTCATGCTTGTAGTAAATAGGCATCATAGGTGTCTACTTAATACTTCATATCATGAGTATCTCGACATTTTATTACCGAAGTGTCTCCCCATTCCAGAGCTATTCTGCCCCAACGTCCTTCAGTTCTTTTCTTTATTTTAAATAATGGCTTCGTGCGTCTAGCACATTTAGCCAGTGTCAAGTAAGTGATATATTAATAATATATAATTCATAGCAAATGAGAATGAGTGGTGATAAAGATGATAAATGGTAAATGAGATACCCTCCCCTAAGCCCCTTGAGTCCTCAGTAAAGATGTGGGACTATACTGAGATCTCACATGGACTCCTTGAGAGAAAATTTGAAAAACGATTTTGCACTGTTTTGTTCGATTTACCAACACTCATGTATGTTCACAAACACTTAACGGTTAATAATCCACCGTTATTACACATTAATGTTAGAAATATCACAAATTTTAAAAAATAAAACAAAACTGCAGACATGACGCTTCACTTTCCCGCCAAGAAGTCCCCTTCAGTTCTTAGTCTCTAGAGAAACAGTTCATAATATTCGTTAAATAAGTAAGAATGTATGTTTGTAAAACTATATTGCCCGGTTTTATAAAGGTGTATAGTGTATACACTTATCGGTTTTTTAGTTTTGGCAACCCTAAGCGTTGCGCTCACCTCCGCTGGCCATTGTATGCAGATCGTGGCTCTCGGATGAGGCAATGTTGCAGACGAGACTACTCTTTTGGACATACATTCATCAAATTACATTCAGACAAGACATTCTTATAGGTGTAAGTAAACAGTAGTGCAGATAGATTTGGATCAATAATGTTTGAAAGAGAGAAAGAAAGAATTTATTCTGTGACAACGTCAAAAGAAAACAGATACATTATATTTAAGTAACTACATAAAGAGTGTCACAGAAAAGGTATCCACTCAGCATAAAGCCGAGGTGTCACGAAAACGCCTCGACGCTGGTCGTCCGTAGATACCGTTTGTGAGAGCACTGCTATGACACATTCATTCCTTACATTATAAAACACAATACATACATACAGTAGCATACAAATTTATGTTTTGTGATCAGTTGGGAGAAAGTTTAGGTTCCCTTGTTAGTAATAAATTAAATTAAAAATTAAGGTGAAAACTGTTCATTACTTTCTGTTTCATATTAAACAAAATTAATATTAAATATACTTTGGTTTATACGCGATGGACCGATGATCTGGTCAGGGCGGCGGGGAGCCGGTGGATGCAGGCGGCAAAGAATCGATCTACGTGGAAAGCAATTGGGGAGGCCTATGTTCAGCAGTGGACTTCGGATGGCTGAAATGATGATGATGATGATGATACTTTGGTTTAGCAGAAAGTATGAGGCAGTACGATATAATACGCGATGCATTATCTGTCAGATGAACTGACCCTAACGCTACTATAATAGGAGCCAGCTAAAAAAAGTTGGCAAGAAATTCGGCAAAATGTCCATGTCATCAAGATTCCATTCTCTAAGATTTAGATTCGATTTTCAATTAAGGTGTTCTATATAAATTATTAGAATCTTCTTTTTTGGGTCCCCCTAGTGAAGGGTAGCCGAAAAGTTGAAAGAACAGTGACCATCAACGCGCTAGATCGCCTCTACTGTTAATTAATCGTTTGGACCCTATTATTAGGTATTATAGGTCCTATTACAAAACGATGTCTAAAGTTAGACCAGGCTTAAAACTAGTGCTGTCTCTTTCATTCGATAAGGTGAAGACAGTGACAGCACTAGTTTTAAACCTTTTTTTTTTATTTTTGAATTACACTAGTTTTCAACCTGGTCTAACTTTAGATCTTTTTATAAGTATGTATATATAACTATGTAATAAGCCCCACAATGTTAAAGTAATGCGTAGGCATAAAACTCTAAATCCAATTAGACTCTGTGAAGCATTCCCTTTTCACTGACACTCTTTGTCTTGAGAATGTAGCGATTTTGTAAGAGGTCGCTTGGAGGGACTTAAATGACGTCATCGGAGTGATTTTACCTAAAGCCAAGTAAAAGAGGTACCCTTCAGTACTTTGAGTTTATTTATTTTGAGACAAGCAATAGCCAGCGGTTTCAATTACTTAATTGATTGTTTTTAGAGTAATAATTACTTTAAGAACTTTATTGCAATCTCTGGCCTTTGAATGTACTTTTATAACAAAGTACTTTGAAGTATTACTTGTTGCAACTTTGAATGAAGTATGTATCAACAAAAACAGTTACTAAAGAAAGTATTTTATTCATTACTTACTAATAAATAAAATTGTTAGAATAATAATACATACCAAACAAAATTAAAATATGCTTTATTCTCTTTAAGACCTACAGATCATTTAAATTTTTCAATTTTTTTTAAACAAAATCAGATACATTTTTTTTTAACTAATGAGTCTATCCTAATAAAGTGATATTAAATTGTCTGTGTAAGTTATACTAGTTTGTAAGTATAATTTTTGTAAACAATTGTATATGCTAATAAAGAAAATTTAAAAACAGAACAAAAACTGAATACCGTTGATTATATCACGTTTGGACACTCCGATTATATCTTGAGTGACACTAAGCTTCAGTCACACATGTGTGATGTATGTATGATGTATGTATGATGTATCAGTATGATGTATGTATGATGTTGGATTTATGGTTTTTCAGAGTTTTTCAGGCTCGACAATAACCTTAAACTGATGCCATTGAATAAATTCAAAGTTCATTTAAAAAATGGCTTGTTGATGAATGTTTTTATTCACTGAGTGAATATTTTGAACTATAAATTTATTTTTGTTTTATTAGAATCCTCTAATTATATTTTTGCATACCAGTTACTGGTGAAATATGCGGACTGTATTAAATTTTAAGACCACTTATGTACCATATTTCATGTGAAATAAAAAGTCTTTGTCTTTGACTTCAGAACTAAGTAAGTAATTTATTATTATTTTATTTTATTTTTTATATACATTGAGAATCTGCAATCCACGCATGCACGGCGCCATAATCCGGGCGTGCGCTACCGGAGCAAAATAAGCGCATCTTTGAAGAAGTTGCATATACTTCACGCTAGCTAAATTGGTGCACCGCCGTGGCGGTGGCCCAAGCCAGCCGGCTAACTCCCAGATACCTCTCGTAAGCGAGTAGGTTATGCCGGGATGACCCATAAGGGGCCGACCGGCTAAACTCGGTGTGTGAGTGCTGCGTGCCTCTGATGGCCGATACAACGCAACCGAAATGGATTTGCGGAGGACGAGACTGAGGGCCTTAAACCTAACTGAGGGCCTCAAACCTAAGACTCCCCGTAAGATGAGAGTAGTTGACACTATGAAATAAAAATAAAATATACTTTATTGTCCTTAAGATCAACATGATCATTTAGATTCGTCAAACATTCAGACACAAAATTGAAATTTCGATTTATTTTTTTAACAACCCTGAAAGAGATATGAGCTGTACAATAATAAAGAAATAAAAGCTAATGGGTTCTTTGTCAGAATTTGTCAAGGTTTGTCAGTATATTCGTCTGTTGTGGTTTTTCTCAAGATTTGTCAGTCTGTCTGTCACTCTTATCGGGGGATCTGTCAGTCAGCCTGTCGTGATTCTAAAGGAGGGAGGGGATTGTCCGTCAGTCAGTCAGTCAGACAGTCTGTCGGTGACTCTAACGAGGCTTCCAAAAGGCAACGAGATTGAGAAGAATGCCTCAAGAAACTCATCTCTGCTTTTTTCAAATTATGTCTTAAGATCTAAAACAATTGACGAAATAGAATATTAAGATTAACGCTGTTATTAAAACTAACATAATCTAATATCTAATCTAAGATCATACATATCTTAAAAAAGAAAGGAGCAATTCATGTCACTTCCAGGCAGGCTTGTCGTTCATAAAATCTTTCACACTATAATAAGCCTTCTGGCACAATTAACTCTTTATATAATCTTTAATTTATTTATTGATGAATTTGCCACATCATCTGGCAGCGTATTGTACATGCGAGTACTGTTCCACGCAAAGAAATATGCTAGGCCGGCATCACACGACAGATATGACTGAATTTCAGTTCCAGTTCCGCTCCGTCAATCTGCACCGGGTACGCATATTGTTATCCGTGGTGCATATTTATAACCTTATACCCTGGTTCGCGAAAGGACGTGACGTCAGTAGTGGGTGTTTCTAGGCTTAGAAAATGAGTTTCAGTTTCAAAAATCGATGTACAAATTTTACAGCCGTCTATTGTAATCGCGTGTCACGAGACTTTCTCAGAACCGTCAAAATTAGCACAGCAAATAATATTCTCGAATACAATATCGGCCATCCATTTGAGTGTTAATTATTAATATAGAATAATAAATGACTGTTTATGAATGTTAATGTACGCGATCGATACGCCACTTGTCGTGAACGAGTGACCGGAATACTAAATTAAAGTAGTGATTGACATAAAATTAAATTTAATATTCCACGGTACATTTTCACATCGTTTCAGATTATATCTCTTTTTCACAAATCTATAATCAGCTAGTCAACTTCATACATTTACGCCTGTTTCCCAGATGGGGTAGGCAGAGGCAACC
The DNA here is from genome assembly GCA_949126915.1 of Musotima nitidalis. NCBI lineage: Eukaryota > Metazoa > Arthropoda > Insecta > Lepidoptera > Crambidae > Musotima > Musotima nitidalis. The sequence goes on from OX421422.1 coordinate 1,624,026, forward strand.
TGTAAGTTACATGTACAAAATCGCGGGCGGCCGCTAGTTTTTATATTAATATATATAGGAACCTTGGGATCTTATCACCTTTAAGCAGAAAGGTCGCGTAATTTAGATAACAGACTTATATCGCAGGCAATATTGATCCTTATTCCATCAAATTAAAGTTACTGAGACATATTGTCTTCTGCAACATACATTAAGAGTCAGAATTGCTTGAATGAAAAAGTTTTTATTGTTTAAATGTAGTATCAAATTTTTGTGAATGAATTACAATTGGACTTGATAATACAAAGTAATGAATGAAATATACAACATATGTTATGATTGTTTGTTCTGATGTATTAGATTCATTATCACCATCATCATCTCAGTCATCTGCTGAACATAGGCCTCCCCAATAGATTCGCCGATCCCCATCGGCTTCCCGCCGCCTTGACCAGATCATCGGTCCATCGCGTGGGAGGCCATCCTCTACTACGTTTGCCGGTTCGGCCTTAAAGAACCTTAACGCCCCATCGGTCGTCGGTTCTTCGAGCTATGTGCCCATCTAATGGGATTAGACCAGTAAGCTGACCCCTTTGCCTTAGGCTTAAGTCTAGGGCTACCGGGATAATGCTAAAATATGAAGACTTTTATAACAATAAGTTTACGGGGCCTATGGAGACGAAGTCACGTGTGGGTATATAATAAAAGGCCAGGAAGGATTTAACTTGTATGGAATCACAAGCGATATACACAACTGGCGGACCTATATGGGTCCGGAAAACAATAAACGCTTGCGCGATCTAATTATGTACACTGCCATCTTTTAGGCAAACACAAGCACTATTATTTACACTAAGAACATATCGACGCTGGAAAGGCAACCTTGCTTATGCGCCAAATTTGCGATAATTAGTTATATATATATATATCATTAGAATCGCCTGATTTTTTTCTATCTGCAGATCTCGGTTTCATCCAATTCTGACAATTTTTGACATTCTGACAAAATACAATTTTTTTTTTTTTTTTGAAACTGTCAGTCTTTGAATCGCTCTCCTGTAAAGTAGCCAAATGGTGCATAAGCAAGATTGCCTTTCGCCCACACTTTGCCAACTATATAGTTGGTCCCACGTAATAGGTGGCGGGCCTATTGCCGCTACAAAATAAACTAAAACATCGCGTTTGTCGTACCGCATACGATACCCTTAAATCAACTAGTCCCATAATCATTAATATTGCCCCAGGCTTGTTACGAAACACGACACAATACATCAAAAACAAAAAAAAACTTGGCAGCAACACTCGAGCGATGTAATAAGGCATAATTTTACTTGCATGTCATTGACAGTGATGGGAATAGGTAGACTATATTTACTTAAAAGTCATACCGGAATCTTAACATGGAGCTGTTTAAACTTTGATACCGGTATTTCCCAAAAACTCATATATTAATTATGTAGCTGAAAGGTTAACAATAATAAGTGCATTTTCTTATAATTATATCCAAAACCATGCAAATAAAAATTTAAAAAAAGTGTACTTATTATTCTTTACCTCTCATCTACAGAATTATTTTCCTCAGTACCAGTGGTTTAAAGTGTTTCTCATAATTCATTAAATAATGTATAATTGTTAAAATTGTGCATAGTGAAAGAAAATATAAATATTCAATAAATTTTAACGATCGATATGGCGTGCAGAGGGCCTACTCTAATTCCATAAAAACGAAACTTCGTTATACCTATCTCATTCACTCTCTTGGTATATCATTATCGAATCTCAGGTCGTGAGTTCAATTCCCACACAGGACAAATCTTTATGTGCATGAATATGAATATTTGTACTGGACTGGGTGTTCTCTATGTAGGTATATTCAATATATATGTACAAAAATAAAATGCTTTAGTATGTTTATTCGTTCTTTAGTACTAATAACATAAGTTCTCAATGGCTTATAAAATATCAATGGCAACATAAAATCTTGAAGAAAAATAATTGGTGTGATTATAAGAGAATATTAATAAATACAAAATCTTTTTACAATAAAATACACAAGAATATAAAATCGTTTTCCTATACACAATTGTTGTTGTATTCATAAGTATTGGTATTAATAAAATAAACGGTAAAAAAAAGTAAAATAAAAAAAGAATCGATATATTCGGGATATACCAGTATAAAATTCGGTGGTATTAACAGCTCTATGTCATGTTGTTCAAGTAAGTACAGTCTGCCTATTCCTATCAGTAGTCATTAAACATCACGTTAGTTCCATTGTATGTGTGTTATTCTCATTCCGGACTTTAAATGTCGCTATTCTTAGGTATTCTAGTTAACTTTACCGAACCCATTTTAATTTAATGTTATAGATAGATTACTAGTTTCCGCCCGCGGCTTATATTGACCTACATTACAAATCATTATTATCCTCTAGCCTATGACATACGTAGGGTACAATCACGCCTGTCCTTCTAAAAGGGTAGGCAGAGCAATAAGCCTTTTTAATCGTCGGTAAAAAATGCTGTTTACGCACTGTCTCCCGGCCAAAGGGGGAGACCGGGAGGGGGTGTGGGGCTCACTGCGGCAGACGCGACCACCGCAGTCCTACCCACTAAAAAACTTCCGACGACGCCCACCGCTGTTGAAAAAGGGGCGGGGCACCAGTTCCTGGGAGAGCTATAAGTCTACAATAATATGTTATAAGCCTACATTTCGGCAATTTTATTGGTTATCCTACGTAATAGTAAGTCTACAGCCACTCATCGGGAACTTTTATGTTTACCAGAGCCTCGTTCGTTGATCAGCAGGTGCACCACTTGCAGGTGAGGTTGGCTTGAACTCTTAAGATGCTAGAAGGATCTTTCATAACCCACTTATTATTGTAAACACATACTTAATATACAAAGGAAAGACCCTAGCCAGAACAAATATTCATATTCATGCACACAAAAATTTGTCCTCTATGTGAGTCGAACCCACGACCTCAGAATTGGAGTGCAGGTATACTGACCATATTAGCAATAACCTTATTTTATTAAATAAGACAATTTAATTTAATTTTATAATGAAGGCCTCATAGCAAATGCATCAAATTATAACCAAGTCATTAAGGACTGACTAATTACAAACGACAAAGTGTTGCAAATAATATGCCGCCGACTATCCTTATACCCGGGCAGTTGCGAAGTTCTCCCAAGTTTGTTGGGAAGTCTGGAACTTAGAACTTTCCAGAATCTATTGCAGGCAATGCTGACATGTAAGGCAAACTTTGAAGAATTTGCTATGTCTCTCTTTGTTGACTTTGGGAAATACTTTTTGAATTTTAGATTGTTGACAAAAAGGTGAGGTTCTGTAGAATAATTACTAATTCAGTTACTAACTAAAGTTAGGTAGTAATTCTGTTGGGCTGGAGGATGATCAAAGGTAGATATAGTATTACATATAGGTATATAATGTAGATATATTGTATGTCAAAACGCTCGTAGCTCAGTGCTAGGTGTTCGAAAACGTTTTCGAAAGTAAAGCATAGTTTGAAGAGGATCCTTGGATGGGTGACCGCTTATGAGGCATTAAAAATCGAGTTGGGAAAGCACGTTAAGCCATTTATCCCAAGTATACATGTGGTCACAGAATCAAGTTACCATTGTTAACCTATGGGACAGCTTAAAAAGTTTTAACAGCAGCCTGGATGCTACACACCTTCCTCTGCCAATCTGAACTGGGTCTGCGTGGTATACCTGTATCCCTCACACCTGGGTTCAAGTGAAGAGAATAACAATGTATTTTAATATTATTATATCTCCATCAGGTAGAGTTTGCGTCATGTCTGGTTACATATTATATTAAAAAAAACATGTTGATGTTTTAATTAAATATAGCTAGCGTTTATAACTTAAGGTAGTAGGAGTCGCTCCCCGAAGTTTGGTGAAACTCTCAAAGTTTGCAAGAACTTTCCAGAACTTTATAGAACTTTCCAGAACCCATAGCGGGATTTCTAGGCGATGGTGACACGAGAAGAGAAACTTTCAGTATTGGCTAATGATTTCGTATTCCTTGAGAAGATTTTGATATTTTTTTAGCGTTTTGAGTAATATAGGAAAGTTGGTAACTAAGATTGTGAGACTGTTGTCCGTCTGTCTGTTCGAGAAGGCCCCTTTTTACGGGTACTCGTGGAGATTAGATGGACACATCTGATACTTCTGTCCGAGGTCTATGGAAACTTAATTATCAAGATTCTAAATCAACGCATTAATCTGTATTCCTTGAGGAGGATATGATATTTTTTAGCTTTTCGAGCAATAGAAAGAAAGAAAGAAAGAAAGAAAGAAAGAAAGAAAGAAAAATAATTTATTCTGTGACAACATCAAAAGAAAACAGATACATTATATTTAAGTAACTATTTGAAGAGTGTCACAGAAAAGGTATCCACTCAGCATAAAGCCGAGGTGTCACGAAAACGCCTCGACGCTGGTCTTCCGTAGATACCGTTTGTGAGAGCACTACTATGACACAATCATTATATACATGGTAAAACACAATACATACATACAGTTACAGTAAGACATAAGCATACAATAAGACATAAGCATACAAATAAGCCATAAGCGTACAAACAAGACATAAGCATACAAATAAGACACAAGCATACAAACAAGACATAAGCTAGCAGGGAACCCGAGTAGCACAAGTAAGAGGACAGCACAACCGATAACGAGCACATACATATTCATCGACATTTCTGTTTGTGCAATAAATATTTCCTATAATTGCAACGGAAAAATCCAACAACAATACTAAGATTGTAACTAAGATAAGACTGTTGTCCGTCTGTCTGTCCGAGAAGGCCCCTTTTTACGGGTACGCGTGGATATCAACTTAAAATTGGATGGACACATCTAATGCTTATGTCCGAGGTCTATGGAAGCTTAATTATCAAGATTCTTAATCAACGCAATAACCATTTTATCCTTATAGTGGTGAAAGATCTATTAAAATCTGTCCAGTAGTTTTCAAATTCGTGACAAACCAAAAAAGTACAAATTATTCTCTCTACAACATTTGTATATGCCTCTGCCTACCCTTTCGGGGAAACAGATGTGAATGTATATATATGTAACATTTGTATGGCAATCGATTGGCACCCAATATGCTGCATTATAGTATAATCGACAAAATCACTTATCCAAATGTCCAAGTAATCCTTAGATAAGTTTATCAGATTATAATACAGTGCCCGTGATTCCATTATCGACAAGCTCATCTATAGTTGAATCAATTGGATAGCCGGGCGCCAATCGGCACACGATACATACATACATAATGTCACGCCTCTTTCCCGTAGGGGTAGGCAGAGATCACATCCTACCACTAGCTGCGATCTTGGCACACACTTTTAGCTTCATTCACACTCATTACCCTCCTCATACACGCACGTCGGTTTAGGGTACTTTTGACCTGCCCTTTATCCAAAATTTTCGGAATTTGATCATGGAAGGTCTAACGTGGTCTTCCCCTCCCAACACTTCCAATCACTTGTCCATCATAAATCACTTTCGTTAGTCTACTTTCATTCATCCTCTCAACATGACCAAACCATCTAAGCATAGGTTTCTTAATTCTTGTCACTATAAAGATATAGTGACAAGATTTTACACCAGCTTCGACCCTTATCACTTCGTTCCTAATCCTATCACTCAATTTTACACCCAGAATACTTCTGAGTGGTCTCATCTCTACTGCATTAATCTTACTTTCATGTTCCTTCTGCCATAACCAACATTCGCTTCCATACATTAGTGTAGGCGGCACACGATATATGACGATAAATATATTATAGGATGGAAAAAACGTGGTGTGGTTGCGGCTCCTCCTGAGAATTCTACCATACCATGTCATTGCCAAGATGTTCGTAGAAGAACTCGTTAATGATTTATTTATTTTATAAACAAACAGCGGCTTGAAAACTATTTGCATAGTTTGTCTGTGGGATCACTAATTTCTAACTTTTTTTTTCTTTGAAATTAATTCAAGTTACACTTTAAGCATGGTGAACGAAATAAAAACAAATTTTAGCCACCCGATACAACCAATGGCACCTAAAGGCGGGTGGCTGAACTAAAGAGACAAGCGTGATATTTCAAAAAGTCATTAATAGTTCTGCTATTTATCGATAGATGGAAAAACTAAAAGTATCAACGCTTTGCCGGTCGGGTGTTAGGTTTTTTTCGTTACCTACGGAATTTCTGGATTCGGTCTCCACGCTCAAGGCCCGCGATAGAAGCTATGCAATAGCTTAATAAAAACTTAAATGTTAAGTTAAGTTTGCTATGAAATGCTTATTAATTGTTCTTTTAAAAACAGTTTTATCTTTTTCCCGGTGTTAATCCTCGGGTTAACTATTTAATAAATATGATGACCGTTTCTTTAAAGTTCTATCACCAAAGTAGTTATACGAATATACTTTAGGCATGTTTAATAGTCTCTGTACCTGCCTACTATCTACTTGCTTTTAAGTGTCAATTAAAAAAGTTTGCATTTGAAATGTGCTTTATAAATAAAAAGTCACTTTGCAAAGTTAGTTGTTGTGTCTAAGTCAGAGGCAGGATGTATAGGATATACTTATTTCAACAAATAACCGGCAGGAAACCGCGAACAATGGGCCGCACTAAGCGTTACTTTGTCTCCTTACTGCTGCGGTTAAGTGTACTGAAATATTGTGTTTCATGGCCTTGATATATTGCCTACTGTTTTAAGGTTTACAAAAAAATAATACCTACGGAGAAAATACTTTTAGGACATAACGCATTCTTAAAGGAACATCGACCCATTAATAGATAGGTCAGGGGGCCTACCGCCGAGTTCGATGGCAATCGATTATAAGGCAAAATGGATTTCGAATTGATTCTGTCGTTCCGCCGAACTCATGGAAATGGAAACAAAATGGCGTTCTCCATTTACCTATTGGTCTGTCACGGACTGAAGGTCATGAATGAGAGGTGGCTGTCGGCAGATTCCCCGGTACGGATTAATAAACGCAAAACAAAGTTTGATCTAGATGGATTACCGGTAATCCATCGAATTCGGCGGTAGTCCCCCAGGATTGAGTTACGTACTTATACAGTCTTTCTATTTCTTACTGAGATCGAATCAATGTTAATCAAACGTTTAAACCACAAGCAGAATTACTAATAAATAAAACAGTATTAATTTTATGCGCTTACAAGTAGGACAAGTATTCTTTAGGAGATCTTCTTTTGTGATGTCCAAAAATCGTCTTTTTTGAGTTAAGTTACTATTCCATTAAGCTTGCGATAATATTGACGGAGAGTATAGCGAAGCGACTAGTTCCTATTGTTTATAATTTACTCGTAATTATAATTAACTGCCATTGTTTTGTACACAATAAATACATTTTTCACCACAAAGATCGACTCACACTGTTCTTTAGGTTCGTTTCAAACGCTTTGGGTAACTTTTTTGGGATATTTGTTATTTAAACAAATCTTAAGCAAGATGAGGAAAACATCGAATACTGGTTTGTTTTATTGTAGCTATAACATCAGGAAGTGTGCCATAAATAAATGTTACTAATGAACCTTCTCTGTTTTTATTCTAATTTTATAAAGAGAAAAGATTTCTTCTTTTACATACATTCAATTATGCTTGTTTTCCCAAAGGGGTAGGCAGAGGCAAATTATACGCCCACACTTCGCCAATTATATAGTTGGTCCCATGTAATAGGTGGCGAGCCTATTGCCGCTTGCCGGGCACTGTTATGTTCGCCAGAGCCTTGTCCGTTGATCGGCTGGTGAGGTCAGGCTTTTGTACTCCTTAGGTCTTGGTAGGATCCCTAGACAAAAACATACCTAAACATACCTAAACTAAAAAATAATAGTAATATCCTTAAAAAGATGCGAATAAGGAGTTGTTCCTTTTATTTCAGTGTCCCCCGGAAAGGGAGGCGATCTTTCTAAACAGCTATGTTTTGATCAATAAGAACCCTTCGTGATTTATCTTAGTTGGACCGAGTATTTGCTACTACGACACTATTTAGGGGCGTAGGAATTGACGACACACTCTTGACGTCTGCTAGAAGTACTGTGGGGAATGTCGAATATTTTAACCCTTTAACAGGCAGAGCACTTTGAAAATATTCATTGGTTTTCCACCTTAAGTTAACCGCATAAGGTTCAATTTATGGTGGTTATATATTGTGAGTTTCTTGCCAGTTCTTCTTACAGAGCGGTGGCTCGGAACTGGCACTTAGATTCACTTACACTTAAATATTTTTTGTTTTTTTAAATTGTTTGGTTGCAAGTGAATCTAAGCTTAGTGATTTTAGTATAATTATATTTTATTTGTTTTTATTATTTTTTTATAATTTTGACGTTTTCAAGTACTATGAAATAAAAAGTATTTGATTTGATTTGATTTGACAGCCTGGTAAAGGTTTAATACGTATTACATTGCAGACTACTAAACTATCTGGCGGGAACACTAGACTTGACGAGGTTTTGAAAGCTCCTTTTCGAAGTGAATGGACGCGTTAGTTTTTAAGTTGAAATTCTAAAGAGCTTTATGAAGTCAAACTTTATGAAGTAAAACAATTGAACTGCTTCTGTACCTTTTGTTGACCGATTACGGAAACCAATGCTTCAACTTTATTTGCTCAAAAGGTGATCCAAGTGCAAAGCCTTTTCATTGGTATAAATTCAATAAAAAATCTTTAACAATGATTTTTAATCCTAGTTACTCCACTTAACTTTGTGTTTAAAAAAGTCTGATTCAAAATAAAATATATAAAACTTAAAAAAACATTATTATTTGTCAAATCCGATTTTTCGTGCTAACGCTACTCACGTCCACGCATACGTGAGTCCACGCTTCTTGGTACACGTTACACACACAACGAAAGCCAAAAGGACTTCGTGAAATGGAATATCTATACTATTAGCACAAAATTGTTTTTTTTTATAGTTATGCGTTTACTTATAGTAGTGTAGCTATTCTTATTATAGCTAAATAAAAAAATACAAGGTTTATTTATTTATTTAAGTAGATACTCTAGCTGCTGAACATACAAACAAATATATATATAATAACATCACACAACCACAAAATTACATATATGTTGGTCTTTAGAAGCGTCCACAGAATTCTCCCATATGGCTTACGATTAAATCTTTCACAATTACGGAACACTTCGTTAATCCGAATCGTACTTGACCGGTTTTGACTATTTTTGCTTAGTATAAATTTCTATAAAACCTGTTCATCATCTGTTTATTTTATTTGTTATCTTTTAAATTTTATTATCTATGGACGTACTTTATTTTATCTATTTACGTACTTGATTTTACACATATTTAATAAATCAGACCTAGTTTTAGGTGACACTTCTGGTGATGCAGAATATAAGGTTTTCGAATAGTCCTAACTTCTATCTAGCGTTAGTAATACAACGCTATAAGGTCGAGAATCGCTCAACTATGGCGAGATGTGAGAGGTGAGAAGGGGTATGGATGGTACAGCGCATGCGCCGTGAACCCCAGGGCTTAGCAACTATAGGGGCTTAAATACTATCCATACCCGCAGTGTTCGACCTGACTTTGAACTGAACGCACGTTTCTAGGTCTATGGTAATCATACGATAAAGTATGATCATAACAATGAAATACCTTTTAGAAAAAGAAAGTATAAGTAATTAACTAAGTGTTAAACACAATTTTTGCAAACTACACAAAGCCATTATTTAATAAAATTATGACCAATATGGCGTGTTACGTACATACATACGTAGGTACGTCGTACCCGTTTCTCGCTCCAAAGGTAGAGGGTTCGATTCCCAACAGAACTGATGTTTTTATCCGTAAACATGAGATATTTCTGGGGTGGGTTTCTATGTATATTAAGTATGTATTTACAAAAAAAAAGTATTTATATATGTTTATCCGTTATTTAGTATCCATAACACAAGTTCTTAATGATACTTATCTTGGAACTAAATAATTGTTGTAAGTGTCAAAAATATTTATTTTTATTTTATTTTATTTCTAAGTATACTTTCAAATATTACGTATTATAAACATATTGTGTTTATTAGTTGTTCAGTTTACTGGATACCTATAGTACAGGCTTTGTCAGTTTCTTACTAAAAGGACTGCCTGAGTAAGTTTGAAAAACGAAGCTAAATCATATAAATTTATCGAGATATAACTAAAATACCATTTATTCATTAATTTAACGTCACTTATACATTTCAAAACACTTAGACAGTAGACAGAAGCGGAGACCTTACATTCTTCACAGACATTTATGAGGGAAACGTCAGATCTCTGTGTGTAGGGATCCTACCAAGACCAAAAGACACAAGAAAACATCACCTGCAACTGGTACACCTGCCGATCAACTATAAAAAAAAAATATTTATTAAATTCATCATTTCAGCCCATTAACGTCCCACTACTGAGCACGAGCCTCCTCTCACATACCAAGGTGCGAGGGTATTGGGTCATACTCCACCACGCGGACCCAGTGCGGATTGGCGGAGGCAGGTGTATGGCGTCCTGCTGTTAGAATTTATCAAGCCGCCCATTAGGCCTCTAACATGGCTTAACGACTACCACATTTAGTGATAACCGGGACCAACGGCTTAACGTGCCATCCGAAGCACGGAAGCGCTCGATATCAAATGCCACACAAACGGTCACCCATCCAAGGACTGACCTCTGTAAACTCTGCTGTACTTCGGTGATCGTTTCCGACCCCCGAGCACCGCAGAGCTACGAGCGCTTCATTAAATTATTAGGCACAATTCTTTCGTTTCGGGAATGACGAGACATTTTGCAGTAGTATAAGTGGAAAATGCTTTATGTTTTTGGTCAAGGTTTTCTTTTGAATTAATAAATAATAATAAAACATTTATTGCCAAAAAGTGGTACAACATTGATTCACTGGTAGTCCCCAAACTAGGTAATCCTGTCTCTTGGGGACTAGAATTTGAGATTTGCATTAATTTGAAATTATCAGCGTTGCAAATATTTGACAAATATTATTTGACGACCGATATTGCTTGGTGGCAAGTATACCCGCATTCCACTCCTGAGGTCGTGGGTTCGATTTCCACATAGGACAAATATTTGTGTGTAAAAATATGAATATTTGTTCTGGTCTGAGTGTTTTTCTATGTATATTAAGTATGTAATTACAAAAAAAAAGTATTTATGTATGTTTATCCGTTATTTAGTATCCATAATGAGTAATGACACTAATGACACAAGTTCTTAATAATACTTATCTACTAAATAATTAGTGTAAGTGTCAGAAATATTTATTACTTTATTATATTATATTCTAGTCATTTATTTTATTTTTATTTATTATGGCCATACATTTGTGTACTTAAATATAAATATTTTCTGACAATCTCACCAATTATTTAGTTCCATGATAAGTATCATTAAGAACTTGTGTTATGGATACTAAACAACGGATAAACATACTTGAATATATATTTTTTTTGTAAATACATACTTAATATACATAGGAACACACCAAAATGACTTTTTGCGTTAGCCTGTTTTGTGCGTGTGTGTGAAATGAGTGTATTAGAGCGTGAGTGAATTGTGCCTTGTAATAATGAAAATAACTAGCGGCCGCCAGCGACTTCTATCGCATTAAGTATAAACTTTCAAGTTATTTACGTAACATTTTAGTTTTCTAGGATGGTCCTACCTGAACCCAATTCATCCAGTTACGTTAAATGATAATTTTTCCACTTATTTATTTATTCATTTACAAAATTATATTTATTTTCCCTACAAAACTGTCTATTTTCTAGGTTGGTCCTACCTTTCAAAACTTACTACCCTTCAAAATATGACACCCCAACAATATTTACATGTCGATCCGTTAACGCGGGAAGTGGTAAGCAAATTTTGTCCTATTTGATTTATATTGGCACAAATAGTCATTACAAAATAAAAGTACATTAAATAATTATGACATGTGAAGAACAACGACTGCCGAGTAAAATACAGAAAAAAAATACCAAGTTTAGGCAAACAATTTATAGGATGGACTTCTTGGCGGGAAAGTGCAGCGCCATGTCTGCTGTTTTGTTTAATTTTCTAAACTTTGTGATATTTCGAACATTAATGTGTAATAACGGTGGATTATTAACCATTAAGTGTTCGTAAACATACATGAGTGTTGGTAAATCAAACAAAATAGTGCAACAGTTTCAAATTCTCCCAAGAAGTCCATGTGAGATCTCAGTATAGTCCCACATCTTTACTGAAGACCTTAGGGGTTTAGGGGGAGGGTATCTCATTTATCATCTTTATCACCACTCATTCTCATTTACTATGTATGCAATATAAAGACTGTATCTATAACTTGAAACTGGCTAAATGTGCTAAAAGTACGAAGCCATTTTTAAAAGAGAAAAGAAAAAATAAACAGTCTATTGCATATTTTTGGCTTCCGCAACCCAGAGGTAAACATGATTTTATGGTTAAACCAGAAACTATTCCTGGGTGGGCTGGTGGGGATGGACTACGGAAGTATAATTCTCACTTTAGTCGGGGATAGTGCAAAACCGCGAAACTACCAGACGTAAAGTCCGCGTTTCTGCAATAGATCTAGTTTTACAGGGGAAGGTAAAGAAACTTAATAAGTTCCTCATTTCAACTAATTTTGGGCTTATTTTTACACATAATATAGTTAGTTATATGTTCTAACTTTTGTTGTATAATTTTTGAAGGTACATAATTTAGGCTCTGCGGCAATTACGCTCATTAAGTTAAATTAGCAAAATTTTTCAGATACGCGGTATTGTCTGATGCTAGTTACGCGGATTTGCCCTATTCCCGACGATTTTTTGCTTAGATCAAATTCAAACTAAAGGTAAACTGATTTCTGTACCACATCGGTCTTTAATGAAAGAAAAATTAAATAATCTATGAAACATACATAATATTTAAAAAAAAAAGTTCTTCTGTTCTTTAATAACTTTTCCACTGAACTGCACGCGGGCGAAGAATAACGTCAAAAAAAAGCTATGTGTGAGTACACTCATACATGTGTCCAAAAATAAAAGCAAGGCCTTTATAATCCGCAACTAAAATGACTTCATAAATATATTTAAAGCCAATTAAAAATCCCGCGTATCAAATTAGATACCAGAAGGGGAACCTGTAAGAAACTTTAAAAAAGTGCCAATTAAAAGAAAAATCTGACCCTTTTCGATCAGGTCGGCTAGAGTGTGATGGCGGGGGCAGTTGTCTCTCTCACTCCCGAGGGAACACTCACACTTGACCGACGAATGATGCTGTGTCCCGGGATCCTCCGAAATGGGACTCCGTGGTACTATTCCCAGTATAGACATCGGCGCAAGTTATGAGCTTTCGGTGTGTTCGGCATTGAATTCCACTTTGGTATGAGAAGTAGTAGTAGTGGTATGGGTATGAGGATCTACAGCGTAGAGACATTGCATCTCTCAGTGTCTTCTAAACTACTATGGCGAGTGTTCTGAGGAGTTAAGTTGAGAAGAGGAGGAGAAGAGAAAAAAAAAAGAGTTAAATTGTAGGGGAAATTTCACATAGGCGCATTCTCAGGTGTTGACAGAGTACATAATAAGTTCATATCTTATCTTTACTAAGTTTAAGTAAGCAGTTTATTTAAGTCTCATAAAGGTTATATACCTACATAATTGTCTTGTCCATCTGATAGGACGTGTAGCGTGTGGTTCCCTGAGATTCTAGAGGAACAGCCATAACGACAACCACGGAATTTTTGACAATTAACTGCATATAATTTGTTTATTTTATTTATTTATTCGTGGGGAACCAACAAAACATACATTATAACAATATACAACAAAACTTGCATTATTTAAAAAAAAAACTAAATGCTGTCTTACGTATAAGAACCTACAATTAATATATAATAAAGTTATATGTTACACAATTAATATATAATAAAGACATAAGTACATTCCCGCCAAAGACCGTCACTTACACCACACAAACTTGGCGGGGAACTAGTAGAAATTATTGCGGTACTTAAGATGTGACGGCGTGTGGAAATAAACCGAGCGATGCGTCATGCTGGCTGTTGGGAACGTACCTACTGTTGCATTGGGAATGTATATGAATTTACATTTTATAATACATATTCGTTTTTAATCTGTTAGAATCTTTTACAGTACGAGAAATTGTTCGAAAATTAGTTAAGTCGTTTTGTAAATCGGTGAATCTTATAGATTTTATTTTAGCATTTAAGTTTTAAAGAATTTAACTAAATACATTCAACGTTATCTCTTTTTAGCGGTGCTGCTGGAAAAAAATACTTGTATGATAAGCAGTCCTTTACGTTTTAATGGGATTTTCATTATTATGCATTGTGTACTAAAGTATGAAATATATAACCAAACCATTTCTTTTCTTTTACAGGTAATTGTCGAATAATATAAGTGAACATTCACGAATAACGTGTCGTTCTCAGAATATTTACTGTAAGTTCTCTTCTTCCATTTAAATAATGGCTTCGTGCGTCTAGCACATTTAGCCAGTGTCAAGTAAGTGATATATTATTTATATATAATTTATAGTAAATGAGAATGAGTGGTGATCAAGATGATAAATCGAAGATGAAATACCCTCCCCTAAACCCCTTGAGTCCTCAGTAAAGATGTGGGACTATACTGAGATCTCACATGGACTCCTTGAGAGAAATGAAAAGTGATGTTGCACTGTTTTGTTTGATTTACCAACACTTATGTATATTCACAAACACTTAACGGTTAATAATAACTGAAAACATCACACACCTATTTGATGTTTGCTCTGAATTGAATATGATCTGTGTAAATGTAACATGGCCTAATATTTTACTTATATAGATATATTCTTTATTAATCAAAAATAACTTGAAAACTATAGATTACAATTAATATTGAAAACAATGAAAAAGGCCAATCTAGGCGGTCTTATCGCTAAAAGCGATCTCTTCCAGACAACCCGACGCAAAGAAGAGAACAGGAAAGCAGTAGGCAGAGCACATAAACTTTCAAAAGAATAAATACTAAAACCATTGAATCACTTAGGTAATTCATTGTAAAACTTTTTAAATAAGCACAATTTATTGTCCGTCCAAAATGGGCAGACTTTTCGAACTAACTACTATATTTATAACAAAAAATATGTAAATGACACTGTTATGACAATAAAATAAATGTTCTATTCTATACTAAACAAACCAACCGATATGTCGAGACTTTCACTGTTCAGCTTATGTTAGAAGGAGTAACTTATAATATAACACAAGCTAAACAGTGAATGTCTTGAAAAAATCGTTTTATTAAGAACATTATTTAATGTCCAACTACTGAGCATGAGGCTCCTCTCACTGAGAAGATATTGAGTCAAAAAAAATGTATGTAAGTATGTTTATCCGTTCTTTAGTATCCATAACACAAGTTCTTAATGATACTTATCTTGGAACTAAATAATTGGTGTGATTGTTAGAGAATATTTATTATTTATACTCCACCACGCGATCTCCGTGCGGCCACTACAGATAGACAAAAAAATTAAGAAACGAAAACCTCCTTTTTGTATTACTGTTCCAAAAAGTTTGTATTGTACCAGAGACAGACCGCGACCTGGTTCGCGTTATCCACAGACCACAAACTCCTTACTATGTTTGACTCAAGTAACGCAAGTCTATCGTAATAACGATATGGCGTAGTGGCGAGTATACCCGCACTCCGCTTCTGAGGTCGTGGGTTCTATTCCCACGCAGGACAAATCTTTGTGTGCTTAAACATAAATATTTTGTTCTGGTCTGGGTGTTTTCGTATGTATAAAAGAGTATTTATTTATTTGTTATTTAGTATCCATTAATACAAGTTCTGTCTTAGAACTCAATAATTGGTGTAATTGTCAGAAATTATTTATTTATATTAATTAAATAATGTAGTCATAATTACGTGTTTTTTTTATGAATCACTAATCCATAGTTTCTTTCTAGTTTGTTTATTATGCCTTTTGTACTAACAGTTGACACAGTCTGTGAATGGAACAAAATCAAGGGTTTTCTTTGTACCTTGCCTGATTCACTAGTTCGTTGACTAAGCCAAGCACCTAAACGTTTTGCTATGATTCATTACCTCTTCCATGATGGTACTTTCTTTCTTTCTTTTAAATAATGGCTTCGTGCGTCTAGCACATCTAGCCAGTGTCAAGTAAGTGATATATTAATAATATATAATTAGTAGTAAATGAGAATGAGAGATGATAAAGATGATAAATGGTAAATGAGATACCCTCCCCTAAGCCCCTTGAGTCCTCAGTAAAGATGTGGGACTATACTGAGATCTCACATGGACTCCTTGAGAGAAAATTTGAAAAGTAATGTTGCACTAGAAGCGCTCGTAGCTCTGCGGTGCTCAGTGGTCGGAAACGATCACCAAAGTACAGCAGAGTTTACAGAGGTCAGTCCTTGGATGGGTGACCGTTTGTGCGGCATTTGATATCGAGCGTTTCCGTGCTTCGGAAGGCACGTTAAGCCGTTGGTCCCGGTTATCACTAAATGTGGTAGTCGTTAAGCCATGTTAGAAGCCTAATGGGCGGCTTGATAAATTCTAACAGCAGGACGCCATACACCTGCCTCCGCCAATCCGCACTGGGTCAGCGTGGTGGAGTATGACCCAATACCCTTGCACCTTGGTATGTGAGAGGAGGCTCGTGCTCAGTAGTGGGACGTTTATGGGCTGAGATGATTACACTTATAATGTTAAAAATATCACAAATTTTAGAAAATAAAACAAAACTGCAGACATTACGCTTCACTTTCCCGCCAAGAAGTCATGATGGTACTTCTTCTTCCATTTAAATAATGGCTTCGTGCGTCTAGCACATTTAGCCAGTGTCAAGTAAGTGATATATAAATATTATATAATTTATAGTAAGTGAGAATGAGTGGTGATCAAGATGATAAATCGAAGATGAAATACCCTCCCCTAAGCCCCTTGAGTCCTCAGTAAAGATGTGGGACTATACTGAGATCTCACATGGACTCCTTGAGAGAAAATTTGAAAAGTAATGTTGCACTGTTTTGTTTGATTTACCAACACTCATGTATATTCACAAACACTTGACGGTTAATAATCCACCGTTATAGTTATTACACATTAATATTAGAAATATCACAAATTTTAGAAAATAAAACTAAACTGCAGACATGACTCTTCACTTTCCCGCCAAGAAGTCATAATGGTACTTAAATTATTTTGTTGTGAAAATTTGTTTTTTTATCTGTATGCCAGTTCTATCTATACAACCTCTTTTTACGTATTACACACTAAGTGCGGCTGGCATAACAGTTCTTAATTTAAAAGCTAAATTTAAAAAAAGAACTATTGTATATCAGTCATTTGTTTGAAGTTGAGAGGGAAGAATGATGTTTTAAATAGATTTATCTCTAATTATGATTAGTGACAGTTTTGCATGACACCCCAGGGCTGTTTTATTCCAAACCTGAGCAATAGTCAATCGTCCGAATTTTCATTCAATTACTTTCATGCATCTTCAACATGACCAAAACATGCAAAAACACCTTTTTCAATCCTTTTTATTAAATCTTCTTACATAAATTATATTAATTCACGTCTGTTTCCCCGAAAAGCTAGGCAGAGGCATATTATACGCCCACACTTCGCCAATTATAGTGTTGGTCCCGCGTAATAAGTGGCGAGCCTATTGCCGCTTTCCGGGCACTTTTATGTTCGCCAAAGCCTCGTCCGTTGATAGGCATGTGCACCTCTTGCAGGTGAGGTTGGCTTGGCCTCCTCAGAGCTTGGTAGGAGCCCTATACACAATTATAATGTTTCTAATTTTTTATATAAAGTAGGTCTAGTTTTAAACACTACTTAGCAATTACTATACCCAAGTCGAGCAATACCTATAGAAAAATCTTAAAAACAACTTTGTCAAAACTGAATTTAACATTATAATGACTGCACTACACGCAAACATGTCGAGATAACTCCACTACAGCAAACTCATAACGTGACCTTAGCAAAAAAAACCTATTAAATTAAAAAGCATTGAGCGTATATCATATAGAGACGTAATGATTACTCAAAAGCCTGTATTTTTAGTCTGTTTTGCTATGTTTTAAGTTTTAAATGTCCTTGTATATTAACTAATTTGCGTGACTTTAATTATATGCATTATTGTAGGCGTGTATGGTAGAGGTTGAATAAAGTTAAAAGTGTGTGCCAAGATCGTAGCAAGTGAAAGGATGTGATCTCTGCCTTCCCTACGGGAAAGAGGCGTGACAATATGGTATGTATGTATTATTTAACGTTGCGCTTTTAGAAATAAAGATCATGCACGGAATTGATCACGGGAAAAGTCCGCCGTCTGGAGGAGAACTGTTCTGAAAATTATTTTGTCTATTCATGAGACGGTTTTTTTTTATACATGGAGAATCTGCAATCCACGCATGCACGGCGCAACGATGTGCCGAGCGTGCGCTTCCGGAGCAAAGTACGCGCATCTTTGAAGAAGATGCGTATACTTCACGCTAGCTAGCCAGCCGGCTAACTCCCAGATACCTCTCGCCGGCGAGTAGGTTATGCCGGGATGACCCATAAGGGGCCGACCGGCAAAACTCCATATGTGTGAATGCTGCATGCCTCTGATGGCCGTTACAGCGGAACCGAAATGGATTGAGGAAGGCGAGACTGAGGGCCTCAAACCTAGATTAAATACTAAAAGTATTTCAATTGAAGAGCGACATATTAAAGGCGGTCTCTAGTAGACCCAAACCTCGGCTAAGGATGTTCATGAGACGGCTGTTGCGTCAGTTAGTACTGTGTGCGGCACTTTACTGGTGCAGTGTGTGAGGATGCAGCAAAAACATGCTGACTGTGTAGAAATGATATTGTGTAACTTTTAGTGTATAATTCGCTATCCAGCTCTTCTGTGCTTCGGAAGGCAGTTAACATATGACGTAAAGACACGCTTGTTGGTCCCGGTAATCTAAATGTGTGGACATGAGAAACTGGCTCTGCTAATCCGAAGTGGTGAAAGCCCCTTAGATTTAGGTGATTCTCGTAGAAAAAAAGATTTTGAATAAGAATTAAATAAATTCCTTCATTGATGTATTGACAGAATTCTGTGACCCTACATCCAATCTCTAAGGTATATATTATGTATTCGTTGTTAAAAAGTTATACCTCGCAACGAAGAGTAGGTACAAGGAAAAAAAGGGATTTCCGTTAAAAAAGTCTATGAATACATTCATGAGGCCGCCGCCGACCCGGCGAGTGGGCAAACAGACTCGCTACCAAGAATTCATATATTTATAACTTCAATAGTTGAATATTGTAGTTTAATTTTGTCTCGAATTGGGTTTTTAATAATAGTTAGTATGTGTTAATACACTTTCTTGGTTATAAATATAAAACATAGAGTAAAATTTGCAACATTTTTATTTATATCACTATTTTTTATACCCTGTATAATCCGATTCAAGCCATTAAAGAGCCCCATGCTGTTTAAAGAAATTGCAAAAAGTTTCTTTAAAAACATATCGTACGCGCACCCCTAATTTCTAAGTTGTGAGGATGAATTACCTGGCGATAGCGTGCGGTGTGATGATGGAACGAGGCCGTTGGCATTCAGAACACAAGAATACCAATTGCGCAAATACTTATATCTTTCCTCAATATTTTTCTACTGAAGCAGTGAATGGACGCGTTAGCTTTAAAGCTGCCGTTTATTGCCGTTTATGAGCCAAACTTTAATGAAAGATTTTGTGGGATTACTAATCTATAACCAAAAAACCGTTTTCCAAAGTATCACGTCGCAAAAATAAAATAACTTTTTCATACTAGAGACTCAATCAAATTTAGATTTACGTTTTAATCTTAAAACATTTAATGCGAAACCAACTCCCCCTTGACCGTTTTTAGTTTTAATAATAAAACCTAGTCAGTATTAAATAAGAAAGTTACACGGGTTTCATAGCTCTGAAGAGGTAGTAAGAAACTTTAAACCGTGCACATAACACCTCCTGCGATCTCCTTATCGCCCGGTATTGAGTGGCAAGTTCCTAGAAACGCCTACCTCTTCTAAGTCCCAGGTAGTTTTACTAGTGATGCTTTTACTTTTGTACATCTGTTTATATCGAGATAATTTAATATGTTATTAATAAATATTCTTAAGTGTGTTTTGTGACTTTCTTTGGGTATCTTAACAACAGGAGAAATATATACTTTCGCAGAATTTCTATTCATTTGTTAGGTTTAACGGGATGGTGAGTATAGGATTTTGGTAGAATGAGACAGTAAGATAGAATGAATACGAGCAGGCGCATCACTAACCATCAGTAAAACTTATCTTTTGTCTTGTAAATATAATAATTAAAAACTTAAATCATAAACAATCTACAGATTTATTTATTGTTGGATAGTTAAATTTAGGATATACCTGGTGTAAGCCAATAGGTGCCATCGACTTGTCTATGCTGTTATTATTTATTTTTTTCTTAAGTATACGGCCGATATGACGAACGTTTGCAATTTCAGGAACATCACTAGTGCATTTCCGACCCTTAAAAATCGTTTTATGCCTTTTTTGTCGAGCCCCATGCTTTAATCTCTTACGAAAATTACTGAGGATATGAAATTACTAGGCAAATGAAATCTTATAACTTATTTATGTGGGTGACAAACGAAATGGAACGTTGTTAAAGCTGATTATTCGAGTTTCTTACAACATTGCCCGACATAACAACGTGTTTATAAGTTATTTTTATATTCGCTTTTTTTTTGATACGATAATATTTTTATATTTGTTAGAAGGGAAAGAAGTCAATGATAAAAGAGTAACATACGGGCAGACTAGTAGAGTGACGTGACAATGTCCATATTAAGCGCAATAAAAGTAAAGCTGATATACCACCGGTTAAGCGGACGTGAATTGATATCGCACTGGTCCATTTCTACCAAAAAGTTATGCAATATCGCTCTGAATGTTAAGCCTGTATAAATATAACCTATCCATAACATAAATAAAATAAAACATGTATCCATGTAAGGAACTCGTTTTATTTCTTTAAAATAGGCTTATAGTTAATTTATGTATTAGGAAACAATTGAGATTCTTCTATATAGATTTTTTTAGCTCGTCTCGCCATGCGCCGATGGAAAAAGCTTCAGCGCAATATAATGCCGCTTCTGTTATGCTTGATTTATGAGCTTAAAACCTTAATAGCTGCCTTTATTTGAGACCAACTTATTTCTAAGTTAAACAGCTTTATCCGGAATCTAAAATAGCTTTTACCCCTCGCTTTTACTGCCTCTTCAATCAATGAAACTAAAAACATTATTACTAAGCACCGTTGATTTTTCCACTTTAATAACATAGAATTATGTATAAATAGAAATAAAAACATATAAAAATAGTTTGTTCACTAAAGGATAGGTCTAATTAGAAAAAGACTTTTAACTGCGACTACATATTGACTGCACCATTAAATTCTAATTTATTTAATACCAATGTGTGTTCTGAGCAGTAAAAAACGGAACCCGACTCGGTTGAACTTCAATTTACATTCTATCATAAGAACTGGTTCCTGGTACGAACGCATTCATCGTGATGTTCCTTTTTGATAAATATATTAATGTTCTGTACAGTATAGTAGCGGCGGCGCCTCGAAAGAATTCTGCCACTTCATGTCATACCTGAGGGTTTCGTAGAAAGCTACTAAGGAAATGGAATCACGTCCAGTGTCCACGTGGGCCAAGGACTAGCCATCCCCAACCATTTGACACGTTTCACTTAAGCAAGTGATGGATTAAAAATATCTTTGTAACAATTCCCGCGCTACTATAATTTCCCGAAAAATCGAGAAACTATTCAACACGACACGTGTTTCGCCCTTACACAGGGCATCTTCAGGGAAGATAGGAGCCTCAGAACAACGATGTCTTCACGACCAACGCTGAAACGAGAGAGAGTGAAACGTTTCACTTAGATTATTCTGTGCTACAAATGAACTTTGCTAATGTAAATATATATAACTATCTTCATTAAATGTGTATAGGGTTCCTACAAGGATCTAGGGAGCCCAAGCCAACCTACCTCACCTGCAAGTGGTGCACCTGCCGATCAACGGACGAGGCTCTGGCGAACATAAAAGTGGCCGGAAAGCGGCAATAGGCTCGCCACCTATTCACGTAATACCAACCAACAGTAGTCTGGGCGTAAAGTATAGCCTCTGCGTGATATTATGTATGTATTATGTAAAAAACCTGTTTTTTGGTCAAAAGTACCCAAAACCGACAAAATTTTTTGGGGAAAAACCGACGGGCGTGTATAAGGAGGTTAGTGTTATGTGTGAGGGAGGGAGGATATACCACCTACGTGGGACCAACTATATAATTGGCGAAGTGTGGGCGTATAATATGCCACTGCCTACCCCTTCGGGGAAACAGGCGTGAATGTATGTATGTATTCAATAGATGTATCAAGTGTGTACTTTTATAGATAGATTTATTCGATTTTCCTCGATTTATGTGCTCAGCCACTCAGTGACCATTGCAGTAACTACCTGTCATTACTAACAGAACATCAATTACTACCAGCTATATCCAAACCAACTAGAGGAGACGCCTGTCTTGATCACTTCTTCGTAAAGGACCCAAGAAATGCTTTAGGCTTAGTTTGCGCTTCTGACCTGACGGATCACTATATTTGCATTTTAGCACTGTCTATGCGGCAACCAAAACTAGCAACAAAACGTACTCGACTCAGGACCAACTACAACGCTGTACTTGAAGACCTTAAAGAAGCTGTTTGGAATGCTGTTGTCGACAGCCATGACGCTAATGAAGCAGCAACTATTTTTAATAATGTAATTGAAACTGCCATCAACAACAACACAAAAGAAGTCGGAGTCAGTCGTTCCAAGTTTACTCTGAAGCCCTGGATTACACCAGGGCTTATAAGATGTCAAAAACAGAGGGACCGACTTCACCTCGAATCCAAAAAACACCCCTTGAACTCTGTTTCTCAAATAACATATAAAAGATATCGAAACTTTCTTAATGACCTCCTGCGCAAACTTAAATCAGATTACGAAAACCAGATGCTAATAAGTAACAAAAACAACCCAAAAAAACTCTGGCACACAATCAAAGACATCTGCAACCTAAATAAAACACGCGAACAACCAGTAAGCTTACTGAAAACTAAAGTGGACGAGATCTCCTCCTTGAATCACTGCAATGAATACTTTGCGAGTGTTGGGAGAGTCTTGGCTAATGAAACCTTGGAGAGGCTCTCAACCACACAAGAGTCTCTAGCAGCTGCAACCAGGTTACCATCAGCAATGTTAAATTCATTCTTTATGGCCCCAACAGATGAAGATGAAATAAATAAACTAATTTGTGACCTGAAACCAGACAGCTCTCCTGGAAGAGATAAGTGCACGCCTACACTGCTAAAACAAATAAAGAGCTTGATACTGAAGCCTTTGACTCACATATTCAACCTGAGCCTGTCCTCTGGAGTCTTTCCCGATGTTTGGAAAACTGCAATAATTACTCCTATACACAAAGGCGGAGACAAAGGTAATCCTAGCAACTATCGTCCCATTTCTCTTCTAACTTTATTCTCAAAGCTCTTAGAAAAGGTCGTAAATCGAAGATTGGTGGCCTACCTGGAGAAAGGCTCACTTCTTCCGGACAGGCAATATGGTTTCAGGCGCGGAAGGTCCACTGAGGATGCGGTTTTGTTAGTTTCTGATATTATTTCTTCTGCTCTGGACAAAAGTAGATGCTGTATTGGGGTATTTTTGGATCTGGCAAAGGCCTTTGATACAGTGTCTGTGCCTATTCTCGCAGAAAAGTTAAATTATTTTGGAATTAGAGGTATAGCGCTGAAGTGGTTCCAAAGCTACTTGACAAATCGAAAGCAATGTGTTCGGGTGGGCACTGGTTTGAGTGATGAGCTATCGATACAATTTGGTGTACCACAGGGCAGTATCCTCGGTCCAACACTCTTCCTCATCTATATGAGCGACTTACTGGAATCTGGGATAACCAACGCGGATACTATTTGCTATGCGGACGATACAGTAATTGTTTTTCAGGGCTCTACTTGGGAAGAAACTTATAATGCGGCTGAAATTGGTTTAGTTCGCGTAACTGAGTGGCTGAGAAGAAATCTGCTTACGCTAAATGTCGGCAAGACTAAGTACCTGGCCTTCCATAAGACACGTGCTTCTCAGCCTCCGTCATCCGCTAATCTTCGTTTGCATGACTGTGAACTAAGAAAATATCCCAATCTGTCCTGCGACTGCCACACAATGGAGCGTGCTACAAATATAAAATACTTAGGAGTTATAATTGACCAAAATATGAATTACAAAAGTCATGTCACGAATCTTGCCGGTAGAATCCGAAAGACAGGTTATATAATTAAATCGCTAAGACACTCAGGGCCTTTGAGCACTCTTACTTTAGTATACAAAGCCATTTGTCAATCCCTTCTTATATACTGCATAAGGGTCTGGGGCGGTACAGCTAAAACAACCATGATAGGACTTGATAGAGCCCAAAGGTCAGTTTTAAAGATTATGCTACGCAAGCCGTTCAGGTACTCAACCGACCAACTTTTCAGAGACAGCAAGGTCTTGCGAGTTAGACAATTGTTCATAGCGAGAGGAATAACTTATACGCATGGCTTGGCTCTTTCTTCCCCGGACTATGAAAAGCGAGTCGCGCAACGAGTTTACAAAATTCCAGAACCACTGGCTCGTACCACCTTTGCTAGACGGCAACCTTTATATCTGTTACCACGTCTTTATAACACGATATGTCGCAAGATAGACCTTAAGGGGCTGAAGGCCAACAAGGTAGGTAAGGCGTTGGAATCTTGGCTAATGGGCCTGAATTACAATGAAATTGAAAACCTGCTGGGAAACTAACTCATGCTGCTTTTCAAACACGTGTTTATCCCCGCATAAAGAAACATAGACTCACGCTTACACAGGTGCACACCCTCACACATATACACACAAACTCACACTTACATACACACTTACGCACACACTCAAGTTTTTTTTTTTTATGTTCTTTTTTAGTTAGGTAATTCACAACATAAATTTTTTATTTTGTAATTTTCATTATTTTAATTTCAAGTGTTTTTGTAGTTATGTATATCAAAATTATTATTTATTTTTGTTTGCTCGAGCTTTATTTTTACAATTGGTAACTGTGGTCTGGTCTCTGCGATACAAGCTTAGCTTAGTGCAGAGCTCGCTAGATATAAGTTTTATGTATGTAAGCGTTATGGTAAATAAATGATTTATTATTATTATTATTATTATTAGATAGGAAACCGCGACTTATTTGTATACTACGATTTTTTAATACTTCGTTTTGAACTGAAATAGAACTGATGGCCTTAGGGGCTGGGTGCAGGTATATCGACCCCCGGGCAATATCGATCGCTAATATATAAGTATTTGTTTCCGCCAGTGGCCTATTCCAAGTGACCTGCAATTTCTCGGATGCAAAGATTCTTCATAAATTACAGGGCTCGCCGGGATTTTCTTTATTGTTCATTGCGTAAATTCAAACAGACCCGACGGGTTAAAGTATGGTCATTGATTTATTAACAACTAGCTGTTACCCGCGACTTCGTCCGCGTGGAATAGTATCTTTGGGTAGCATTTACAACCCCCTTTTCGCAATAAAAAGTAGCCTATATCCTTTCTCAGGGTCTAGACTATCTGTATACCAAATTTCATATAAATCCGTTCAGTAGTTTTGGCGTGAAAGAGTAACAGACAGACAGACAGACAGACAGAGTTACTTTCGCATTTATAATATTAGTAAGGATAGTAAGGATAATTAAGTCATGCCGCTCAAGCCTTCTTGTTGCTGACAGGATTTACTGGGTTGAGAGAATCCTATATAGCTACTATATTTCTTAAATTATCTAAGAGAAAGTCTCAATCAAAAAATCTAAATGTAATGACGGGAGCGGAGTTTTTACCAACTATAGGCGCTTGGAGTGTAACTTTTAGTTTTCAAGAACGTTCACAAGGCCTTATTGTAAAAACAAAGAGTTTTAATGTGAAGAATAAGCAATTTTTTCCATCGGAATGTCTTATTTTAATGTAAAAATATCATGATAGAGGTGTAAATATTTTATATTAGTTTGCCAATTTACATTACTTCTAATATAATTTGATTAATATTACAAAATTCATAGTTCAGTAAAATTCATTAACATTAAATCATCTACTTATTAGTATGTCAGCACCTAGATAGATAGAAAAGATCTCCACGGTCTCCACGGAAGACCAGCGCTGTTGTGGTCTTCCAGTGACTGCAGCACATGCTGAGTGGAGTCCTTTTTAGGCATACTATATGTAAACTTATGTGTAAACATTGTTTACTGATTTGAATTCTGTTTTTTGTTTATGTGTATTTATGTCTCAATAAATTTTATTTCATTTCATTTCATTTCATTATTTTTAAAATAATTTATTGTACACCAAAATAAAGTAACACAAGAAAGCGAACACATTAGTGTTCTAGTGTCTAAGCATTAGCTTAGAAGTGATACGATTAGCGGCCTTATCGCTTACAGCGATTTCTTACAGCAACCTACTAGTAAAGGAAAGTAAGTTTAGTTTTAATAATTATCAATGCTTGCATTTTCTTTACTGTTCAGTTGGTAGGTCACGCATGTTTTATGATCTCATAATAAGTCTTAATGCAAAATTTCACGCGTAATTTACTTTACACAACGAAAGTCGATAAAATCGGTCGGTCTTTTTATAATTTTAAACATTCTACATTCATAATTATACGTAAGAAAGAAAACAATGCATTATCCGATATACATACATACTTAATCTCACTCCCAATACCCCAATGGAGGTGGGAGGAAACCTTGCTTCAACAACTTAAAACGGATTTATAGACTGCTAGACTAGAATAATTAAAAATAGTAAAAATTTTAGTAATTTCGGTTAGGGTATTTTTTTTGCAAATTATGCCTTATCACTGCTGCTAACCATCCAAATGAAGAATATTTTCGCTGACATGTGGAATTGACTGGCGAATTTAGGTGTCGATAAGCAATTTTTGAGCACTGATATCGATAAACACACAAGTACAGCCGTAACTATGCTTGCCCCAATCCCCGCCCCCGCTCCCCGCGTCCCGCCGCGCCGTCGTCGCCGTTTCCCGCGCTCTGATAACATGACGTTATTTTTTCTATTCGCCACAACAATAGACGGCTATCGTAATCATTTCGGGACCACTGAGGTCGTGTTATCGTAGGTCCGTTTTGACAACGTTCGAAATTCAAATTGAAACAAGCTATATTATGTAAGTTTTTTTTCTTTTGGTACGGATTTACTCCATCTGAGTATGTGTCAGTTGTCAGTATGTAGAATCAATTTATTTATTAAAACACACGACAAATTACAATTTTACAAATAAAAATCTTAAGAACTAAGGTCCATAATCTAGATTGTAATTCAAATTTGTGT
Source organism: Musotima nitidalis (assembly GCA_949126915.1). Lineage (NCBI taxonomy): Eukaryota > Metazoa > Arthropoda > Insecta > Lepidoptera > Crambidae > Musotima > Musotima nitidalis. The sequence goes on from OX421422.1 coordinate 1,651,593, forward strand.
GTAATAAGCAAAACAGGATAAAAGACGTGTTACATCAAATACAAGGCTTATTATAAGGATCACTTAAGACTAAGAGAATAGAAAAGTACTTGTACATATTATATCTAGTTATTTAAATTTAGTGACAATGGTACATACTATAGTAAGATAAGTAAATAAATAATCTATAAGTAACTACTTATTTAAAGTAACACAAAAAACAAACAGTTAGGAACTTAAAGATAGCTGGATGAGACGACCTGACTGGATTTGGTGTAGAGGATATCTTTTAGAGAGACAATCTGTTAATATTTAGCGTTTTTGTAATTTAATCACAGCAATGGTTACGTGAAGACCGGCATTATCAATCAACTCAAAGTCCAACCCCAGTAAGAGGTTCTATAAAGTTTTGGAATCACCACAGAAGATTAGAATTTACAGTAATATGCTACTTTCATACAAAACCACTCTACTACTAAAATCCACTACCTACTTTTTGATTAAAAACATTCGAAATTTAAAACGCAACAAGATTTATTTTATTTTACTTTTGATTTTGTTTTGTAAACAGATTGTTTTGGCGCTAAAACAGAAAAGGACAAATAGATGCAATGTGTAATCCTTACTTATACTTATATACTTATAATATATATATAATATTATAAATGCGAAAGTAACTCTGTCTGTCTGTCTGTTACTCTTTCACGCCAAAACTACTGAACGGATTTAAATGAAATTTGGTATGCAGATAGTCTAGACCCTGAGAAAGGATATAGGCTACTTTTTACTAGGTTTTTATTGCGAAAAGGGGGTTGTAAATGCTACCCAAAGATACTATTCCACGCGGACGAAGTCGCGGTTAACAGCTAGTTTTTTATAAATGGTCAGTATAGTTTCGAGTTTTTACATCACGTTATCTACGCTGCTACTAGCTGTTATTAAATAACAATTACTATTTCCCAATATGGCCGTGGTATGTTTGACCATAATATTAAATTGACGTGTAACTTGTTTGGTTTTTTATACAGTTTACACAATTTACACGACACTCATCCATCATGATAATATGTCATGACATGAGATGTTGCCATTCCATGACAAGGTAGGAAATTGAATTTTATAATCACTTTATCCTCACACATAACACTCCTAAGGCATTTTATTTAAAGGTATTATCATAATTAATAAATGTCTAATCTTACCTATCCTTGTTGCACAACTGTAATACTAAACTTAAAAGGATAAAATTGGCGCTGGAATGTAGATGAATAAATAGCCTCTACATAAATTATACAAAGTCCGGAAATTTAACAAAAAAAAACAACTGTCTGTCTGTCTTTACAAACCCGTGTCACCCCTATGCAGACTTAATATAATTACTCAGAAAGTACCAGGCGAGCAGAAGAGCGCAGGCGGGGAAGGGTGCCCACGGGAAGCCCTAAATAAACTCCCAATTAGAGATAATGTTGCCATTTAAGAAATATAATCCCAATTTAGATTAATAAGTTTCATGATGCGATCAGGAAAACCTTAAACATGTGCTTTGAGAAACATGACCTAAAATATTTTAATTTTAAATTTATAAGTTTATAAAAATCATATATTTAAAGGGAAAGTTTTGAATAAACATTTTTATCGCTGAAACTACTTAACGGATTCCAATGAAATTTAACACACTCTAGAGATATTATACGCCCACACTTCGCCAATTATATAGTTGGTCCCACGTAATAGGTTGCGAGATTATTGCCGCTTGCTGGGCTCTGTTATGTTCGCCAGAGCCTCGTCCGTTGATCGGCAGGTGCACCACTTGCAGGTAAAGTTGGCTTTGGCTCCTTAGGTCTTGGTAGGAACATAATACAGGGTGTATTAGAACCCTTTCTAGAATATAGAAGTTAGATATTATAAATAAAAACTGAGTTATATAAACTTATAGAAGTAATTTTTGTATTGAAATTATATTTTTAATCGTGTGTTAAAAACTGATTAGATACTGTAACGTGGTTTTGCTGGGAAGTGTATAGATCAGACAACATACATAATTCAAACAAGAATACACGATATAATGTAATACCTAATGGAAATCCCTATTAAGAAACAATAAATGTATCATCGGTAGAGTAATGAAACTCAAAGCTATAGTAATAATTTTTGTTTCATTGTAAATAATTTGTGCACTGGCAATCTTGGAGAAAATAGACACTCACTGAGCGTTTCAAAACTACGCGCGCCCTCTGTTGATGACTGAGTTTGTACGGTCAGCAAAAACAGTGATGTCTACATAAGAGTTGTAAAATTTGGCAGCCGATTTGGCGTATAGCGTAGGTACGCAAACTGTACATGATCTTATGCCACAAAAAAGTCTTTCCTTTGATTTCCACATAGTGCCCTGTATTTGTGTGCATGAACATATTCTTGCTCGAAGACCTCTTACTTCACATTTTATATTTCTTGTGCATATTGCATTGACGAAAATTATCGTTTGGTGCTAGATATCGCTTTTACTTAACTTAGTAGTAGATCTTTATGACAGAAGATGTTTTAAGTACCACCTCGGTTGTATGAAATCAATTATGTGACGCTGTGATCTGGTTTGAAAGATATCGATGCTAGATAAATTGATAGTAATTTGACACTTAAATCTCCTTCTCGCCTTGGTTTGTGAGAGGAAGCTCGTGCTCAGTCAAATATAGGCTCTTATCGAAAGATAAAATTTAAATAAAGATATAATGAGTATGAACAGACATGTCACTTAACATCACATCAAACCCTCACGTAATTTAATTGGCGACCTGCAGGCGTCTTGATTCTACTACTACCTATATTATATCGTCCGTCCTTTCTTTATCGACCCTATACTCTCATTTATGTGCAGTTTTCTGCTATCGGTACGTTTTCAAGTACAGAGCAGATTATAGACCTTCGCTCGGGAGCACGTTCGGTGTAACAACAGTCCCTGCAGATCGCAGCACGCCCCCTTAGATTGTAGCATTTGTACTAATATAGCAGGGCATAAAAATGCTATACGTTATTTATTACTATAGTACCACTATACCAGGTATACTATAGATTATTGCAAATAAGTGATATTTGCAATAAAGGATACACACGCACATAAAAACAATATTATCAAAATCATTCATCATACACACACATCCAAATAGTAAAGAAAAATGCAACCAAACTTAAGACCAAACTGTAGATAAAATGCAAATTACTTTGCAAACTAGCGACTAAGTGTACTGTATGTATAGTGATTAAGCCAGAATATCGACATAGGCAGAATACACTTTCAATAATTTTGGTTAATCGTAACTTTGTAAAATTCCCGCAAAATTTGAGAACTTAAACGTTCCTGCAATGTAACCAAAGCAAGGCTACATTGCTCTGGCCGATTCTTCTCCACTGATGTTATGGGCAGGGTAAATCTTTAATATGAAGTTAAATGAATTTCACATTATGATGAGTCACAACTGATATATGCAAAAAAGTTGGTGTCAAAATTTATGATAAAATACTAATTTTAGTAAAGCAATTACATTGTTTTTTGTTCAAGATAACACATTATATGGTAAGCGTTTAAATAAATAAAATACAAAGTTAATAATACTGCGTAGAATAGCACAATGCACAATGGGCAGTTTCCACGAATAACCGCGCTAATAACGTTATCACCTCGCCCGGAAGGCGATAGGGACAGTAGAAGTTCTAAACCACAAACAGCCACAATATAGACCTACTTTGAGATCTGTGCTAAACTATGAAAGGATTACATACAAACTATTTGCACTACATTCGATTTTAGTTATTTCAAATAGTAAGAAAACAGCTGTTACTATTACAGTGAGGCAGACATAATGTGATCAAGCTTAACTCTGTCTGGCGAATGGCTGCTTTGGGTGAAACTTAAAAGTTCTATAGCTTTTATATCACTTATTAGAGAGTTTATTTGTAAGCGTAAAAATATGTTTTCTCTATTGTTTAATCATCTATGTATTTATGTTTGTACAACCTTTTCCCCAAAACCATTTATATAACCTTTGCTAAGTTTGGAACTAGTTTGAGTCATATAGGATGTCCGAGATCATGTGTTGTGTCGTCAGTTCATTAACATTAAAATATTTTACTTCGTCCATTTCATAGAGCAGTAGCCCATTACGTCATTTAAGCTACTATTTATTGTAATATGAACTCAATAACCACAACTTTACGACACATTTCCAAACACACCGTGCCTAAGAAAGTCCTTTGTGCAATTACTTACCCTTACGAGAAAGAAATGAAATAATTGTCCAAACGCGGAAACTGGGGGCCGCAGGATTTGAGGAGCTGTCAAGGGCGCTGCCAAGCAACCCTTGGGGACGCTTCGTTTCCTCGTTTTTATAGATTCTGTATTATATGGGGGAAACTTTGTGCAGTCCTGTTTTGTCGGGTTGTTTGGGGCCTGATGCGTTATCTGACATCACAAATACACGATTATTTAAAAACTGACTAAATACAATTAAGTAGTTTGTAATTTATCATGCAGTCCTGTCAGGTTTCGTTATCTAACACAACGATTGTTTAAGTTGTCAAAATACAATCAGGTACTTTATCATTTAGTTCTGTTAAGATTGTGCCATGATGCGTTATCTGCCATAGTAAGGACACGGTTAATTCATCATCATCATCAGCCTACATTTGTCCACTGCTAGACAGAGGCCTCTCCAATGGCACGCCACTGAGCTCGACTTTTAGCTCTTCTACGGTTAATTAAAAACTATCAAAATATAATTACTTTTTCTACAATTTTATCACTGTGCCATTTATTAAAGTTGTTGTTATTCATATTCGTAGTACAAGGTATATGAAGTTAGAAACGACCTGCTCTGCAATAAGATGAGTAGCTAGAGTTAGAAGTAGCAGTAATTTATGAGTTGTGTTTTAATACGAATGTACTTTGTTTTTATTTAACCTACACATTTTGATAAGTTTCTTTGCCAACATGACCTAAGTCTTACACATAATTTTTTTCAGAATAAAAAATAACAAACGAACTCACTTTCGCATTTAATAAGAATCCATAAACAGTACAAGTGCGTATTTTGGTATAATTATTAGTTACAGCTGACTTACGCTGAATTGTTTATACCGCTACGTGCCTAATTCGTACTATTTTGTGCGTTTATATAAAAATAAGCACATTAGTACATCTTAATAACTTCCAAAAAGTAATAAAGGGTGTACAACATGCCTTTCATATGTTATTGCAGTGTTACTGAAGCTGGCATCCCGTTATTGGTATTTTGACCCTCGCATACCATGCTATGCCCCTCTGTGAGATATGCTTTAGTGAACGAAAGTAACGCCAAGCAATTATTTTTAATTATTAAATATCTTTATTCATACAATAGACTGATTTTAATCGATGATATGGAACAAATATATGTATTCGTTTATATTTATAGTATGTACTGTAAATTATTATTTTGTGCATAATCAGATTTTATGGAGACTAAATACATAAATATATTTTTTGTTATTATTTCTGTATGTACAATAATTATATGAACTAAGTATGTCCCTATTTCAAAGGTTTTCTGTGACTTAAATGTAAGATTCTTTACTCTTTTAACCAAATTTACAATTTATATAGTCTTTTTTTTTTTTTTGTGTTGTCATTTGGTTTTACTGTCGAATTTAATTTACCTGTTGTTTGCCTAATAATTTTGTTTTTGTGGTCTGATTGGAGCCACTGAAAATCAGCGTCTTGACATTTCTTTGTCAGGGCATGAGCTGAGTGGCATCCATTTCGGTAGCAATGTGCTCTTTTAGTTATAGTTTCTTTTTTTTGTAATATTCATGGTGTAAAATTGCTCCAAATAAACATTTACTTTACTTTACTTTAGTCAATATTGCGTATTAATTTGATTTAAATTCATTTGTGTTCTAAATGTTAGTAAAAGTATAGATTTAACATGATATTATCAGTATATTTTCAAATCCTGAAATTTCATCCAACGGTTTGATCTTTCTTAATAAACGAATCATAGACAAGCAATAAGCAAACTATTTGCGTTTAAAAAACGTCACGTTTATCTTTTTCTAGCACAACAACCTCTTTGTCGGTCAAAAGCCATTCCAAATTCGAATAGGTACAATAATTATTTTCCTAACAGCCCGTTGTGAATTCTGGGAAGTGCCGTGCTGCCGGCTCATTCCATTTATAACTTGGAAAAAAACTTTTTGAAATGGGTTAACTTAATTTATACCTCGTCTCTTACTGTTTAATAGGACACGAAACGATATAGAAGTTTTTTATTTTTAAAATCTGTCTGTTAAAAGTTGTAGTGTAGGCTAATAAGTAGTTAAGTAACATTTATGGTTCTAGTAAACTCACGTCTGATATGTGTTTATGGTATGTCTCAGTTTAAGATTTTTAATTTGATCGAGGGACGAGGTAAATAAGACTTCTGCCTCAGTAAAGCTACATATATACTAATATATAGTATCATTAAAAATAAAACAGAAATGCACTCGCTCTGTGACTGAAGTCTGTGTGTCCAGTAATGTGATTATCTACGGTTCCCTTTAACCCGAAACACAGAGTCAAACATATCTATAGAATAAAATACATAGTTGTGATTTATAATATAAATAACGAGAACAGTCTGCAATATTTAGTATTATTTCAAATTAGAAAAATAAACTCTTTGTTCACTCAAGGGCGTCCCAGATCACATAAAATGACTGCCTGTTTTGTTTACATAATATCCCTCTAATTAAAACAAACTTGGCAAGGAGCAGGTATAGATACTCATTAAAATGTAATCGTATTTAGGGGAAGAAAAATCAAACAACAACAAATATAATGTTCATTCTGTTTTTGTAAGGATGCTCGTCAAAAATAACAATCGAAAGTTAATTTAATGATAATGGAAGAAAAAACTAAACGCGTCTAAATCAGTGACTTGAATTATGCTCAAGACAAATCGTAAAAAATAAATTCCCATGAAAACAGATCGAACAAAAAATTTTGAACTGGCAAGCTCCCCGTCGAGCAGCCATTGCAACAAAAAAAAAACCATCTGACGCAAAAAACGCGCGAAATCGTCCAAGACGATGTTTTTCTCGATTTGAAAGTGAGTGGCGACTCCGAGTACCAGGGAAGCAGCTTTTAAAGGAGCTCGATTGAGGCGTTTAATATTCTTTGTTGTGTAACAAAAACGACGCCTCAATAACCAACATTATGTAAATGACATAAGATTCAGATTGGCGTTTCATTAACGTATTCCTATGATGCCATTTGAATTGGACAAAAATAAATACCAACGTAAACCGTATACGATTTTGTAACGTAAAAAATCTATTGTTCGCATACAGAAGTTGCGAACCAAAGCGTGAATTATTAACAAATTGCTTTGATTGCTGTGAATGGAATAAGCAAATTCAATCAATGGTTATGAAGAAGGCGCAATGTATAATGATATTTCTAATATGTAGCCCGATTGTTATTAGTTGTAAATTGCATGCATTGGTCTTGCGACTCATGCAGAGTCATGCATAATTACTTATTATTATGCGTAAGTTGCGAAATAAACAATAGATTGTTGTGTCGGCTTCATTGCAAGTAAAGCACTAAGAAATGTATAATTAATTACGATGCACTTGCACCATCTCGCACTGTGATTAGAGCAAATTTTAAATTGATTTGATAGATAATAATAATAATAATAATAAATCTTTATTGAATTCATTAAACAATGTACAAACTAAATGATTCTATAGGCTTCCGAACTAGTAAAGGTACTGTATTGCTCGTATGTACTGATATTAAATAATATAAATACGTACAATCATGCCTGTTTTCCGAAGGAGTAAGCAGAGGCACATTATACGCCCACACTTCAATTGTTGGTGGTGGCGAGCCTATTGCCGGGAACTTCTATGTTCGCCAGAGCCTCGTCTGTTGATCGGCAGGTGCACCTCTTGCAGATGAGGTTGGCTTGGGTTCTAAAGATGATGGTAGGATCCATGTACACGTGTATGTATATTAATTATGAGATTATTTGCTATTCAACTATCACTACTTCTTTTAGAGTTGTAATTATTGGATATTAATTTACGAGTATTGTAATATAATTTAACCCTTTACCAGGCAGTGGTCAATAAAAGACCACCATAAATTGAACCTTATGCGAATAACTTAAGGTGGAAAACCAATATATATTTTCAACGTACTCTGCCTGTTAAAGGGATAAATTTTGTCAGTTCTCTCTTTGCCTATGGGTCTCTTTTAATTATGATTATGACCAAAATCAAATTAAAAAGTGTACAAACCCTTTTTGAATTACAATATTTTAAAACACAGAATCAAAAAACTATTAAACAACATTTTCTATATTCTACAACATTTTTCCAGCAAATAAATAAATTCCGCTTTTGCCTGTGTTTTTTTTGTTGTTGTGTTATATTTGTTGTTGAGGAAAGAGCCGTTACACCAAATTCACATCAAAGCTTACTGAGTCAATAATAATATATTTTATAACATTTAACAAACTTCCGCTGCTCTGATTTTACTCTTGCGTTGCGATATTATGTACAATGAAAATGACACACATACGTAATATAAACTGCATTCTGTATTTTTTATGGACAAACTCACTTTCAAGTTGATTAAATATCTTTAATTCAGTTTTCACACATATGTCTGAATATATGTGAATGTTTTCTCTGGGTTGTGTAGGTCAGACAACAATCGCTCGATGTAATAGGAAACTGATATTCATCTGGTTAGACCAGTGAGCAGACCCTGGGCTAGGATGATCATTATGATAATTAATAATTTTCCCAATAATAATTGTTTCTCTGTCATCTGTTTCTACACATTTCTATGCGATGCGAAGTGAAATCGAAAATTGTTGTTATAACGATTGTTTTTTTTTCAGGCGTTGAGGTGTTGCCCGCCGGGCGATGCTGGGCGGGGCGGCGGGGGGCGCTCGCTCCCGCCCCCCCTCTGACCTCCAACAAGGTATGCTAGCCTGGTACTTGTTTTTAACGGTGCCTTTCATTTTTAATAATAACATTTTTAAATTCAATTCACAATACAAAATCTATTAATTGTTGTTTCTATTAATTGTAAAGTTAGTAGTAAATTTAGGCAATAATTTGTGTTACAAAATAACAGATTAAAAAAAATTTGGTCTCTTTACTGGAAGTATTATTTTTTTCATGGTACAATTATTAAAAGACACAGTACAGACAGTTACATCAAGCAATAATATAATCGTAATGAATCGTAAAAAAACGCCTGACCTAAAGACAAAACTTAGTTTTTTATTGGAAAGTTCAGTTAATGCAGAAATCAATAATGATACTGTTTTCTTTCTTACCCCCCTCTGAACATAGCTTGAACTAGACAACTCGTCAATACTTAAAAATTACAAAAGACCAAAACTATTATTTATTTTCAAGTACACAACATGTAGTCTTTCTTATATTAAAATATTAAATCATTTATAAAATATCTTATAAAAATAGCTCTTGATTACTTTCTTTAATGTGTTATTTACAAAATAATATCGGATTATTCCATAAATAACGTATAGGTTAATACTTACGTAATGAATGTAATGATACTTGAGCTGTACAATTAAATGTCGTATTATTTCATAATAACACGTTCATTATTGGTACTCAAGTTAATTTATCCGGTGTGCGTGTAAAATTTGATACTGTATGGTAAAATTAAACCGGTATTTTTATCGCAAGAAACACGAGTTTTAGGTTTATGAAATTTTGGTTTAAAAAAACCACAATCGCCGTCCAGTGCTAGAAAAGGCTAGAACAATTATATATAATTTAACATTGCTGGAAAACTCTCCTTATTGAAACTGCTAGTTATTCAAACATAAATTTATATGGGCATAATATTATAAGGGGACGTTCATAAATTACGTGAGGTGTTTTTTTAAAAATTTGGACCCCCCCCCCTCACGTGAGATTTATCCAATATTTTTTAAATAATTTAATTTATTTGTTTTGTCTTCTATGTACAACATTATTCTGTGAAATAAGAGGAGAATAATGATACCACGTTTAAGGTGCACTATAACGAATGATGACCGGTATTGATATTGTAATACAAAAAATTACTGTGGTATAAAAATGTTATTAAAAAGTTGACGTGAGATTTTTATTGACGAGTTATTTGCTTAAGAATAACTTATCAATTATCATTATGCAGTTTTGGTATATATGGTTTGGTATAATAATTCTCCATAGTCTAGTGTAACCTTTGATTAAACTCAAAATGTCTCAGAAATATACCACCAACCAATACTTGTGCTGCTTGCCGACGCGACGTAGTTCGTCTGAACAACGAATCGTTTTCAAACCGCCTAAACTCATTAAAATAAAAAGTGATTCAATTATAGTTTAAGAGCCATGGTGCACTTTGCTGTTAGTATGATAATTTGTTATGTATCAATTTGACTTGTTGATGACAGATTTGGCGCGTAGGTTGGAATAACCGTTTTTATGTTTCAAATTTCGAAGTCCCAAAGAATACGTTTAAAGTTCTCTCAGCTCAGAGTGTATTCTTAGTTTCATGTTTGCTTAGTTTGGGCTTAGGTGGCGCTGTGTGAGAAAACTTAAGTATTTTTTTTTATTATTCATTAAAAACTTGACATCATGCCACTAATTATGTCTGAGGTAATTTTTTTGAGATAACATACAAAACTTCATGCAATTAATACAAAATTATCTCATTAGAACAAAAAATATTGAACATTGTTAGGTTTTAAGATACAAAAAGCATGCATAATTTATGAAGCATGTAAGCATGTTTATCAATAAGTAATTGTGCATTCTCTTGTGCAGGTGTGGCTCGCTTCCCTCTCTACTCTTTGTTCCCTGCGCAAGGAGCGAATCGACCCACTCTACATAAAGGTACGTACAACTTGTAATTAGAAAACTCTAATTTTAATGACTAACATTTATAATTAACATATCAATTTCAAATACGTCCACTGCTGAACATTGGCTTCCCCAATACATATCATTACATTTCGGATATAAGCAAATAAACACCAATCTGGGAGGTGGGTTGGCGATCGCAATTCAAGCACTGGCTTGAACTGACGTAGAATGACGCTGCAGCCCATCATCCGGTAGGATTTCTCTTCGTAGACTATTACGACTAAGACAAAAGAGAGTGTCACTATTCTAGGCCTGTACCACACGGCTTAAATTTAATATTAGAACAATTAAAAAAATCCAATTTGAAAAAATAAAAGTATAAATTATATTAGGATTATCATAGTACTCATTAATATTTCAGAAACTTAAAGCGGCTTATGTGCTAAATTACTTGATGAATTTAATAAGTAAAAAATAAATATTATATACTTAGATAGCTGTAAAAAAAACTTTGCAGTGAGTTGTAAAGCGCATGCTAAAATTCAAAAAAAAAATTCAAAATTCATATTCATTTATTCAAGTTTGGCTCAAAAGAGCTCTTATGAAGGTCAAAACTTAAAAACTAGCGCGCCCATTTACTGCGGGCGGGAGCTTGATCGTAAAAGAACGGGCAAGAAAATCGTCAAGGTTAGTTTTTTCTCCCGCCAGTTACAAGAATATGTACTTATATACACATTAAAGTGTTCACAAACATTAGCCTTATACAAAGCATTGGTAACATTTTTTATATATTTGTTGTGATGTTTTATTCCATTGGAAACACGCAATGCATAAAAAATATTTATAGAAGTAATGATGTTTTTTTTTCATTTTATGAGAAAGCATCGTGGCTTGTCACAATCGTGTTATAATTATAAATTTCAGTTTCTATATAAAAGCTTAGAATTTTTCATTTACTAATTTTAAATAACGAATATACTTATACACAACTTTTTAAAAAACTTGTGGCAAATTATAAATAACGTCTGAGTCAAAATAATTCGCCAAAGTCATAAAACAGTAATAATCATTATTTATAACTAAGCAGGTTATATGTTCTATTACGGACATGAACGTATGTTATAGTAATAGATTAAAAATTTATTAATGGTCCAAAATCTTTTCAAACACACATAATTAACGCCTATACCGTTATAATAACAACCGTGGCATATCAATTTACACCCTCAATTTAATCTTACTAGTCGAATCAACGTACGCAATCAACGCACATAATGGAAATACCACGAATTATTACACCGTTTAATTTGGAAATTCTCACAAACGTAAAGCGATGGAAAAACAAACAATAGGATTAACGGCTCGTAGCCGGGTTACACCGCGTGACGGGCTCGCGCCCAGGGCGACAGCCGTGAAGATATAGACTGACGGACGGACACGTCGACCTTTAGTATATTGTTGTATAAATAAATAATCGAGCGTTACATTCTTTTGAAGAGTAATTTTGAGTGGTGTCTTGGTACTGCTCCGTCGTACACTTTGACAGGAATTATGATGTTCTTTTTGGATTCCTGTTCGTAGGTACATGAAAAATCCATTTATTTTGTTTCCATTTGTAAGTTGTACATATACTTCTTAAAGCTTTTGGTAGAGCGGTTATCAAAGTCACTTCAACTCATAAATAAAATTACACTTTTTTATCACAACAATACCAATCTATTTATTCTAAATGAATATTCGAATTCGAATACCTTTCCATCATCAAGACTGAATCAGTTTAGTTAAACTTCAAACTGCGGGAGCGTAGTATTTGTCGCGACAGCCGTGAAGAGTAAAGATATAGACTGACGGAACGACACGTCGACCTACAGTATATAACATTATATATTATATTTTCTTGCCCTGACTCTGCGTCCCTCGTGCGCAGAGTCAGGGCAAGCTCCAACTGTCTCCTGAAGATGATCGCGGATCGCGTAGATTGTATTTACCTGAATAAATGTTGTGCGCTACATGTAATTACTAACACCTAGGATTAAGATATATGTATTTACTAACACAATATGAGTGTAGAACTCGAAATAAATGAATAAATAAATAAAATAACAAACGAGCGTTACAGTCTTTTGAAGAGCAATTTTAAGTGGTGCCTTGCTACTGCACTGTCGTGCCAATTGGCAGGAATCTTTTTGGATTTCAGTTTTACTTAAAAAAAACTGTGTTTCGTCTATGATGCATTTCTAAAAGAGGTTTCGTCGTGTTCTTCTCAAAAGATGATATAAGTTGGATATTCACACAAATTGTACTTATTGGATTTTAATTCAACGACTACACCTTTTTATGATGAAGGAATTAAGGAAAATATATTTTTCCGTATTTCTTTCACATTATCCTTCCCATCATCTTGATTGTATCAATTTGGTTACACTTCAAACTACTGGAACCATTTCAATATAAATTTCAAACCCGTATATATGGCACCTTAATTGTGAGTGCCGTAGCATGTTCTACATCAATCACAATTGAGGGTGAGGCTGAGATGATAATTAGAGAACAACATTATATTATATATATCTCTAATTATTATCTCAGCCTCATCCTCACTTAAAATATTAAAGAATACAGATCCTTTTGCTGAAAAATATAGTTAAAATATTAATACATAAAAAATATAAAAGATTACGTCTCTTAAAATTTACATCAAGGCAAACTCAGAAAGTAATATCAATACTTGTGTTGGGATTGATTTACAAATGTACAGAATTGAGATTGAATTATAAACAAATAAAATTACGTAAAACAACGTTTCTTTCCACTGAAAATTATGATTGAAAGCAATAGCCACTTCAAATGTTATGTAGATTGAGAAAATATAGACACAAAAATATAAATGCCGCAAGTCAGAGCAGACTGGATAATATTAAAACCAAACAGTGTACACAGCAAGTAGCCGCCAGTACCAATTTCACGGCCGTCATACGAGCGGGCGTGCGTAAACGATTCGCGCATGACATCCGACCATTATACCAGCGCCAGTCGCCGCAGTAATGTGCCTTTACTGCGCAGATGTTGCTTATCTTATTAAAGTTTTTTATGCTGACATCACGAGTGTTAGATATACATTCCTAATATTCCTATACATCAGTTGCAACTTCTTTAATTTGTGCGCTTTGAAATGATTCAAATTAAGTCTGTGGAGAATTATCTGCTTTAGTTTGACCGCAAGCGCTGTACCGTGGGTTGTTGTAAAAGAATGATCTCTGCGTATATAAAATGGACTTGTACAAAGCCTCAATTGGCTGAAATTATCGTATTACGTGCAAGGGAATTATGTACCATTTTGTCATGACTAGAGCCTGTGACTAGATCATTCAAAGCCTTCCCTAATTACTGACCGCTAGGGTCAAACTAAAGTGTATGTGATTAGATTATTTCTGAATATATAAGGGCTAAGTTATGATATGTAAACACGATACGATGGTCGTGTCTTAGAAATTTACGGCGAGCGTCATTCAAATATGTGAAAGTGAAGAACTATTGGTCTACAAACCTAATTCTAATAGTAATAGGAAAGGGCTAACTAATTACATTGTTATTCGCACTTATCCCGGTTAAAGCGTGCAAGCAGTCATGTGCTGTCACCACGCAGATCTTATAAAAATGACCGCAAGGTTTGCTACGGTTTCTTGGTGAACATTATAATTCTAACCTGTTTATTTAAATGGCATTAGCCGTAAAAGGCAATTAAGGGACTTTTACATGTACTTCTCATAGAAGAAACCAAGTTGAAGTGGAATTTGGTTTTTGGTATTTCAATGAAGTATGTTTAAAAACTAACCCTTTCCAGAAATGACCCAGTATTTAATCTATGTTATATAAGATTCCATGTGTTTGTCCACCTGGCTGGTCTTTGGCACAAATGTGGATTTTGTTGAGAGATCTAGAATCCAGACATGCCTACTTATGATTTAAATCTTGTACACAGTGACGGAGAGCTTATTCTCCACATCCCTGTCGACGTTCGGCGTGCCGACTCCACCGCCGAACTCGCCGTACTCGCCGCTGCAGTGGGAATTGCTCAACTGTTCACAGCGAGTTCTTCTTACCGACAAGTGAGTCTATTCTACTATCATGCTCATATTTTTCTCGCACACAAGTAAGTATATTTCATTATCATATTCCATAGTAACGGCAAGATTTCTTATCATCCTTGCCGATATAAAGCGTGGCGACTCCACCGCCGAACTTCTTACCAACAAGTGATTCTATGTAACCATCACCATCATTAATGTATTCCTTGGTAGCGGATTTGTTATTATCATCGGAGTTGATGTAAAGCGTACCGACTACACCACCGAACTTCGTCTAACAAACAAGTAAGTATATAAAATTATTAATTTCTTCCGTGGTAACGAAAAACTACTTCTTATCATTAGTGCCGACGTCAAGCCGACTCCACCGTGAACACCTTCTTAACGACATTACAATCTCATTATCATAATCAGGCATATTTTCAAAAGAAATCGCATTTAGGATTAAGACCGCCTAGATCGACATTTTCCTTCTATGACGTTATTTATTCCTTTCCAAATGTTTATCTATAAAGAGTATATTTATTTATTATATTATATTCCAACAATCGGTAGCTAATTCAATTCCAAAAATCATGTAAAATATACCCCTATTGCCTACAAATTCAACAGTTTCAAACACAGACAGCGGGAACGAGATTAGTTTTTGTGTCAGATCACTCACTCAAGCTGCCAATTATAACGGGCGAAGGCGTCACGCTTCCCTTTGACGAGAGACGTACCGTGATTGACACCCCCTAATAAGCTATCGCCGTAATGTTATTATCATTAATAGAGAACGCAAATATCGGGTTTCTAAGACTATGTTATTTGATCGTCACGAATAGGTATTAGTTAATTAATTAGTGAACAAATTTCCTATTATCATTATTGCGATTTTGGATATAATACTTTTTTTGTTATGTCGGATAATGATATCATTATCTCAGCCTTATAACCTTTAATTAGGACTTAAGCCTACTCCCCCAATTTAAGGTAAAAGGAATTCAGGACCACTTCACTATGCGGACTTGTTGCAGATTGCCTATGCCGTTCTACTGTTAATTTATTTTGAACAAGACTTTCACATAGTGTCAAAAGCTTAACAATGACCACATACCTGATGTCAAATACCAAACAAACGGTCGCCCATCCGAGGACTCAGTGCAATCTAACTTCGATGATCGGAAACGATCATCTAGTATTGTGGAGCTTCGAGCGATTCATGTCTTTTATACTATGAAATTAGCTATTGATTTGTACAGCCAATATTGTCATATGTATTATATGAGGCTTTTGCAATTTTATCTGTGTGAACCAAAAAGGCAGAGTCTACTTTAGCTTACCCAATCCAATCATTCCATAGCCCATCAACTCAAATCACAAAGAGCCAGTTTACTATCTTTCTCCAATAAGAGTTTTGAATGATTTGTCAAAGCCTATCAGACTTTTATAAAAATGTTTGTTAACTGCAGCGTCGACCCCAACAGATTTTTTGTGAACTGGTAATTAAAATATTGGCCCAAAATATAATAATAGTTTATACGTTGTATCCTAATCAACAAATGAGAACTCGGCTAGTGCCAATGCATGCGAAGAGCCACACGCGTTTATCTAATGATCTCTGTGCTATTATAAGTGAACTTTGCTACAATTAATATAGAACTTTAAAAATAGTTGTGGCAATATTTTCGTTCAATAACCATAATATTATGTATGTAGTATATTATTTATATAATAATATATTACGGAGTGTAAAAGTTTTTAAATTAAATTGTAATGATTTGATATTGTTTCTCACAGGGATACAAATAAAATGGATGAGACGAAACTCGGCAAGTGCATGCCGAATACTCTTTGCTGCCCAGGAGACAGAAATATAGTTGACGGATTGGGAGTCATGCAGCCTCTCACCATCAAGACAGAACAGGCGAAGCGATCCTGTAATACTTGTCTCACCAATTCACCTAAGAAGGTAAGAATCAAACTTTGTAAAGTGATACAGATAGCTCAGAAAAGCTGCAATACCTCAGTGACATATATTGCAAATTCAATGAGTCTCGGGTTCAATCAAATCCTGCGCACCGATGTTTTTAGAAGATATGTGCGTAATTATCGTTGGTTAGCACGTTGAGCTGTTGATACTGGCTGATATAAACATTACAAAGTCAGTGCTTCTTAATACCCTTTTTTTTTTTTTTTTGGGATGGAAAATCATCAAATGACCTTCTCCCGCTGTGGGTGGAGCGGGAGGGTGTGTCAGACTTCTACTGACTAAAAACCATCCGTGTTCCTTCTTGAGCCTGTAACACCAAGGCCGCGGTAACCCTTTCGAACAATCCCGCAACCCCGGGCTTCTTAATACCCTAACGATGTTTCCCTCTGGGTTGCGGAGTACAAACAGCAGTAATGTAATGTAATAACTGAAGTTCAGCCTAGTGTCTAACTATGGTGATTGGGCAATGGGTCCTTCAAGTAAGTCTAGAGCACACCCGGGATAGTGCTAGAATGAAAATGAATCACTTCTTTTGGAGTTTGAATTCTATTTATCGTTTATTTGGAACTAGCTTTTGCCCGCGGCTTAGTTCGTGTGGAATAGTGACTTCCGGCAGATTTTTGGTTTTACCCACATAGTTCCCGATCTCGCGGGATTTTTGAGAAGTTCCCGCGGGATTTTTGGGATAATAACTATCCTATGTCCTTTCTCGAGTTCCAAACTATGTCTGTACCAAATTTCACACAAAGTTTAAGCGTGAAGAAAAGACAGACAGACAGAGTTACTTTCGCATAAATAATATTAGTAGGATGTTAACAGCTAAAGAATTGACACCTAAAACATGCTCAACGCTACAAGACATTACACGTATGTGTATGCTTATATTATTCTTAACCTTTTAGCCTGAACCCTATAATCCTGAACCTTTAAACACTACAATAATTATTATCAGCTCAATTTTTTAAAACTTTTTACATCTCATTGTACATTATTATTCTGAACTAACGCTCCCTTTTTCATTCTACTTTATAACTTTGCAACCTCATTGTGCTGGTTTTTATTATCTCTTTTATAAAGACGAAAATGAAACTGCCTAAAAAGTGGCCTTTTGCCTTCTGTTCGCGTAGTACACTTAAGTATTTACGGGACAGCAAAATTAATTAAACTTTTTAAGGATACTTTATTAAACACAAGTAAGTGCCTCTTGTTGACCTTTTGGATAAATTGACCCAAATAGCTGCTAAGCTCTGATCAAATTTAAAATAAACTGGCATATAAAAGAAGCTGTATAGGATAATCCAAAAGCATTTCTATGAGCTGTATTCATTAAATATAAATTTAATTAAATTATTATTGAGTCGGAAATCATAATTTAATTTCAAATAACATTATTTTTTTATACACCATTGATACTTAAAACGCACAATGTAAGTTTTATTATCCAAACCTCATTGCTTAAAGGCATTCTCGTCCTCCATCATCATCATTATCATCATATCAGCCTCATAAAGTATACTGCGGAGTATTAGCCCCCTCAACAGAATACATTCTATGGGGGGTATTTGCCTATAATCACCACGATTGGCAGGCGGGTTGGTGATCGCAATTCAAATCAGTACGCAGGATAACGCTGCTGCCCAGCATTCAATAGGACTTCCCTTCGTCGACTCTTACGACTCCCCGTGAGATGAGAGGGGGTGGCACCATTCTAGGCCGGTACAACAGGGCAAATACTCCTTGTCTATTCCCAATTCATCTGGGGTCAGCGCAACATGTATATTTCATCCTTTCACTTCAGCGACTCATCTATTCGCTTCTTGATCATATTATTCTTCTCACACCCAATCCACGTCTCTTTTTCTCCATTATTAAGACATATACATTGATAAGGGGAGATTATCAAAATTGTAAAGTATCGGAAAGTAATCTATGCATTCCTTTGGCCTAATGACAGACAAAAATTATACTGTAGAGTAACGAGTTGAATGTGTTCTTTTCCTAGGTGATACACACAGACGGCGGCTGCAGCCGTACTAACCCCGTGACGTGGTTGGGGGTCGGCCAAAACGTGCAGGTGCAGGTCAAACGGGAACCTCAGCACCTGCATATGTCCGAGCTGGTCGCCGTTAAGCTGGAGCAGGCGTCTCCGGGGAACAAACATGAACACCCTCCCATATCTGCCTCCATGAACAATGGTGAGTATTTTTAACTAGTAAGTACTTCAGGAGTCATTTATTTAAAAGCTTTGGTTATATTATTCGAAATTCAAAACTGTTAATTTAAGTTTGTATCTTTAGAGCTCTTATGAAAGTCAAGCTTAAAGACTCAATTAACTATTGGTTTGTAGGTTATTATTATCACTGCAGCAATTTTTCAAATTCATTCAGAAGTTTCGGAGCTTATTTATTATAAACAAATAAACAGTTAAAGTTTTATTTATTACCCCCAAGGGGTAAGCAGGGACATTTTAAACACCCAGTTATATTGTTGGTCCCACGTAATAGGTGGCTAGCCTATTGCCACTTACCGGGAAAGTTTCTATTCGCCAGAGCCTCGTCCGTTAATCGGCAGGAGTACCACTTGCAGGTGAGGTTGGCTTATGCTCCTCAGATCTTGGCATACACACATAATAATACCTGGTACCACGAGTCGCAAATATGAGCCTATGCTAAACAGACATAATGTAGCTTTCTATCAGAGAAAGATTTTTTTAGCCGGTCTAGTAGTATTGGGGCTTATTGAATGCAGCAAACAAACAATCTAATCATTCTTCTATCATATAGGAGTATGATAATAATATCTCAGAATTTTACACACATAGCCATTACCGCTTTAGATTTTTTTCCCTCGCATCTGTTTATACTGTTATTTTTATCTATTTTTTTATTATCTTTATAACAATACTAAATTAAAGACCTCACAAGAAGTAATTTTGATGTGGATTTTAATTTTGTACTTTCAGTAAATAGCGGCAAAAATGCAATTACAAATACATACCTACGTGTAGCTCCTGGAAATCGTATTATTTTATAACTCAAACTTTAATGATTATAACAAGGCATGAAATTATATGTTTAATTATTAATTATATGTTATGTTTACGACTTTAGTATTTTTCCTTTAGGAAAAATCGAGGGTTCCGTGCTCAAACCCGATAAGTGACAACATCAGATACATAATTTCTGCCGCTTTTTCTTGTGATATTATCAAATAAGTCGATTTCAGAAAATAAGACTGAAAACTGAGGACTTTATTATCTAATAATTAAACCTTTTAAGTTTAATTTTTTTTAATTAACCGATAAATTCTTTTAAATACTGCTTTAAGCCCAAAAACGCAAATTTTGTCACTTATCGGGTTTGAGCACGGAACCCTCGAAATGTTATAACACATCGTGAATTTCAGTAACTCAATTCACAGTTGGGTTAGTCGAGGCTTTAGGGCGCAGACAATTTTTTATTATTCTATTTTATTTCTTTATTCTAAGCAGATTTACAGCATTATATTTTAACTATATATGAAAGAAAATATTTGAAAAAATAATAATCCACTTATGTGAATTTAAATTTAGACTGTAATTCGGATTGGTACAGATATCAACAAAAACATAAATGAAGTAGTGTAACAGTACGTTGAAACATATAAGTCTTTTTAAAGCATAACATAATGTAAAATAAAAACAACTTATAATTTAACCTATATTTATTTATTACTTATTAAAATATATTCTTATTATATTTAACTTAAATAATTCCATAAATGTATAAATTGCACCCAACCGCAGGACTGTTTGTAATATAGAATGAAACCTACATGCCTGTGACCTTCATAGCATCGGTAGATCGATCGGTCTTTAGAATTTGAAATTCGAATGCGCATCGTTTGGAATGATGTCAGCTTTGGCGTTGTGATAAATCTTAGTGTGTTATGTTCGCCTGGTACCGCTAGTCGCAGATATGAGACAACGAACAGACAGCATCTCCCCCACCAACTCATTCAACCATTTTATTGTTGGATAAAACCGTAAGCAAAGATTTTGATTTATCCCTTTTCAAATTTTGCTAAGGTTTGAAGATGGCTCCTAAAAAAATCCCTATTTCAAATAATATCAATTAGTACAATACTTTGCTGTGCTGCCAAGCCTAAGTCGGTCTACTAATTTTTTAAAAGGGAAATAAAAGTAACATACTAAAAATCCCGAAGCGAAGAAGCTATTGAGTTTAATTTAATAATCTAACAAAATATAAATTGGTTATAATCAGTTTTAAGGTTAAGGTATAAAAAAATACCTGATTTCAATTTAACACCACATTTGACTGTGGCAAACTGCTACAAAAATTTGTTGTTCTTTATTTAAATGATTTAATTGTTAGTACAAACTGTGTTAACTATATTTTGTACTTATTTTTTTTTTTTTTGCAACTTGTGCTGCAAATATTTTTCTTTCTTATAGTGAAGTGCAGGTATACTGACATCCACGCCATATCGTTCGTCAATGATGACTATGAGTATGTTATAGGTTCGATTCCGGTCGGTATCGCGGTAGCTCGTCAGAGGGTGGGCGACGCCGGCCTGCTAGCTGCACTATCGCATAAAGATAACCAGCATCGGATGCATGATATTGGTAAGTGTTTTATATCATTATTTTATTTCCGCAAGGATTTTTAAGCTATTGCATAGCTTCTATCGCGGGGCTTGAGCGTGGAGACCGACTCCAGAAATTCCGTAACGAAAAAATCTAACACCCCCCACTCCGACTGGCACAGCGGTGATACTTTTTAGTTTTTAATCTATCGATAAATAGCAGAACTTTTAATGATTTTTTGAAACATCACGCTTGTCTCTTCAGTTCAGCAACCCGCCTTTAGGTGGCATTGGTTGTATCGGCGTTACTGCGTATGCGTAGTACATATTTGTTTAATGTATAGGTTATACACATTAATGCCGCGCAGAGAATGTATATATGATATTATATCGATATAAATGTATATAAAAATAAATAATTATAATTGCATAAGTTGATAAAAAATGCTATGGCGGCAGTCTCCGAGTGCCACGTCTTTTTTTTTTATTTTAGCAAGGATTTTTTGTATGCTGCAAGGTCAAAATATACATTCTTGACCATCACTCAAGCAAGCGATGGATGATGATATGATGGATAGTCATTGGCGTCATTGCAGACTATGAACGCTTGCATTTCGATGGTAGCAATTAACAATGTCGTAAGTGTAAAGTCGTTTCTTTTAACAATATCATAAGTTATAAGCATTACTTTTCACTTACTACATTGTTCATTGCTACAGTCGAATTGCAAAACCAGGGACATCCCTAGCGCATTGCCAACCCTTTAGAAATAGAATAATGTCTAACAATGTCGCTCAAAAACCTTGCAAATAAGTATGACTATAATAATAATAGAATGAACTTCAATTGATGCTAAGATATAAAAATTAGGAAGGTAACTTAGTGAAAAAATATTACAATAAGTGCGACTAATTTTGAAGTTTTCTGAATATTTCTTTTTATAAGCTGGACCTATTTAATAGTTTATATTTTATATGAATTTACTAAAATTTCGATTACTTCGTAGTTTTTTTTTAAACTTTGAACATTTGTGTTATTATAACCGCACACTCCCACGCAAACACACACTGCTGCAAGACAACGTTACGAAACGAACACGAACGACCGCTATCTGCTATTGACAGCCGACACTCGATAGGTCGATACTATAGTGCTTGTTGCGCCATCGGCTTCGGCACGGCCAGTAGCCAGCCACCTCCTACTACATTCTGACAGCCTGGTACTACTATGTATTTACTGTGATGCGCTTGGTAATGAAAAAAAAGTAAATTAAACTTTATACGAAGGCCACTTTGATGACGTGTCCATGTTCGCTATCTGGGCGATTCTGCAACCAAAAATGATTGCAATAATTTGACTCTTGTGGTTAGTATAACAATTACCTTTTTGGTAATATAAAGTTGGCAAATTACTTAATTTCGAAGTGGTTATTTGCCTATTGGCTTCGTATTGTACAAAGGTAAACTTGTAAGCATTGTTTTTTCTAGTTTGGGTATTAGCAAACTAAGACTAAGAACTTTACAGCCTTCTAGTAAAAATTGTCCAAGTATTTGTTTTATTTCGATTATCTAGATGAACGCTATTATGGATACATTATTATTAGTGCCTACTTTGAGACGTCCAACAATGTGCTGAGTTTGTTTAAATTTGTATATTTTTGTTGTATGGAATAAATTATTTTTCTTTCTTGCTTAGTATACACACCTAAAACTAGTAACAATACCAAATTGAATTACTATTTAGCATACTTTTAACTGCTACTTCTACCCCGTTTTTATTTTGTATGAGAATCATTGCAATTCTGAATCATAAGTCGTTGTAAATTGAATGCGCGTTTGAAACGATTCGGCGTGTTATCGCGGCATCGGCGGTTCGTTGCAATCACGCGACTTGCCGCTTTCCAGATATCACCTTGAATTATGACCCGGCGGTGTATAAATGTGACTTACTGCCGTCTTCTAGCACTAAATTATCGTTGTCATAACTTTTTAACTGTATTATTTTTATTATAGTCTTTCCTTGTTATTTCTTTTTAGATATTACTGATACTTATATAATATAAACGGGGTGTATAGGGGTCCTATCATCATCTTTGGTGCCCAAGCCAACCTCACCTGCAAGTGGTGCACCTGCTGATTAACGGACTAGGCTCTGGCAACAACGAAGCGCCTGGTAAGCGGCAATAGGCTCGCCACCTATTACGTGGGACAAACAACACATTTGGCGAAGTGTGGGCGTATAATATGCCTCTGCCTACCCCTTCGGAGAAACAGGCGTGATTTTATGTATGCATATATAATATAAACCGTATAAAGGGACCTTTAGTTTATCGACTATCACATGCAGTGGTATTCGGGACGTTATGAAGCATGCATGGCAGCGCTCGACGAACGGTCACCCATCTCTAGACTGATCTGAAGAGTACTTCTTTACTTCGGTGATGGTTTTAGACCAACTAGTATCGTGGAGCTACGAGCGCTTTGCTACAAATAGATATACCACCCAGTAAATACCTTATTTATTTGATCTATCTACCCTCGATGCTAACGACCATCAAACCACAGGATGGCAAAACTTTACGCTACATTTTCCTTGGTTTTACTTCGATTGAAATTATCAAAGCACAATGTACAATAATTGTGGTTTTCCTTTCGTACTGCCCTATAAGCTGCCACGTTATTTATTGTTCATAATGTCTACTCATGTAGCGGCTTCTAAGTAACAAGATTTATACTCCAAAGACCATTTATATCGCACAATTATATGCTAAGTAGGTGTAATGATGCTTGAATTTAAACTTACGAGTACTTCCAATAATAATGGGCTCTAATGAGTGGTCGTTGTAGATAAAGTCGTAAGTAGATTAGATCCTTGAAGTATCTTAAAATTTAAATAACTACTTATAAATAATATGGTTGTTACATCTCACACAGCCTTAGCCTTAATAGATTCGAAGCTTGTTACTAGGTTACAGACAACATTTAAAATTAGGTACTTTAATATTTTTTATGTAAATACAAATAGAAAATATTCAGACAAAAAAATGTTTTGTGTGAGAATCGTCTGAAACCAGTTAAGTATTAAATTTGACAAATAAGTTTGCAAAAGTTTATGTTAACATAGAAGAACTTATGTGAAGTCTGCTTAGCTGTGGTAATCGTTTGCGGTCCTTTTTAAAGCAGTAGTACCCACCGGAAATTCACTGCTGAACATAGGAGCATAATGAGCCACCTCATATCCTAGCATTATCCCGGTTGCCCCGCTTAGGCCCAAGGCCCAGTGTAACCAGATTTGGGCTGAACATATAGCGAATGCCATCTGACCTCCACAATCCAAAGGGATACATCATTCTATGGTTAATCTTGAGCCGCCTACATCCACCGAATTCCCGCTGCCTTGACTCGGTCATTGGTCCACCGCATTGAAGGTCGTCTTTAACTATGTTAGCTGGTTTGCGTTTAAAAAACTAAAGATATGTCATACTTATAAACCATTTAAGTAAGCTCTTATATTGTTGCATAAATATTTCTATGCAAATTAATTCTTAAGGTGACTAAGTAATCAATTAACTCGATACACCTGGTCTTGATCGTGCATGAAATAATTTATATGATTGTTAAGAAAATTACATAATGCACTAATCGCCTTAACATTATGATTTGTATCAGATTTAATTCTGTATGACAGTATTTTGATGGTGACATTGGGAAGACTGCTGGTACTTATAGCACGGGTTGTCCCAGTTTAAGTACCAGCTGATTAAAGCATAATTATAGAATAGAAACACTCAAAGCAAATCATACAAATCTTATGTGTAAATGTATTATATTGATAACTGTAGCGCCTATAAATTGTAAAAATGCACAAATTGTAAACATTTTCTTTGGGAAATAAATAAATTATAAATTAAAATTAAACTTATATATAATGTATAAATTGAGTACCTGTGTTTGTCAGCCACTATTTTTAGGTTTTTATTTTTTAAGTTTATTTTTATATTGTAATGCCCTTGCAGGGCTCATTTGATTGATATCTTTATAAGTCAAAGATCCTTTGTACCAAGTGAAGCAATAAAGATTTATTATTATTATTATTATTACAAACGTTATGTTGTCGATGTCCTTACAGGTTTTGATTACCGCGTTTGTATAAAAATTTTGTAGGCAACTGAAAAATAGTAAATTTACAAAAAAAACCGCTAATTGCGAGTCTAATTCGTGCACCGAAAGTCCCATATCCATTGCCGGTATTTCACTGTTGGTAAATTGTTTGATTGTATTTACCCCAAATTAACTGTTCAAAATTTCAAAGAATTCATTATTACACAGTAAAATAATCGTATAATTATTTTTATGGAACATTAATATTTCTTAACAAAACAAACAAAAATTGAAACCATAAAATTACATATTTAATGCCTTATTACTGAACTTCATAAACTATGCAAATATCGTACATTGCTATTGTTTTAATTAAAAAACTTAATTATTGCTAACACAAACAAAAATGTTGACTCAGAAACACTGTTGACTCGCGGTGCTATTAACCTCTTGCAGACTGCTTAAGGTTATGAAATAAGTTTTTATATGACAAATGTATGGTTTCCGGATTATTTTATTTGTGTGCCATAAAAATAAGATTATTGTCATATTATTAGAAGGAGACAATATATTAGTAACTAATGTGTCTACTTACCATTTCCTATATTATAATGATTTATCATTACTCCTTTCATATTGGTAATGCTAAAGGTATGTTTATGTGTGTATTTATTACATCTGTGAATAATTTATGTATCATACATCCGTCCACGACACTATTGTTCGATTCTAAGTAGTATTATAAGGCTTACTTACCGTAACTATCGTGTGCATTTTCAGAATCTATTTATAATAAATCAATAATGATATGCTGATGACCTTATGCAGATAACAATTACAATCTGACCTCGTTTTGTTTATATATGAATAAAATAAATTTATGGAAAAGGAAACGTAACGGACTGTCAGATTTATCGGCATTTAGATCGATAAATAAATGGTTCTTATTTATTTAATTGTTTACCTCATAGTTTAATGATTCTATATATTAAAGTTAAGTAGGTAAGTTTTTTATTATAAAATCGCGTGCCTAAATTATGAGCTAAATTAAATAAGATTTGGTTTAAAAGGATAATAGTTTTAAATATATAAAACGAGAAACGGTATACTTCATCATTGTAGTTGTTGATTTAAATAAACAAATATTAGATAGATAGATAGAAAATTCTTTATTGTACACCAAATTAAAAATAAAACAAGAAAACAGTTGCAAAAGAAAAGTGATACAATTGGCGGCCTTATCGCTTACAGCGATATTGTAAATATTGTTCGTCTTATAATAGACTGATATTTTTCTTACATAGGACATGTTATTTTTAAAAACATTGCAGTTAAAATTCAAGACATGAGCATAACCCAGTTGATAATTTAGATCGTTATAAAACGATTGCGAATAAAATTATGACATGAGGCCATTACATCGTTTCCGTTGTATTATGCAAAACTTAATCAATTGAAAGGTTGACTCGATGGGAATATAATTCTTAATCGGACGAGTTCAGGGAAGGGTCGACGTTGACAAGTGTTGGTTGATTATTTACCACCTGCCACCCGCCCGGAGCCAACCGAGTAGTATTTCTTAGTATTTTTTGTACCCTTTTTCTTTTCATAATCCATGGACTTTAAAATTGCATTCAATATTATTTTTGTGCCATCTAATAAAAACATAGCTTATATTTGAATGAGATAGTACAGTTCTCAATCATCGTATCAATCTGTCAAATCAAAGCCTCTTCAAAGATTTAAAGATTTTAAAAATAATAATAAACAAATCAAATGAATTTATAAGTTATGTAAATGTTAATTATTTAATTATTTTTCTTCGCTTTTGCTTAAGTATATTATTAGCAGCCAGCAAATAATCAAAACAGTTTATTTTACATTAAATAACAGAATTCAGTGTTTACAAAATTGCTTAAAATGTATTTTTCTTTGCCAACATTGTCTGGCTCGTTTTTTGTTAATGTCTATCCTACTTAATATTATAAACGTGAAAATTTGTATGTTTTGATGTATGTTTGATACTCTTTCACGCGAAAACTACTGAACGGATTTGAACAAAATTAGGCAGGCAGGTAGTTTATACCCTAGATTAACACATAAGATACTTTTTATCCCGCTATTCCCACGGGAACAGGAGCCACGCGGGTAACAGCGCTGGGCGCTGCTAGTAGCCTATATGTGTGAAAAATAAAGTAATTATCTGTCTCATCTGTCTGTTAAAGTCCATTAGTATCGCCCATATTTTGCCTATAAAGGTTTGATTTCGGAAAACTCTTTGTTAATTTCTACATCACGAAAATCTATAAAATTACTGCATGCGAAATTTTCAACCCAATCCATCTGCGGCTGATAGCTGCTGATAGATCACTCTGCTAGTCATGTTTTCCATTTAAATATAAAATGTTTTGTGCATTCAATTTCAACTCAATTCTTAAAAAGGCACGGCAAATGCAATGTATTTCAATTCGGTGGATACTGACACGATTGTAGATTTAGAAGGATTTTAAAAATAATGAAAAGATTTACTTCGTCTTTTCAGTTATCAATTTAAGAAAGAAAGGTTTTAAATCTTTATTACGATACTTACATTATAATATCACGTCTGTTTCCCCGAAGGAGTAGGCAGAGGCATACTATACACCCACATTTCGTCAGTTATATTGTATAGTGTACTTGGGAGCAGTAATAGGTAACGAGCCTTTTGCCGCTTACCGGGAACTTTTATGTTCGCCAGCTCGTCAGTTGATCGCAAGGTACACCACTTGCAGGTGAGGTTAGCTTGGGCTCCTTAGATCTTGGTAGGAACCCTATACCCGCCGTGTATTTTAAAACATGTAAAAAAATACTTATCTATAAATAACAAGAACAACGCTTTCATATCTTGAAATCAATAACAACATGAAGGTAGATATAATTCTAAATCTCCAAAAAAAAAAGGTCAAAATACTCCCTATGTAGGCGAAAGAAAAGTAAAAGTATTACAATGGTGTGCGTTAAAAACAAAATATGTTTTAGCGGTCTCCCGTTAGCACAGATATGATCGCACACAGATAGCATCAAGTTGGAAATTATTTACACCGCAATACGCGGCCCAATTACATGCTAATAAGACTTTTACAATTACAATAAATTAAACGCTCGCTTTTGCCGCTTTTGCGCCATCGTGAACATTAACGCTCTGGTCAAAGAATGGCTATTTTATCTACGATTACATTTTATGCAAATTCGTTGTGTTTATGTGGGTATGTGAAAGTGTATTTTGTTTTATAGATGTGTTGTAATAATATAGTGTATTTGAAGCGTGAAAACTAAACATTCGTTAATACATATTGTTCCACTGTATACTTAAAGGTAATACTTTGGTTTTATGATAGATCTGGCTCTTTATTGATATTTGACGACGGATATGGGTTCGATTCCCACACAGGAATATTTGTTTTTTTTCATAGACATGAATATTTTTTCGGGTAAATTATGTATGTTTAGCCGTTATTTAGTATCCATAACACAAATTCTTAATAATACTTATCTTGGAACTAAATAATTGGTAAAAGAATAAATATTTTCTTACAATTACTGTCAGAAAATATTTATTTTTTATTTATTTATTTTTAGTAAGATTAAGGAATTAAATTCCAATATGTGTTACATGAAATAAAAATAAAACTTTATTGTCTTTAAGATCAACATGATTATTTAGATTCGTCAATACATATTTACACACAAAATGGAAAATCGATATATTTTTTTAACAACAATGAAAGAAATATGAGCGGTAATAAAGCCATAATAAAGAAGTAAAAGCCATCTATACATAATCCGCATATAGGGACGATTTGCTCAAAAGTATGCGAGTGGCATCGACATATTAGTCAGTCACTGTTTTTTCATACAAAGAGTAACTGTTTATATTACATTGATCGCAGAACCAGATGTAAACAATTATTTTAAAACAGGTATTATACCTTACAACATTTTAACTAAACAAACATTGTATATAAAATCATTAAAACTACATTCATGAATATCTTACTAACCGTTATTTATTTATTTCCTCCTTGTACGAGTTCTACTGCTTATATAACGGCTTTGTTCTGAGAAACTGATTAGTACAATGCCAACGGCCATCGGGCGGAAAGTTCATCCTTACACGTTAGAAATGTCATAGAAGCGCGTGTTGTGTATGAGCTATTAATAAGCTTCCAAAGAAATTACAGCATAGAGTTCTTAAAAAAAAAGTTTTGCGTAGTGCAGGCGCTGCAATAAATACTTTCTATCAGGTAGGCTGCATACTTTAATGCCCTTGGTATAACAAAATAGATGCAACATTAATTATGTTATCTGAGTTTTTATTGCAAAAGGCCTACAGAAAATTGCTTTTTCCGTCTACATAAATACCTTTTTTCATTGTTAATATTCTAACTTGAATGCACAATATCTGCAAAACTGTTTCATTATAATTCCTTAGATATATCGGCAACCATTATGTGCTAATATTTGCTGATTGTGATCCCTTCTTGGTAAAGTTGAAAATAATCTATGAAAACTCACTGTGTGCGTGCGTACATAAATTAACATACATCTGCAAGGTAAGTCGGCGGTCAAATTCAAATCATTAATGATGAATTCACAACCGTGTACAAAACAATTATTATACACACGTAAACAGTATACGCGTTCGTAGTACTTATTCATACCTTTCAATTTGAATAGTAAATTGCGGACGCTATACAAATAGAAAGTGAATTGTAAAGGAAATTTATTTTTTAATAGGATAGGAAATAAATAAAAGAATATTTTTTTCAAGTACCTTATTGATGCCTTAACAGTTGTTAAACAAATTTATATTAATTGATATTTAGTTTTTATTTCATTAAATTTCATATGACGTAGGTATATAGTATATTCATATTTGGTAATACGGCTCTATAATAAAACATATTAAAAGGTCTGTTTGTTGTGATCTCCGAAACAATAGGATGTTATAAAGTCTTACCGAGGCCACATTTTAAACAAAAAATCTAATGAACTAACTAGTTCAGGTGGTACTATTTAATAAATATCCACGATATCAATTTCTTTTTAGCCTGTCAACCGTTCCATCAAGCTCTTCTTCTAAAATTCCCCTTATTAGTGTTTTTTTCTATCACTCTACACTTAGGGTAAATTTGTTTTTAAATGTCGTTTCTCATGAAAATCGTTAACGCATTGAATTATCAGTATAAATCAATTTAAATCCTATTGCTTTATGTACTTCGGCTGTCTTCCGCCAATGTCTAGATAAATGAATATGACGTGAGGGCCAAAGTTCAGAAAGCCAATGTATCAGTGCTACGCAGAATTGGTCAAAGATCTTGGAAGAATGGTGTCGGAACTGGGAATTAAAATAGATTTTATTTATGTTTAGTTAAGTTATCTCATAATGAGCATCTAATTGTACATATATAATTATTACCAACACATGTATTGGCAAACAAATATTTTTTTTATTTTAAAACAAGTAAATAATACTAAATCAGTACGCTATGGTTGTTTTAGTAAACTGATTGCTATCCTATTTGAACTAAGAGGGGAACGAATGATTCACAAAAACATTTTATGTTGCCTAGCAACCCTAAAGAGCGTTGCGTTCGAGAAACACCCTCCAGGTACCGCGGCCCCTACTACTTCCATTCTAATCGAATAGAGGGTCGACCGTCTACCTCTTACGTGTTTCTGCGCGCCTAGTACATGCCGTGACGTTTCTATCCGACCGTTCGCCCCAGACAAGGTTGCAAAATAATGCGATAAGGTTCTTAAGTCTTTACACACACGGTAGAATATTGGTGGTATTGACTGTGGTTCTACAGACGTTACCAAGTGAAAACGTGCTTGGTACGGTTTCAATATTCTATCCGCATATAATTTTGTTATTGTGAAACAAACTTTGTGATTAATGTGGTTCATAAAGAACTTTGTGATAAAATTTAATACCTGGTAATTGTAAAAAAACTTATATAAATATATAAAATCATTTTTATAATCCAACAGATTTTCGTAAAAATATTGTGTTACCCTAGGAATCTAACCTAACTTCGAGCAAGCACTTCGAAACAAAATTCGAAACAAAAGTTCAACGGCAGTGGAGAGGGGTGGGAGGGGAATGCTACGCTGAAGCTCAAACAGACATGACATAATATTTTTTTAAATTTTACTTTGTAATTTTGGTGCGAAATAAATGTTGTCCTATGACACCACAAGGTAGCAATCCACCTGATCGAAAGCTGTATATGGAACCTATGGACGCTTGCAATAACCGCAGGAGCCAGCGCGTTACCAAACCTTTAAAGCCGTATCACTCCATTTTTGAACCTAGGCTCGTTGATCTAACATCTTTAAACCTAACTTATATTAAAAAAAAACCTAATATCTATACGGTCAATTGAATAAATTTAGTAAAGATTGGTCTAAAATGCGATTAATAAATGTTGATTCTTCGTCATACGTAAAAGTATCAAGTAAATGTCTAATTATAACTAAGTCATTATTTTTTCAATTCAATCACGAACCATTTTTTTTAATTTTGTAATCTACAGAAGTGGTTTCTTCTTACCATGAAATATAATCCATTGTACTTACTTTTTACAAGAAACTGGATCTGTCAGCAGTTTTCCTCAAAGAAATATTGAATACTGACAGATGCCATAATATAAAAATGTAGGGGTTTCGGCGCGATTCGCTAAGAGGATCTCGTTTAATGTTCGTTTATTTCGTTTACAATGGTGTTTGAAGGAAAAATCGGGCGTAATTTCATGTTTTAAGCATCAATTAACACAACGTCATAGTTGTGCGGAATATGATATTCTAACAAGATCGAATTTAATAATAAATCGGGACAAATCTTCAAGGGCATCATTGATTTAAGTTTAACATTTTTAACGAAGTGATGTCTTTTTAGAAGTGCGCTTTAAGAGTTTGATTTTACGGTAATTTGATTTTGTATATAAGATTGTTTTACTAAACTATGTAGCTACAACAAAATGAAAACCTATATTTTGTGTTTTCTTAAGTGACTAACGCAATCATTTGTTGTCAAGTTCGGTCATTGAAGTTTTAGTTGTAACACTCGTAGAATGGTGCTCTTGTGGTTTGGTGATATAGGGGAAAATATTAAATATCCTTTTAGCAAATGTACGCCCAAAAATTATAGCAGAATAAACTTTCACCCTCTTTCTCAGCTCGCAAGCAAAAACATACCTTATTCCTAACTGTGCAGAGATGAAACATAAACGAGCTTTGGAAATATGAGGAGAATTTAGCGGGGATCCCTCACCGGCGTTCTTCCCTACATGTTTGGGTAAAAATATTGTTGACTTTGCTATTACAAAATACGTGTTGACATTATTTGCATTGCTATTGTAATTTTTGATAATGGCAACAGTAAAAACACTTGAAGGTGAGTTTTGGATTTAATTTATTGTTGTAGCAGGTACAGGTTGCTAGTATCAAATAATTTATTCTTTGTATGTTTTAATACAACAAAGGTAAATTTCATGTTAGTGCGGATAAAGGTGATTCTCGCATGTCACCTCTATTTTTATGTTGTACTAGCTGTTTGAAAATGAAATTCTTTTTGTTTGTTTTGATTTCATTAGATACTTTTAGGTAGGTAATAACCGCATAATTATTGTTGTTCCTAGCCATTTCCTCCACGTAGGTACAAATATTATTTTATTTTATCTGATGCTCATGAGCAAGTCCAGTTTTTATGTCCGCGGTTGCCGTGAACGTTTGAATACCGGTTGCTAGTCAGCTCAACCAAGAAAACGTCAATCTTGTAATAACACGCCACGCTTCAGCACGCAATACTACGTGCTTGCTATATTTTAAAATACAATCGTAGGCCTAAAAATTAGCTTAGCTATTTATTTCCTAGACAAAATAAAAGTATTGAAAGTAGCTTAAAGCAAAAAAAGCAAACTTTCAGTAAAAAAAATCCATAAATATCTAGATAATATAAACGATATTTCAGTGAAGTTTCAGTACAGCTTTGGCGTAAAGCCAAGTTTTTCATGGAAAACTAGAAAAAGCTTTGATGGGAAAATCCTAGATGCATCCGGGTCGTTCGGCGTCGGATAAACCCTTTTCTTCAGCGCGCGTGATACCAGGCGAGCAGAGCCAACGAAGAGTTACGCCAGCGTTCCGCACAAACGTCTAGTCATAGGAGTGAGCGGGACGCGCTTACCGCTGGAATGCTGGTGCCAGAACGAGAAGCTACGGTGAAGGTCAACTGATACCACACTGATACTGAGCACAGTGTAGTAATTAGATACAGACGCAATTTACTGCGTTAATTTTATTATTGCGTGGTACTTTTAATTTGATTATTAGGATAATAGTACACAAACAAAATTTTATTTTTGTAAGTATAAGTGTATAAATATATATTGACAGTTATAAGAAGCAGGTTTTTATATTATTAATAGGTTGGTTAAAGAATATGTATTATCAAATTATAGACGCACTGCGTATGCCTTATACATTGCTATTCTTATTTCATCAAAACTTTCCCGGTAAACAATTAGAACAAAATAAAATAAATAAAAGATAAATCATTTAAGAATATTCTCAATTCAGACATGTATTTCATGGTTATTTTTACATTATTTTCAGTTATATCTTATTAATATATTTCAAACAATAAACTATACCTACTTATAAACTTAATTTTATTTTTACTCATATAAGAGGTATCTGATAATATACAATACTCTGTGCGGATTAAATCAGTAGAAAGAGAGGGAGCTACATGTGAGCAAGAGACGGACAGACTAGCACGTGCTTCCTTTCATAATCTTCTTTTTGCCTCCTCGCCCGCTGCTGCGTCCGATATTACATCTCATTGTGAGAATTTGTTTCGTGAGAAACGGCCGTTGTCTTGTTTTTAGTTTTCATTTTTATTTTATTGTTAAACGTAAAACTTTTGTGTTTTATTTATACTTTTTATGCAAATTCAATGAAGGCGCTCTTCGAAATAAATGGGCCTGTCACTTTGACATTAATGCGAAATGATTAAGTTTTTAATGGTGATCTGCTTATTATTATAAATCATTAATCAGTCTAATTAGGTTATAATTATAACTAGACGGTTTTAAGATAAATAAATTTTTGAAGGAAATAATATGCAGATTCTCTGTACTTACATTGAATTTTTCTTACCATCCTGCGTACGTAGGCGAAAATAACCCTTATCTTAATATCAACTAAGGACCTACTTATTTCGAGTCAATATAAACGGATTTAGTACGTAACCATCAATATTTAATAACAGGTATGTAGACTCATTAGGGACTATCCATAAGTGACGTCACACGTTAAGGGGGTGGGAGTGGGTTGACAAAGTGTAACAAGGGGATGGGGGGATCCTATATTTCGTGACGTCACATTTTAAAGTTCCAGGTACTATGAAAACTTTGGTACTGCTGTTTTGATGTAATTATTATTTGCTTTAAAATTGCATAATATGTGACATCACGCTATGGTGGAAGGACTATAAACAGTTGTGACAATGACGGAGGGGGGGGGGTCAACAGATCGCGAAATTTGTGTGATGTAATTTATGAATGATCCCTTAGATGCGAATTATAAGCTTGAATAGGTGACTTATTATCAGGGCTTCAGAAGCTCAGCGTTCAGCCGTTAGTACCGGTTACTAATGTGGTAGAAATGAGTCCGAGAACTCCTTGTCTTTGAATTTAAGAACTGAGAGCCTACTCTAATTCAAAATGAAACTTCGTTATACCGCTTTTCGCTCTCTAGGTATATCATTATCGAGTGTAAGGGATGGGTATAACGAAGTTTCGTTTTCGTTCAATTAGAGTAGGACTTCTGGGACCTTTCAAACTAGCTGGAACTAAAAACTTTAATGCCAGGGTTTTGAAAAATGACAATTTTTATAACCTCAAATTGCATCTGTTATTTCCACAATCAAATTGTGCATGATTTACTTATTGCGAGGAAATATTTTCATTTCCAATGTTTGGGGTTTACTGTATTGGATCTGCCTATGTAAGCGGCGATAGGCTCGCCACCTATTACGTTGGATTAACTGAATTATGGGCGAAGTGTGGACAAATAATATGCCTCTGCCTACCCCATCGGGGAAACAGGCGTGAATGTATGTAATTATGTATCTGCCAATGTCCATGGATTTGCCATCGCCATAGTGTGAAACATGGCAAAGCATCGATGTTTTTGTTGTTAGAGTGGCGGTTCTGCTCCAAGTCGTCTTCTTAATAAGCCTATAACCTTCCTGGAGATATGCCCACAAATAGATTCCTTCTCTTGTAAAGAACGTAGCCTTATTAAGGCTGTGTCCCCAGTAGGCAAACTGTTAGCGGCCGACTGAGTTTGCGGCGTACCGATTTAGTACGCCCTTCCATATATTTGAAATGGAGTGTCCACAGTCTGCTAGTTTTGCGCTCACTATACGCAGTTTGCAGCGTCGGTCTCTCAGTCTTGCAACTCAGTCGGCCGCTAACAGTTTGCCTACTGGAGACACGGCCTTAAAGGGAGCACCCACCGGCTGCATCTTCCGTTATCTTTCCGTTTTCGTGCTCATGTTAACAGCAATTTAAGTTTGCAATGCGATGGCGGTCAATAATACCTGGTGCGCTGGTAACTTATTTTGTACATATTTCTATGAAATATTTAGCATTTAAGGGGACGGTGGGAGTCGCTGACTTTTAGAAGCCTAGCAAGGCGTCCCCGCAACCACTGTCAAACAGGGCGGTAGAGGGGATTCCAGATAAAATACGTGCATCGATTGCATATAAAAATTCATCTAAAATAAGAAATAAAGAAATTGGCGTAAACAGCCAAACGGTCTCTTCGGAATTTAATCTACTAATGACGTGTAATCATTAAAAATTCTTGCGTTTAATAGCTTAGAAGTAAAATGAAAGACGAGACGCAACTTTACATAATAATGTAATATTGAGAAACTAAATAGTCGATGTTTGTCTATATTTTCATATTTTTTGACAAAGACCAATCAATTTAAAAAAGCCCATTTTTAGCGATCTCACATATCTCAACACGTGACTTATTTCTCATTGCATCAATACTTTGGTGCGCTGACTGACTGAGGTGTTAAGACTGACGTATATAAATAAAATAGACGTAAGTATATATATCCTATAAAATTAAGTAGATAAGAATTTTAAAAACATCGTTAGATTTCTACTTCCGGACCGTCCTAAGTCTCTATGTAAGACTCGTGAATGGAAACTCAAAATTAAGTAGATAAATGACCTTATCTTTAAAAGAAACTCAAAATCAAGTAGATAAGAATTAAAAAAAACGTCAGATTTCTTCTGCCGGACCGTCCTAAGCCTTTATGTAAGACTCGTGAATGACCTTATCTTTAAAAGAAACTCAAAATCAAGTAGATAAGAATTTAAAAAAAACGTTAGATTTCTTCTGCCGGACCGTCCTAAGCCTCTTTGTAAGACTCGTAAATGACCTTATCTTTAAAAGAAACTCAAAATCAAGTAGATAAGAATTTTAAAAAAAACGAAAGATTTCTTCTGCCGTACCGTCCTAAGCCTCTATGTAAGTGACCCGTGAATGACCTTATCTTTAAAAGAAACTCCGAGCATTAACGCAATCATGTATGATTGACTTTTAACCTATGACAAAGTCCATGGGCGTACGCTGCGATTCTGCTTCTCTAAGTAAGATTGGTTGTAAGCCACGCATCGCCATCGCTAGTAATAAAACAGGTTGAAACTTGAGGAATATTGTTGAGAACACATCCCAATGTTGGTCATCGTTCTAGCATTATCCTAGTTTTGGCCTGATATTTCAATCAATCAATCAAATAGTTTATTGCGAACACAGGTTACAGGATAAGTGTAGTACAGGTTTAGATCTAGCTGTGAGCTGCCTTCTGGTCTAAACAGTTTCGGCTGAATTTCTGTCAGGTGTCTTTCTTTTTTTTCTTTTAAATAATGGCTTCGTGCGTCTAGCACATTTAGCCAGTGTCAAGTAAATGATATATTAATAATATATAATTCATAGTAAATAAGAATGAGTGATAAAGATGATAAATGGTAAATGAGATCCCCTCCCCCTAAGCCCCTTGAGTCCTCAGTAAAGATGTGGGACTATACTGAGATCTCACATGGACTCCTTGAGAGAAAATTTGAAAAGTGATGTTGCACTGTTTTGTTTGATTTACCAACACTCATGTATGTTCACAAACACCTAATGGTTAATAATCCACCGTTATTACACATTAATGTTAGAAATATCACAAATTTTAGAAAATAAAACAAAACTGCATACATGACGCTTCACTTTCCCGCCAAGAAGTCCTGTCAGGTGTCAATGTAGTTCGTCTGTAGTTTTTTCTTCGTAACAATTTACTGTCCAGCTCTTTTTCGCGTTCCAAGCAAATATATTCGTCAATCTTTTCAAACTCATTCACAACGTTATTTTGTAACAGTGTAAATAGAAGCCCAATCATTTCGTCTTGTCGAAGTTTAAGTTTAACATTGGCGAATGCATATTTAGGGATTTTATTCTGAATTTTTCGGCACTTGTTTAGTTAGTAAGAGTTAGATTTTACGGCACTTGTTTAGTTAGAAAATATATCATGTTTAAAATCTGAATTATAATGAATGACTAACCAACTTAAATATTATAACAATTATGAAATATGAATTACCTAATTATTAATCTTCATTATTTTATGATGTCTCCTTGCGTCTACCTCCTTAGTTATTGAACTATTAGGTTACAAATAAACAGGTCTAAACAGAAATATACCATGTAACTTTAGATCACAATTATCGTGTATTCGGTAAGGAGATCTCGACATTAGGACGTGCAAATACACGATGATATCCACTACTACAAGACTAACAGGATACCCTCGCATGCAATGAAGTAATTTGAAAAATGTAGCTTCCCCATATTCGAAAGGGAAATTCTAGAAACCTTTAGAATCAATCTTCTCAAAAAACTTCGCTATACCTATCTCTTTCACTCACTACGTTTATCAGTATCAAGTGAAAGGGATAGGTATAACGAAGTTTCGTTTTTCGGATTCTGATTGATTTTAATTTTCTATGAACAAAATCTAGACAAGGATAAACTAGTTAGTGTGTCTTGGCCCATAAGTAATATCATTGGGTAAAATACGATTTGGTTTTTAGACTTTCCCTTCGCAATAATGCGAAGCATACAGATTATACATTCCAAATCACTTAATTGTATGCCCTGATTGTTTCTTACCTAATGTTGTTGTTTGTGGGCTGTACCACACTGGTTTAACTTTGTTTAGATTTTGTTTATAAAAAAACTATGTGATATGGATATGCAGACGCACCCGAATAACATTGTAAAAACTTAGTTTTAACTTGCAACAAGGACTGGTAGGTACTAGGTAGTTATAAAAAAGACGATGGCACTCGGAGACTGCCGCGGTAAAGCTATTTTGCATAGCCTTTTTGTTATCAACTTATGCAATTATAAATAATTATTTATTTTATTTATGCAGTTTTATTTCTTTTTTTTTTCTTTGATATT
Source organism: Musotima nitidalis (assembly GCA_949126915.1). Classification (NCBI taxonomy): domain Eukaryota; kingdom Metazoa; phylum Arthropoda; class Insecta; order Lepidoptera; family Crambidae; genus Musotima; species Musotima nitidalis. The sequence goes on from OX421422.1 coordinate 1,690,793, forward strand.
AATTCAAGTTAGACTTTAAGCGTGGTGACCGATAAGAAAACAAATTTTAGCCACCCGATACAACCAATGCCACCTAAAGGCGGGTTGCTGAACTAAAGAGACAAGCGTGATATTTCAAAAAGTCATTAAAAGTTCTGCTATTTATCGATAGATGGAAAAACTAAGTAACGCAAAGAGTGAGTGGGGTGTTCGGTTTTTTTTTCGTTACGGAATTTCTGGATTCGGTCTCCACGCTCAAGGCCCGCGATAGAAGCTATGCAATAGCTTAAAAAAAGCTGACAAATGCGTATACATCTACATTTATGACATGGTTATTTTCTATGAACAAAAGCTGCTTTACGTCTGTCTAGATGCGATAGCTTGTAACTAAAATGTTTTGGTAAATTAGACTTTGATGAAGACTATTTTTTTACCAGTTATAATTACCGTGATATCATGTAAATGTTATGGGCATTCATAACATTAAGAACTTTGTTATATATAACTTGCAACAATGACTGGTACTGGTTATAAAATAAGTTTTAAGTCTCTCGTGTGTTTGCATGTACGAATTATTACATCTAGACCAGTAGTTCCCAAACTTATTTTTCTCGTGGACCACTATACTAGTTTCGATGGACCCCCTGCTGCTACATTTCTACCACATTCTTAAAGTCGCCAAAAAATGAAAAAGTGTCGCTTCTGAGTTCTGTCCCTATATTCCGATAGGTAAAATAAAAACGAAAAATGGTACATTTTATATCTCCCGTGGACCCCTGGGGGTCCACCTGGACCACTTTGGGAATCACTGATCTAGACCGACATTGGGCGACATAGGATTGATTCTGATTGATTTTAGAATTTCTGAACAGCGCTTAATAAGCGTAATTAAGTGTGTCAACGTGTATGAGTTTTTGAGATTAAAATATTACTACAAACATATTATTTAAAATTCTTAAATGCATAGTCCGCCACTAGGCTAAATCAAGACTACAACGAATCCAGGGGGCCTACCGCCGAATTCGATGGATTACTGGTAATCCATCTAGATCAAACTTTGCTTACGTTCATTAATCCGTACCGGGGAATCTGCCGACAGCCACCTCTCATTCATGACCTTCAGTCCGTGACAGACCAATAGGTAAGTAAATGGAGAACGCCATTATGTTTCGATTTCCATGAGTTCAGCGGTACGACAGAATCAATTCGAAATCCATTTTGCCTTATAATCGATTGCCATCGAACTCGGCGGTAGGCCCCCAGGCTATAGGTACATCCAGGCTAAAGCGAATAGTCTTTCCAGGCATGTTCGTATCAGTTAATGTTTCGGTACAAAGACAAAGACTTTTTATTTCACATGAAATATGGTACATAAGTGGTCTTAAATTTAATACACACTTTTCGTCAGGTGAGCCGCATACTTGAGTATCATACATATAATACATACATACATAAAATCACGCCTGTTTCCCCGAAGGGGTAGGCAGAGGCATATTATACGCCCACACTTCGCCAATTGTGTTGATGGTCCCACGTAATAGGTGGCGAGCCTATTGCCGCTTACCGGGCACTTCTATGTTTGCCAGAGCCTTGTCCGTTAATCGGCAGGTGCACCACTTGCAGGTGCAGACTTGGGCTCCAACGATGATGGTAGGATTCCTGTACTTAAGTATCACCTTCTGATATATTATAAAAAGCATACCTACATCTTACACGTGGTCTGATTGATTGACGTGAAGATTTTATATCTGTTGAATGATTCGTTTTTGTTTTGTTGGGTGGAAAATGTCTTCTTCTGGGGAATATTAAAAATAAAGTAAACTTGGCCAACCTAAGTTTCTCTTTCTAGGTATTTACTACGCATCATTTAATAGAATTTCAATACTTGACTACCAACTGTAAAGTTAAACGAAACGAAATATTTTAATCACGTTCGTTGTGCCTGGACGTCTGCAATTAGTAAATTGATTAATGGCTCCGCATAGCGTAATTGCGCATAACATAGATTGCAATCTTAGATTGTTAAATTCAAAACTCTAGGAACCATCTTGTAATTGTGAAATGTCGTGACTGGAACAGCTTATTTATCATATTACATTTAATTAGTGTAATCAACGCATGTGTTGCACACGTGTTGCCTCGAGCGAGCGTCACGTAATACTGACTGTCATTCAACAGATGCGGCGGCGCAAGCGGCGGCCATGACGGTTGGCGTGGCGAATGTTCTGTGCGACGACCGCCCCACGCCTCTCACGTGGCCCGCCCCGCCCCCCGCGCCGCCTCCCGCTCCGCTCTGGCAGTACCCCACCGGTAAGTCGCCACACCTCCTTTACTCTCATGCTCGCCTGGTAGCTACGCGCCAACAGCATTGCGAGACCGCGCTCACTCATCCCGGCTATTTCGTAACGACACCTCCGGACTCATGTTGCTTTGGTAGCGGCATTGCAACTGTACTCGTCCGGTCAATAGTCGCTGCGCTGACCGGTCGCGATAACACGACCGGTTTTAGGAAGCATGAAATTTGTTCGTCAGCTCAAGTCGGATCTAGATTCTTGAACTTGTTTGCGTAGCCGCGGCGGCGTGTTTTCTTCGCGCAGTTAAATTTCACTGCTAGCTAACTAATTGTGTGGAACCATTTATCCTCTTTTTTACACTTATATGCGATAATTATGTGATTAATTTTAATAATAACAATTATGGCACTATACTTTATAGAGTCGTGGGGCAACGAACATGGATTGATTTAATTTGTCTTATTATAACTGATATGGCGACCGATATGGCGTGGTGGCGAGTATACCCGCACTCCACTCCTGAGGTCGTGGGTTCGATTCCCACACAGGACAAATATTTGTGTGTATAAATATGAATATTTGTTCTGGTCTGGGTGTTTTCCTATGTATATATACCTATATTATTATTAAGTATGTATTTACAAAAAAAAAAAGTATTAAAGTATGTTTATCCGTTGTTTAGTATCCATAACACAAGTTCTTAATTCCGTTATCTTAGAATTAAATAATTGGTGAAAGTGTCAGAAAATATTTATTTATTTTAATTTTATTTATCAATCGAATAAAGACCTCGAGTACCTCCCATCCCCTTGTCACACTTCGCAAACCCCCTCCCACCCCCTTAACGTGTGACGTAATTTATGGATGACCCCTTACCTATATGGTTATGTGACACTAACTGGCGATTAACTACAGCACTGTCTAGAAATACTTACATATAGTTAAAAATACTTAATCATCCTCACCATGGGAATATTTATGGAATCTACTATGGTCTGCCTGGTTTGAAAGGCAGATCTCAAAAGATTATAACTAGATTAGTAAAAGGACTAAATGAGCCCTCTAAAGTAACTGTAGGACAGCCTTACGTCCTCATCTTCAGGATGCGGAGAGGTCATCATCCTAGCTTTATCATGGTTGTGTTCTAGACTTACGCTCAGGGTCCAGAGGCTGCCACTGGTCTGACCAGATTTGGATGAATTGAATTTGGCGAGAGGTGTGCACTGTTTTTTCACTGCCCAAAAGGACAGTGCACCCACTCACGACTTATGCATCTTTACCTTCCACCCTGCGAACATTTAGCTCCAGCGACTGCCCCCTGGACAGCCAACGAAGGCAAGCCGAAGGCCCTGCTAGCCTCCTGGGGCCCACTCCGGTGCTCCGGTGACGAGGCTGCTGTCCGACCTTCAGGAGCTATGGGATTCTCGCCCTTGGTGTCGCCACTCATCAACAGCTCACCACAAGCTGCCCTGCGTGCTTATTATCAATATAATTGTAATAATTTATTTTGACTCAAATATTTTTTTGGTGGTGGTGGATCTAGGCACATTTTTAATTCTCATGCCATGTAATTCCTTTAGCTACAGCACACATAGTAGCTCGGTCATTAAAATGACTTTAGATAAAACAATATTGTTAGGCCGGTAGTTGTCTTATTTTTACACCTAATGTATAAGGAGTATAATAAATAATATACATAAAGAGTTTTGACGATCTATATGAATATTTGTGAGCAAATTTTAAATTCCAAATCCAAATTTAAATTTCACATTCAAATTTCACATTCGTATTTCACATTCGAATTTCACATTCGAATTTTACTTTCGTATTTCACATTCGAATTTCACATTCAAATTTAATATTCATTTTTCACATTCAAATTTCACATTTAAATTTCACATCCAAATTTCACATGAAAGGTTCTCTTCTTTGGACCTTTAATATGGCCCGAAGAAGATATATATCAACTACAACATATATGTGTGATCAGATCAATGTCACGCCTCTTTCCCGTACCTAGTGGTAGGCAGAGATCACATCCTTCCACTTGCTACGATCTTGGCACACACTTTTAGCTTTATTCACACTCATTAATCGACGACCGATATGGCGTGGAGGTCAGTATACCTGCACTTCACTCGAGAGGTCGTGGGTTCGATTCCCACTCAGGACAAATCTTTGTGTGCATGAACATGAATATTTGTTCTGGTCTGGGTGTTCTCCTATGTATCTTAAGTATGTATTTACAAAAAAAAAAAGTATTTATGTATGTTTATCCGTTATTTAGTATCCATAACACAAGTTCTTAATGATACTTATCTTGGAACTAAATAATTGGTGTGATTGTAAGAGAATATTTATTTATTTATTCTTCTCATACACGCCCGTCGATTCAGGGTACTTTTGACCTGCCCTTTCTCCAAAATCTTCTGGATCTGGTCATGGATTTCCCCTCCCAATACTTCTATTCGTTTTTCCATCATAAATCACTTTCGTTAGTCTACTTTCATTTAATTACGCTTAATTAACTTGCAGACACGTCAAGAATAGAGTTAAAGTTTGTAATATGGGAACCATAAAACGAATAAACAAACTTTGTGTAGCATAAATACGATTTTGTATGTTAAAAACATTTATGTTAATATTATAAATGCGAAAGTAACTCTGTCTGTCTGTGTTCACGACAAAACTACTGAACCAATTTAAATGAAATATGGTTCGCAAAAAGTCTAGAGTCTGAGAAAGAACAGGACATCTATACCTACCTACCTATTCACACAGCATCATCGTAATGGCGTCCTGCTTTTATTACCAATATATGAGTCGCTTAACTTCAAACTCGGATAAATCCGTTTAACTCGTTTCTGAGATATTCATAAAAAAGTGATATTATTCGTAATTAGCTTGTTTAGATGTTAGGGTTACTTATCATTACATGAACAATATTGCAGAAAACGACCGGTGCTTTAAATTAAGTCTCGAATCCGATAATTCTTTAGAAAACATAATATTTAGATCGGATTTACCCCCATTAGAAATAATTGGATGCAATTTATTTATGTATGAAATTATTATAACATAACACATACCTACATACATAATATAACACCCCTTTTTTGGTCGGGGCTTTTTAAGGATCTATTCTAAAGGTTGTTGAGCTCGTGAGGAAACCTGATCTTATTGATTAACCCTTTACAAATTATCCAAATCTTTGCTTTTTACGGATTTGTAAATATACCAGGAACTGGTCTTGTGTACCTAAGTGTTTTGATTCTCACTCCCTTTCTCATTGAAGCAAGTCTGTTTTCTTGTATTTGAAGGTGAGCTGGTTTTGACGTAGGTTTGACGTGTGGTTGGAGGTTGGCATACCTGCTTTCACTTCAAATGCCTTGTGTTCGATTCCCATACAGTTTCAAAAATCATTTATGCAAGTTTGGCTCAATAGAGCTCTTATGAATGTCATACTCATAGACTAACGTGCCGTTTATTTCAATAATTGACACCTGCGAATTTGTTATAGCGGAGTTACGATTGCCATTTAAGCTAGTATTATATTTATACACATAATTTACGACCGATATGGCGTGGTGGCGAGTATACCCGCCTTCCACTCCAGAGGTCGTGGGTTCGATTCCCACTCAGGACAAATATTGTGTGTATAAATATGATTATTTATGCTGGTCTGGGTGTTTTTTCTATGTATATTAAGTATGTATTTACAAAAAAAAAACTTATGTATGTTTATCCGTTATTCAGTATCCATAACACAAGTTCTTAATGATACTTATCTTGGAACTAAATAATTGGTGTAAGTGTCTGAAATATTTATTTATTATTTATTTATTTGTTTAATAAGTATATTTCGATGGTAGCAATTAACAATGTCGTACGTAAGTGAAAAGTCGTTTCTTTTATCAATATCAAAGGTCAATAGATAAGTCGTTACTTTTTACTTACGACATTGTTTAAAGTAACGGCTTATAACTTACCTACGACATTGTTAATTGCTATCGTCGATTTATAAATTTAAAACAAAATATATAGATTATTATTTGGTCATAAATAGTCACGTATAGGTCCGTAGGTACTAAACACTATAAGTATCTACTAAACAATATAGTCACTTTCGAAGTATTCTAATAACTGAGGGACTACTATTGATATACCTGGATAGCCGAGATGAGTTTCTTGAGGCATCCTTCTCAATCTAGTTGCATTTTGGAAGCCTCGTTAGAGTTACCGACAGACTGGCTGACTGACAGATTCCGCCGTTAAGACTCACCGACAGACTGACAAATCTTGAGAAAAAACCACAACAGATAGAGAAACTGACAAACCTTCAAATTCTGACAAAGTATCCGTTTGCTTTTATGTCTTGATTATGGTACCGCTCATATCTCTTTCATTGCTGTTAAGAAACGTATCGAACTTCCATTTTGTTTGTAAAAAAATACATACGTAAATACAGTCACGCCTGTTTCCCCGAAGGGGTAGGCAGAGGCACAATATATACCCACATCGCTAATTATATAGTTGGTCCCACGTAATAGGTGGCGAGCCTATTTCCGCTTATCGGGAACTTTTGTATCGCCAGAGCCTCATCTGATGATCTGTAGATGCACCAGTGCAGGTGATGTTTGCTTTCGTTCATCAGATTATGGTAGAATCCCTATGCACAAAATAAAATTAAATTGTAAAAAAATTACGATTTTAATGATTCTACGTACATATATACATTCACGCCTGTTCCCCCGAAGGGGTAGGCAGAGACATATAATGAGCCCATAATTATATAGTTGCGTAATAGGTGGCGAGTCTATTGCCGCTTACCGGGCCTAATGATTCTGTTGATCTTAAAGACAACAAAGTATTTTTTTTTTAATGTGACACGTCATATTGACTACATCCTGCCTGATGATAAGCAGTCGATGCTGTCCAATAAGAAAATGAAAGCGCTTTATAACGTGAAATAAGTATTTTATTTTTTATTCATAGAAAGAGATCTTATATATAACAATGTTTCGGTTTCGTTGAATTAGAGTGGGCCTTCCTGGTACTTAGATACGTACTTACATAAAGAAACTCTGAAGGTGAAGGTGATGAAAGTAGTGGCAATAGGCGGGAAAAGGAAATAAAGACGACGGTTCTGATTGCCACACTCCCCACAAACAGGAGTCAAGTGTCGTGGGACCTAACCTCGCCCTTTGGTCGCCAAATGACTGACTAACAATACCTTTTCTATCAAGTCTGTTACCTGATGGCGGTATGACATAGCTAAACAATATAATACTTACCATGAAGTAAAGAACTACATGCAGCTGTTCTACTCATGAATTCATGTTCATACACACAATGATTTTCCCTGTGTGGGAATCGAATTCAGGACCTTAGAAGCGAAGTTCGGGTATACTGGCCACCACGCCATATCATCGTCAAGACGAGTTGTGCCCATGTCGTATTTTAGAGTGACCGTTTTCAATGTTAAACAGTAGGTAGATTAATTTAAAATAAAACTCCTTCGACTACTTGGTCTCCCATCAATCCCATGAATCAAAAGGTTGAAAAAAAATACCTAGTTACTGATCAATTAACTTAAGTAGATTCAATAAACCGCAGTTTTGATTAAAAGAATGTGTTTTTCTATTGTGGAATAATAAACGCGAGAAAGATTTATCTGCTTTAAGCATTACGTAAGAATCTGTACGTAGGTAGGTAACATAGGTACCTATTATGTCATGAACCTATGTATCTAACATTTAGATATATAATCAGATGTAATTACAAATATAAGTTGTATGAAAAAAAATCCTAAGAACTAGTTGTACTAAAACAACATGAACAAACATCATACCCAACAAACGGAAGTACCATATCAACGCCATAAATTATCTGATAAAAAACAGCTAAATCGTAAAAATTATCGATATTCTAAAACAGTCACGTAGGACAACCCTAAACGCGGTTGGCACGCCTCCTAAGCTCCACCCACTTTAGCGTCTCAGCCAATCGTAGCGCCCGCCGCGCCTCAAGGCGGCGTTTTATCTTCGCCGCCTCCACTATTTTAGTGTTGGGAATGAAGTAAGTGTTTTTTTCGCTTACGTTTTTCATGTCGTAAATGCGATTTCGAAGCGTGCCGTTATAATTTTTGTGGCTTCGCGCGATTGCGCCTTGCGATTACATTGCAAATTGAACGATTACATGCGATTAAAAAGCAAGCCATTTTAGGATAGTTACTACTCAAACGATAGCGGTTAATGAAGTTATTTATGAAACGGTACTAGATACTTTTTAGGTAAATATCTAATGTTTAATCTAATCCTTATAAATTTAAGCGCTTGTAACGTCGCGGTATTAAGTAGTTGGATAGGTTAGCTACAGAAGTGAGTAAGTAATCAGGTAATATCTTGTTTCGGAAAGCATGGAAAGCTGTTAATATTCGTTATCCATTACCTATATGGGGTAATGGTGAAGCAAAAGTACAAAAAAGTACAAGTAGTAAGTAGTAGTGCAATCGCTGTGGTTGCCCTCATAAATTTTGCGCGAAAGTTAGTAGGTGTACTCGTTCTTATGCTTCTACGTCTGTGGGTTCGATTCCACATAGGCCAAATGTACCTACGTTGCAAAAATATGACTAATTGTTTTGGTATGGGTAATTTTATCAATATTTTTGTAGGTACTTCAGTGCCAAATGGTCTAGAAAAGGTGAATTACTTAGTTAGTAACTAGTGATGGGAGCTTTGCATAACTTCAGTGATCGTTTTGGAACTCGTATTATTGCGAAGCTAGAGCTTTAAGTGTTAGTTTTTTATAGGTAAGTAAGTATTGTAAATAACAAAGGTCTAGATACTAGCAAGATTATTGCGAAAATAACAACATGTTACCTATAGGTGGGTAGGTACTTAATACGGTTTATATCTAGGTAGGTTTATTTAGGAACACTACAGGTCGTATGTGGGAGGATCTTACCATGAGGATGGCTACGTGACAACTAAGAATGACAACAATCATTCCAGACTCACGAGGGTATGTTTTCTTTCGGTAGGCACCTGCATCGGTGGTTTAGTTTGAACTCCGATTCTTTTGCTCGAACTTTCCACCAGTGGACTACGATAGCCATTTGTAATAAATTACTGTTCACTAGCCACCACGTTTTGTGTTTTATCTTTTTTTTGCAAACTATTGTTCATAGTTGATCGCATTGATTACTCATAGGAAGGTTTCAGAACGGTATTTAAGAGACTACTGCCTATTTTACTAACCTTCATAGAAAGTACCTACGTTGACGACCGATATGGCGTGGTGGCGAGTATACCTGCACTCCACGCCTGAGGTCGTGGGTTCGATTTCCACACAGGAAAAATAATTGTGTCTATAAATATAAATATTTATTTATATGAATATATGTTCTGGTCTGGGAAACCCCTATGTAGGTATATTTAGTATGTATTTACAAAAAAAAAGAAAGAAATATATCCATAACACAAGTTCTTAATGATACTTATCTTGGAACTAAATAATTGGTGTACCTAATTGTCAGAGAATATTTATTATTATTTTATTATAGGTACTAATCTACTCCAATAGACGTGTATAAAGAAGTACCTTATGCCGAATATTAATTACGAAGTACCTTATTTACATAGTTCGTGTCAGATTTTGGTCTCGCACTACTAATGACACACTACAATTTCTACATTTTTGAACAGACTATCGATTATTTTATCATCACAGCGAGGGTATTGGATCATACTCCACCATGCTGACCCATTGAGGATTGTCGGAGGCAGGTATATGGCGTCCTGCTGTTAGATTTTTTCAAGCCGCCCAATTAGGCTTCTAACATGGCTTAACGACTACCACATTTAATGATAACCGGGACCACCAATTTTTTTATACATAAATACATACATCATATCACGCCTGTTTCCCCGAAGGGGTAGGCAAACGTTTATTATACGCCCACACTTCGCCAGTAATCTTGCTGTTCCCACGTCGTATTTAACAAGCCTATTGCCGCTTACGCGAACTTTTGTATCAGCCAGAGCCTCGACTGTTGATCAGCAGGTGCAACACTTGCAAGTGAGGTTGTCTTGGGCTTCTAAGATCTTGGTAGGATTCAATGTAGGTTTAGGCACACGTATATTAGGATAGGTGATTTATACATGGTAGGAAGCCACACAACCATAAGTTTGCTATCCATCTATAAACTTCATATCGAACACACCATACAAATCTTTGTGATTTATTGTGTGTTTAAAAACCTTGTGAAAATCTTATTATGTTTAATAAATAAATTAAAAAAAAAAAAAGTATAACTAAAAAAAAAAAATATCTATCCATCTACCTAACTGTAGTTTTCTACATGCCGAGATTTTTCTCAAAGCTATATGATAAAGTTTAAAATAGACAAAGGCAATACGTGTTAATGCATCTGAGCACTTACGAGTAGTTTACTGATTACAATCTTAGTTCACTAGGGAATAGAGAAATTCTAGATACAGTCTAGGTCACTGTCGATTTTACACTTAGCTAAAACACTGAGGGGCTTATTTCAAACGAGATCTGAAGTTAAACCAGGTTTAAAACTAGTGCTGTCAATTTTATTTTATCAAATGAAGATCGTGAAAGTTTATAATACCTATATCGAGGGTTCCGTGCTCAAACCCGATAAGTGTTTTTGGGCTTGAAACAGTATTTAAAAGAATTAATTGGTTAATTAAAAAAAATGAAACTTAGGTTTACTTATTAGATTATGAAGTTCTCAGTTTTCAGTCTTCTTTTCTGAAATCGACTTATCTGATAATATCACAAGAAAAAGCGGCAGAAATTATGTATCTGATGTTGTCACTTATCGGGTTTGAGCACGGAACTCTCGATATTTGTCATAATCATGTTACTTATTTAATTTCATAAGCTTTATAAGCATATAATTTCCTTTAAAATTATATGAACTTACAATTTATTATTTTTTTTACAAATATAATACAATTTTTACGACAATTATCTATGCCGTATTAAAATAATACTCCTACTTGCTATTTAATACGTTGTAATGTACTTTTTTCATTCATAAAACTTACAAATATCTTTACAGGCACCAAACCTAATACGATAGAGTAGCTGAGCTTACAATACCTAAATATATGACTAAAGACTTTCACATAATTCTTATCTACTAATTACTAAACTACTACATTATCATGCATCTACTGCAAAAGCAATATGCTGCTTTTGCGAATTCGTTCAGTGAACATGCAAGTAAATCTATCCGGTCGGACAGTGACAGTGCATTGAGTACCCGCAGCGCCCGCACACACTATCACACAGTTACACATATAATAGTTTTATATCTCCCGTTCGGCTTAAAGTACATACTTTTGATCACCCCTCTTCCAAAATTTTATAAATTTGGTCACTAAAACTCTTACGCAATCTTCGCGTCCCAACATTTTTTTTCACTATCCTCTTAACATGACCATATGACCACATGCTTTAAGAATCCCTTTTTCAATCGTCGTACTACATATTCTTTTATACTAGTACTATCTACAAAGTTTCTGGATAATTTCTTGGCCAGTTACTCAATAAGTACTAACCCACAAAAAAAAATATCAGTGTTTATAAAACAGTTAAAATTCCGCCTTATCAACAAAAGCTATTATACTATTGCAGATTTCCTTAACGATAAATTTGAATATTAATATTTATATAGAAAAGATAAAACCTATAGGTTAATAAGCTGAATGTTTAGTATACTTTAATAGGCGTGGCTTGCAATAATTGACTTGATTTGATGTACTTAATAAAATCTAGCCTGTTTAGACACAGTTTATATACCACAGTGATGTGATAACGGCTTAACCCTTAAGGCCGTTGTGAACATATTCCCATCATCAATTGAACCTTATGTATTTGATTTAAGGTCGAAAACCAATAAAAATCTTGAACATGTTATGCCCGATAAAGGGTTAGAGAATCCTGATGAAATTTGGCACAGACGTTACAGTTTTTTTTTTGATAGGGAAATGGAACAGTCCCTAACTCGATATTATAGGCTACCTATCACCTGCCATCGTCATACATATATAATCAATTACATACATAACATAAGGTAGTGGTAAGCAGAGATCACATCCTTCAACTTGCTACAATATTGGCACACTCTCTTAGCGTCATTCACATTCATTAACCTTCTCATACTGCCACCATCATCCTAGCATTATGCCGGTTATAAGATTACTTACGCTTATAAGATAAAATAAAAAAAAAGACTCAGAATCTGTTCACTGGTCTAACACGATTTGTTTGAATTTCAATTATAATGTCATACAATCACTTAAACTAAACACAAACGATTTTGAAAGCATTTAATTTATTCATTCGATTCAATACCGCCATCGCATTTGTACCCAAATCGACAAAACAAAAAACTGTTCGTTTTTCAAATTAACGCCATTCAAAATTTCAAATGTTCTCGTGTCTCTTTTCATCGCCGCGGTGTTCGTGAGTATTGCTGTCTCTTACACACTAAAGAGGGACGTGAAAAGAATTTATCGTTCGGACAATCGATTCGTCTCATTAGTGTAGTTTCGGAGCGTGATTATGGAATAGCTTAGTCGAATTTCAAAATACGTTTTGTGTGTGACAATTTGTTAGGGCTGCCAAATTAATATACATGTATACTTTTTTGAGTAATTGTAAAATACTACAAAATGATTCTTTTATTGAGTTTAAATTAAGTTTCTCTTTCCCAGTGAAGTAGTGGAGACTGCATTAGAGGCGAGTTTTAGGAGTAAACATAAGTTGTCAAGAAGTTATATTATATCATTTCATCTCATCCATCAAACTTATATATAAAATTTCGAATGTACAGTAGTTTTGCAAAAAAAAACTAAGCCACAATGTGTTTGATCATCAATGTGAATTGATCCATTTTGGCGCCAAAAATCCTTACGTATTATTATTTTTTTTGTTTTAAATAATGGCTTCGCGCGTTTAGCATATTTAGTCAATGTCAAGTAAGAGATATATTAATAATATTTAAATCATAGTAAATGAGAATGAGTGGTGATAGATGACAAATGGTAAATGAGATGCCATCCCCTAAACCCTTTATGTCCTCAGTAAAGATGTGGGGCTATACTGAGATCTCACATGGACTTCTTGAGAGAATTAGAAAAGTGATGTTGCACCGTTTTGTTTGATTCACCAACACTCATGTATGTTCAAACACTTAACGGTTAATAATCCACCGTTATTACACATTAATGTTCGAAATATCACAAATTTTAGAAAATACAACAAAACTGCAGACATGACGCTTCACTTTCCCGCCAAGAAGTCTTACGTATAGTTAATTCTGTTGATTTTTCTTTTCTATGTAATGTAAGTGACAACCCTACAGATAGTTTACAGCCTAGTAAACAAATGGTCTCTTTGACACCGCTGTATCTCATTAGATGCCCTATCTCACTTCCGACCCGCGCTTCACACTGCACACATCTCATTGTCTACCTCGACACCGCACTGCCATACACATCTATAAATAATTTTACTAATGGACGACCCTTGCAAAAGCGCTAACTTTAAGATCGAATTTAAAAGGTTTTTCGGACAATCCGCTGCGAAACCTACAATTTGACACCCCATTTATAATTTTCCATCGACCCGTCAAGTGGGCCCCAAAATACAACTTAGAACCATATCTGCCACTAATCTGTTCTGAAATCCGAACGAAAATGAATCAAGTTGAAAAAATAAAGTCTAGCAGTGGTGGCCAAAACAGGCTAATTTAAAATTACAAAGTTCTAATTACTACATATTACAACTTTATATCTCACAAAATAAAAAAAAACACAATCGGAAGTGAACATTATTATAGTGTCTATTTAGTATTTAAAAAGCGCATGAAACCCATGGTACGGGCTACAAGTTCGATGACCTCTCCAGCTGACAAATCAAAACAATCCCGTTGACCCAAAAGTTATGCGTGAATACTACAGATGCGTTTAGATTTCTTTAAATTGTTTTAAGAGAGTTTTTTATTAAGAGTTCTCGTATTATATATACATTTAATAAAAGAAGGAGTTTCCATGATCGTTCTTTTGTCTTTATCAATTGTAAATCGATTTGGAAAAATATTTTTTTATTTGAAAGCGTTATGCATTAAAACACCTAGTCCAGAAAAATTTTTTTGAAGATTTCTTTCGAAGTTGGGCAATGGAACTCGTTAATTCGTAATATTAATTGCTGTAAATTACTAATTATAGATAACAAAAAAATCAGTAAAATCATTACCAAAATCATCTTAGAGTCAAATTTTTTTTTTGCAAAAAACAAACTAAGATAGAGTCTTCTCCAAGATGTTAATGCAGTTAACCTAATTTTGTTTATATACTGATTACATACGAAAACTCGTTATATTATGCTATTTAAGAAATATGAGTCCTAAATATTCTAAACTTTAAGCACATGTTAACTTTTCAAATCGATATTATTTAAGTTTAATTTTACCTTGCATAATGTAGATAACGTGTGTACGTAACTACTACACTGATGTACGTAAATCGTCAATAAATGCGTGTGAGTACATATTCAAGAGATGTCCATTCAGCATTGACATTCCTTGGAGCAAGCAACTCCGGAAGAGCATCAGGAGAATACTAATACAAGTAATGAATGACATAGGGAATACAATGTTTTACTTGCAAGCTATATTAGTACGGCTTTATTGTTTATATAACCCAACTAAATGTTTTTTTTAATGTCACATTACACAATATCTATATTAAAGTAATTGATAAAATCATGCTAGCTTTATTATTTATGAAAGACTTACAAACATGTTTATTAAATATCCTCTTAAAGAAAGTACTAGATAGAAACTTTTATAAAACGTGGCCCGATTTGCCAAGTCATTTAACAAATTCATGCATCGAATAAAGATTCGCATTGAAACGACTACCAGTTGTTAGAATAAAACTTAAGTCGGCTATGATTTCATATGTCCGGAGGTGTCAGCAAGATAAATTAATTTCATAGAATCTGTTGAAATTTACACAATTCTTTTAAGCTCGCGCTAGCCTTATAAGCCAACAATGAATGATATTGACTTAAACTTTTAATTTTCAGCTCAAGTGTCAATGGAGAGCATGATGATGGGAGGCGTAGGTCCAGTAGGGGGCGGCGTGCCTTCGGTCGGCGGGTTCCAACTGGTCCGCGACCCAGCTTCCGGCGCCCTGCTGCTGCTGCCCACGCCACCAGATCTTCAACCAGCCGTCGTCTGGGGAGGAGTTCCTTATTCCTCTGCTCCCTTACTTCTTCCCCCAGCGCCACATCCTTCACATCACCTTCAGTTACTCTCCGGAGATTTATTAGCTTCTACTGCTACTCTTCAACACACCCACACCCATTCCACTCGCCTTGTTACTCTAGCATCCGCCCCAACGCCACAACAGCAACATCAATCGCATATGGCAGACAAGAGAAAACCTATAATGCAGCCCCTCTTAACTCCACATGCTTTAATAAAAATAGAGCCTGAACCACCTCAAGAAAAACCAATGCCAACGTTCGTACCAGACCCAGTGCAACAGCCGCTTATGACCACCCATCTTTATTATCAGCCAGATTATTCCGAGCAAGCTTGTAGGAGTCAAGCTACGTCACCTGCTGCTCCGCCGACACCACCACCAGAAGCAATGGAAATTCCGGCACATAGAGATGCTTCAAATCAAACAGATCACATAGATGACGAAGATGAATCCCCTAATCATGCTGATGAAGATGAACGTGATGTAGCATGCGTTGGTGTTGCTCATTTCCCAGACGATACAGGTATGATGCAAACACAGACTATGATGCAGACTTCTTCTATTGACAGTGCGGAAGAATCGTCCTCGGAAGGCCTTACAACATCTGCCGTTGCAGGTGCCGTGGAGAAAGCAATAGATGCTATTGAACGAGACGAAGCATTAGTGGATACTTCCAGTAGTGAAGGATCTCACGATCTGGTTATTGACACCGCAAATACATCGCCAGTGCAACAACTTCCGCAAAATCGGCCACTTGTCGATGTAAGTGGGCTAGAACTCCTTTCTAATAGTATCGAACAGTTTGAAAGAACTACTCCGGGGATAAACATGCCATCGTTAGAACCCATGCCGTTGACTATAGACACCAGAACAACAAGTAAAATAAACATAATGATAAAATCGTCACCCAAATCACCACCAAGAACGGACACAGAACCGCACCCTAGATTCGAATTCCCACCTGCAGACCCCACAGAACAAAGCACAAAGCCTTCACTTGACGGCCTAGGATTATTATGTGCGTTGGCGGAACAAAGATTTATGGAGGAAGTGGAAAATCCTCCAACACCGAGTGTAGCTGTAAGCTCCCGTCCCTTTATAAAAAGTGAGCCACTTCTAAGTCCAACCGAAAGAGACAGGTCATCCGATTCGAAGAAAGAAAGGCATAGAAGCAGGGACGATTCTCCTACTGAGAGGCGAAGAAAAAGAAGTCGGGATAGAGGCGATAGGTTACGTCATAAAATTGAAAAAATGCGAAGGCACAAACGTGAAATGGATCAGGACGAAGATAAGGAAAGTGGAGGAGAACTAGAAGCTAGCTTGCGGCGGGTAACAGGATGCGCCTGCAATAGAGTAGACTGTGCTCACACACAGACAGTGCCTTCTGCTCAAGCCTTAGTAAATGCTATGGAGAAAGATATGAGAGAAAGGTTGCAAGATCTCCAAAGACAATGCGATGAAAAGAGGGCTCAGCTAGATGCCTTAACTCCACCGTTACCTGCCTTATCTACACCACCAACGCCTTCGACCCCTGCCTTATCGCCGAACTCTGATAGAGGATCTTCCAAAAAGCGAAAAGTTGGAAGACCTCGAAAAGTATCCAGCCCAGATTCCACAGAAACCATTGTGGCCAAAAAGCCCAAGTCCAAAAGCAGTCTTGTTGGTTATTTACTTGCAAAAGGTAAATTGAAAGGAGGTATTTTATGCACAAGAGGAGAACCTTCGCGAGAAGAAACCAATCGAACTAGCAAAGTACGGCCGAAACTAAAAGCAGAACCCATTGTTAAGACAACTGGCGGCGAGGAAGAGGAAGGCGAATGGAGCCTTAATAGATCTGCAAGTTCTTCCATGGAGAGTCTGAATGAAGTACGACAGAAAAACCGCGAGAAAGTCGATAAGTTGGTTAGGAAACATTCTAGAGACGATTTACCAGAATTGGAGTTCGCTATTCGTCGCGCAAGCGCTTCCAGTGACAGTGATAAAGAAAGACGTCGTGCAAAGAAACGTCGAAAGAGTGTAAAGTCTAAAGAAAGGGCTGAAGAAACAAAGGCGGGCCAGTCTGAGTCAGCAGCTGTACAGGTGACGTCTAAATGCACACTAACTGAAGATAAATTGGATTCTTCGCCTAGAGTATTAACTGCTATGGGAGGACTGTTTTATGCGGGAAAACTAAGCGCTGTCCAAGCTCCTGATGTCTACGCTATCACTTTGGATGGCGAACGAGGGAACAAACCGCATATATTGTCGAGAGAAGAAACTCTTAGAGATGCTGTAAGTAACTATTTAACATTACCACATTATTTGTAAATCATTTTTTTTGAGCTATGCTTTTAATGCCCGTACTAGTGCACTTAAAGTATAAGATCGTACCTAACTCAAAGTATTGGTTTGTAAAACTTAACCTTTTATGAAATCCTCTACTTCATACTTAATAAAATGTATTATTTCTTGCACTTTCAGATCCTCGAAGTGAGTCCCACTAGTGCATCAGAGTTACCACCCGGTACTCGAGTATGTGCGTACTGGTCCCAACAATACCGTTGCCTGTACCCAGGGTCAGTGGCACGAGGTTCACCAGGACCACTGGATGCACGCTTCGTGGCTGTGGAGTTCGATGACGGAGATTCTGGCAGAATTGCAATTGAGGATATAAGGTTGTTGGAACCTAACTATCCTGTTGTTGGTGAGTAATTCTTTGGTTTATATCTCTTAATAGTTTTAAATAAAGAGGTTTAGGAGCATTGAAGCGTGTACAATAAAATTTGTGTACTATCATCCTAGATAAATGTTCAAATCAGTTTTTTTTGTGAAAATGTAGTTTATTACAAACATTTACTTTTTTATTAGTAAAATTAGTTATCGCAAATCTGTATATTGTTTTGATGGGATAAAGAACATCCACAAGTTCAATATATGATCCAAACATATTAGTTTTGCTGATTTATGAAAAGCTGAAAAATTGAGCTCAGTGGCGTTCCATTGGAGTGGCCTATGTCCAGCTGTGGACGATTGTAGGCTGATGATGTAAATATTCAACTTGTTGCATCTTTATTGTACTTCTATGGTATACTATAGTATACAATTCCACATAATAATATAACCTCTAGCATTTTTAACTACGAACGTACAAAAAACATAATCTGAATTTATATTCATTATTTTCAGAATACGAGAACCCACTATTCACTTTAGGAAAGCGAAGACGGAACACTAGCGTTACAGAAGACAAAAAGGCAGTCCTCACAGCAGGCTGTGAACCCAAGCCTTCAATTTCAGAGAAACCTAGAACTGACGATGAAGAACGACACAAAGACAGAAAGAAGCTCAAAAAGCATAGAAAAGACAAAATCAAAAGACATTCAAGCGAAGACGATCCCGCGGAGTATGTGAAGAAAAAGAAGAAGAAACACAAATGCTGCGAAGAACATTGCAAACACAGAAGACATCACAAAAAGCATCACAGAAAACATAGGAAAAGACATCATTCTAGTTGCAAAGAGCAATCATGTTCATCAGGCGACGACAATCAGAAACATAAATCATCATCAGATTATATGGATTCCAATAAATCTAACGAAGATTCTGGTGACTCTAACGATAGGCTTTCAACTTTGATAGCAGTAGAGAAATCACCGGAGGAGAAAATGAAAACAGTTATCAAGAAGACTGTCGTGTCAAAAAAGAGTTTGGTCAAGAATGCTGTTTTAGACTTCAGCAATTTGAGCAAGATTGTGTCTAAAGAGGAGACGAAACCGAAAGACAACTTGAAGGACAGTGGCATTGGTCTGGAGGACGAGTCGGCGACGACTAGCGATGGAATGAAAAAGGTAAGAACTTTACTACGTAAATTAATTAAGAAATATTCTTAAATACTTTACACATCACGCGATCTTGCACCCAAACTAAGCAAAACTTTAAAAAAAAATGCTAAGCTTAGTTAAAGACTAGAAGGGCTATGTATGTACTACTAAATATATTTGAGGATAGGAGAACTCATTTACTTAGTCGCTTAATACTTTTAGACATAGCAACCCTCGAGAAATGCTGTCAGTATCATAAGTTCCTCGGGACAGCACTTTTCAAAATGTGTGTTAAAAATACTTTTTCCTTCAAAAATATATACAATATCGTAAACACATTTTTTCAATTGTATAGTTGGGCGTACCTAATGTAATTTTTGAACCAGGTGGTTGACTTGGGTTTCTAAGGTCTTGATAAGATCTATATACATTTTATACTAATATTAGCATGATCCAGTTTTAATTACCGTTTCACCCCTCACCATTTCAGAAAGCCAAACGTCGAACAGTATCGTCGACGTCGTCTGACGGCGGCGCGGCAGGCGTCAGCAAGATGGCGGCGTTCCTGCCGGGAGCCGCGCTGTGGCGCTGGAAGGGCACCGCCTATCGACGCGCGGCTCGCCCGAGGCACAAGAAGCTCTTCTACCGGGCCATACAGCGAGGGGACGAGACGCTACAGGTCAGTATCCTATTCTGAGTCGCTTTTTACACCATAGATAAAAGTATCTACCATGTTTTTCGTTGGGTCGAGTTATTAAGGAGAAGAGCCATGATCACTAAACATTTAGGTGGGGTAAGACGTGCACAACCGCGTTGGAATTTAAGCTGGTTTTTCTACCGGACCATACAGCGCGGGAATGAGAAGCTGCAAGTCGATACTCTACTTGCAGCTTCTCTTTTACCCTATTTATCTTCAGATCCGAAAAATGATATTATGACACTAGAACCCATTTACTACATTCTTTATTTATTTGGTCTAGTTACTAAGACACAGCAATAGCCAAATGATCATTAGAACATTGAGTAGATGACCCAGATGGTATCCCCACCGTTATTGATTTTGAGCTGGTCAAAGCTTCCAAGGAATTGAATAATTTTCATTCGATTCTAGAACGCTTTTTGCTTGCGAAGCATAATGTTATATGAAAAGACTAAATAAGAGAGGGCGAAGAAGGGATCCCTGTCGCATTCTGGTATGAACTGCAATATAATCGGACTGAGATTCGGATTATTAAAATATTATTACAGGGTGCTTGATGTATGTAACAATTTATGTAGCAATACGTTTTATTGTATGTCTTGTCCATTATGGCAAATAAATCAATATAATTATGTAAGCCCTTCTTTAAGGATACTTAATGAAGACAGTCCGTTGCAAGCCGAATATAGTTTATTACTGAGCAGAGATAATGGTGTTGTGGCGCCAACGTATTAGCGATGCGTTAATCTTAAATCAAGCTCTTCTAATTCTAACGCTTCTAAAACCTCGTCGCTAAAACAATATCTTTTGACGACCAATATGGCGTGGAGGTCCGTATACCTGCACTTCACTCGAGAGGTCGTGGGTTCGATTCCCACACAGGACAAATCTTTGTGTGCATGAACATGAATATTTGTTTTGGTCTGGGTGTTCTCCTATGTATCTTAAGTATGTATTTACAAAAAAAAGTATTAATATATGTTTATCAGTTATTTAGTATCCATAACACAAGTTCTTAATGATATTTATCTTGGGACTAAATAATTGTTTGAAATTTTTATTATATTATTTTATCTAACAATCATCGCTGCGGTTCTTCTCGGCTGGTCTTCTCTGCTTCAACAATGTTTTTACCCACTTTGAAATAGTGAGTAAATGAATACGAACAATGTTGCGTGCCAGGTGGGCGAGGCGGCGGTGTTCCTATCGACTGGGCGCCCGGACCGGCCCTACATCGGGCGCATCGTGGCGCTGTGGGAGGCGCGCGGCGCCATGGCCGTGCGCGTCAAGTGGTTCTACCACCCCGAGGAGACCACCGGCTGTCTCGCGCCGCTACTGTTGCCGGTCAGTGAACCACACACACACACACACACACACACACACACACACACACACACACACACACACACACACACACACACACACACACACACACTCAAACACAAACACAAACACACGCACACGTACGAGCACACGCACACGTACACGCACGAGCACGCACACGCACACACACGCAGAAACACACACACACACACACACACACACACAAACACACAAACACACGCACACGTACACGCACGAGCACGCACACGCACACACACGCAGAAACACACACACACACACACACAAACACACACACGCACACAAACACACACACACACATAGCTACAGTACATCGCGGCATAGTGGCTGTGGGGGCTATGGATTCAGTCAAACTATTCGCTATGTTTTTTCAGTATACATAGTAGCACATGCTGCCAGATGGTAAGCAGACCATGCAGTCAATAAAAATAAGTGCTATTCATACCGTGGAATAACCACGGTAACAATGGCAAGTCGGTGCGTCTTACATCGTCATGTAGTAATGTATCTGTATTACCTGATGTGTTTGAAACCTCACACAGCGCTTTTACCTCAGACAGCTTTTAGATGTATCTGTGATACCTCACACCCAAACTAAGCAATAAATAATACAGATATTAACGATGACTTTCTCCCCGATGTAATTATCATCTCGGACGCCCTTTGACGTCAAAAATGCCCAATAACAATAAGGTGAATGAGCCTTTCAATAAAGATTTTAATTGCAATCACAGACACATTTACAATAATCCTTTACACACCAATTAAAAAACTCAAATCACAGTTTAGTTACCTTTAATTTTTCTATCATAGACATTAACCCTTAATAGGACAATGGTCAATATATTGTCACCGTAAAGTGAACCTTATGCTGTTAATATAAGGTGGAAAACTAATTAATAATTAAAACTCCTCTGTCCGTTTAAGGATTATTAATAACTTGTCAAGAGCTGTCAAGTTTTGTCTGTCACTGCGGCCTTTTTTGTTAGAAGTGACAGAAGTAAAAATGGCAGACAAAAAAAAGTTCAAAACAAGATTTGAGCCAATGTTTATTGAGAAACATATAATACATAGGCTTTATGACGACGACTGACGATGTGGCGTGGAGGTCAGTATACCTACACTTCACTCCAGGTCGTGGGTTCGATTCCCACACAGGACAAATCTTTGTGTGCATGAACATGAATATTTTTTCTGGTCTGGGTGTTGTCCTATGTATATTAAGTATGTATTTAAAAAAAAGTATTTATGTATGTTTATCCGTTGTTTAGTATCCATAACACAAGTTCTTAATGATACCTATCTTGGAACTAAATAATTGGTGTAATAGTCAGGAAATATTTATTTATTATTTTATTTACATTTCAGGGAGGCCTCTTCGAATCTCCACACACAGACGAGAACGACGTACAAACTATATCACACAAATGCGAGGTCCTACCGATCGAGCAGTACCGAGCTAGACTCGGCGACGATCCGGCTAGATACGGCGCGGTTTACGACAATAACGACGCCTATTACTTGGCAGGACATTACGATCCCACACCGAGGACTTTACGTCTCCAGCCCAATGTGCCTGTACAGCAAAGTTCTGCAAGCGAAACGTAAGATGAACTTAGGTCAATGACTAATGTTGATTTGAAAACTGAATATGAGTGAAGAAAAACGTGACTGAACGTAAGTGAGATGGTTGAGATAACCACTTAAATCAATAGTGATAACAGTTGAGATGAAAACTAAACAGAAGTGAATTTTGGTGATGACTTTATCACCGATATCTAGAATATAGTGGTGAAAGTTTTCAAGTGCAAACGTGAAATTTACTTAAGTCAAAAAGAATTGACAATGGTGATAATTATTGACAACTTGCAAACAGAAAACGTTGCCTTAGTTACTTAAGTAAAACAGCGCCCATTTGTCTTTACAAATCCTTTACTAGCAAATAAATGTCTTATTTGTCGAGAGATACGCTTAGTCGATGAACTAAAAAGCATATAAATTGATGTTCGAAACAATTGCTTGTAACAAAGTCATTAAATTGAGAAGGATTATGTTTCAAATGTAAGAAGAATTATCATTTGACCAACAGAACATATTTAAGTACAAAATCATCAACTTTGTACGATTTATTAATAATATTTAGGATTTATATAACAAATTCGATAAACATTTTCCAGACAGCCCTATAAAATAAGATCGGGGACAGATTAAAGCAATACTTTAAGAATTTTCTATTAGTCAGGGGCTAAGAGGTATTTTAATGCAATAAAGTAAATAATAAATAGCAATTTTTATTATTACATTTTTGATTTTACAGAAATCTCGATGTGTAGCCGTGTGGTAGATTCTTTACAGTCTGTATGATATTTCCATTAGGCAAACAGTTCCATTGCGTCGTTTTGCGTGTAAGCTGGGGACTTTGACAAAGAAACATTTGACAAAAGATGACAGAGTTCGGTAAGTATAAAACTCAGAGCAAGTACTAAAGCACCATCCAAAATAATAAAAACTGACATCACTATTTACTTTTCTTTCTACATACGACGCAAATAACATGATAGAAAGAGATAAATACACTGATCTCTTGCTTACTTAGTTCGTGCGTACATGTTTATATGTCAAAATGGTCTCTTTGGTCTAAATTTACGCTACTAAATTAAAAAGTCGTTGCGGTCGTATTCCGGTTGAGGATAGCGTGACATCTATAATATGTCGTGTTTAAAAACGTCATGGTGGATGAACGTTTTCGCATGAAGACTGCTCTGAGGTATAAAATGTATCGACTTGACATTATATGTCATCGCTATGTTGCCACGTATTAAAGAGAGGACTTATGTCAATTCCATACATATAGTGACAGCTCAGGTACATACATTAAGCAACTGGCTTATGTCAAGTCGATACATTTGATACTTATGGAACTTCGTTTATGTTTGTCAATTATTACTTTTTGCAAGCCACTTGGGTCTTAATTTTATTAACTTACAGTTGTACAGTACAAGCAAGCTTATTAAAACCTTTTTTAAAAGAAAGTACTCAAAAAAATTCTAAATTACTAGAAATAAAATCCTTACTTAACTCAGGAACTTAATTTACATGTGTATACCAGAATGATATCTGCTGAGCATAGATTTGTTCTGGTCACTATGACACTTTTTCCGTAGAGTAAAAATTAACAAAATCTTTTAAGTACATACGTTACTAGTTGTATTATTTTTCAATAAATGTGTATGCCACTGAAACCCTTCAGAACGGCTGGACCGACGAAGACATTATATGTGTGTTTTTTGAGTACTTGAATCATATAACATTCATCTTTTGTCAAATATAACTTTGTTTAAGGCCACGGGAAATAGACTTTGTACAATATTATCTGAAATTATTCACACAAACGCTCTAGAGGCAAACATATATTAAATTAACTAATATTTTCAATTGAACTTGTTAAAGTTACCCTTGTTAAGTTTTGTTGGAATGTTTTTATTTTATCACTTTCCATGAGTTTTGACGAGTTTTTGAAAAATATTGCGACATTTAGACATTGTGATCTTCAAAGTACAGCTAATGGCATAATTTTCAAAACAAATTCAGGATAAGAAAAAAATGTCTGTCATAAATGCTATAATATTTTCTATGCCAACTGTACTTTGCGATCGATACGATTATAATGTGATTTACTTAACTATATATTCCCATGTACATAAATAGTTGTATTTTTCATGTATATTAATTAATTAATTATCGGAAGTTTATATACTTATATGTAGTTTTTGCCTCCATAATTTTTATACCTTTATTCGCAATAACATTTGACTAGTCTTTTTTGTTTTATTCAAAATTGTTCCGAGAATGATCTAAGTCGCGTATGAAATGAAATTGGTGGGATTTTTCGATAAAGAAATTTAAAAAAGAAATTTAATGAAATATCACTATAATGATATATAATATGTTATAATATAAATATTGTTTACCTTTTCACTGATTTAATTATATTTTCTTGTTTAGTAATTTTATGTTGTATTGAGTTTACTTTTATATGGAAATGGTGCTAGAAGATTGAATAAAAACAAGTTTATTTTGGCGGTAGTTTTGCAAATTGTACATAGATAAGTTATTTAGGTATAAAGTCGTTTGACAGACGACATTGCTTGATCTAAAGTTGCCATTTATTGTATTGTAATTTTTGTGAGTCTGTCTATTTGTATGAATTTACTTGTCTAACAATTGTGTTCTTTTTAAATTGTAAGATGGTTGTCAAATTGCGTTGATTTCGTGACGGTGTTAAGCTGACTTGTTACTATGAGATATAGAATATATAATAGTATATCAAATTAAAAAAAGAAGTATTTATGTCCGTTATTTCGTATCCATAACACAAGATCTTAATGATACTTATCTTGGAACTAAGGAATTGGTGTAAGTGTCTGAAAAAAAATATAACTAAGTGTAAACGATGCGAATGAAAAGTATGGTGAACGATAGAAATTTGTATATTAGGATGTAAATATCATTTTACATTTCATAGTGATAAGCCAGCTTTAGTGTGCGTTGCAAGGAATGTGATTGTGAAGGACCAATAGAATCGCTACATTAACTTAGCTTCTCGCAGTGCAGCGATTCTATTGGTTCTTCACAATTTATTCTTGCTCATCTTTGGTGGAAACGCACCCTTACACTGTAAAGCCAATAAGCGTGTAATTATCGCTTGCCCGGAAGAATACGTCATTTTGTCAAAATTTACTTTTATAGTATGAGAAATCTAAAATTTTATATACTCTATATTACTATTTAACCGTTTTAATGAATATTTTCTCACAATTACACCTATTGTTTAGTTCCAAGATAAGTATCATTAAGAACTTGTGTAATGGATACTAAACAACGGATAAACATACTTACGTCCTTTTTTTTAAATACATACTTAATATACATAGGAAAACACACACCATGAAACAATTAAACATTAAAAAAATACTTTAAAACCAGCAATATGTATATTTTATATCTATAAAGATATAAAATATAAAGTACTTAGATTATTTTTTTTTAAATACAATTCAAAAAATGATTAGTTCAAATTCAATAATAAGTTTAACACAAATTATCTTTTAAAAATTCCACAATATTTTTGCAAAAAGTTTTTATCGCTTCTCCCGAAAAATATATTTGTGGAGTTAATACAGTACTTTTGCGGGCAAGCGATATGTTGTAGCTCAGAGCAATGTGAAAACCGTCTTATATTCTAAATTTTGTTAAATAGTTAGTTAAGGTTCTGATGTTCAGGGAGGCTGTTTGGTTTTATATAGATTATTACTTGTCAAAAGCCTTGTAAAGGATACTTTTTGTTAATTCTTGCAATTATCTAACCGTCATCCTTTTCAAAGGTTTTAAATGTATGTAGATAAATACATGATAGACCTACCCAATTAGTTAAAAACCTTTGAAAAGGAAACTACAAAAAAAAAACACATAAACTTGATGTAAAATGCCTTTTGAAAGAATTTTAAAAATATGATCAATACTAATAGAGGTCCCCTGAACAAGACCTTAACTAGCATTTTTAACTGAAAGTCGATTGAGTAAAAAGCTCATAGTCTGTTGTTGAAGGACTGAAAGACAGGTATTGAGGTAAGGACTAGGTAGGTTTTGTACGAAGAAATACGCGGCAGTATGGATAAGTAGAGAGATAAGCAGGTTGGATCGGAGTAGGCATTATTGAGCGCAAACGTTGATGTTAGTATGGACATTACCCAGGTTTCTAAGTGATGCTGCGGGACTGTCCGAAAGGGTTACCGCGGCCTCTGGACGTAGCAGGCACAAGAAGGAACATGAATGGTCTTTAGTCAGTAAAAGTCTGACACACCCTCCCGCTCCACCCACAGCGGGAGAAGGTCGTTAGATGATTTTCCATCAGAAAATAAAAGGTTTCTAAGTGATTTCTCCGGGATTTTATCGATTTTTTAATAACAAGGATAAAAGGAAGCTTGTCTTAGAAGTACAAGACAACCATACCTGCCAATGGTGCATCTGCCAATCAACGAGGCAGATATCAAGAGGCCCTGGCAAAAATAAATGTTGCCCGGTAAGCGGCAATAGGCTCGCTACCTATTACGTGGGACCAGCAATAACGTTGGCGAAATGTGGGCTTATAACATGCCTACCCCTTCAGGGAACAGGTGTGATTGTACGTATGTTTGTATTATGGTAGTGATCGCACGATGTTGCCATACTTAAATCAGCCAAAGTTTTAAAAACTTTCTGGAATGTCTATACTTATATAACGTTACGCTAGTACGTAAAATAACTCTACCTACTCCGGTCTTTGGTGATAAGTGACAGACGTGAATGTTTTGTAAATGCACTTAACTTAATTTTTACTTGTTCTTTTTTTACTTCATTATAACAATTACAAGTCTAACAATATTGGAGTGATCCATCGGATGTGTCCGACATTTTGTTTGAGTGTATCATATTTTACTGTTATTAATTAACATTTATTATATTATTATCCTTAGATTTACATTTTTAAATATTTTAAGGATATCATTTAAACTTACGTATACAAAAAAATTATAAAGCATTAATTATTCAACCTATATTGGAATTTAAGTTATAAGGTAATCCAATAAAAAAAACTTACAAAAGTGCGAATTTGGTGAAAAAATTATAGTATTTTTATATTAATGGAACTTTTTTTCATAATTATAATAAAATTAATAAATATGTATCTGATGCAGTTATTGAATAAGTACAAAGTTAAAAGGACTGGCGCGGCCAGAGCACCTACTAAACATCACCCTGTATAATTCTTATAGAAATCATTCTGTATATATAATTCTACCAAACATTACAACAGTCTTGCTCTGTACAATCGAGTCTAATCAGACACATCTTTAATTCTAAGACTGTTCTGAAGTTTCATTGAATTATAAAAAAATATTGAAAAAATACTAATTAATAGTAATAGCTTGTAATCAGAACGGAAGCCATTAATTAATAGTGCTGAATAATAATAATAATATATCGACTATTGATAAAATAAAGATTATAAAATACGCTTAAATAAAATATTTTTGGCCGAATAATTTTGTGGTTTTATTTTCTAACTTGTTGTGTATGCGATTTTTCCTGAATGTTTATTTTATTTGAAGAAAACGAAAAGAGTGTAGAGTATTGTCCCCATCTTTGGGACGGTTCTGCTAAGTACCTCCTCGACGCACTTGACAGACTGCAACGGCGAGCGGTTCGCATTATAGGGGATGCTAAGGTCATCAGCCTGACTCGAGGATCTACAGCTGCGTAGAGACATTTCATCTCTCAGTGTCTTCTACCGGAACTACTATAGCGAGTGTTCTGAGAAGATTTTTGATCTCATCCCGCCCTCTCCATTCCTCTCCCGAACAATACGTGCTGGTCTTAGAAACCATCCTCATACTGTGCAGACTATCAGCACTCGAACCAAGAAATTTGGAAAGTCGTTTCTGAGCAAGACCACTAAGCTCTGGAATTCGCTGCCGGCTCATGTGTTTTCTATTTCCTATGATCCCGGGTCTTTTAAGCGGGGCGTGAAACGGCATTTTAGCAGGCCGTCAAGAGTGGATGCGCTTTGTACCATGCTTATTTCACGTTATGAAGCGCTTTCATCTTTTATTGGACTGCATCGACTGCTTATCATCAGGCAGGATGTAGTCATTATGACGTGTCACATTAATAAAAAACTACTTTACATTTGGTACCCCTTGATACCTCTTTTCTTTCTTGATTTCCCTTTATAATAGTGGATTCGAGTATGAGTCGACGAAGAGAAATCCTGCCGGATGATGGGCAGCAGCGTCATCCTGCGTACTGACTGCGAACACTAACCCGCCTGCCCAGCGCTGATTATGGACAAAACTCCCTAATGGGGAGGCTGATGTTCAGCCGTGGACTTTATAAGGCTGGTGTGATGAAATGGTGTTTTCACACTAGTGAGGATATTTAAATGGCCTGTCCTTGTCATTCCACCTCAACAATATATGCAGTACAATAAAATTACAGGGCTTCATACCCTAAGATATTCATGGTAACAAGCTTAAATATTAATGGTGGCCTGAATAAAGGATCGGGGAAAAATATCCTTATATGTTATTCTATACCTACCTATCTGAGTGCTAAGTTTCGTCTAATTCCGTTAGTTTTTTATTGAGTAACTAACAGTCTAAATTACATACATTCACACTCATAAGAAGAGATACGGTGGTCAAAATATCGTTTTGTATCGTATCGTACACCAGACCAGAACAAATAAAATAATATATAGTTGTAATTAGTATAAAAGAGACCGTGACCCACAGACAAACCAGTCAAACGGTTTTGTGGGATATGTTTTTTATGTAACTTGCATTATTTCAAGGAAATAAACGTTTTATCTATCTATCTATCTTCGACGACCGATATGGCGTTGAGGGCTTATTCCACTTTTCCCCGTTGGATGATCCCCATTGAATAGTGAACAAAAAGTTCACTAATCCCCGTTGACCCAAAATTTTTATTTAATGGGGATAAGTGAACTAAAAAGTTCAATAATCCCCATTAGGTAGGTACGTTAAGGGGATAAGTGAACTAAAAAGTTCAATAATCCCCATTAGGTAGGTACGTTAAAAAAATAAAATATATGAATCATGTTACACTTATTAATTAAAAATATAACTTTCTTATACCTAATAAAATCACAGATTGTACAATTATTAATTTAAAATAAAAAATATAACTTTCTTATACCTAGTAAAATCACAGATTGTACAATTATTATTTAAAATATTTTTTCTGGTCTGGGTGTTTTCCTAGGTATATTAAGTATGTATTTAAAAAAAAAGTATTTAAGTATGTTTATCCGTTGTTTAGTATCCATAACACAAGTTCTTAATGATACTTATCTTGGAATTAAATAATTGGTGTGATTGTAAGAGAATATTTATTTATTATTTATTTATCTAAATATTCATGTTCATGCACACAAAGATTTGTCCTGTTTGGGAATAAAACCCACTCATATATCCACGCCGCTTCGGTATAATATTTACAATAATCTGTTATTGAGATTTGAACTCAGGTGGATCTGTCTACTAATCCTCAGCCATGACTAAAGTGAAGAAAAAAAAAAAATATGAATATTTATATCATTTATTTCACTTATAAAATAACGATCGGTGAATAAAGCTAAAATGCTTTTATGAAAAATAATTTAAAAAATCTTAAAATTACATAATTACGAGCTTAAAATTAATTAAGTAAATTACAGGTACTTATAGACAAATGACACATTATTGTTATAGATAACATGTCTGACCTACCTTATTTTGGTTTCATTTTCGCTTTTTATTACAATAAAATTACTTCATTCAAGAAATAAACATGTATAATTTATTTATGTAGATAATCGAATTGTGTTATTAAAAATTCAGTGGTATGAGAGTGAAGTTTACCGTGACTTTTGAACCAAAACAGACTCTGGATTGTTTTGATAACTTTCCTAAAAACAAATGACAGTTTGAAAATAAAAAAGTTCCCGCCAATTATATACTTTTATTTCACGGTAACGAAGGAGTTTGTTCGGGAATGAAGCTATTCAAAGTGTCAAAAATTAATTTAAAACTGCTTGATTCACTTTTTATAGTCTTTGACTCTAAAATGCCATATGCACATGAGTTAGTAACAACCGTTATGTGCATACGATATATAACAATGGCTTTATTCATTAAGACAGCTTATTGTTGATGTACAGGAGCCATTTCAGTTAAATATTTCCACAGAATTATGAAATAATTTAGAAAATTAAGTAGTAAATAACTAACATTTTTGTTTATTGGTGATAACATTATTATTCTGATTTTATACCTACATAACCTTTAAATGATATTTCATCAAAAAACTTATGATCGATGAATAGGCACTTATACTAAAAATTCATTCAAAAAATACATGATCAATGAATCTACATACAACTGTGCTAAACTAGATGAATGTAGGATACAATTACTAGACATTTTGCGTTTTATCAATTCACTAATCTAAATTAATTAAAAATCTATAGTTGTAATCAATTTAGATTAGTTTAGTATTATTATGAAATAAATTCTCAAGTGGCGGTCAACAAAGAATCTCTTTTTTCCCGTTACTGACGATTTCGTAGGTATCATCGTCTATGATTGTGTAGATGTCCTGACGGTAGTGCTTCAGGTTGTGCAGGAACCTGATGGAAGACTCCTCCCTTATCTTCGTGAGGACTGATGGTAGCGTCTTGGTGCCTGCTTCTAACGCCAATGATGCGTAGTATTTCTCCTGTAACAATAAGAGAGGTTATGTTGAAATTTGTGTTGAGTATACTTGGACAAAACTTTTGATAGATTTCTACTGTCTGTACTGTAAAATTGTTTCTTTTACGATCTAAAAAGAAAAAAAAATAAAAAAAAATGAAAAAATAAAAAATTTGTCCTGTGTGGGATTCGTACGTATGACTTTTTTGTTTTTATTTAGTTATTGCTCGCTATCTCCAGTGTACACCATTAGTTAAATACTCAGTTGGAATATGGTATGTCATCAAGTTTTCTTATAAAACCGACTGTCGAAAAACTAGAGCAATAAAATATTGCACTTGTCATTTGGAAAATATCAACTTGTATAGTAGGTATTATATCATCTGTGAATACGTATGCATTTTCAAAGATTTCAGTGATCAT
Source organism: Musotima nitidalis (assembly GCA_949126915.1). Classification (NCBI taxonomy): domain Eukaryota; kingdom Metazoa; phylum Arthropoda; class Insecta; order Lepidoptera; family Crambidae; genus Musotima; species Musotima nitidalis. Next base: position 1,722,959 of record OX421422.1, read on the forward strand.
CAAAGTAATTAAGTATTATAGAAAATCCTCACAACCTTTTCAAACAATCTTGCAAACATAACCGATTTCAGCATCCATAAAAAAAAAGAAATAAAAATAGCGGTATAAAGTAATTAGCGAGAATGACAGAAAGTATTATAGTTACCTACACTTTCATTTGTGCAGTACGCAAACAAAACATAGGATGTAAAATTCAAACATATTCAATGAAGGAAATGAAATTATAACATACGAATGATAACAAAAAGATCAGTTCCGTCTATTTTTAATTTGTAGTACATACAGTTTACAAAACATATATCGATATAGTGATATTACGCAAAGATTTTGTAAACATTAGAACCAAATAGTTCGTCTGATAATAATTTATTTATTTCTATGAAAGCTTCATAAGTAAAAAAATATTGAATTGATACATATTCTCTGGATTGTAGAAATTTTAGTTATTTTAGTGCCTACAACTTATTGCGGTTCATAAGTGAATCAATTATGACCTACATAAGCTTAACCTCAAACGCAAGATTTCCTCTTTAGTACTAAAATTAGAATTGCTAGCGTTATGCCAAGGCAAGCGGCAAAGATAACCCAAGTGAGCGACAGTTTATAGGTCTCAATAGTAAACTGCAGTCAGGCCTTTCAGTGTCGTTCAACCAGTGATAATTGCAACTCGTGCTGCACTTGTTTATGATACCCTGGTACTTATTGTGCAACGATGTAAGATTTTTACTTAATTAAACTTTTAAATAGAACTTCTTTGTTTAATAATAGTTATAATATTTTATTTGTTAAAGAAATCGTATTATATTAAAAATTTTATTGCAACTTTATTATCAGTTAAAATATTTTGTTTTATGAAGGATTTATTATAGTTGTATTTTATAGGATTATTTTGTTATCCAATAAACATTTCTTATTGTGTGTGTTTCATTTATAATTAATTATAATTGGCTTTTCCGAAATTGATATTTATTTCATCATACTTAATAAAATTGTTATGTACGATAAAATAATGAATCAAAAAATTACAGAACTATCAATAAAATTGTGTCTTAAACTAAATTAAAATAAATATATAGCCGACATATTTATTTTATTGCTAAGTAGTGAAAGTCGTGAAAAGTGTTATCTGCATAAAACTATTATAGGGATTGATTTGATCCGAGCTAATTCATATTGGCATTGAATTATTTTGCAATATATTATTAAGTATTCCAAGACGGGCAAAGTTTTAAATTCATTAGGACCTAAGGAATCAATTTTGTAGTCAATAGTGGACACAATAATCTAGTAAGTGTATCGATTACCCTGATGAGACGAGATCAAAGACATAATCTTTAAAGAAAACCTAGAACCTAGACTGTAAAGAAATCTATTTTTAAGAAATGCTGGATATTTATTGAAACACTAACGATCCCTTGCCTGTAGCAAGAGAGTGTAAGTGGAGAAGAAAGTTGACAACTTATGAAGGTACTCCGTCTGACACCGAGTTCAATTGTGGAAACAAAAAGTAGTAAGTATATTGGTTAAACTAAAGAGCTGATCAAATGAAACACAGAAATATATTCTCTGAAAAAAGTGGTCTGGAAAGATAATAATTAGGTAAAATGAATGGATATATATATAAAAAGGTATAACAAAAACACTATAACTAAAAGTGTAAGGTCCATATTAATATTGGTGTATAGGGATCCTATCAAGATCTAAAGAGCCCAAGCTAACTTTACTAGCAAGTGGTGCACCTGCCGATAAACGGACGAGGTTCTGGCGAATAAAGCTTCCCGGAAAGCGGCAATAGGATCTATTACTCGGGATCAACAATATAATTGGCGAAGTGTGGGCGTATATAATATAATATGTCTACCCTTTCGGCAAACAGGCGTGATATTATGTATGTATGTCGGTCAATATTCAACATAGTAGTAATTACACACATCACAGCACGTAAGTACATTAGATACAGTTAAAATAACTTGATCAATCAAGAGAGCAATCACAGTCAAGTACAATCTATAAATACGGGCGTTAGCCTTTTGTGAATGTCGAGTTCAAGCGCATCTATACCTATGCTAAGCGTATGATACAGTATCGTAGATTTAGTTACAATAATTTGTTATTTAGTCATCTTCTTAACCAAAATGTAGCTTTCTGAAACAAAATAATAAAGTAACATGAGCTGGACAAATCACTTGGGAAATTGGCACTTGATAAAGTTAATGCCTCTCAAATGGTCAATATGCTACAGAAGAAGGCATCGGTAGGTCCGTCAATAGATTTTGCTAAAAGGGAAACCAATTAGAGGTGGTAAAGCAAGAAATCAGCACTTGCTGTTGGCTCCCAAGTTGTATGGCATGGCGGCTAAAAAGGAAACCAATTAAAGGTTGTGGAGAATGGGGGAAGCAGAGTTGACCTTGACTCTGGTAGATAGAAATTAAACAGTAGCGACAAACCTACCGAAAGTTCGTCACCGACACGTCGAAATTTTTTTTTTAACATGAAAAACCAAGTGCACTGAGTGTGGTTTGTCAGTTACTAAGCAAAATACATCACAAGACAGTCGCCAGACGAAAGTTTCGGCACTACGCCCAACGACGTAAATTTGGCACAGGTTACTTAAAACAGCCCGTGTATTAGGCAAAATTATCGATGTCGTACTTTCAGTAGACGTAATTAATCAGGTCTAAGTAAAGTTGTTAAATTCGTAATTCGGATAGACTCATATTGGTCTTTACCAGGAATTCATTCAGTGCACTGGAAGGAAAGTTTCCAATGTTTAGTTTACAAAGACTTGATAGGTCTTACCAGGTAGGCAGACGCTATCGAAATATAATTATTGAATAATTATCCCAACAGTTAAACTAACTAAAAAAATATTTTTACTGCAGAACCCGGAAACTTAAAAAAATGTATGTTATATGACATATTTGAAATACAATGTTGTGGTCTCTGCAAAAGAAAATAACTGGATAAACTTGATTGTTCACTTTAAATTTTCATAAATTTTACTGAAAATTTGTAAAATTTTGTTGCAGGTAGTATTTTAAATCTAGCAAAATTAGTTTTACCATTTTTCAATTGTCTTTAAGGATTTAGGTCTTCAATAAAGTAGTAATGCTATCGTGCATTTACAGAATAGATTTTACAAACGACTTTATTTATAAGGTTGTCATATATACTTAATTTAACTATACATTTTTGTATGGTTTATTAAAAGTACAAACTATGTTTACTACAAAATTATCTACTTATAAAAAGCTTGATTGAAGTTTTTAGCTGAGAAAAATATCTTGTTTTATTTATTTTTACTAAATCTAAGGCCGGAATTAGGTAGGGTCTCATATCAAAGTCAATTAATGTAAATAACTTAATAATTTTTTTTACTTATGCAAAAAATTGCATCGATTTGTAAATCAATGCAACAGAAATACATTAAATATAAATACATGAAATGTACTTAAAAGGACAGGGAATGTATATTAAATGGCTTCTGAATTAATATATGAGTTTTATTCGTTTACATATCTAATATCTATGTAAAATATTGTATTGAATGTGAATTATGTTTCTTATATTACGTTTTAATAGCTATCTTATTGTAAATTCTAAATGTGATTGGTTAGGTATAATAATTTCATTGATATAGATGCTTAATTAACAGCAGACCTAAACAACTACCTTGCGTCACTATCTAGTATAACAAATAAAGCTATCATTATCAATTATGCAATACACATCGTTCCGGTAGTGCGTGAGATCGTCCAGGAATTTCTGGGAACTGTCGTTGTGGACCTTCGTGAAGACTGCTGGGAGAGGAGTGGCCCCGGATTCGTCCGAGAGGGATATGTAGTAATCAGCCTGATGAATGGATTTAACATATAAAAGAAGCAAAAAATTGTAAACATTATTCTAAGTACACTTACACATTACCAAGTGGAATTCAAACACTCTTTATGTCCAAGTTTTTTTTTGAGTAGTAGCGCTTTTTGAATTATCTGCGATCTGGTTTTAAAGGTATCACTTACCATCAGATGACCTTCACGTACTGACGTAAACGTCGTCATCATCATCTCAGCCCATTAACGTCCCACTACTGAGAACGGTGCTCATGTCACGAACCGTGGTGAGGGGGATACAATACTCGATTGAACGTGATCACGCAGACCAAGTTAGGATTTGTGGAGTCAGGTGTGTGTTGTCCTGCTGTTTGAATCCCAATGGGGCCTCCAACATGCCTTAACATTACCACATATAGTAATAACTGGGACCAACGGCTTCATGTCCCTTTAGATCAATGTCAAAAGACGCACTGGTCCCAGACCTAATTCAGGCACTGGCCTCTGTGAGTTTTGCTTTACCTAGTGCCACAGAGTACAAGTATAAATTTACATGTATACAGTCCGTCTTAAGACAAACCTTGACAAATTCTGACAAAGAACCCATTTGCTTTTATTTCTTTATTATGATACCGCTTATATCTCTTTCATTGTTGCTAAAAATATATCGAATTTCCATTTTGTGTGTGAATATTTGACGAATATAAATGATCATGTTGATCTTAAAGACAATAAAGTATATTTAATATTTTAAGTAGGTTTGTTTGTTACCCGTATGTTCCACAGTACGAACAGCACTCGATTTTTTTTAGATCACATCGACTGCTTACCACGAAGCAGAATTTGGTAGTTATGAGGTTTCTCAATACAGAAAAACTGTCAATAAAATCCAACCAAGCAAAGCACGATCAGACGAAGTATGTGAATGTTAAGGACACCTTCACAGGTACACATTTGCACTTGTTGACTTTGGTGCAACTTCCTGTAATACTTACTCTTGCCCAATCAGGATGCGAATAAATATACCTTCTGCAACCTTTGTGGATAACAAATCAATGAAATGGAAAATTATATAGATAGCTTAGTATACATTTTAAATGTTTCCTCATAAAGTGGTCTATAGTTTCTCTTATGCCCAACTCAAGGGCTCAGTCAAGTGCGAATTTCACTCAGACACTGGTTTATATAACATTTGCAAGACCTCGCTCTGAAAGCACTTAATTTTTAATATACCAGCGTACATTTTAGGAATGGACATTGTTACTGTGCATTGTAAAACAAACATCTAATGACCTCCTCCCGCTGTGGGTGGAGCGGGAGAGTGTGTCAGATTTTTACTGACTAAAACTGATTGACTGCCTGCTACGTCCAGAGGCCGCGGTGTAAAATAATAGCTAGGATCAACACTACTAGACTACACTACAAGCGGTAGTGTGGTCGTGTACCGATATAGGAAGTAGTTTCTATTACGATCCGACTATTTTGAAAAACGCTATTCTGATACTGCGCTATTCCGATACTGTGCAGTATTCGGACAATATCAAGAAAGAATTACCGATTTACTAAAGCAGAAATAGCTTTGACCAACAATATACAGAATTTCTACAATTTGCACTGAACTTAGAAAAATGTAATTAGATAATTTCCTAGTATTTTCACACTTTTGACGAAGCAATGAGTGCATTTAGTTTTATACCACCATCTATTTGGCCAAAATTCTTGTTAATATTCAATTATGATTTTTACTTTATTTATTTCGATCAATTTACAAAAAAAATTGATTTTTTCGATCGATAACCTGACTAGGCCTCATCTTCATGTATAAGTTTTTTTGTTAGAATGATGGACCAATTGATATTAATTCTTTTACATACTTCTCGTGTATATATATTTTTAGCAATAAGCGTAGGAGAAGGTAATTTATTAGAAAAAGATGTATCACCTGATCAGGCCCCATCATGTGCGTCTGCCTTTTCGTGTACCCCCTGCTCGCCCTCTCTTTCTTCTCGTCCTCCCAGTGCTGGATCATCTGCTCGGAAGTCGGCAGGCTGAAGTGCCCATTCATTGAACGCACGTAGTATCGAACCTGGAGGACAATGATTTTCAATAATTTCACTTAGTGGAAAACGCCCGCAAATGCGATGACTTATAAATAAGAAATGCAAAGAAACTATTTTAGAATTTTCTGGAATGCTCTACTGAGAAATAGTACCTTGAACTTAATTGTCTGCGGACTTATTAACGAGTCAAGTGGACCACAAAACACGGCTTAGAACATTTTATAATATATGAGTTCAGAAGTCGTTTTTAACGATACAAATTTGCTAATTTATCATCATTTTGTTCATTGTAATCGGTACAGTGGTTTAGTTAGATATGAATGTGTATCAAACAAATTTACTTTCGTATTTATGTCATCATATTAGCCTTATAAATTTCGATGCTGAACATTGGCCTCCCCAATAGATTATATAATATTGGGGGTATTTCCCCATAATCACTACGGGCGGGTTGGTGATCGCAGTTCCAGCCAGTACGCAGAATGAAACTGCTGCACATCATCCGGTAGAATTTCTCAACGTCGCCTCTAACGACTCCCAGTGAGATGAGAGGGGGTGGCACTATTCTAGGCCGGTTCTACACGACATGGTATTTATAACTTAAACTTTATTTGTATTATTACTCATAACATATAAAAATGAATCTTAGGAGCCCAAGCTAACTTCAACTGCAAGTGGTGGGGCCGATAAACAGACTAGCATCTGGCAAACATAAAAGTTCCCAGTAAGCGGCAACAGGCTCTCCACCTATTGCGTGTGAACAACAATATAATAGGACAAGTATGGGCGTATAATATGCCTCTCCTTGCCACTTCGGGGAAACAGGCGTGAAATGACTTAATTGATGCTATGTACCTGTAAATCGAACATGGAGAAGGCGCAGACGTAGTAAGGCACGCCGATGAAGCACATTGATGGATGGTGTACGTTTACAAGGTGCTTGTACAGGGGCTCCACGCAGTTTTCATCCACTCCCACGCCGCACGACTCGTGGAGGAACGGAAAGTTGTACAAATACCCTGGGGAACAGTTCGGAGTCAGCAAAACAGAATATTTTTACAAGTACATTTACATAATTTATATTATACGGTTAAAAAAAAGTTTCTACATAGTTATTTGTGTGAGAGTCAACGCCTATGCTTATAATATCGTCATTATCTGCGTCAATTGATTTCATCTCTGTGATGTTCAATAAAACACAGTAATTAGGTAAATACGTGTATTGAGCTTTGTAGCAACAACCAAAGTAAAAGTGAAAACATTATGAACTACCTCCATACTACACTAACATTATTAACTAAGAATGTTTAGCAAGTACCCTCAACTTCCATACACAACAATCTCATTGCCAATTTACCAAAGTCAAAATGACTCGTGAATACTGTTATATTAGGTTCAAACTTACCAGATGCATAATGTAACGACTAAATTGTTTGTTCTAATTAAATTGAGCCATTGAATACAAGAAGATCTTCTATTATAAGACTAAAAGTGGTGGTAGTAAATTTAGCAGAAACAACTGTTTGGTAAGTCGCGTCGTGGAATAACAGACCTTCAAAGTAAGTCAAATCTATTTACACTAGTGAGCAAACACTGGGCCCTAAGCTTAAGACCAGAATAATACAAGAATGATGGATGAATGTTAGGGATGTCTTTGCCTGGTCTCTAAGCAAACAGACACCATAAACAAATATCAGAGTCTTTATAAAATACGTACCAGTGCACAAAAATATGACATCAATCTCCTCTTCAGTCCCGTCTTGGAAGTAGGCAGTGCTGCCCTCAAGTCTTTGCACGTCTGGTTTCTGCACCAGGTTATCTGGGAAAATGGTCTTCGGCGGCTCCCTAAGATGGTGGCTGAGGATCACTTTGGGGCTGACGGTGGTAATCTCCAACGCGATGTCCATGCCTGAAGGGCCGGCACCGACCACCAAGACCCGTTTGCCAGTGAAGATGTCTGGTACACGGTAGTCGTGGCTGTGCATCACATCACCTGGATTAGGAGAGAAATTGAGTTAGTATTATAATCTTAGAGGAAATCTTACCAGCGTTCTTGGCACCGTACCTATGGGCCCACAGTTGGAAGACATCTTTTATTTGCAGTTTTAAAATAAGGTAAGTAGTTTGTTTAAGTTGTTTAGCTGTTCCCTTGTTTATCTTAGCCTATTATAACTTACTTACACTACAAAAATGTCAGTCCTCCTTTCACAAGCAAAGGTGAAAGGGTATTATTGGGTCAAACTCCACCACGCACACCAAGTGCTGATTAGCGTAGATAGGTGAACTGCTTCTTGATTTTTTTAAGTCGCTTATTGACTGGACTACTTTATTACTACATTATTACAGTGAAACCTGGATCAAAGAATGTGTCATAGAAATCTAAATAACAATACACTGGCAATGGTGTTTGCCCCCTCAATGTATCTGTTCTGAAACTGCATGTCGCCAATATATAAATGTGTCACTAGAGTGACTTATCGTACGTTACTTACGCTAGTGCTCGGCTGTACAATGAAAAGTTGGAGAATAACGTTGTCATTCACTATGGATAACAGTTTTTTATCGGATTTAGTACATTGGTTTTTGTAGATTTGTCAAATTGTTTTACTACTAAGTACGTTTTCTTGTAACTGGCGGGAGAAAAAACTAACCTTGACGATTTTCTTGCCCTTCTTTTACGATCAAGCTCCCGACCGCAGTGAATGGGCGCGCTAGTTTTTAAGTTTTGACGTTCATAAGAGCTCTTTTGAGCCAAACTTGAATATATTTTTTTGAATTGATTTTTTGCAGTGCCGTACGATTCAGATATGACGAACGCAAACGGCAATGTATTCAAAATTTTCTGCTTTACGGTGAGCGACTAAACGGAAAATTTTGCACTAGTGCCATACAATACATCAGAGCGCCAGCGATTTAGCGAGCACAGCACTTTTTGCGTTATTTTTTAAGAATTCTATTGTATGTGTCTTTTGAAGATCGGAAGCGTCGATATCAAATGCCACACAAACGGTTATTTATCCTAGTAATGACTTTTCTGAACGCTTTTCTATTTTTGCGATAGTTTCCGATAACCCTTGATGTGTACTTTAGAGCAGCCCTTTTACGTCCCACAACTCAGCACGGTCCTCCTTTTACGAACCAAGCTGAGAGGGTGATGGGATATACTCCACGCAGATCCAGTGTGGATTGGCGGAGTATATAATTGTGCAGTCTCAATAAGAATTACCTATCTGGTGAAAGAACAAGTTGACGAGTTTTTTGCCTTACTCTTCTTCTCTACTCAAGATTTTGCCCGCGGCGAGTAAACATACATACATAATACCACGCCTGTTTTCCCGAAGAGGTAGGCAGAGATCTGTATGCCTACATTTCGCCAATTATATAGTTGGTCCCACGTAATAGATGGCGAGACTATTGCCGCTTATCGGGAACTGTTGTGTTCGCCAGAGCCTCGTCCGTTGATCGACAGGTGCACCACTTGCAGGTGAGGTTAGTTTGGGCGTCTTAGATCTTGGTAGGATCCTTATTCAACCTCTATAAAAAAATCCTATCACTAGCTAACCTTCAAACTCCTTCAGCCCCTTGATGTTAGGTATGAAAGGCGTGTTGTAGTGACCATTGCAGACGAATATGTACTCGTACTCCCGAGTCTGCGAGTGGCCGGTCTTCAGGTCCTTGAAGCTCACCTCCCACAGCTCTCCTGAGGATGTTTCCTTCGGCTTTATGAGCTGCACGTGCTGGTGGAACTGGAATATAGACAATAATGTGATAGAGAATCTTATTTTCTTCTTTTAAGAGTGAATAGACGGTACAATCTTGTGTAAAGGGAAAAGTTTATTTTGCAAAAAATACCCATCATTTTGTCGCCACAAATTGGAGTGCATATATTTTATTTAGATAAATCAAGAGCCCATTAGGGAGTCAGTGCCCTGGGTTGATTATTCAAACATACAGATTCACACAATAATAATAATGCCTTTTATTCAAATCACTTAGTACAATGCACAGATTGAAACTAATATTTGTTGCTTGGTTATCTTTCCTAGATCTGTTTGCTAGTCGGCAAAAGCCTTTTTTTTTTATTATCGTCGGTAAAAAAAAAAAGCTGTTTACGCACTGTCTCTCGGCCAAAGGGGAGATCGGGAGGGGGTGTGGAGCTCACTGCGACAGACGCGACCACCACAGTCCACCCACTAAAAAACTTCCGACGACGCCTACCGCTGTTGAAAAGGGGCGAGGCACCAGTGCCTGGGTTTGTAGCTTCTGGTACCCCGCCCGCGGCCAACGTCCCCCGGTTCAGAACCGGGGGACCTCTTCAGGGAGGCGCGATGTCATGCGCCCCCCTACCTCTATGTGCGGCCTTGGCGTAACTGGCCGACTTCTGGGGGGTCTATGGCTAAACGGAAGGGACCCCCTGCCCCCGCCGCCTAAGACCCCCCGGGCGCGAGTCGGCAAAGGCCTCATCCAACCTTTTCCATTCCTTTCTTTCTTGAGCCACTCTGTTCCATGTGACTCCTGCCACTTGTCTAACGTCATCGTTCCACTTTTTCTGTTGTCGGCCCCTCTTTATTTTGCCTTCCCGTGGGTACCACCATGTCACCCTTTTGCTCCATTTATCGTGTCCTCTTTAGTAAGAGGTACCTAATTATTAATTTATTATTTGTTTTATGTTTATTTATTTTGTTTTCAATTATTATTGTACATCACGATGTACCTTTCTGTGTTCTTAACTTTTCTGTCCATTTAAGGTTGCCTGGAAGAAATTGCTTTAAGCGATAAGGCCGCCCATTGTATATGCCTACCTGTTTAATTTTATTTGTTTTTATGTGTAATCCTTGTTATGGTGTACAATAAAGAGTAAATTATTATTATTACCTAGTAAAATTATATGTTTAGATAGATAGATAGATAAAACATAAACGTTTTAATAATACAAGTTATATAAATATATATCCCACAAAACCGTTTGACTGGTTTTTCTGTCTCAGTCTCTTTCATACTATTTTATACATTACAACTAATTTTATATATAAATAACTTACAATTTTTCACTTAAACCAATATACCTAGTGTTTTTTTAAAATTGTTTTGTACTTATTTTTGTTTGTTTCCATTATAATGGCTTCAGGTATACTATTTAAAAGGTATGGAAGCCGTTTTTTTATAGTTCTGTCACCATAATTATTATATACTCTGGGTACATTGAGTTTACCGGCAGTCATTGAGCGAGTATGAATAGTGTTGTCGACGCAAGTTAGACCATGCTCCCGACTGTTATGGTTGTTAACTGCTAGCAAATATTTATACTGTAATCTATGTGGTAGAATATTACATATTTTGAATAATCTATTGTAGTCGCTTTTACTTTTATCTTTGGTTTTTTTACTTACTAATAATTTTAAGAAACGTATTTGTAGTGATTCTAGTTTCATTATGTATCTCGGCGAACTCTTTTATTAGGTTATCAAAATCGATATTTTCGATATTTCGCCTACAAATGACTATGTAATTAACTAAAATGTTAAAAAATAGACAGATAATGTGTTTTGTTGGGGATTCCCCGAAAGATGAACATCCATCATCGAAATATGATCTATTCTAATTATTTTAACCTAAGTTTATAAATGCCAAATGCCGCATGCCTTTATATCTGGCGCTCTGGGCCGCTTGTTGATAAAAAGGCGGGGCCCAGTATCTGGGTTGCTGGTCTGACACCCCGCCTGTGGCCAACGTCCCCCGGACCGAAACCGGGAGGACCTCCTCAGAGAGACGCATGGGGACGCCCCTCCTACCTCCTTGTGCGACCATAGCGTGTGTGGCCGACTTCCCGGAGGGTCCATGGCTAGACAGCTGGGGTCCCCTTCCCCCGCTGCCTAAGACCCTCCTGGCCTACCCGCAGCGCTCTCTATAGATCCCTCTTAGTTTCCCCCCCCGGTAGTCAGTACTAAAGGCACCCAGAGTCGCCAACCTCTGGGTGTTTCCTTTTCCCGGCCTAAAAGAGATACTCAGCCCCCCCACCACGACAAGGTGGAGACCAGTCGGGGGGAGGGGGGTCACAACCGCGCCCTACCTTAACTACGCTACTGTCAGGGCCTTATCATATCCAGAATGCTGGTTTAACTAGATATAAGTTTTTTGCTCTTAAATATGGACTTATTGGTTTAGAGTATTTGCCAGTATCAAATAATATAATTAATAATAACATGAATGTTTGTTCTGGTCTGGGTGTTTTCGTATGTATATTAAGTATGTATTTACAAAAAAAAAGTATTTATGTATGTTTATCCGATTTAGTATCCATTACACAAGTTTCGTAATGATACTTATCTTGGAACTAAATAATTGGTGTGATTGTAAGAAAATATTTATTTATTTATTATATGCCTTTGCCTACCCCTTCGAAATAAGCACGGTACAAAGCGCATCCACTTATGACGGCCTTCTAAAATATAAAGTTGTTTTACATAATTATTGTTATAAAGCTTACTTTGATGTGCGGAGTGACCCCGTGCGTGTCGGAGTAAAGCTGCAGGAACGCCAGCATGTCCTTGGCTGGAAGGTAGGACTTCTCGCTGTCCGGCACGGGGAAGTCCGGGAATCCCATTATCTCCTTAGGTAGGTTGGTCCTATAACAACATTGTTCCATATCATCATTGACTCACACACAGATTACCTTAGATTTTAGTTAATATTGCTATTGCATTCCAATCATCATCATCGCAGCCATATTATAATAATAATAATAATAACAACGTTTTGGTGGACCAATCAGAGCGCTGGGCAATTGTTGTTGACATCACAGTTCCACATGACAAAAATCTCGTGAAGGCCGAAAAGGAAAAATTTTCTACATATCTGGACTTGGCCCATGAGATTTCTGCCATGTGGGATGTGGACTCAGCGACGATTGTTATGATAGTGGTTACTGTCAACGGGTTTATAGCGGAAGAGCTTCGACCAATATCTTAAGAAGCTCAAGCTAGGTAGCTGGGTTAAGGGTCAGATACAAAAGGCAGTGCTTCTCGATACGGCGCGCATTGTCAGGTTTCTTGATATGGTTATTTAGTTACAATAAAAACATTTTCTTTTTTCATTCATTTTCATCTTCTTCATCATCTTAAAATTAAAATTAAAAATTCATTTATTCAAGTTTGGCTCAATAGAGCTCTTATGAATGTCATACTTATAAACTAACGCGCCCATTCACTGCGGGCGGGAGCTTGATCGTAAAAGAACGGGCAAGAAAATCGTCAAGGTTGGTTTTTTCTCCCGCCAGTTACAATTAAAATACATAATATTAAAACAATAGTGTTCTGCAGTCACAAGATTTGAAAAAAAAAAGGGAGACAGAACTCTTTTTTTACCAATATTAACATAATTACGGATAAACATAGTAGACATGAGCAAACGCGTTACGCTCAACCATATTTTAGGAAGCGCAACGATCCGACGCATGACGCTACCACCGCGGAAACATATAAGTGAGCGTGATATACTCAAGCTGGATAAAAGGATTTAAGTAAAAATAACATTAATATTAGAAGACTGAATTATTTTAAATGTGCTGCAAACCACAATTTTGTTATTGTAAAGTGGTATACCATATGGTATCAGTTAAGCTATGCAGCCATCAAAACAATTTCCAAGAAATCGTATATAAGCAGTCTTAATTAAAAATTAAAATTATAAAATTACATAGACAATGTATGTAAGTAATCGTTATATTGTAAAGAGGGCCGCAGAACACAACTTTTATCATTGTAAATGTTACATCCAAGCGTTTTTGTCATTAACGTAATCATTAACCGTGTAATACCCTTTCTTGGTAAGTGATGTCTTAACGGTTTGCTTAAACTTTTCAAAAGGCAAATCTAAAATATCTTTTGGAATTTTGTTATAATATTGTATACCCTGCCCCATAAACGATTTGCGAATTTTATGCAGGCGTAAAAATGGATTTAATAATTTATTTTTATTTCTAGTATTAAAACTGTGATCATCACAGCGCCTGTTATAGGGATCTATGTTTCGTTTTATAAATATTATACTACGAGCTGACCCGGCAAACTTTGTTCCGCCTTAATGGCAATAAATAAGCAGATTGTGTTTTTATTTTATTGGAAAAATTACAAAAAAATTAAATACCTACATTAATCATTCATTATTATTTCTGTATTTTAATACAAAGTTGCTCTTCACTTAAGTACTTTGTGATATACGACATTTTTTGTTTTATTATTATTTATTGAGAAGCACGAAGTCGAGCCATACTATTCCGGCGATGTTCACGTGCAATTTCTTGTTCTTCTTGAGTCCTTTCATTTCCAGTATTTCGTATTCTTCTTGCATTACGGCTTTGTCGGGAAAGATTCGATAGTCTTGTTCGCGGCATTATTAATTAAACTTCACTTCACTTCAATTCACCTAAAAAATTATTTCAAAACTCATATTCACATTCCCGCCAAGAAGTCAGAAATAGTTTGAATATTGATTTCTTACAAATATCAAATTGTCATCCATACGTCATTATATAGCTGTCATTTGCTTTTTGTTATTCCAAGTCTGATTCTTTTTTGTTATATCACGTTTTATAGTGACTGACGTTTCATGTCAAGTCACACGGGAACGCTGTCGAACGGGATAAAAAGTATTCTATGTCCGTCTCCTGGCTCTAAGCTACCTCCCTACCAATTTTCATCCAAATCTGTTCTGCCGTTCTTCAGTTATAAGTGCTGTAACTAACATGACTTTCTTTTATATATATAGATTATAAATGTATTGAGAGGCAACAGTCAAGATATCTATTTCTTTAAACTTTTCTCTAAGAGTTGTCCGTGAGCTTAGTCCGTAAATAGATCTTACAGCCCGTTTCTGTAAAATAAAAATTGTTTCTATATCTCAATTTAAGTTTAATTATTTTGGCGTATTAGTATCTAATATTAAAAATAAAAAGTGAATAGCATTTAGTCAACTATAATGTGATGACCCAAAAATTGTTTGTGTATGAATTAGTTTCGAATGTTGATTTAATGTAGGTTTGTTTGTAAATAAAAATAAGCTTTGCGTAATTGTTTTACGAATTAATTAAATTATATGAGTGTCTGTTTTGAGTACATCTTTGTAATGGAGAACGGAGATATCTAACACAAGTATTTACTTAAAAGAATCTCCAATAATAACTCAGAAATTGTTAAAATAAGATACTCAATAAATAATTTAGTTTTTTTATAGTATCCAAAAACAATTTAAAAAAACATTTGCTCCAACTGTAAAATAAGAGCTACATCATAAAGGAATTTCATCGTATCCTAGCATTATCCCGGTTGTCCCAGAGTTATTTATGCCTAAGCGGGCGGGGTACCAGAAACTACAAACCCAGGCACTGGTGCCTCACCCCTTTTTAACAGCGGTGGGCGTCGTCGGAAGGTTTTTAGTGGGTAAGACTGCGGTGGTCGCGTCTGCCGCAGTGAGCCCCACACCCCCTCCCGGTCTCTCCCTTTGGCCGGGAGACAGTGCGTAAGCAGCATTTTATTATCGACAATAAAAAAAAAAAATAAAGACTTATGCCCAGGGCATGGGGTCTGCTCACTGGTTTAGCCAGATTTGAACTGAGGTGAACTGAACTGATATTGAGGTGAACTATAGTTATTCCTTGGAGCGACTGCCGTCTGACCTCTACAACCTAAAGGGAAACATTATTGATTTGTTATATCAGTTTTCAGAATATTAGAAGGCTTCCTAATAACGACTGCCATAGATGTTCATGACAGCCTGAACCACAACGGCTTAACGTGCTTTCCGAGGCACAGAGAAAGCGATAATAACGCATATAACTTTGAAAGGTGCGCCACTAGGTTTTGAACCCTCTGAATCAGAAATAAAAATTAAAAGTTAATCTTTATCATGTGATAATTCCAATGTAGGACTTCTTGGCGGGAAACTGAAGTGTCATGTCTGCAGTTTTGTTTTATTTTCTAAAATTTGTGATATTTTGAACATTAATGTGTAATAACGGTGGATTATTAACCGTTAAGTGTTTGTGAACATACATGAGTGTTGGTAAATGAAACAAAACAGTGCAACATCACTTTTCATATTTTCTCTCAAGGAGTCCATGTGAGATCTCAGTATAGTCCCACATCTTTACTGAGGACTCAAGGGGCTTAGGGGAGGGTACCTCATTTACCATTTATCATCTTTATCACCACTCATTCTCATTTACTATGAATTTTATTTTATTAATATATCTCTAACTTGACACTGGCTAAATGTGCAAACCGCACGAAGCTATTATTTAAAAGAAGAAGAAGAATTCCAATGTATGCCCAACTATGCGTCTGCTGTTAAATATTCTGTTATTTGCTACAACTGTAAAACAAAAGCTAAATGATGGAACATACAAAATGTCCTTATTATTCTTAATCAATTATAATTATTTAATCGTTTCAGATGCACAATAAACTGGTGACCCTGAATTTAATTCCCGCTATCAATCAAGTAATGAACCAATAACAAATATGACAATAACAGACGGGCCTGGAATGGAATGTTTTTCATTTCCGTCATCGTGACCTTTCATCACTTATTTTGATAGTAAATAAGTTATAAATTAATTATTTATCGCAAACGAATATCTATTATTGTAAACGGTACCTTGAACGACCTGATATCTTGTTTTCATGTTATTTTATGAAAGGGAAACGTCTAGACAGCTACTGAGGGGTCAATTTTTTTAAGTGGGAATCGAACCCACGACCTCAGGAGTGGAGTGCGTGTATACTCGCCAATACCCCATATTAGGCGTTATATAACATTGTTAGTTTCATTAATTATTTCATTATTTAATTATTTAATTAATTTATAATATTAATAACTAGCAGCCCGCGGTTCCGGCTTCGCTCAGATATTCGACTTTTACAGCTGTAGTTATGAAAATAGAAACTCCTTCCAATTCAAAGTGATAATAATAAAATGAATCACATACATTAAATTTTAAAAATCCGTGCCGCACTGAAAATTTTATAATTCGACACAACCATCAACGTTGTCTGCCCTCACGTGTTGCCCGTTCGGGTCGCGCACCTCAACATGAGCCCACCCCCACCACCGCCGACGCCGCCGCCGCGCGCCGCCACTCGCCGCCACTGTCGTGCTATGCGGACCGACTGACTGACACAACGACGGAACGCAGCCGCCGCCGCCGCCATCTCTGCCCTCGGCATTGTAAATGCATCTTGTGTATTAATATTAACATAAAAGTGTTATGATATGTATATATTCGGAATCCTCATTTCATCAGCTTTAATTTGATATCCATTTTGTTTTATGTTTATTGGTCTATGTCGGTAGGAACGTCGAGTAATTGAAAAATAAGATATTTCGTAAATTAAACTTGAACACCACTAAAATCGTTATTGTGGCTAAACCTTAAAGGATAGACATATGCTATCGCAGACTTTTTTATAGAACTTTTTGAGAAGAATAATTCCCCCATACATTGTTATTCCGTATTTTGAGTTATTTCAGCAGCGCACGCAATGCAAGCCTCCAAAAAGCTCGTTTTTCTTCCGTCCGTCTGATAACTGTTACGATTACTCTAATAATTTCTTAAGTAGGTACACCTAAATTATACACCTATAGAATCCCTGGAATGTCTTCTTTCCATTATTGAAAACCGCATAGCTATTGATATAGTAGTTTTTGAGATCCTAGGTAACAAACACATTTTGGGCGCCCTTCGCAACTTCATTTTATACTATGTATATTAATAATTATATATTTATATTATACGTATGGTAACAAAATAATGCTATTATATATTTGACGACCTATATGGCGTGGAGGTCAGTATACACTTCACTCCAGAGGTCGTGTGGGTTCGATTCCGACACAGGACGAATCTTCGTGTGCATGAACATGAATATTTGTTCTGGTCTGGGTGTTTTCCCATATATATTAAGTATGTATTTACAAAAAAAAAGTATTTAAGTATGTTTATCCGTTGTTTAGTATCCATAACACAATTTCTTAATGATACTTATCTTGGAACTAAATAATTGGTGGAATTGTCAGAAAATATTTATTTATTATTATCTCTGCTTAGTTCTAACAGTTTATAGAGTCTCACATGATGTTATCCACAGATTTTTCATCCATTTCTATAAAAATATTGTGCTTTTAGGTATATGCATATTAAAACGCAAACAAACTGACCTTCGCGTAATGTTTATATAATTGTAAAGGTTGGGCTGAATCTATAATTACCTACAAGTGTTGCAAAATACTCGAAAACTTTTAACTCTTTAAAAATACTGTATTAGTGCAGAAGGCAAGAAAAACAACTTAAACTACCAAGAACATCATCAGGCAGTTATGTCAATCAAACCACAATTGCCACAGAAGCAAATCGTTTGAAAGGAAATTATTACTCATCTACAAATAAATATGATTAAACTGCCTACCTATTAAATTTTAAACCTGCTCTCCCGAAATAAAACACAACATATTACATACATACATCATCTCAGCCATCCGACGTCCACTGCTGAACATAAGCCTCCCCAATAGATTTCCACATTGAGCGATCCTGAGTCGCCTGCATCCATCGGCCTCCCGCCGCCCTGACCAGATCATCGGTCCATCGCGTGGGAGGCCGTCCTCTACTACGTTTACCGGTTCGCGGTCGCCATTGCAGAACCTTGACGCCCCATCGGTCGTCGGTTCTTCGAGCTATGTGCCCCGCCCATTGCCACTTCAGCCTGCAAACTCGCCTCGCTATGTCGGTCACTCCAGTCCTCCTACGGATTTCCTCATTTCTGATTCGATCACGTAGGGACACTCCGAGCATAGCTCTCTCCATTGCACGCTGAGCGACTTTGAGCTTTCTAATGAGGCCCATAGTCAGGCACCAAGTCTCAGTACCGTACGTCATCTCTGGCAAAACACACTGGTTAAAGACTTTCGTCTACATACATACATATTAAACAAAACATAGTATTTTAGTGAGATAAAACTAATATGTGATTCGATGCGACACATTGCTTCAGTTCTTTAGTAGAATTAATTCAATGGAAATTGATGCTTTGTAAAGTCTACCAAAATTAATCTATAAATAATCTATATATCATCTAGTTTTAATTTTATGTACACATAAAAATATTCGATCACTTTCATTCTTGGCACACCCCTTGCACGTGTCCAATACTGAAATTAAACTCTTACAATGTTGCATTTGACATTCATTATTATATTTTATCAGCTTACGATAATGATTGCAGTCAGTACTACTGTAGTAAATAAAATTTTATAAAAAGTTGCTGTAGTACTGATAAAAACGAATCAGTTTCTTCTAGTTAAAAATGCCATCTGATTAATGATGCAACGAAAATTCGGCAACTTTACGGTGTTCGGCCGAATACTAGACTGCCTTCGGTGGAATACCGAATACTTACATACGAATGAAAGTAAAAGTGCATTTACAATGAGTTATATTGAGTTAAATGTAAATAAACGTATTAAGTACAATTTTTAAAAGATAAATATTTTAAAAGATAAAAAGCTTTCCATAAAAGGCAGAGTTTAAAACTATAGTAAAACATTGGTTACATTTAACTTGTAAAAAACGTAGTTTTAATGAGAAAATTTTGTTAATATTGAATGAATAAAATAACTAACTAACTAAATCAAAATCGGCTCAGTCGTTCAGAAGCTTTCTACTATTTATTTAATATTACAATGTATGTTAACAGATCAAGTCCAACATACCCACAAATCACAATCATTACATAAACTAATAATTATTAAAAATGAAATAAAATATAACACATATGAAACTAACATATGGGACACAATAGGTATAGCCAACAAACCCAGATAAAAAAAAATAAGTCAAAGTTAGTAAATTATATAAATTCATGTCAAAAATACACAGGCTGTATACAATACGTGAATATTAGGATGTCGTTCTAGACATGCTGATATAAGTACTTATGCAATTTTGTGCACATTTTCCTTGTATGAGTTTAATCAATATTTGCTTACATAAATAGTCTCTCACTGTAGTAGTGCCAAATGAAAGTGAGCAGTTTCACCAAGTATTGGCAGCCAATTGACAAGGAAAATACGATGAAGATATGGCTTCGGCATCAGTTCACTATATTTCTTTTCTCGATACAATCTAGTGTATTGCCAAATGAAAGTGAGCTATTTCTCTAACGTTTGGCAGGCAAATTATTCAAGGGGAAAATACAAAAAAGAGAGCTAAGCAACTGTACTTTAATTCTTGACTATGCATTGTTGTGTTAAATATGAGCGTGGCTGTTGTTGTTTGCGGCTTCAAATTCAGTTTTATTGAACGGAGTGTTATATTTTATTATGTAAGATAACACAGGTGGGTGTTTTGACGATCTTTTAATTTTAGTTTTAAGTGTTCTGCCGAAGATTTTATATTTTTTTCGTAATATGACAAAAATTCGATAGATACTTACACTGTGAGCTATCAGTGCATTAATGCGACGCATGCGTGTTATTTTTTATGGATATAAAATACGAAGTAAATAATGGCAAAGTTCGGCAGGCTGCCTTCACAAGTATAGTCAATCAGTTCACTATAGTCATGCATGCACAAGATTAGGATATTGTTTATCGCTGTACTTATTAAATGCTTTAAAGAACTTGTATTAAGTATAGACGAATGAAGCGCTCGTAACTTCGAGGGACTATGTGGTCAGAAACGATCACCGAAGTAAAGCAGAGTCAAAAGAGGTCAGCCCTTAGATGGGTGATAGTTTGAGTGGTACTTAATATTGATCATCTTCTTTATAAAGTCCACTGCTGAACATTAGCCTCCCCAATATATTACATTATATTGGGGGTATCTGCCCGTAATTACTACGCTGGGCAGGCGGGTTGGTGATCGTAGTTTAAGCCAGTTCGCAGGATGACGCTGTTGCCCCACATCCGTTAGGATTTCTCTTCGTCGACTCTTACGGCTCCCCGTGAGATGAGAGGGGGTGGCGCTATTCTAGTCCGACGCACGCCTTGGTCGCACAAGGTAGGGGAAGGGGGGGGGGAAGCAACTTCTGCGCCTCTCTGTGGAGGGTCCTCAGACTTCCAAGAGAGAAATTTTTAGTAAGTAGGACTGCTGGCCGCCGCGTCTACCGCAGAGAGCCCCAGACTCCCCTCGCAGTCCCCCATTGACCGAGAGGCAGTGCGTAAATGCTGCCGCAGACTCCCCTATCGGTCCCCCTTTAGCCGGGAGGCTGTGCGTAAATGCATTTTGTTACCAACGTAAAAAAAACAATGTTACATTCAAGTTTTGTTCTGTGAGTCAACTTAAAAACTTAGTTGTGGGGAGGAACTTGAGAAGAGAAGAAATAAGTTAGATACTGGTCAAGTTTTGTAATTCCCTCCTAAGAACATGAAACCAACCGGGCGGAGCCGCGGGTAGAAGCTAGTATTAAATGTATAAGTAAGTAAGAATGCGTTATCTATATGAGAGACCGGGTATAGTTCACACCGACCCTAGTTACGGCGGTTTGTACCAGTTAAAAGTAAAGTTAGCTAACGATATAAAATCAATGTTGGCTAATTAGAATTCGTATTATGACTGTCTATGAATGCAAGTGATGGATTAAAAATATCTTAGTAACAATTCCCGCGCTACTATAATTTCCCGAAAAATCGAGAAACTATTTAACACGACACGTGTTTCGCCCTTACACAGGGCATCTTCAGGTAAGATAGGAGCCTCAGAACAACGATGTCTTCACGACCAACGCTGAAACGAGAGCACACTTGCTTACAATGGATTTCCGCAAAGTAACGCCTGAATCAATAAATAATTGTCTATTATGTATTATTATGGGTAATATTAATCACTTATTTGGTCTTGATTAGTTTGAGAAGCTCTTTTTTATCATCATCTCACACACTAAATTAAATGTACAGTATGACCAATGAGAAAGAATATAAATGGTCATTGACCTTATTAAACACTTCCATAGTCGTTTTTATGAAAACTATTCGATATAGTAAGCATTTGTAACTCTTCGATTCTAGGTGGTCGGAAACGATCACCGAAGTACAGCAAAGTTTATAGAGCCCAGTCCTTGGATTGGTGACCGATAATCTATAGTGGAGTATGATCAGAATTCTTTTCATCTCGGTTCGTGTGAGGACGCTCTGGCCAGAGTTCAGTAAAGAGAATCCTAATGGTAACGATTATTTTATTTTATTATATTTAGGACAACAAATAGTTACATAATATAGAATATTAAAAAGGCTAAAACTAAATTTGGTTCATTTCGTAACTAGAGACGTTATCCACGACAGAATGTTAAACATATTAAAGGTCAATTATAGACATATTGCTTAATCTAATAATAAATACCATGACCCTGTAAACAATATTTGACCCTGTAAATAAGATTTTACCCTAAAAATAAGATTTTACCCTAAAAATAATATTTTACCCTAAAAATAATATTTATGATTTGATTAGATGGTATGGATGGATGGCTAATGGTAACCTTGAGAGATAGTATAGTATTGTTTGCAACTAGGGATTCCACTAACCTTAAGCTCTTGTACATGCTGGTATGAATAGGCAGCCCAAAGTCATCGTAGCCGGTAGTCTCAGTGTAGACCCAGGTCCCGCCGAGCTGACCAGCCTGCTCCAGCACGTCCACCTGCCCCACGCTGGGCTCGATGAGGAGGTGCCTCGCCGCGCACAGACCGGCGGCCCCAGCGCCTATTACACATACGCGAACGCTGCTTGACATCTGAAATTAATGAAATGAGTTTTTTTATAAAGTTATACTTTTAAAACTAAAAAGTATCACCGCTGTGCCGGTCGGAGTGGGGGGGTTAGGTTTTTTCGTTACGGAATTTCTGGATTCGGTCTCCACGCTCAAGGCCCGCGATAGAAGCTATGCTATAGCTTAAACAACTAAAAATTACTACACTGAAATCACGATTTTAGATTCACATACATTAAAAAAAATAAAAAATAAGTGTAAGTGACTGACTGCGCCAATCCGCATTAACGCAAACACCAACTCTTTAATAAATTTTAAGCCAAAGTAGTATACTTGGGACCATTTTCACAGTAGGACCACTACACTCAATCACTTCAAAACAAAAGAAGAGTTCTTTAAATCAGTCCAATCCAATTGTTTTTTTTTTCTAAACTTATAAAACAACGTTTGCAGTTCAATGCCTTTCGTGTAACAATAATACGTTCAGGATGCTGTTGGGGCTGCCTCGGCATTGTTTGCTAAGTGACGTGTCGACTGCTTCTATACGACCTTACGGAAGCGGTGCGCATCTCTAGTGCAGGTTCCGGAACAGCCCCGATAGCATCTTGCAAATCGACGGTCCCTACGTATAAAACGACATGTCTAAAACTTAGGTTTACATCAGAGTGAAATGAAAGTTGAATTCGCTCTAGAATAAAAAAACTTTCAGCTAGAAATATAAGTATTATTTACGTAATGTATTATTATATTAACAATATTTTTTCTAGAGCGATTTCAACTTTCATTTCACTCTTCTGTAAACCTTAGTTATGTCTAACATGTCCTTTTATAAGTAGGGCTCATCGAAATGTTTGCGCATAGGTTTGACTGCCAGTATATGAACAATGGTTCTAAGGTTCATGTACTAACTAATGAACAAAAAGTCAAAATGGGTGTGAAGGGCTCCTACCTAGATCTGAGGTGCCCAAGCCAACCTCACCTGCAAGTGGTGCACCTGTCGATCAACGGACGACGCTCTGAATATAAAAGTTCCCGATAAGCGGCAATAGGCTCGCCACCTATTACGTGGGACCAACAACATAACTGGCGAAATGCGTATAATATGCCTCTATGTATTTATTTCTTTATTAATACACACGACAAATTACAATTTTGCGAATAAAAATCTTAAGAACTAAGGTACAGAATCTAGATTGTAATTTAAATTTGTGTGTAATAAGCAAAACAGGATAAAAGACGTGTTATATCAAATACAAGACTTATTATAAAGATCACTTAAGACTAAGATAATAGAAAAGTACTTGTACATATTATACTTAGTTAGTTAAATTTAGTGACATGGGTACATACTATAGTAAGGTAAGGTATGTACGGATTTTATTTTATTTTTGATGATAATTAGATAAAAGTCAAAAGTCAAAAATACTTTATTTCATAAACTATTACATAGTACTTGAAAACGTCAAAATTATAAAAAAATAACAAAAACAAATAAAATATAACTATACTAAAATCACGAAGCTTAGATTCACTTGCAACCAAATAATTTAAAAAAACAAAAAACATTTAAGTGCAAGCGAATCGAAGTGCCAGTTCCGAGCCACCGCTCTGTAAGAAGAACTGGCAAGAAACTCACAGGCTATGCTCTTTTAAATTATCGATTGGTTAGTAACAATCTTCATTTGTCTGTGACGCTATACAATGCAACATAATATAACAATATTCATGCTTTAAGTCATTCATATTAGAATAGCCTGTATGAAACGGCGGTTTAATCCCAAGCATTTTTATCAGCCATATAGTCTTTAATAGAATAATATCCCTTTGAAGACAGCTTGCGTTTTATTGTTAATTTAAATTTATTTAGGCTTAATTGCTGTATATTGCTTGGGATTTTATTATAGAATCGCACACATTGACCTTTAAAAGATTTGTTAATTTTTTGGAGCCTAGTGGCAGGTACAACTAGTTTATGCTTATTTCTTGTGTTTAGGTTATGTATATCACTTTTCTTACTCAATTTATCAAAATTTTTGTGTACATATACTAGGTTTTCATAAACAAACTGACCCGCCACTGTCAAAATACCAATTTCTTTAAATTTATCCCTTAGTGAATGTCTACATGGTAGATTATAAATTGCTCGTATGGCCCTCTTGTGCAGTACAAAAATATTTTGAATATCTGCTAATTTTTTTATCAATGTTTCATGAGGAACACAATAAAAAGCTTTGGACAGATCGCAAAAAATACCTAAAGCGTCCAAAGAATCTTCCCAAGCATCAAAAATATGTTTCAAAAGCTCAACACCTGCATCGGTTGTGGAGCGACCCTTAGTGAATCCAAATTGTTTTGAATGCATTAAGCCATTTTTATTAAAAAATCTTAACATTTGGTTGTAAATAAGTTTTTCAAAAATTTTACTAAAAGTAGGCAGCACTGAAATAGGTCTAAAATTAGTTGGGTCTGCTGTACTGCCCGATTTAAATAGTGGAATGATTTTACTATTTTTCATTAAATCTGGAAACGTGCCGCAATCTATACATTTATTAAATATTATAGCTAAACTGTGCGCCACCGAAACAATGATAGGTATGGTAACTACGATGGAATTGCCCCAGAGGTCTGCAGTCTTTTTAACATTAAGAGTATTAAATGTCTTAATTATATCTATGGGTGTTACATGATTAAACATAAACTCTTCTGTACAAATGTTTACATTATCTCTTAAAATAGCCTCCGCTAAAGTAGGCGAGGAATTTAAAGTTTTTGTAGTAGACACTGGAATATTAGTAAAGAAGTCTTCAAAAGCATTGGCAATATCTAAGTCAGATGTAAGCGTCTTGCTATCAATGTTGAGTTTAAACTTATTATTATAATTCTTATTTCTTCCCGTTTCACTATTAATAATATTCCATGTCATTTTAATCTTATCATCACTATTTTTAATTTTATAGCTCAAATAACAAGACTTTGCCGTATGACATGCTTTTCTAAATATTTTAGAATATTTCCTTACATAATTATGAAATTGTTCACTATTGTTAACATTTCTTTCGTCATACAGTTCATACAGTCTCTTTCTACTTTTATGTAGCCCAGGAGTAGCCCATTCACTAAAGGCAGCATTATCATTTACCTTAATCGTTTTGGGAGTAAATGTTGATTGAAAACTAATACAAAAGTCGCTAAAAAACATATTATATAAAATATTAGGGTCATTGCTTTTATCTACCATGGGTAAACTAAATGATAATAATTTATTGTTAAACCTCTCAAAACGATTATTGGTTTTTGGTATAAATGTTATTGTTCTTTTAGCCACAGTTTTATTTCTACAAAGCAAAGATATTTGTTGACCACAATGATCTGAATCTAATTGATTAATAATTTTTTTACTCTCATCACTCAGTATAATATCTGTAAATATGTTATCCAAGCAAGTGGCAGTAGTGGCTGTAATTCTTGTTGGCTCTAGAAACACATTTATCAAATTATATGATTTAAAAAGTGCTTTTATTCTTGTACATGCACTCGAACACTCTAGCAAATTAACATTAAAATCTCCACAAACAATAACATTTTTGTTAGCATTATAAACTTTTCCCAGCACTTCATCCATAATACTTTCAAATAAATCATATGAAGCTGATGGAGGTCTGTATACACTCAATACAACAAACCGCTCCATTTTGTTTGTTGTGTTTTGATACAATTGCTATCTATATGACTTTTAGTTGAAATAAATAAGTTCTATCCCATTCTATAAAAGGCGAACAAACATCCCTGTCGCCATATCGTCTTATATTCCGTCACCAGACTAAATACCTACTTGGAACAGTTAATTAAAACCGATTCTTATTATATTACCCCAGTATCAGTGACGGAGAGGTCAGATAAACAATGTTTAAGACACAATAACTTCACAGATTATACACTTATATCGCTGGCTACTTTTGTTAATAACTGATAGTCAAATTCGTGAGTTCATTGTTATGTTAGGTACAGTGTAATGAACTTTAGTTTTGACTAATTGTTGTTCCCATCGTAACAGGGAACGTAAGTAACTGGTCTTAGTTCCGAAAGTTGTAGTTTAAATTTACATACAGGGCAAAATGTTTATAATATTAATGGTAATGCAACTTATGCAGCTTTGTCTTGCTAGGATAGGTAGGTAGTCGTACAAAGACGTGGACACCGTATCAGTCAAATGTAACAGTCCGTCGAAAATTTTCGCTCTTGTAATTTTTGTGTTTGTAAATCATCATCGCTATGGTACTTAGGGCTCTTTTAATTTAGACTATTTTAGACGTTTGTTGTTGCTGCAGTACCGAAGCGGTACGGTAGTCCTACTGCTAGAGATGTTAAGAACAGGTTAAGAACAAGTTACAGGTCGCTGTTTGTTATTAATAGGTACTTAATACTGATTGTTTATATTATTATAATGTTTGATATTGTTTAAGCAAATGACTGATTTAGAAATAATGTTGTCATAAGAAAGAAAACTATTAAACTTTTAATTTTATAATGACATTTTTTTTATTATATAAAAAAAATTAACTTACAAAATATTTACTATCAATAATGACACAATTTAAAGAATATGACACAAAAAATGTATATTTGATAGTAATAATGACACATCTGATCCCAGGTGAAATTTAAATGAGTATTATTAAAATACTGTTTACAACTTATTATTTGTGAAACTGTTAAAGTAAGATGAATAGATGCGCAATAGAAAAAAAGGAGTGAAATAACCTTATCCTAAATATTTATTAAAAAATAAATTGTCAAACTTTTTTTTTCTTTTAAATAATGGCTTCGTGCGGCTAGCACATCTAGCCAGTGTCAAGTAAGTGATATATTAATAATATATAATTCATAGTAAATGAGAATGAGTGATGATAAAGATGACAAATGGTAAATGAGATACCCTCCCCCAAGCCCCTTGAGTCCTCAGTAAAGATGTGGGACTATACTGAGATCTCACATGGACTTTTTGAGAAAATATGAAAAGTGATGTTGCACTGCTTTGTTTCATTTACCAACACTCGTATATTCACAAACACTTAACGGTTAATAATCCACCGTTATTATTACACATTAATATTAGAAATATCACACATTTTAGGAAATAAAACAAAACTGCAGACATGACGCTTCAATTTCCCGCCAAGAAGCCCTTGTCAAACTTTCAAATCGCGTTTCCCAAAAGTTTTCGTGTTATATTTGTGTCATGCTTCTTGCAAATGAGCGATATTATACGCCCACATTTTGCCAATTTTATTGTTGGTCCCACGTAAAAGGTGGCGAACCTATTGCAGTTTACCGGGAATTTTTATGTTCGCCAGAGCCTCGTCCGTTGTACGGCAGGTGCACCACTCACAGGTAAGTTTGTCTTGGGCTCTTTAGATCTTGGTAGGATCCCTATACACCTCAGGGAAACATCATGCTATACATAAAACTTGCTTAAACTTCTATCGTCGGTTACTTGTCTGATTACACACAAAGGTACAGGGGCTCATTACAAAACAATATTTAAGGTTGTTCCAGGTTTAAATCTAGTGGTTATTCTGTTACCTCCTTGGCACCTTACGTTGAGCAGAATAGTGGGGTTTAGTCGGTAGTCCTGGCCACCACCGTCTCGGCCAGGGAGCCCGACATAACTTTGTGCTGTCCCCGCAGTGCAAAGTATGCGTAAATGCATTACCACTCAAAAAAAAGGTTTAAAACTAGTGCTGCTTGTCAAATACAATTGACAGCTTGAAACCTGTTTTAACTTTAGATCTCGTTTTGTAATAAGGCCCACAGTGTCTATCATTTATCTCAGGGTTTCTAAACAATGTTCTTAAGGCATGTTCACACTACACTTAATAACCGGCGTTGACTATGAGAATTTTAACGTAAGTAAATAAGTCGGAATTAGTCTGTTTTTCAAGTGTCATGTCTTCATACTGAGTAAACTTAATTTCTTTGGTCCCAGATATATGCTACAATAAACAAAGTCAAGTAAAAAGTTCTTTATTTCATAAACATAGCAGTTGAAAAAGTGAAACCAAAAATATTTAAAAAAAAAATCACTAGACTGAAATCGAGAAGATTACATTCACTTAAATGCAAAAAAAATTGTAAATGAATCTAAGTACCAGTTTCGAGCCGCTCTGTAAAAAGAACTGACAAAACTCACAGGCTATGCTATTTTTAATTATCAATCAAATATAACAATATAAAACACACATAGTGAATATTTGAAGATATTGAACCCCAGAAGCCGTAACCAATAAAGTAGCACTAAAAGAACCTTCCATCTCAGTTAAGTAAGTATGATCTGGTTGACTTTTTATTCTAATTTCTACAATTACAAGTTGAAAAAGATAAGCCCAAACGTTTATCTGACAAGTAATTATTTACAGCATAATAATACTTTAAAAAAAATACTTTGTATTGTAACTATAGTTTTAAAAGTTGGCAAACAGATAATATTTATAAAGTTAATATTGACTTAGTGCGTACCTATTTACTTAGTAAAGTTCTATAAATAGTTATTTATGAAATTATTACAAATAAAATTATTAAAAACTTTAAAGTTTATTTTTTATTAAGCCTAATTAAGTTTTAATGTTATTTATTAATTGATTATTGCGAATTATGCAAGAACTGATTATAAATAGATTAGACCTATGAACATGGAACATGACCCAAGGAAGATGAAGCCAACTCGTTTTGAAGGGAGACCACGTTTATTTAAACGTGGTGGCGAGACCCATTGACATCATATTCAGAGGGACTCGGGTTCAAACCTTTTTGGCGCACCTATGACATTTCGAAGTTATGTGCGTAATTATCGCTTGCTCTGTGCCACGGAAAGCACTTTAATCCTTTAGTCGAGACTGTCATGAACAGGCCTCTCTTCCCCACTGGGCACTATGGGCACGTGCCCAGGGCCCCGCGAATTAATGGGGCCCCCTTGTTCCTGCCAGATTACCAAATGATAACCGATATTTAGGTATTACCGAAAAACATTACTTTTGAAAAATCTGATGATAATGACTTACTCCAATACCTACTTGCTTATTAGCTTAAGCTATACCGTGTACAACATAGCTTGAACTTTTTGACAGATGGGAGTGAGTAAGCTTTCTCAAGGTCATAGAGGCCCCACGATCCTAACGTGCCCAGGGCCTCAAATAGTTTAAAGACGGCCCTGGTCATGAACATCTATGGCAGTCGTTATTAGGAAGTCAGTGCCTTCTAATATTCTGACAACTGGTTTTAACATAGAATGATGTTTCCCTTTGGGTTGTGGAGGTCAGAATGCAGTCGCCCCATGTAGTAACTGGAGTTCAGCTAAAATCTGGTTAGACCAGTGACCAGACCCTGGGCTTGAGTCTGGGACAACCGGGATAATGCTAGTGATAATATGAGTATAGGATGACCTGCGACAAAGAGCACTGACAACTTGAAAAAGGTGGCTGGTAGCTGATGAATGGGTCGAAGTGAGCTGGGATGGTTAGCTCTTTATTGGGGAGGCTGATCAGCGGTGGAAGGAAAGCGCATATCCATTGTTGTGGGCAATATGGGCATGCCCACAACCATAATAATAATAGTTTTAATTTTTATTCTTTTGAAAGTTTCTGTGCTCTGCCTACTGCTTTCCTGTTCTCTCCTTTGCGTCGGGTTGTCTGGAAGAGACTTTTAGCGATAAGACCGCCCAGATTAGCCTTTTTCATTGTTAGCAATATTCATTGTAATCTGTAGTTTTTAAGTTATTTTTGGTCAATAAAGACTATATAAATCCATTGAATAGCCCACATCACTGTCTTTTTTATTCTATAGGCTGATTATATCATATGTAAAGAAAGAAAGAAAGAAATTATATTTATTCAGTACAAATAAACATAAAAATTAAGTACACAAAAAAGCATTTACACAAGCAAAATACAAAATTAAACCATGTACTGAAACGGTGTCCACTCAGCACACCATAGGATGTCACGACGCTGATCTTCCGTGAACGTGTCGTTCCGTTACTACGCGCAGTATTTGTGAAATGCATCTCTTTAAATAATTAAAAATAAATTATCATAAATAAAAAATAAGTATCATAAATTATATAAAGTAGTTTGTGTATAGAATGGAATACTATAATAAAAAGTTTAAATAAAAGTATTAAGTATACATATGAATATAATGAGAAAGAAGAAGAACGAATAGTAGTAGTGTAATGCTATAATCAAGATAAGGGTATAAATTCGGGTGGCAATGACCACAACCTTTAGAGATTATTGGTGCAAGGCGATTATTAATGATTGCTAAACAATTATCTTTTAATGTTGAACATAATATATCGGAAGCGCTCGTAGCTCTTCGGTGCTCGGTGGTCGGAAACGATCACCGAAGTACAGCAGGGTTTACAGAGGTCAGTCCTTGGATGGGTGACCGTTTGTGTGGCATTTCATATCGAGCGCTTCCGTGCTTCGGAAGGCAAGTTAAGCCTTTGGTCTCAGTTATCAGTAAATGTGGTAGTCCTTAAGCCATGTTAGAGGCCTAATGGGCGGCTTGAAAAATTCTAACAGCAGGACGCCACACACCTGCCTCCGCCAATCCGCACTGGGTCAGCGTGGTGGAGTATGACCCAATACTTTCACACCTAGATATGTGAGAGAAGGCTCATGCTCAGTAGTGGGACGTTAATGGGCTGTGATGATGATAATATATCGAAACATGATAAACAGAGCTTAACACGCACTCACTCTCAGTGGCGAGAAATATGTTTAGTATGAACGAAGCCTTACACAATTACCAAACACAATAAATAAACAACACTGATAAAACTATTGAAATATTCCGACGTTACAGTTTATTTGGTTTTTTTGACCTATGGTTGTTGTCAAGCATTTATTTGTGAGGAGACGATAAGAGTTATTGGGACATTGGACAAATTCGTATTAGATTTGATTCCTAATTTCAAACATATTCTTCTTCTTCTTTTAAACAATAGCTTCGTGCGGTTTGCACATTTAGCCAGTGTCAAGTTAGAGATATATTAATAATATATAATTCATAGTAAATGAGAATGAGTGGTGATAAAGATGATAAATGGTAAATGAGGTACCCTCCCCTAAGCCCCTTGAGTCCTCAGTAAAGATGTGGGACTATGCTGAGATCTCACATGGACTCCTTGAGAGAAAATATGAAAAGTGATGTTGCACTGTTTTGTTTCATTTACCAACACTCATGCATGTTCACAAACACTTAACGGTTAATAATCCACCGTTATTACACATTAATGTTCGAATTATCACAAATTTTAGAAAATAAAACAAAACTGCAGACATGACACTTCAATTTCCCGTTAAGAAGTCTTCAAACATATATATATTTTTTAAATAATGGCTTCGTGCGTCTAGCACATATAGCCAGTGTCAAGTAAGTGATATATTAATAATATATAATATATAATTCATAGTAAATGAGAATGAGTGGTGATAAAGATGATAAATGGTAAATGAGATACCCTCCTCTAAGCCCCTTGAGTCCTCAGTAAAGATGTGGGACTATACTGAGATCTCAGATGGACTCCTTGAGAGAAAATTTTAAAAGTGATGTTGCACTGTTTGTTTAATTTACCAACACTCATTTATATTCACATACACTCAACGGTTAATAATCCACCGTTATTACACGTTAATGTAAGAAATATCACAAATTTTAGAAAATAAAACAAAACTGCAGATATGACGCTTCACATTCCCGCCAAGAAGTGTCATTTTATAAACTAAAATTTTTAATTTTTCTTTTTTTTAAATATTTTCTGTCAATTACACTAATTATTTAGTTCCAAGATAAGTATAATTAAGAAGTTGTTTTATGGATACTAAAACGCTAAAACCAGATCTGATTACGATTTGATTACAAGAAACGATTGCTCAAATCAGTTAGGTATCTATTTATCGTTTACTTTTAAAAAATTAAAAAATTAAAAATTCATTTATTCAGGTTTGGCTCAATAGAGCTCTTATGAATGTCATACTTATAAACTAACGCGCCCATTCACTGCGGGCGGGAGCTTGATCGTAAAAGAACGGGCAAGAAAATCGTCAAGGTTGGTTTTTTCTCCCGCCAGTTACAATTAAAATACATAATATTAAATGTTCTGCAGTCACAAGATTTGAAAAAAAAAGGGAGACAGAACTCTTATTTTACCAATATTAACATAATTACGGATAAACATAGTAGACATGAGCAAACGCGTTACGCTCAACCATATTTTAGGGAGCGCAACGATCCGACGCATGACGCTACCACCGCGGAAACATATAAGTGAGCGTGATATACTCAAGCTGGATAAAAGGATTTAAGTAAAAATAACATTAATATTAGAAGACTGAATTATTTTAAATGTGCTGCAAACCACAATTTTGTTAATTTTGTTAACAATTTTGTTACTTGAAGGTATAATTGAATTGCATTAAATAACATTACGATTATGGAAATCACTTATAACCTAGCATTTTCCCGGTTGCCCTTAACTTATGCTTAAAGCCCGTGGTCTGCAAATAAGTTAATATTAACATAGGAACGTGTATTTATCCGTTTCAGTGAAAGTTCATACAGGGTTCAAGGTTATTTGAAAAAAAAAAATTCAACGACTGAAATTTCACATTAATAATTACGTTGGCTAAATGTACTAACCACCGCCCAAAGCAATTATATATAAGAAAAAAAAGGTTGGGCATTATTAATTTATTTATAAGATATGAATAATGCAAAGAATTTTAAAAAATCCAAAGAATTTCGAAGAAGAAGACCAAATAAAAAGTTACTTAAATCTCACTATATAATTTTTTGTCAAGTTTCATTTATTTATATATAAATTACTCATATCAAAACCCACTTGCAACTTGCACTTAAAAAAAATTAGTTAACTTACCTTAATTTGCAAAACTGTCGACAAGCCAAGCCTTCAAGCAAATAACTTAAATTGTATTAATCACTACACTGAAACTTTATCACAGATTATTAAACAACTGTTTATTTTTATTATATTTATAATAGATTGTATAATATTAATGAATAAACACGAGCTTCACACGCCGAGCCAGTCAGTATAAGAATGAGCCGATGCACGCCGCATGCGTCTTTTTATTAATGTATCTATTCACTTTGCCGGCTTTACGATCTGTACATACTTTGTAAGATATTTTTAAACCTACCCAAAAATTATATATAAAGTTCGTGTAGTCACTCAGGTGTATTTTTAATTAGATTTCAAGAATATTGATATAGATAATTAGTTAAAAAAGGCTTACGTGTCAAAAAAATAAATTAAATAAAATAAATTAAATAATATTGAATTGTATAGCTTTACAGATAAATTAAGATTTTAATTAAAGTACCGAACCAATCGATGATTTAAAAGAGCATAGCCTGTGAGTTTCTTGCCAGATCTTCTTACAGAGCGGTGGCTCGGAACTGTTGATTTATCTTTTGTTTTTTAATTGTTTTGTTGCATATAAGTGAATCTAAGCGTCGCGATTTTAGTGTAATCGTTTTTCAATTGTTTTTTGTATTTAATTTTGACGTTTTCGAGTACTATTTAATAGTTCATGAAATAAAAGTTCTTGAGTAAATCAATTGCCAACCTAACCTAACCTAACCTTTTTGTACATCGGAAATATTGATTGAGCACCTAATCTCCTATTAGACGTTAAATCAGTATTTTTGATGGTCAAAAATTTAACTTTAGCCTAAAAAAGTAGTTATTTCAAAGAGTAGATAAATGCAATATGTAATTTGAAGATTTATAAGTTTTGTTCGCAAATAACTCAACTTTGTTAGGCAAATTTTGTATCTAATTCTTGTTTTATTCTCTGTTTACTATACACCTAGGTACTTATTCATTATTAATTTCAGTATTAGCCAATTATTTTTAAAATTCACTTTTATGTGTATGTGTAAAATAATAAAAAATATAAGAAATGATAAATTTTCTTTTTAATAAATATATGAAAAAATGCATCCATAGAAGAAAACTATCTATTTTATATTTTTACTTCTTTATTTTTCCCAGGTAAAAAAATGCTTCGAATGCACATATCGAATCACGTGCTCAAAGGTATTATGCTGATCATAGAGTGGTTTCACAAAGTCAAGTCGAAGCCGGTCGTCCTAGACTGTCCTACATACCTAATATGCATTTATGGTACCTTGGTACCTACGTTTATTAGACCTTTATAAATCAAGTATTTTGTTAAGGAAATATTCATTACGATCAGATGTCGGAGGGGTCTTGCTATGCTGGCCGCTCGGTGCAATGATGAAACTAGCCAAATACCTTGCATTAGACACCTTTCCGGCTAGTGAGACAGCGATATAAACAATGTTTTTGTCTTTTTCGTTCTTCTGATGTAAACTTATAGTCTTGGCAAAGAATTAATACTACTTACTGGAGACACTTTATTTTTTTTCACAACATTAATGGTACACGTAATGTGGTAAAATATTTCGTATGCTTAATGGAATATAGCTCAAAATAAATAGATAAAATCAAAATTAGATAACTCCAAAAAAACGATTTTTGGGAAATCACGAAAGAAGATTTTCTATAGAATACTTGTCCTATTTGTAAGCGCATTAAATTAATATTGATTAATTAATTGGTAATTCTGCTTGTGTTTTGGACGCTTGATTAACATTGTTTTCATTTCAGTAAGAAATAGAAAGACTGTGTACGTAACTGAAACCTGACCTATCTATCAATGGGTCCATGTTTTTATAAGCATGCAATTTGTGTGCATGAAATTGAATACTTGTCTTGGTCTGGGTAATATTAGTTAGTATGTTCTTTTGTCTTTATTTTATTAAATAAAACTGTTTGTTTATCTTTTATACTATTTGTTTATCTTTGACACATATCTTATGTCATAAATTAAAAAAAAAAAATTTATTTTATTTATTTATTATATAGATTTGTAAGTACAACTATCATTACAGTACCCAGTGCGATACTGTATATAAAATTAAAAATTACACAGAAGTTTTAGTGTCACTATTTGATAATACTAATGCTATCAATAATCACTAATGCTCGAAAGAC
Source organism: Musotima nitidalis (assembly GCA_949126915.1). NCBI lineage: Eukaryota > Metazoa > Arthropoda > Insecta > Lepidoptera > Crambidae > Musotima > Musotima nitidalis. The sequence goes on from OX421422.1 coordinate 1,758,708, forward strand.
TGGAAAATTGAAGGGGAATATTATACGCCCACACTTCGCCAATTATATAGTTGGTCCCACGTAATAGGTGGCGAGCTACCTATTGCCGCTTACCGGGCACTGGTATGTTCGCCAGAGCCTCGTCCGTTGATCGGCAGGTGCACCACTTGCAGGTGAGGTTGGCTTGGGCTCCTTAGGTCTTGGTAGGATACCTATACACCCTATAAAGTTAGTAAACGTGTGATAACCGAGATAAACATCTCAACGTAGCTTTCAAAGCACGGAAACGCTCAATATTAAATGCCTTACAACCGGTCACCCATCTGAGGGCTGATCATTGAACTGCTTTACTGCGGTTATGTTATTCTAGGAAACGTCTTTAAATAGATGACGAAAATTAGTGAGAAATGTGCTACAAACTATAACAACAAAGTTGGTAAATAACAAATAATAGCTTAGATAAGCGTTAGTCTAGCACCGGTCTGTACCAGTAAGATCTTATTCACATAAGTTAGTTAATCACAGTACCCTTAAATCTGACCTGTTTACTAATAGGTCTATGTTTTATTAAGCCAGCGATGTACGATGTGCGAACATAGACCTATGAGTAGACAGGTCAGAAATAAGATCTCATTCATAGTGGTTAGTAATTTATGAGGCGCTCGTGGCATACTTTGGGGCCTGGGTCTGTGGGGTATCGCCGCTCCTCCATTTGGGTGCCTGTAACTATAATACCCTCACACCTTGATATGTGAGAGGAGGCTCGTGCTCAGAAGTGGGACGTTAATAGGCTGTGATGATGATGATGATGATGAACTACATTATTAAACCGGCCGATATGTCATGTAGGTCAGTATACCTGCACTTCACTCTAGAGGTCGTGGGTTCGATTCCCATTCAAAACAAATCTTAGTGTGCATAAACATGAATATTTGTCTGTGTGTTTTTCTATGTATATTAAGATTTAAGTCTGTATTTACAAAAAAAAAGGTATCTAAGTATGTTTATCCGTTGTTTAGTATCCATAACACAAGTTCTTAGTGATACTTATCTTGGAACTAATAATTGGTGTGATTGTAAGAGAATATTTATTAATTATGAAAGTAAAATAAAGTTCTTTATTGTGCATGGAAAACAAGGTTACAAAAGAACTTGAAATTAAAAATGAGGTATCACTTGATCCTACTCTTTCAGTATAATATTTTGTTTTACAAATTTTACTTATAATCTAAATACTTGTACATTATAAAAACAATTTCTAACTAACCATTCCTTAACAATTACTTTAAATGTGGAAAAAAATCTAATCTTGAAATTGGTCTGGTAGTTTATTATATATTTTATAAAAATATATTAATAAAAGTGTTCCTGGATATAGGAGTTAATGTTAAAAACGCTGGAACTTTGAAAATGTTCGTGATGGATTGGCAGTTTACGTCCACTATAAGAACTACGAACCAAATCGATGGAAGCAATTAACAATGTCGTAAGTAAAAAGTCGTTTCTTTTAACAATATCATAAGTGATTGATAAGTCGTTACTTTTTACTTACTACATTGTTTAAAGTAACGGCTTTTCACTTACGACATTTAATTGCTACCGTCAAAATGTTCGATGTCCGTGGTCGCCGTGATTTCTTGCGTACGCGCGTTATTAAGATAAAGCATACGACTCAGGTAAAAAAATGTGCGAACATATCTCAATATCGATTCACGACAGACGCTCCAAGCGCACGCGCATGACGCAACAACTCGAACGTTGCGTTAGATTGTCTTTGAAAAAGTTGATCTACTTTCATCATGCTAGAGCGATTATTATATTTTTGCTGACTTTCTTAGAAAAGACATTGGTAAAATTAAATTTAGCAATTTCACCTTTAAATATTTGAATAGATTGTTAATCCTTTACATAAGTTGAATGTCTTTGAAAAAGGTGACCTTTTCTCATGCTGTTTTCTTATATTCCTATTTTAATGAGTTTTTTACATAGTTTCTCCGAAGGGGTAGAAGTATATAGTAGATAATTTTATAGTTGGTCCCACGTAATAGATGGCGCTTATCGGGCACTGTTGTGTTCCCCAGAGTCTCGTCCGTTGATCGGCAGGTGCACCACTTGCAGGTGAGGTTGGCTTGGGCTCCTTATGTCTTGATAGAATCCTTATACACCCCTCGAGATTTTTAGACGAAACAATTGTTAAAATTTTGTTCAGCAATTTTAGTAATTCCTTAATAGGTAATACTTTAAAATGCGAAAATTAGTATGTTTGTATGTGAGGGTGGATATTCGATAATCTTTACTCAATTTGATACAAATACAACAAAAAAAAAAGTCAGTTTATTCCACTTTGGCACAATAAAGCTTAATAGATTTATTGAATGCAAACTTAAAAATTTACGCGCTAAGGCAAGAAACTGTCTAGTTTAGTTCTCGCGCCAGAAAAAATAGGTAGTTAGTGATAGTGTTAGTTATGGCTCACATAGTCAAAACCCTAGCACCCCCCACTGGTCTCCACCTTGACGTGGGGGGGGAGGCTGAGTACCTCCTGGTAAGGCGGAGGAGCCGCTGGGGAAAAGCTAACACCCAGGCCCTCCTAGCCCGCCTGGTGCGCCCTCCACAGGTCTCTCTTATTCTCTCTCTCGGTAGTTAGTAATAAAGGCACTCTGAGTCGCAGTCCTGTGGGTGTTACTTTTTCCCGGCTCCCCATCAAATTTGCCAGAGAAAAACTCCTGAACCGAATGGTCTTACAATGGAAAGAAAAGCCTGACAACAAAATATATTAATATTAATCTCCAGTGATTAGCAATACTCGTAAAGCTTCAAGGAAAGGCTAAAGTCTGTCAACATTAGTTAACTTATAAAGGAAAAGATAAAAAGGGTTATCAACAACGACACAGTAAACATGGAAAATTATTAAATATCTATCATAAAAACATACAAAATATAACAATGGAAAATATTTAAATTGTAGCAAAATAAGAACAATGTTGCAAAAAATATATTATTTACGCAAAATTTCTAGATAAAATATCTATTAAATATTTTAAAGGTCAATCTTATGAGTGCGTTGTTTAATAGAAAATAAATGTTTACGCAAGTTTGTATAAAAAACATCCTTCGTATATTATACATTCATATTTGCCATTTTCATCTTGGTCTTAAAATTAGTTTGACTATTATATACATACATACATTCACGCCTGTTTCCCCGAACGGGTATTATACGCCCACACTTTGCCAATTTTTACGTTGGTCCCACGTAATAGGTGGCGAGCCTATTGCCGCTTACCGGGCACTGTTATGTTCGCCTGAGCCTCGTCCGTTGATCGGCAGGTGCACCACTTGCAGGTGAGGTTGGCTTGGGCTCCTCATGTTTTGATAGGATCATTAAACACCCTAGTTTGACTATTAGATAAATTTTGATATTTAATGACAATGTTATAATAAATTTGTTTTTATTATAGGCTCCTCGGCTCACGTTTTCGATGCTGCCCCTCTAGGAACTTTTCGAACCTGTCCCTCTGACGACTCTTCGAATCTCTCCCTCTGACGACTCTTCGAACCTGTCCCTCTGACGACTCTTCGAACCTGTCCCTCTGACGACTCTTCGAATATGTCCCTCTGACGACTCTTCGAACCAGTGCCGTAACTAGCCTTTTATGCACCCGGTGCGAGCTTTCAAAACTGCACCCTTGAAAATGCCCTGACCAGGCTCTGATAATACAGGCCAGGTACAGTAGGGCGCGTCTACACCATGTTCGTAATAAAACAAAATGTACCTACTAGCTACCATGCATGAGATAAAACTAGATACTAGTCTGGTCATTTCTGCGCCCCTCCAGGGTCTGCGCCCTGTGCCTGGGCACTGCTGGCACCGCCTTAGTTACGGCACTGCTTCGAACCTGTCCCTCTGACGACTCGTCGAGGCTGCCCCTCGGACAACTCTATGAGACTGACCCTCGGCTTACTTAAGCCTCCATTCCGTTGGATATTTGCATCTAATATTTTTTTAGACCCCGTTTAGAACCCTATACTTTACTGGCTTACTTGGCTGACTTCTTCCTAGAATATTACCTGTCTTAATAAATTTATGGTGGTTCATTTTTATTTGATTTTACTTAAATTTATGACTTTTGGTGATTTTTATTATATGTGGTGATGATAATAATATGATAAAACCTAACAATTTAAAGTTCAATTGCTGATGATTATAAATAAATATTTCCTTACAATTGCACCAATTATTTCGTTCCAAGATCAGTAACATTAAGAACTTGTGTTATGGATACTAAATAACGGATAAACATACTTTTTTTTGTAAATACATAGTTAATATACATAGGAAAACACCCACACCAGAACAAATATACATGTTCATGCACACAAAAATTTGTCCTGCGTGGGAATCGAACCCACAACCTTAGGAGCGAGGAGCGGCTATTCTCGCCACCAAGCCATATCAGTCGTCAAATGACATATTATATGGTATGTCATATATGACATATGAAAATATGATTTTTACTGTATAAGATATTTAACAATAATATTATGCGAAGATTTATGTGTTTGTAAGATAAACAATTAAGATATAGACCGATCAATTTGAATAGAATATTTAGTAAGGCAATGACGTACAAAGCCTTCTTGTCTTGTTTGCAATGTTGCTAGCATCTACCAATACATTTTAAATGCAATATTATTACAATTAAATAATGCACTTATTTGTGTGCTTCAGTCCATTTCATTTGTAGTTCTAACAAGTTCCTGTAGTGGTAGTTCCTCTGCATCAAAAAATAATAAAGATAATATATTATACAAAAAAAAAAAATTATAACATAATATTTACAGACTAATTATAAAATATTCTTTGTGTGGTACCGGCCTAGGAAGTGCCACCCCCCTCATCTCACGGGGAGTCGTAAAAGTCGACGAAGAGAAATCCTACCGGATAATGGGCAGCAGCGTCATTCTGCGATCACCAACCCGCCTGCCCAGCTTGGTGATTTGATTGTCCTTAAATAGGCCAACCTGGATATGTTTCTAGAAACTTCCTAAATGTCATGAAATTTTGCATTAATTTATTTTGATATATCGCCCTATTCACATGTAACATTTTTATTTCCGTTAAAATAATGGCTTCGTAGAAGCGCGTATTCGTCGAAGCGCTCGTAGCTCTGCGGAAGCGCTCGTAGCTCTGCGGAAGCGCTCGTAGCTCTGCGGAAGCGCTCGTAGCTCTGCGGAAGCGCTCGTAGCTCTGCGGTGCTCGGTGGTCGGAAACGATCACCGAAGTACAGTAGAGTTTACAGAGGTCAGTCCTTGGATGGGTGACCGTTTGTGTGGCATTTGATATCGAGCGCTTCCGTGCTTCGGAAGGCACGTTAAGCCGTTGGTCCCGGTTATCACTAAATGTGGTAGTCGTTAAGTCATGTTAGAGGCCTAATGGGCGGCTTAATAAATTCTAACAGCAGGACGCTATACACCTGCCTCCGCCAATCCGCACTGGGTCCGCGTGGTGGAGTATGACCCAATACCCTCGCACCTATAGTATGTGAGAGGAGGCTCGTGCTCAGTAGTGGGACGTTTATGGGCTGAGATGATGATGATGATGATGAATGGCTTCGTACGGTTTCCACATTTGGTATATAAGATGCCCTCCCCCTAAACCACTTGAGTCGTCAGTAAAGATGTGGGACTTCTTGAGAGAATTTGAAAAGTGATGTTGCACTGTTTTGTTTTATTTACCAACACTCATGTACGTTCACAAACTGTTAATGATCCACCGTTATTACACATTAATATTAAAAATATTTTAGTAAATAAAAAAAACTGCACACCGCTTTACTTTCCCGCCAATGAGTCCACCTATGTTGTTTTTTTGTGTATGTGAAGCTGTTTTATCTAATTGTTTGTGTAATGTTATTTTATATTCTTATTTTTACACACAAAAATAAATAAAAGCTACGAAATTAACAGAAAATCAAGTATAATTTCAAGTGACAATTCACAAACTGACATAGATAGTAAAAATTTATAAACAAACCAAAAGTATCAGCAAAAATACCGTATGTCTGCGTCAGTATGACCATTCCTTATTGTACAAATTCAGCTCAGTTTCACATTAGTTGACTGTGGTAAAGGGTTCCCTTAGTGCTACTTTATTGGTTACAGCTTCAGAGGATCCTTTCAGTATTTTCAAATATTCACTTTGTGTGTTTTGTATTGTTATTTTGATAGAAATAATTTGAAAGAGCATACATGCCTGTGAGTTACTTGTCAGTTCTTCTCACGGAGCGGGTGCTCGAAACTGGCACTTAGATTCACTTACACAAAATTTTAATTTATTTGCATATAAGTGAATCTAAGCTTCGTGATTTCAGTGTAGTAATATTTAGTTTTTATTTATATTTTGCTTTGACGTTTTCAAGTTCTTTTTGATAGTTTTTGAAATAAAGAACTTTTTATTTTTACTTTAGCTGAAAATACGAAAAAAACAGTGAAAACAAACAAAAATACCGTGCAAGGAACTTGGAAACACTGTGTAAAGACGGTAAATAAGGTAAAACTTAACAAATGGAAGAAATAACTTAAAACCTCATACGGAAACAAGGCAAGAAACATTTATGAAACAAAATCTGGGATCAGAGGGTCTACTCTAATTCAACGAAAACAAAACTTTGTTATACCCATCCCTTTTACTCGATAATGATATACGTAGAGAGTGAAAGAGACAGGTATAACGTAGTTTCGTTTTCGTTAAATTAGAATAGGTCTTCAGGACAAGAGGTTGATTATCTACCAGTAATAATTTATTTTGATTTGCGACATTATTTCGATTGCGATTTGGGTCATTATTTTGAGGCGTCTACTAGTGACGTTGCAGTTATGACCTAATAAGTACGTATTTACTTAAAATTTATCTTACTCAGATATAAATAAATAGGTTAAGCGTAAATAACAAAGTAAAAACACCATTGACCTACATTTTGTGACGTATGTGCTTTCCTGTAACAAATATTGTTTTGGTAAACTGAGTGTCGATACAGTGCTAAGCGACATTAAGAAGCGGCAGAGTAATTGTTTTATTGCCAACGATTTTCACGCTTTATGTGTGGCATGTGATATCCAGGCCTTCCAGGTTTCAAAAGGTCTCATGACATGTGCGATAGTCGCTAAGCCAAGTTACGGACCCAATCAGACGCCGTGAAAGATCAAAACAGCAAAGAAAAAGAAAGGTTGGTTGAGTTAAAGATGATGGTGAGAAAAAATGCTTGGGATTAAACTGCCGTTTCATACAGGCTATTCTAATATGAATGACTTAAAACATGAATATTGTTAATGTTATTTTTTATTGCATTGTATAGCTACACAGACAAGTGAAGATTGTAAGATTGGCTTAAAGCTCAATCATAACTGACGTTATGACGTAGTATAAACTTAGACTTAAACGTAGAAACTTAGCCTAAATAAATTTAAATTAACAATAAAACACAAGCTGTCTTCAAAGGGATACTATTCTATTAAAGACTATATGGCAGATAAAAATGCTTGGGATTAAGCTGCCGTTTCATACAGGCTATTCTAATATGAATGACAATATGAAAACATAAATATTGTTAAGGTACATAACCTTAACTTATTGCATTGTATAGTTTCACAGACAAATGAAGATTGTATTTCTAGTACCAAACTAATGGACATATTTAAAAGAGCAAAGCCTGTGAGTTTCTTGCCAGTTCTTCTTACAGAGCGGTGGCTCGGAACTGGCACTTAGATTCACTTACACTTAATTATTTTTTGTTTTTAAATTGTTTTGTTGCATGTAAGTGAATCTAAGCTTCGTGATTTAGTGTAATATTTTTTCGATTGTTTTTTTTTCATTTGTAATCATGACGTTTTCAAGTACTATGTATAATACCTAGTTTATGAAATAAATAATTTTTTCTTTCTTTCTTTCTTTCAGACCTAAATGTTGACCTAACTTTCTTAACTAATTAAAGAAGATAATCCTTGTTTATATGATAATAATTCTTACCTAATCGTTACATATAATATACCCCCATTGACCTGAGATCAGCCGGAATTACCAAAATGCAAATTATCTACTATCTTAATTGCATTTCCTACTATATACTGCTTTACGATAATATATCGTATTCTTTTACTTTAAAGCTTATAATAACATTATTTAGGGAAAGTTATACGCAATTAACAGTTAATGGCTAGATACTAAGTAATGATTTTACTATGAAGTAATGACATGAGTAAGTAATATCAACATTGACCTATGTAGAACGTTTAGACGTAGGTACATCTACTCGTATAGTCAATCGCAGGTGAAAGTAAATCCCTATTTTTTGGATGGATAATCATAAAATAACGGCCTTCGCTGTAAGTGGAGTTATCTACTAAAAACCATTTACGTTCCTTTTTGAGCTAGCTATGTCCCGCGGCCGCGGAAACCCTCAAAGTCAAAGTCAACAGGGTTTCTCGTGTTTGCTGTCATCTCTGGAACACGTATGATTGCATCAAAAGAAGGAAACAATATCAACTATTTTTGACGACCGATATGGCGAGTCTACCCGCACTCCTGAGGTTATTTCTGCTCGAGGGTTCGATTCATACACAGGACAAATCTTTGTAGTTTCTTTTAACATTGTCGTAAGTGATACGTCGTTACTTTTTACTTACGACATTGTTAATTGCTACCGTCGATTTGTTCGAATGAGCTGAGCATTTATTACCAGTTAGAACACCTTGTCGATAGTTGACTAGATCCGAGCGATCCCATTTTTGGAACTAAGTAAGTAATTGGTGTAATTGTTAGTAAACAATCATTATTATTTCCATACGCAGCTAGTAACATAATAAATATTATTGAATTTACAAGTTAGTTATAACTCTTCAAGTAAATAGTTGTTATTGTATCAGCTGTTTTAGGACAGATGCTCAAGTCTATTTATTTAAACAGTTTCCAAATGAGCAAACGTTGTATAAAATTGAGAACATTAGATAAATACAACTGGCGGACCTATATGGGTCCGGAAAACAATCAACGCTTGCGCGATCTAATAATGTACACCATAGAGAAATGTAATAACTAGGTAAATGTACACTGCCATCTTTTTTTTCTTTTCTTTTAAATAATGGCTTCGTGCGCTTAGCACATTTAGCAAGTGTCAAATAAGAGATATATTAATAACATATAAATTATAGTAAATGAGAATGAGTGGTGATAAAGATGATAAATGGTAAATGAGATACCCTCCCCCTAAACCCTTGAGTCTTCAGTAAAGATGTGGGACTATACTGAGATCTCACATGGACTTCTTGAGAAATTTGAAAAGTGATGTTGTACTGTTATTTTGATTTACCAACACTATTGCATGTTCACAAACACTTAACGGTTAATAATCCACAGTTATCACACATTAATGTTAGAAATATCACAAATTTTAGAAAATAAAACAAAACTGCACACATGACGCTTTACTTTCCCGCCAAGAAGTCCACTGCCATCTTATGGGCAAACATAAGCACATTATTTATACTGAGAACATATAGTTAAACACAGTTTTGAACACCATGTGAAGCCTCACCTGTGCACCTATTGTTTCTTTTATTATTAAGTAAGTCTAATTTAAACTGACAGACATCATCATCATTACCATAACTAAATATATTTATTTATTTATATTGTTTTATTTGTTAAGTTAATTTTAGTCATTTCTTTCTCATCGCATGTTGTTTGTTTCACTTAGATAATTTTAATAATATTAGCGTCAAAATTTTTAAGCTATAGTGTAAACAGATACCTACTGGTGAGCCTAAATTAAATTTTCAGATAGAGTTATGGCTCAAATATAACATTGTATCGCACCTCCAGAACTAAATACGACCTGAAAGAATTGTTTTCAAAATTGATTGTATCATTTTGATTTACAAAACAAAGAGCTTGTTATATAAAGACAGAACTGTGCTATTGTAAAGTGTAGATTTTTTTTGTGGCTCGTCATAATAGCTACATCTTACCTAAAGGTAAGCAAGGTGATGCAGTCCCAAAAAAATAAAGTTTATGTTGTGGGACAAGCGCACCTACTTATGAGGGCCTAAACTCTGTTTCACTCACCCGAAACTATATGATTTGGGAAACAGATGCGCCGACATCCGAGAGATCCAAAGATTTCCCAAATTTCTTGTTTCGGGTGCTGATAATCTGCACAGTATGAGTAGTACCGAACGGGTCGAGTATTAGGTCTCCCCACCTAATTACGCGACAATGTCTGTGAATACGCTAAAATGTGTGAACTGTAATATTGTAATTTGTGAACTATTATCTTTTATCCAAAATAAAATAGACGTGATGGACAATGAGAGCCTAATAAGAATTTGTGACACGGCCTTTACTGTGACCGAGGTTGACAGTGCTAAGGAATTGTTGTTTAGCTCAATACAAACGAACAAGAAGAAAGTGACGAGACGCAAAGATGGAAAAAAGGTGCGAGACTTAGAAGATATTATTTGTGTTTTCAAAGTAACTGAACCTGATCTTATGCCGATCTTTGTGGCGCGTGACTTGCAAAAGTTACCGCCCGTTACATTTGATCATGTAGATGTGACCAAATTATTAAAAGATCTGGTGATTGTGCGGGCAGAAATCAATGAAATAAAAAGTAAATATGCAACAGTCACCCAACTAGACGAGTTGAAGCAAGAATTGGGATCAAGTAGGCCTCAATTATCATTATTAACGTGCAATATTAACACGAAGAAAAGAGGAGGGTACTTGCTTGACAGTGGGCCGGTAGGTCTATCACCGATGCCAGCGCCAGCGTTCGATGAGGATAACTCGATGACGCGGTGTGCGAGTGACGAGCGCATCGAGTCTCCAAAATATCGCTCTCTCGCTTGCACACGTACTGAGGCGATCGTGAATGGTGCGCACGCACCGATTAACTCAACATTATTGGAAAACGAAATGTGCGCAGAGATGTCCGAGTCAGCTGATTGTCATATAGGAGCAGGTCAATTAGAAATACCTACTATGGCGGAAGTGGCTAAGATTGGTGAATGGAAAAAGCCTGAGAAATCAACAGATAATTGGGTTTTAGTGCAAAAAAGACGGTCTAAGAATCGTTTTACTAGTAAAATGGGCAAAGCAACTACAGACTCATCTGCTAAATTTAAAGCAGCGGAAGAAAAAATCCCTTTGTTTATATCGAACGTAAACAAGAAGGCGGAGGCAGATGATGTACGCAAATATATCAAAAATAAAACTGAGGAGGTCGTTTCGCTTGAGAAAATTATTATGAAGAAAGAACGGCCATACAATGCCTTCAAAGTGCTTGTGGATAAAAGCAAAATTAACAGTTTTCTTGATGCTGAGATGTGGCCTGAGGGCGTGACATTTAGGCGTTTTATTCATTTCAAGAATAGAAGAGAAGACAAAAATAATACTATTTTTGAGTGCGAGACAATAACAAAAACGAATAATGGATAGTAATTCAAGAATGAACATAATAACATTCAATTGCAAAAATGTTAAAAGGTCGGTGAACTGTGTACGGTCACTGTGCAAAACAGCTGATATTGTTTTGTTACAAGAAACGTGGTTATATCCTCATGATCTAGCCTTTCTTGATAGTGTTGATCAGGAATTTAGTTATACGGGGAAATCGTCAGTCGACACCTCAGCCGGCATTTGTAAAGGGAGACCCTACGGAGGGCTTGCCATACTTTGGCGAAAAACTGCATTTAACTACGTGAGGGTGATACAAAGTGTCAGCAACCGTATATGTGCAGTGAGTGTAGCAATAAACAATAGGTGCTTTTTAGTTATAAATGTCTACATGCCGACGGACTGTAGTGAAAATCTGCCACTTTTTACGGAATGTCTAAGTGAAATGTATGCTATTATACAAAATAATAATGCTGAATCAGTGTATGTGTTGGGAGATTTCAACGCGCACCCGGGTGAGTCATTCTGTAATGAACTTCTTAGTTTTTGTACTGAGCGTGATTTACTATGTGCGGATGTAAACTATTTAGGTATACAGTCGCAAGCGTATACGTTTATTAGTGACTCACACGGGTGCAAGCGTTGGCTAGACCACTGTCTTGTTACACAGGCGGCGAGAAAAACTATTGTAAACATTGAGGTTATTTATGATACGTTTTGGTCAGACCACTTGCCCTTGAAAATACAATGTGATGTCAATGTTATTAGATTAAAAACTTGTGTAATTAAATCACCGCTTAACGGTGTTCGATGGGGTGAAAGAAGTTCGGATGAAATAAAGGAATACTTGTCTTTATGTAATAATAAATTTAAATGTTTAGATTTTCCAGAGGAGTTTGAACTATGTGCTGATATTTTTTGTGATAATCCGCGCCATAGGTTAGTGTTAGACTCAATGTATAAAGAAATTGTATCTATATTAAGCGAATCAGCTAGTGTAAATAGGATCTCTAAGGACATTATAAGAAGGAAGGGTATAAAGGGTTGGAACAAACATGTCAAAGAATTGCATGGGCAAGCAAGAGTAAAATTTAAATTGTGGATGTGGTATGGTCAGCCTAATAGTGGACCTATATATGAGGATATGATCTTGAGTCGTAAGGTATTTAAATCAAAATTAAAATGGGTTATTAAGAACCAAGAAAAAATAGAAATGGATATTTTGGCCTCGCTCCACTCTAAGAAATGCTTTTCGTCTTTCTGGAAAGGTACTAAAAAGCTTAATGTATCTCCTAGCTTACCAGCCAGCGTGGATGGTAAGAGTGACCACATTGAAATAGCTAATACTTTTAAAGAACACTTTAGAGTGAGCTCACCTCTTGAATCTGTGGTGAAGGTGAACGATGCTGAGTCATGTCGATCAGGAGAGCCTCTTCGGTTTACGTGTAAAGAAGTAAAATCAGTAATTATAGGTATGAAGCGGGGGAAATCTCCTGGTCATGATGGGCTCAGCATTGAGCATCTTCAAAATGCCGGTTGCCACTTGCCAAGAGTGTTGACTATGTTTTTTAATCTCTGTGTGGGGCATTCTTACCTACCACAGGAAATGCTGGATACTTTAGTTGTGCCTATTATAAAGAATCGGACCGGAGACATAGCTGACAAGGGGAATTATAGACCGATCTCGCTGGCAACTGTGATAGCCAAAGTATTTGACAGTATACTTGACACGCACCTCAGTGGATATACAAAACTACACGACTCACAGTTTGGTTTTCGTGCTGGGCTGTCTACTGAGAGTGCTATACTTGCGTTGAAGCACACTGTCAAATATTATACGGACAGGAAAACTCCAGTTTATGCGTGCTTCCTGGACCTTTCCAAAGCTTTTGACCTTGTTTCTTATAATGTCTTATGGGAGAAGCTGCGTGAAGGGGGAGTTCCTGCTGCACTAGTGTCAACGTTATCCCTCTGGTATGACAAGCAGAGGAACTTCGTCAAATGGTCCAATACATTGTCGGACCCATATAAACTTGAATGTGGTGTTAGGCAGGGCGGTCTTACTTCTCCGAGACTGTTTAATATTTATGTTAACAGCTTACTGGTGGAGCTCGGTAGCACTCATGTCGGATGCCATATGGATGAAGTTAGTTTAAATAATCTAAGTTACGCTGACGATATGGTGCTGCTGAGCCCAACAGTAGGTGGAATCAGGAAACTGCTAGCCATCTGTGAGAGATATGCTGAGCAACATGGTCTGAAGTATAATGCAACAAAGAGTGAGATGTTGGTGTTTAGAGGAAGAAATAAGAGTCCCTTAAATGTCCCTCCAGTAGAACTCAATGGTTCACTATTGCGGAGGGTAACACAATTCAAATACTTGGGCCATGTTGTGACTGAGGATCTTAAAGATGACGCAGACATGGAAAGAGAGCGCAGGGCGATGGCTGTGAGGGGTAACCTGCTGGCTCGCAGGTTTGCTGGTTCTTCAGTACAGGTTAAAATAACACTTTTTAAGGCGTTTTGTCAAACATTTTACACCAGCAGCTTGTGGGTAAATCATACCCAAAAGACAGACAACACCCTGCGTACTCAATATAATAATGCCTTCAGGATGCTGTTGAGGCTTCCGCCTTACTGTAGTGCGTCGGGAATGTTCGCTGATGCGCATACCGACGACTACTTCGCGATCATGCGCAAGAAAGTGGCGTCACTGTTACGCAGAGTGAGAGGGAGCAGCAATAGCATTCTGAAGGTGTTCGCAAATAGGTTGGAGGGGCCTGTAATGGATAGATTTATCAAGCTACATGTCAGACATGGGGCTTGATAAATCTTCCTCAAATCTATGTTGTAGTTTTATTTTTGTGTTCGTTCATATTAATTGTTGTTACTAACATAGTCTTTTAAGTTTTGTAATACTAACACGCTATGGGTCGTCGATGCCCGAAAATAAAAGATTTTTATTTTATTTTTTTTATTTATAGAGTGTATAGGGATCCTACCAAGACCTGAGGAGCCCAAACCAACGTCACCTGCAAGTGGTGCACCTGCCGATTAACGGACGAGGCTCTGGCGCCACCTATTACGTGGGTACTATATAATTGGCGAAGTATGGGCGTATAATATACCTCTGCCTACCCCTTCGAGGAAACAGGCATGAATGTATGTATTTATAAAACATTGCCTGCTCCGCCGCACCATGCAATTATGCCGACTTACTATTGTCTTCGCCGCGAACTTCCCAGGCGCTGAATCTCAGCTAAAGACTAATATGTTCCCAATATTGTGTCCCTTTTTTTAAGTAATGGCAAAATAATATAACAATGCTATCAATTTATTTTCTGTTCTTGCCTAGTGGATATTAATGTCGGCAATTTTTTTTTTTTTTTTAAATTATTGTCGTGTTAAAATGGAAAAATGGAGACATTAATAATACGTTCCCATAGTTCCCAATATTGTGTCCCTTTTTTTAAGTAACGGCAAAATAACATAACATTGCTATCAATTTATTTTCTGTTCTTGCCCTGTGGATATTATTGTCGCCAATTTTTTTTTTAAATGATAGTCATGATAAAATGGAGATATTTATAATACACTTACTCATTGGACTAATTGCTACTATCACAGATAATCCTACAACTTTGATGTGAAACTGGAAATATCAGGTTATCGTGGGTTAAGGTTATCTGGTAGGTACTACTGGTACTTTTACAACGGCTTCAATGTCCTACTTACCGTACGTTCGCCCTGGATGTCATAAAAAAGTTGGCTTTGAACCAGACTGATGTATGCTTGTATTGTATTGTGCTACTCGTAATAAATATTATGATTAATAATTTAGTAATTTGAGTAAGATAATGTAGAATGCGATAAAAAAGTAACTTATAAGTAACGCCATCTAGCAAGCACAGTCAAACTGTTTCAAACTTGATTGTATCATTCTAGATGGCGCATGCAGTGAAATACTTTGTGTACGTACCTACTTAGTTTATTGTTCTGTTCTGTTTATGTATACAGCACATATAGCTTTTATTTTTATACTAACTTACACGTATTACTATTGTTTTTTCTTGGTCAATTAACTATATAGTAGTAAATTTGGTGCCAATGCAGAAAAAAACCACATCGTGGCAGTATGAAATTTTTCAAAAGTTTTTGTATACTAAATATCGTGGATTTCTTTCTTTGGCAATGTACACAAATGTAGGAAAGTGATATAGGTATAACTGTGAATTATGATTTTCCGTGTTAATGCCAAAACTACCTAGGAGACGCCACTATTTTACTGAGGTATGACTCTGACTTGACTATGATGGACTTACCTTGACTTTTACAGTACCGAATAACAAAAATGACTTATAATGATACATAAAAGCAAATAAATTGATTGTTACTTGTCAGTAGTAAATAGTCTAAGCAAGTGATTCCATAGCTGAAAAATTTTTACATTAGATGTATGTATGTATTATACTAGGTATTGACTAAAGATTTTTAATTTTTTATAACTAAGTATGACAAGAGATAATTGGATTGTAACATAGGCAGTATGCTTTCCGTCCAAAGCCTTCACACGTAATAAAGTATTAAAAAAGGTACAAAGTCTCGCTTACGCGGGGAGGCGATTTGTAAATAAACAAAATTTAAATTTGCTATTGCAAATATCTCGACAGAACGTAACTAACTACGTTTTGTTGTATAGACAACAGATAAGATTGTGAACAATGAGTGTTGTAGTTGTACTATATGTTTAAAATGGAGGACATCGACGACCCTAGACGACCACTATTAGGTAAGTATGTAAATTTTGCGAACTTGTTTTGATAACGTAAATTTAAGTCCAACCAGTTTGTGTTCTACTAAAACATTATAACTATTTTGCCTACACACCTATTTTACAAGAACATTTATGGTTATAAATTTATTTTGTTGCTAACTGAAAGTAATTTCTAACTAAATGTTTTTTTTCTTAATTGTATAGTTTATTTCTTATCTCCGTATGCTATTATATAACCTTGACTGATTAGGTCTAGTGTACCCATTCTCCACTTTTAAGGTTGTGCATGTACAGCGACACACAGTTACTGTTTAATTTAGGAATTCATGCTTGGTCTTATAAAGATAATTAAAAAAAAAACTAGTTGAGTTGATAAGTATCCAAACGTCTATTTCTTGTCAGACCTAGGCTGTCCACAGCTGATCATAGGCCTCCCTCATAGACTTCTTTATAAGCAGTCTTTATTCAGCTCCATACTGTCTTTATCTTTAGATCAGGGCATGCATTCTTATGGATAGAGGTTGCAGACTTCATTCATTGTTTAAGTCCATTTGAGAACATTATATTTCTGCCCCAACAACAACCATCAGTTCTTTTATAGCTATTAATTTTAAATGTTTTGTTAAGCCAGGGGAGGTTTGAATATTCTTAAAGCAGTATGCTACATAATATGGCCAATGCTAATATCTACTGGGGTTGCTCAGGAACCTGAATCCCTCTTACCTTGGTGTGTTAAAAGAGGCCTTAACCTATTATTAGGACTTTCACGGGCCAAGGTGATAATGACTGTTAATATTTTTTCAACCAAATGTTTAGTTCTATGATAAGTATCATTAAGAACTTGTGTTATAGATATTAAATAACAGATAAACATACATAAATACTTTTTTTGTTACATACATACTTTAATAGGGAAACACCCATACAAGAACTAATATATATATTCATGCACACAAAGATTTGTCCTGTGTGGAAATCAAACCCACAACCTTAGGAGCGAATTGCGAGTATACTCACCACCATGCCATATTGGTCGTCATTTATATGTAAAAGACCTATCTCATAAAGAAAACTACTGACTGAAGAAATTTAATTTGTTACCCATGTTTTACCAGTGTATAAAATATAATAAGCAGAGGTCGGAATTAGGTAGAGTTATTTATGTACTTGCATCGAAATGTTGATATTAATGTGGACCTTCCCGGGATTTCAAATGGATTTCAAATGGGAGTGCTCCGCATTTTCGCTATTGTATTCTTTTGTTCTCACAAGCTATGTAGTGCGAACAATAAACGTGGCAACATCGCGCGTGTGCGTATTGGAATTTTGCAACTTCGGTCATCCAATATCATTGATGTAAGTTTGGCAACGTCGCGCGTGCAGTAGTCTAAATTAAAAAAGTAAAAGTAAATAACTTTTTATTAAAAAGTAACGGGATTTTTTCTATTCTTTAAAATTAATCCCGGGATTTGAGGCATATCCACTATATTCTTTCGCTGTGTGAAATCAGTGTAAGTACATGAATAACTCTACCTAATTCCGACCTCTGATAATAAGTGATTTAAAAAAATATATATACCCTGCATAGCATTGAAAGTACATAATTTTTCCTAAATCTATTTGCTACACTATGAATACGTTTATATAAAACTAGAGATAATAAAAAATAGACAGTATAAGGTGTATGCTTGTGTATGCTGTTGTTCTAAGGCACAAATATGTGTGTGGTTGTGTGTGTGAGAGTGTGTGTATATGCAAGTGATCTGTGAATATGAGGAGTGGCTTATCTTTTCACCTTTAACAAATTTTCTACCTCCTCATAACTAAACTCTAGAAGCATTCTAGGTAATAAGGTTTTTGTTTTGTGTATGGTTCTGTGTCTAAGTTTAAAAAAGTTGGCAAGTTGATTGTAAATGTGTGGAAAGAGATGTGATCTAAAGCGATGTGAAAATGTGGTTTTGCACGGAACAACCGTCTTAAAAACTCTGCTTGTAAGCATAGACTGGTAATCGCGTGATGCGAGAACAGATTTATATACATAAATAACAGCTTTCGCGATATATAACTTCCTTACGCTAAGAACCCCGGCTTCTTTGTAAAGAGTAGTAGTAGAAAAACTAAGCGGTTTAGAGAGGGCTGTTTTGAGTACTCTTCTTTGAGCTCTCTCTAGAGCAATTAAAATACTTTGTGACGTACCGCCCTAGGCGAGAATGCGGTAAGTTATAATAGATTGGCATAGTGCAAAATATACCATTTTGAGATTATCTGATAACTTGGCAGCTAAGGCAATTGTATGCTTGCATAGTTTGTTCGGGTAATTGATACTTCTGATAGTGATTTCTTGTTTCACAATATTTAGATTTTACCGTGCTGATCCCCAGTAAAATGTAATCTATTGGGGAGGCCATCTATTGGTTTAGCAGTCGACTTTATAGGGCTGATATAATATATTGATGATGATCCAAATATTAGTAGGGAAACCTGAGGTGTGAATGAACTTTTATCCAGATTTATATTGCACAGACTGTCCTGATAAATTCACCATTTATAATTATTTCTTCATACATTGTTGATGCTTGTATTTCGTAACTATTATCTCAACACTTTGTATGAGATATATTTATTTTAGTTAGCTCTTTAATCTTTCTGATTAAATATTTAGTTTTTTCATATAGATTTAACTGGCTGGTGAAGTTTGGCCAGACAAGTAGTATTATAAAGTATGCACAGTATTATATTGCTCTGATAAGTTGTATGCCGTAATTTTATCGCTAGTCATGTGAATTTTTATGATTAAAAAAAGATATGTGACGCTGAGGCCCATTGAGGCCAGGTCTGCTCCTAAGGTTGTGGGTTCAACTCCTATCTATGTATTATAAGATAATTAAAAAAAAAATGTATTGTACATACTTGTTTCATTTGAGTACCCTTGGTGCAATCTTTGACACATGTTATGTGAGGCTTTCAAGAATAATTATATTGCCACCTCAAATGCACAAAAGATCTGCCTTAAGGGTCAAAGTGCGCTGCAGACTCGCCTGTGGCTCGGGTGAAGATAAGACCTATGTAAATATATCAATCAAGATAAATCTATGTAATCAATATAAGTTCTTGTAGCTACGTGATATTAGATGAATAAAATGATCGCCCAAGTTAAATAGAAATCAACAATGAAAGAGATATGAGCGGTACCGTCATAAAAAAAACAAAACAAATGGTTTCTTTGCCAGAATTTGTCAAGGTTTGTCAGTTTATCTGTCTGTCTTAGGACATCTCGATTTCTGTCTGTCTGTCTGTTTGTCTTAGGACATCTCGATTTTAAATTTTGGACTATGAAGCGACTATGCATTAACATCGTTAATAATTTTTAAAAAAAATTGACGTTATCTTTTAATATCATATGACTTTGTTCGGATATCATTTTATTTTATTTTTGATCTGTAATTGTAATTTTTATTTCTTTGAATATTTTATTTCATATGTATTTCTAATCTGTAAATTATGACCTATAACATTAGAACATCTGTTATCTGCTTTTAAGATATTTGGTAAGTAAATAAATAAGTAGAGACCTACCGAGCATGGCTCTCTCCATTTTGTACCTAGTGGTGGGGCGATAATGTTCTAAAATGATGGTTTAAAATTAAACTCTTATTAGCTTATTACAAAACGATGTCTAAAGTTAGACCAGGTTTAAAACTAGTGCTGTCACAGTCTCCATCTTATATAATGTACGTGACAGAACTATTTTTAAACCTGGTCTAACTTTAGACATCGTTTTGTAATAAGACCTATATTGTTTTCTGCCTCCTGTCAGTGGTCCGCGTCCTAACATAATAAATAAATAAATATTTCTGACACTTACACCAATTATTTAGTTCCAAGATAAGTATCATTAAGAACTTGTGTTATGGATACTAAATAACGCATAAACATACATAAATACTTTTTTTTTGTAAATACATACTTAATATACATAGAAAAACACCCAGACCAGAACAAATATTCATATTTAAACTCACAAATATTTGTCCTGTGTGGGAATCGAACCCACGACCTCAGGAGTGGAATGCGGGTATAATCGCCTCTACGCCATATCGGTCGTCAAATAATATAATAAAAAAGGTTTATTTTGATTCCTTTTTGCATTGAAGTGTTAATACTTTATTTAAACATGGTGTATATTATGTTTGTCATTGTTCAATTATTTACATGTCTGGCCTTTAATCATTAAAAGTATGTAAAAGGCGCTACTATCTCTCTAGGCTTAGCGCTCGTATAATTGTGTTTATCCTAGTTTTAAACGCTAACTATAGTCGTCTTCTAAAGTGGTCTTACACTCAAAGATATCCTATCTATAGCGTTATTAAACCTGTTTATAGCATCGTATTCGTAAATACCTTATGCTGTAATGCTACAATATTCCAGTAGCAACTGAAATTCAGCCAAATCTATATAAACCAGTGAGCAGATCCTGGGCCCTAAGCAACCGGGATAATGCTAAGATATGCTGACTAGTACTACAATGTATGTAAAGAAACATTAAAGTAGCAGAATCCTTTAATAAATATATATTTATAGTTAACTAGCCGTGCCGTTGTGAGACCGGCCTAGAAGAATGTCAACCCTTCTCATCTCAATGAGAGTCGTAAGAGTCGACGAAGAAAAGTTCTACCAGATGATGTACAGC
The DNA here is from genome assembly GCA_949126915.1 of Musotima nitidalis. Classification (NCBI taxonomy): domain Eukaryota; kingdom Metazoa; phylum Arthropoda; class Insecta; order Lepidoptera; family Crambidae; genus Musotima; species Musotima nitidalis. The sequence continues at coordinate 1,779,603 of OX421422.1, forward strand.
AGCGTCATCTTGCGTACTGGCTTGAACTGCGATCAGCAACCCGCCCAGCTTGGTGATTATGAGCACATACTCCCAATAGAGTGTAATCTATCAAGTAATGCTGATGAATGACGTATAACTACTAACATATTGTAAATGATGGGTTTTGCCCAGGCATTTAAAGCATAAACAAATTTATTACAATATATTGTATATCTGAATATAAATAATCGTCGAACACGCCTAACGCTCTTGACAATTAAGACATCTGTCGATCTTTATGAGGCGATCTTTTTGATGACACCAACTATATCACGGTGATTGTACTAGTTTAGTAATTTCTGGTTACAATAGATTTTACAAAACGGTTTTAAATAAAAACTTATTTAAATTATGTTATATTAACTAAAAGTACGTAAGTCGTTTTAAGTATTGTAAGGATAATAAAGTTATGGTAATTATCGCTCGGTAAAGAATAGCTGACAGTGTGACACGCAGCAATTATATAGTGTCATCATAATTCTTTCGAGTCATTAGTATGTTAGCCTCATTGGAACACATTCGTGCGTTCATTTCACCTGTTTGGTATATCGGTATTTAATAGAACAAAACCTTATTGTATTAAAAAAAAAGTATTACAAATCTTTTTTTTTAAATGCTGTGTTTTTATCGCTTTTCAGTTGTTTCTGTTTACTTTATTCACTTGTTTGTGTTGCATTTGTTTCGTGTTTGCTAGTTTCGTGCTGGTAATGATTATTGTTGCATTTTTGCGGCATGTCATGTTTTAGATGCAAGTTTAATGAATTCAATTGCATAATTATTTGTGATTGTTGATCCGTTTTTTCAAGTGAGATTTCTCCAACTGAAGCAGCATGGTTTTCAATGCCAATTTGAATGTAAATGAAGGTTTGTGTATGTTTTCTTTTATAACTGTTTTAACTGCTTATATGTTTTTATTTCATATTATGATGATCGTGTGATATACGAGCTGAGGATTTTATTTCATTTAAAAGTCACCTTTGACACATGTTTAATACAAATATTTGATTTAAAAAACAACTTACTGATGTGAAAAAATATAGGCTTTAATTTCTGTTGCTCAATTAATCAGAAACTGTATAGCTGGTATTTTTATAATTTCATACTGAATTAAAGTTTATGATAGGTAGTTGTTAATTTGCGATATGTACAGTTTTCTGCTAAACCTAATGGTAACTGGCAGATAGTGTCTTAACCCTTTAACAAGCAGAGCACGTTGAAAATATTCATTGATTTTCCACCTTAAGTTAACAGCATAAGGTTCAATTTATGGTTGTCATATATTTACCACTGCCTAGTAAAGGGGTTAAGACATTAAGTTCCCTTTTGTGTCATCATCATCAGTTCGAGAAAGTCCAGGGGGCCTGCCGCCGAATTTGCTGGTAATCGATTATTAGGCAAAATCGATTTCGAATTGATTCTGTCGTACCGCCGCCGAACAAATGTAACTCGATACAGGACGGCGTTCTCTATTTAAACACAAATTTTGAAAATTTGACGTAATATTTAACAGTCTCTATCTGTGTTTTTTTAAACAACATTACAAACTATCAATATTTAGGTAAAAATGTGACATCGAAATGCAAATAATAATCATTTAAATAATTAGGCGCTTCAGTAGTCTGCTATGGTCATGAATAATCTATGGCTTTCGGCAGATTTTCCGGTACGGAATGATGGACCTTCTAGATAGATATAGATAAAATAGCTAATAGCGTACTATTTTTTGTAAGTATATCATACCTATAAATATTACTCGCATCGCCTTTAATATCTCTGCTAACGCTAAAGTTGACTGGTAGAGAATGCCTAATGGCTTTAAGTTTGCATTTTGTACATTGTATTATTATGTGTGTGCAATAATGAGTTTCTTGAGGCCTTCTTCTCAATCTCGTTGCCTTTTGGAAGCCTCGTTAGAGTCACCGACAGACTGTCTGACTTACGAACAATCCCCACCCTCCTTTAGAATCACGACAGGCTGACTGACAGACAAATCTTGAGAAAACCACAAGACACAGATAAACTGACAAATTTTGACAAAGAACCCATTTGCTTTTACTCCTTTATTATGGTACCGCTCATATTTCTTTCATTGTTGTTAAAAAAATATATGGAATTTCCATTTTGTGTAAATGTTTGACGAATCTAAATGATCATATTGATCTTAAAGACAATAAAGTATATTTTATTTTGTTTTTTTTTATTTTATAAAGATTAAATAAATAGCAGAAATTCATCGAATTCGGCGGTAGGGCCCCAATGATCATCATTTATTTTTGCGAACAACCTCAAGGTACTCCTCTCCTCATTGCAGCGTCATGTTTTGCACATAATGCGGAGCGGGTGAATTTTATATCGTTGTTATTTTAAAATTGTAATTACCATAAAAACGGTTTTAGTGAGTTAATCTTAAAAGATAGACATATACTGTCGGGGATATTTTTTTAGAACAAGAGAAATAATTCATTCATACATATATTTTTGGTATCTTGAACCGTTTTCGCAGAACACGCAACGGAAGCCCTCAAGGACGAATAATTATCCCTTTTTTTTTTTTCACAATTTCCATTATTACTTCGCTTCTAATTGTTGCCGCGTGATGTTATATAGCCTAAAGCCTTCCTCGATAAATGGTCTATTTAACACAAAAATAATTTATCAATTTGAACCAGTAGTTCCTGAGATTCAAACAAACAAACTCTTCAGCTTTATAATATTAGTATAGGTATGTTATTCTGTCTCCGACTACAATATTACTCAAAAAAAAAGTAAAAAAATATTTATTTCATAAACTATTATACATAGTACCTGCTTAAAAACGTCATAATTAAAATAAAAAAAAACAATCAAAATATTATTACACTAAATTCACTTACATGCAACAAAACAATATTAAAACAAAAAAAATTGGTAAGTGTAAGTGAATCTAAGTGCCAGTTCCGAGCCACCGCTCTGTAAGAAGAACTGGCAAGAAACTCACAGGCTATGCTCTTATAAATAAATCCATTGGTTTGGTACTTGAATTACAATCTTTATTTGTCTGTGAAGCTATACAATGCAATATAATATAACATTCACAATATTCATGTTTTAAGTCATTCATATTAGAATAGCCTGTATGAAACGGCAGTTTAATCCCAAGCATTTTTATCTGCCATATAGTCTTTAATAGAATAGTATCCCTTTATCCCTATGTGAGTTTAATCTCCCTGGTTACTATCGGCTTTGACACATTATAATTCCCTTACTCCTGGCTCCCTCTTACGGCTAAAAACTAATCTAAAATATCAAATGTCAATGACCTTTCATAGATAATCAATTTATTGATTGAACTCGATAGTCAATTGGACGCTGTACGGATTACATTAAGGAAGTACATAAAGCATAGCTACAAATTTTACCTTATGAAATATGGAAACAGCAAAGCTTAGTAGCATTCGCAATTAGTGATTGTGTGGTAAATCAATTTGGTATTCCCTCTGTTACTTCCTTCATTCTTCTTGATTGACGTCACGAGATACTTACAAGTCGCAGCTAACTGAACCAGCGTTTAAGTTAAAGTGACTAAGCATTGAATTATCCGCTATTCAGCTAAGGCATAAAATTCACAGTACTCGTATAAATAATTCGCTAAATAATAATTATCGTATAAATAATAATTTTATTAGAATATTGACTCAATGCAAAAAGTAGTATTTTTGGGAAATCACAAATGCAGATCTTTTACAGTTATATAACTAGTTTGAAATCCAGGGTTTTTGTAAGAAAATGGTTTACTATATGTGGTAAAAAGAATTTAAAATTATTATTTGACGACCTTGACGATTTTCTTGCCCGTTCTCTTACGATCAAGCTCCCGCCCGCAGTGAATTGGCGCGCTAGTTTTTAAGTTATGACCTTCATAAGAGCTCTTTTGAGCCAAACTTGAATAAATGATTATAAATTTGAATTTATTATCAATCTTGTTAAGAGGGCTTATCGTATTTGTTGAAGTATTAGATGATAAATCAAATGATAGCCTCATTCGTTCGGGGCCGTGGTATCCCTTATTTTTTTACGTCGGTAACAAAATGCATTTACGCTCTGCCTCGCGGGCAAACGAAGGCCGGGGTGTGTTGTACTCACCATCGGCGGACACGACCGCCAGCAGTAATATGCAAAAAAAAATAACTTCATTTAAGGCCATAAACGCGTTAACTATTCGTGCAAGTCACACTTATAGTCTTACCTATCTTCCCCATACACGGAAGCGTTAGATGTCAGGAGCGTCACAAACGGTCATTCATCGAAGTTCTGACCTCACTTTGGGTTCCAACCTACGATCGCAATTACGTCTTTATGTAAAAATATAATTAAACACGCGCAAATCACGAGTCCAATAACTCGACTTATCAGTTCTAATAATAATAGTTAATATCGTTTTTTTCTATCGCAGGTCAAACACGAGATAATCGGCTTCGTAGGGTGACCAGCGACCTCTGCAGCGTAGAGTCTTGGAAGAGACGACTGCCCATCACGATATGGCTGCCGAAGTACAACCTGGAATGGCTGTTAAGGGATTTTATTGCTGGTGAGAATTTTTATGTCTATCTTTTACGTAGTAGTGTGTCGAATAAAATTATTAATAAAATTATTCCCCGGTATATAGCGCTCTCATTTTCCTATACTGCATCGACAGCTTACCATCAGCCAGGATGATACCATCATGACGAGTCACATTAATAAAAAAAATGTCGATGTCAAAAATAGTATGACAATAGTTAAATGTTATCTAAGCATGGCACTTAAATAAACTTAAGTAAAGAAATATGTGCGAGAAACTTCTCAAGTTTTGTTCTCCAAAGTTTCAACACACAAACGTTTTTTAAAAGTTTGAGTAGAAAAGTTTATATTTGCAAGAAAACTGTCTCAAATTTGACCATAATTTATTCACCGGATTAGACGTTAACAAGTCAAACAAACAGACAGACAAGAGATAGTTTATATAGAACAGTAAGATGATATTTGTTTGGGTAGATAATTATGCGTCTATGCTATTTGTATGCATTCTCCATGAATGTGCTATTCAAGTAGATTACAAATCCTGTATTTAATATATTATATAGACCTGTATTGATTTTCCTTATTCAAGTACGTACTTTGAATAAATATGTTTACGCTGAGATATCGTGTCTAAGTCTTGAGAATACATCGATGTTTCACTTTAAAAAGATTTTAATGAAATGCATGGTCTTTTAAAATATAATGTAATTAATTCATTACACTTATTCACGTATAATAAGAAATAAAAATATGGGTCTGAAAGTCAACCCTTGAGGAACGCCAAATTCTAAAAACTTTACCTTTGTGTTGGTATTGATTCTATAATCGTTATAATATTTAAAAACAATAAATAAGTACTTAATACATTGTTGTATTTTGATGCAGCAACAGAATGATTATTGGTTTCGTTTCCTTAAGATAGTTCTAGTTTCTATCATCCTAGCATCAGGAATTACATGGAGCGACTGCCGTCTGAACTCCGCAACCCCGAGGAAAATATTATTCTACGTTTATACCAGCTGTCAGGATATAAGAAGGCATTGACTTCCTAATAACGACTGTCAAAGATGTTCATGACAGCCGTGATAAGGGGTTATCCATAAATTACGTCACACGAATTCCGTAATTTTTTGACCCCCCCCTCCGTCCTTGTCACATCCGGTCACACTAGTGAGACTCCCTCCTCATTATTGTGATGTCACATATTTTGCAATTGTACAGCAAGAAATAGTTACATCAAAACAGCAGTTCCAAAATTTTCATAGGACCTGGATTTGAAAATGTGACGTCACAAAATTTAGGATTCCTCCCATACCCTTGTCACACTTCGTAAACCCCCTCGTAACGTGTGATATCATTTAGCCCCTAAACGGTTTAACGAGTACGAAGCAAGCGATAATTACGCAAATTACTTCAAAAAGTCCTAGGCGGACCAGAGTTTGAACCAGATATCCCATATATTGTTCTTGTCATTAGACTCATTAGGCTATTGCTGCTGAATGTCTTATAAATGTTATACTATTGTTTTAGGAGTAACGGTGGGTCTTACGTCCATCCCTCAGGGGATAGCATACGCCATAATCGCTGGATTACCTCCACAAGTAAGTTTTAATACTAGCCTTTAACCCATTATACATCCTGCTATTAGTATTCAATCCTTATAAACGGCTTTTAATTCGACTCAGCATTAATCAACATATAGGGATAACCACCAACAGTTTCACATACCGAATTACGGAAGCGCTCGTTATCTAATGCCACACAAGCGCTCACTCATCCAAGGAATAACCTCTGTGAACTCTGCTTTCTTTTGTTAATCGTTTCCAACAAACAAGTACCGAGCTACGAGCACTATGATTATAACCCGATGGAATTTTAGAGTCAGAAATGATGAGCTTCCTAGAACTAATGTCACCGACATACCTAAAAGAAGCTCGCATATCTCAAGCTGAAGTGACAGTGGGCGGGGCACACAGCAATAACGACTGAACGACGGTTCCAATGAATAGGAACGTTCTGGAATGGGGACCTTTTAATAGGATACGTAGCGTGAGACGTACTCCTGTAAGATGGACTACTTGGACGCGGACCGCCTGCAATCGGTTACATTGGAAGTTTATAGAAAAGGCCTGTGTTTAGCATTAGACTTCCTTGGGCTAATTTATAATCATCATCATCTCAGCCCATTAACTGAGAACGAGCCTCCTCTAACATACCAAGGTGCGAGGTTATCTCAGCCCATTACCGTTCCACTACTGAGCACGAGCCTCCTCTAACATACCAAGGCGAAGGTATTGGGTCATACTCCACCACGCTGACCCAGTGCGGACATAAGGCCTTTAACATGGCTTATCGACTATCACATTTAGTGATAACCGGGACCAACTGCCACACAAACGGTCACCCATCCAAGGACTAACCTCTGTAAACTCTGCTGTACTTCGGTGAACGTTTCCGACCACCGAGCACCGCAGAGCTACGAATGCTCCTTGATTTATTATACATACATAATATCATATCCCCGAAGGGGTAGGCAACTTTTATGTTTGTCACAGCCTCGTCCGTTGACCACTTGCTGGTGAGGTTGACTTGAGATCCTCAGATCCTCTTATTAGGATCTCTATACACCCTATAATGACATGTATGTCATTGATAATATATCAAAAAATATCCTTAAACAGCAGACTCAGAGCTGCTAATCCCAAACTAACAAAACCGCGCTAGTAATACCCTGGTGTTGCTTCATGGGCTGTGGTTTTCATCAGGTATACCGCATATTTAGAAGGCACTCATCTTGTGGTATAAAAAAAACACGACAAACTATGTGTATTCTAAGTATGTTTATAATAGCGTGGTGGTGATTACAATTACGTTTTGTTTACCTCACCTGCAAGTGCCGACCAGTTGACCAACAGACGATGCTCTGGCAAACATAACAGTGCCCGTAAGCGGCAATAGGCTCGCCACCTATTACGTGGGACCAACTACATAATTGGCAAAGTGTAGGCATATAATATAAATAAAATTATAATAATAAATATTTTCTGACAATTACACCAATTATTTAGTTCCAAGATAAGTATCATTAAGAACTTGTGGTATGGATACTAAACAACGGATAAACATACTTAACACGTTGGACGCCACGCGGCTCACCGGTGGGCCGCGTTAGATATAGTATATTTTAACGTGGCGTGCAAAGTGTTAAATACTTTTTTTTTTTGTAAATATATACTTAATATACATAGGAAAACACCCAGACCAGAACAAATATTCATGTCCATGCACACAAAGATTTGTCCTGTGTGGGAATCGAACCCACGACCTCTGGAGTGAAGTGTAGGTATACTGACCTCCACGCCATATCGGTCGTCAAATATGTCTCTGCCTACCCCTTCGGAGAAACAGGCGTGAGTGTATGTTTTTTTATTTCCAGGTGGGTCTCTACTCCAGTATATTCCCCGGCGTGTGTTATATGTTGTTCGGTAGTTGCAATCAAGTGACCGTTGGACCAACAGCTATTCTTGCAGCCTTACTCTCAAAATACGTGGCGCAATCTGCGGACTTTGCGTATCTGGCTGCTTTTCTCTCTGGATGCTGTATATTATTGCTGGGAGTTTTACAATTAGGTATGTTGCAGTATGAAATTATGCTGGATGTAGTCTTAAGTATAGGAAACGTAGCGTGCGAACTCAACCTGTACGAACGACCTGATATTGACCTTGCTTACTTGACTGCTTTTCTTTCTGGATGCTGTATATTATTGATGGGCGTTTCACTTAGGTTTATTTTATTTTATTATATTTAGGACAACAAACAGTTACACAATGTATAATATTAAAAAGGCTAAAACTAAATTTGGTTCATTGCGTAACCAGGTATGTTACAGTATGAAATTCTGCTAGATGTGGTCTTTAGTATAGGAAACTTTGTGTGAGACGTATACGTGCAAAATCAAAATGCTCCACAGGATGCGACTAGTGCAATCACCGCTATGTCATAGATGTGGAGACGAAGAGGAGTCTATGGAACACCTGCTGTGTACCTGTGACTCGCTGGCTGTTTGCCGAATGGGTCTCCTGGTGGTGGTCTACCCACAGCCAAGAGACTATGGGCTCCAATCTGCAAAGACTGTCATTAAGATGGCAACAACATTTTGGAGATTAAGAGTGAAAGGCAAAGGGTTGCACAAAAGATCCGACATAAGGGTCAAAGTGCGCCACGAACAGTCTGTGGCATGATAAGATCTGGCACGTGTAAAATGAACGCACGAGCTGATAACAGGTCAACTTGACAAATTCTGACAAAGAACCCATTTGCTTTTATTTCTTTATTATGGTACCGCTCATATCTCTTTCATTGTTGTTAAAAAAATATATAGAATTTCCATTTGTGTGTGAATGTTTGACGAATCTAAATGATCATGTTGATCTTAATGACCAAGAAGTATATTTTATTTTAGTTAGATGCCTTCAATCGCTCACATTGAAAATTTATGACAAAGCAAATTAGGATGTGCATACAAAATCAAAAATTATTCAGCGTTTTAGTCATTTACGGTAGTAAAGTCCTACCCCAGTGAATTAGTAAAGAATTTACGAGATGCTTCTATGGAGTATTGGAATCAACACAAAAATCACCATTTACGATACCATCCCACTTTTTTGCACTTGTGTACGTTATTGAAGACATTATTGGGGCTCATTACAAAATTATAATACATACATACATACATAATGTCACGCCTCTTTCCAGTAGGGGTAGGCAGAGATCACATCCGTCCACTTGCTACGATCTTGGCACACACTTTTAGCTTCATTCACACTCATTAACCTCCTCATATACGCCCGTCGGTTTAAGGTACATTTGACCTGCTTGATTATTACATATATTATATATATGCTGCATATATTATTTCTAATATATGCTCTATATTAAATTATATTATATGCTCTGGCGAGCATAACAGTGCCCGTTAAGCAGCAATAGGATCGCCACCTATTACGTGGGACCAACTATAAAATTGGTGAAGTGTGGGCCTATCATATGCCTCTGCCTACCCCTTCGGGGAAACAGGCGTGAATGTATGTATATATTACAAATCAAAAACTAAAGTTAAACCAGGTTTAAGAGTAGGGCTGTCACTGTCTTCATGTTATTAAATAAAATTGACAGCACTAGTTTTAAACCTGGTTTGACTTCAGATCTCGTTTGGAATAAGCCCCTCAGTGTTTTAGCTAAGTGTGAAATCGACAGTGACCTAGAAGTTCTTTTTTTCCTAGTAAACTAAGATTGTAATCAGTAAACTACTCGTAAGTGCTCAGATGCATTAACACGTATTGCCTTAAATAATTTATTGATTAAGGCGTTACTTTGCGGAAATCCATTGTAAGCAAGTGATGGATTAACTGATGAACTGATGGATGAAGTGATTGATTATTGTGAGAGAGAGATTATCTCGTTTCAGCGTTGGTCGTGAGGACATCGTTGTTCTGAGGCTCCTATCTTACCTGAAGATGCCCTGTATAAGGGCGAAAAACGTGTCGTGTTGAATAGTTTCTCAATTTTTCGGGAAATTGTAGTAGCGCGGGAATTGTTCCAAAGATATTTTTAATCCATCACTTGCTTACGTATTGCCTTCGTCTATTTTAACTTTAATCATCAAACTTTATCATTTAGCTTTGAGAAAAATCTCGGCATGTAGAAAACTACAGTTAGGTAGATGGATGGCAAACCTATGGTGTGGCTGCCTACCACGTATAAATCACCTATCCTAATATAAGCTACCCTACCTTGAATCCTACCAAGATCTTAGGAGCCCAAGACAACCTCACCTGCAAGTGTTGCACCTGCTGATCAACAGTCCAGGCTCTGGCAGATACAAAAGTTATGTCTAAAAATCCACCATATTTACACATAAAAAGTTTAAATTTTCACCAGTTATAGATAATTAAACAATGCCTTGATATGTCTTTCTCCTATTAATATTATATATTTGTATAAAATGGATATATCTTTACTTTCAGGTTTTCTCTTAGACTTCATATCGAGACCAGTTATTAGCGGGTTTACTACAGCTGCAGCGCTGCAAATAGGCGCTACGCAGTTGAAAACATTATTTGGAGTATCAGGTGATTTTATCTGATGATTGATTGATGTCTGAAGATGATTTTATGACGACCGATATGGCGTGGTGGGGATTATACCCGCATTCCAGTTCTGAGGTCGTGGGTTCGATTCCCACACAGGACAAATATTTGTGTGTATAAATATGAATATTTGTTCTGGTCTGGGTGTTTTAAGTATGTGTATTAAGTATGTATTAACAAAAAAAAAAAATGTTTATCCGTTATTTAGTATCCATAATACAAGTTCTTAATGATACTTATCTTGGAACTAAGTAATTGGTGTAAGTGTCAGAAATATTCATTTATTTATTTTATATTTTTATTTATCTTATCTTATCGCGGAAGCCACAGACTGTCCATGGCGCACTTTGACCCTTATGTCGGATCTTTTGTGCATCCCCCTGCCTTTCACTACAAATCTACAAATATCGTTACCATCATCTTTATGGCAGTCTTCAGGTATCAGGTAATTTACTTTTATTCTTAATACTAGCCACTCGTTGAGGACCATACTCAATATCTTTATTGATCTCCGCGAACAGATTTACTATATAATATAAAACAAAGTCGCCTCCCGCTGACTGTCCCTAAGTATTCTTACATCATAAAAACTATGCTACGGATTTGGATGCTGTTTTCTAATAGATATATTGATTAAAAAGAAAAGTTTATATGTAGGTAACGCGGACGAAGTCGCGAGCAGTCGCTAGTATATTATAATTTTTCTTTCTACATATAAGACAGTACATTATATAGTAAACACTAAAGGTCTTATTATAAAAAAGATCTAAAGTCAAACCATGTTTAAAACTAGTGCTGTCACAGTTTTTTTTGATTTCGTCTATAACAAAATGCATTTACGCACTGCCTTCGAACCAAAGGGGGACCGAAAGGGGTTTGGGACTCACCACCGGCAGACGCGACTGCCAGCAGTAATACCCACTAAAAATCTTCCGACGACGCCCGCCGCTTGTTGAGAAAAAGGCGGGGGCCAGTACCTGGGTTGCAGCGTCTGACACCCCGCCTGCGGCCAACGTCCCCCGGACCAAAACCGGGAGGACCTCCTCAGAGAAGCGCAATGGACACGCCCCTCCTACCTTCTTGTGCGACCATAGCGTGTATGACTGACTTCTCGGAGGGTCCATGGTTAGACCGGAAAAGGCCCCTGTTTCCCCCCTGTAGTCAGTACTAATGGCACCCAGAGTCGCCAATCTCTGGGTGTTACCTTTTCCCTAGCGGCTTTTCCGCCCTACCAGCAGGTACTCAGCCCCCCACCCCGACAAGGTGAAGACCAGTCGGGGGGACTAGTTTTAAACCTGGTGTAACTGTAGATCTTGTTTTGTAATAATACCATTAATCTTCCCCTTCCTCTTCTAGGTTCATCGGGCCATACATTTATAAGTGCGTTGACAAATTTCTTCAATAACATAACTACTATCCAGCGGTGGGATGCAGTTTTAGGCGTTATTTCTATCATATTGCTTTATATACTAAAGGTAAGTTATCTGGATGTATTCTGTGTATTATAAGTATTAAGAAGAAAGTATTTAAGTATATTTCATTTAAGATAAGTGGTAGCAATAAGTGGTAGCGCAAACATTTTTATTTTTACCAGCCTGCAGTAATAACATACATACATACATCCTACATAAATTCACGCTTGTTTCCCCGAAGGGGTAGGCAGAGGCATATAATACGCCCACACATAGGTAGCGAGCCTATTGCCGCTTGACGGGCACTGTTATGTTCGCCAGAGCCTCGTCCGTTGATCGGCGGGTGCACCACTTGTAGGTGAGGTTGGCTTGGGCTCCTTAGGTCTTGGTAGAATCCCTGTACACCACGTACTGTGTGTGTTTGTGTGTGTAGTAATAACGTTGTGTGTAATTAAATTATCCTATATCCCAAATGTGCAGGACCTACAATGTCATCGCTGAGGTGTTGGATATATTTTGGATTGCGCATGCATCATTTGATAATGATATAAAAGTAAATTGCAGTTATTAATTGTCTTTTTTTTTTAATTTATATTTTTAAGTGGTTTGGCACCTATTGGTGTGTGTTCGGCTGTTATCGAAGTAAATGTTTAGTTATATAGTTTTAAGTTTGTATAAAAAATATGATTCTATGGAAATATGAGTACAAAGCTCTGTTGCTGAACCATAAATGAAAAAAAAATTATTTGATCTCTACGCTCTGTTTAGTATGGGATTAACATAGATGTTTGTGATATTTGAACCTATACGTAAAGACATAGGTACACTCAAATCATTTTCTAATTCTTTTAAGAGTTTTTACTTACTTTTTTCAATTTTTAATTGAATTTAGAAAAATAAAATAAAATTCTAGCGTAACTATATAAATCTTAAATATTATATGCCCACACTTCGCCAATTATAGCGAGCCTATTGCCGCTTATCGGAAACCAGCGGCCGAAACCGCCAGAGCCTTAATCTATGCGCTAGATATTTTTTTTAAATATTTTATAAAAAAGTTAGTAAATTTTATATTTTAAATACGATTCATAATTTCTTTTTAATTAGCTAATATGTAATGATAAAATATAGTTTTTTCATGTAGGTGTAATTTGACCTATAATTCGGCTTTATAATAATAATATTAATAATAATATTTTTCGTAACTTTCGCGGATGATACAGCTTTAATTTTCGATGGTGACACTTGGGAGCAGGCTTATGGCAACGCTCAAATAGGTTTCAATTTGGTGTGTTCCTGGCTTGTTGATAACTCCCTGATACTTAATGTAGAAAAAACAAAATATATACCCTTTTCGATCAAATCTATGTCAAATTATGTACACGATAATTTCTCAATTAAATCTCACTTCTGTTCGAGTAAGTCCTCATGCTCTTGCCTATCATTAACTATGACAAGCAATGTTAGGTACCTCGGCGTTATGATTGATAGCTCTCTTAATTTTAACCTGCATATAGATCTTCTTTCATCTAGAGTCCGTAAGTTGATATATATCTTCAAAAATTTACGCCATCTTTCCGATTTAAATGTAATTAAAATGGTATATTTCGCCCTATGTCAGTCCATACTAAGCTACGGTATAACGATTTGGGGAGGTGCTTGCAAGACTAAATTGATTAAACTGGAACGAGCCCAAAGAGCACTCATAAAAGTAAGTCTATTTTTGCCGCAGTTGTTTCCGACTTAAGATCTGTTTACAACTTTTGATGTTCTCACCGTTAGACAACTTTTTATTTTAAATATCATATTAAAAAAACATTCTTCCCTTCCATATAACCCGGATATCATAGTTAACAAACGTTTAAAACATGAAGTATGCCATATGGATAACACTCCTTCAACACAATTTGCTAAGAGGTTTTATCTCTTCCTAGGGTTTTATCTGTATAACAAAATAAATAAAATAGTTAACATATATCCGATGACGAAATCAAAATGTAAAAAATCCATCACTATGTGGCTAAAATCTCTTGACTATGACAAGACCGAAGATGTTTTAATGGTAGTCTCCTAAACACTATGTCTAATAATGATCACAGTAATGTCAACACACACACACACGCCCAACTATACACACACACACCCATACACACACTCCCATACACACACTTCCATACAAACACTCCCATACACACATTCTCATATACACTCGCATACACGCGCTTGCGCGCACTCTTATCACGCATATTATATTCGCACACTTAATTATAAGCTTATTAATTTCACCGGTCCGGTGTAGGAGAGGCTGGTAATCTGTCATACAGGTCTCCTAGTACAGATATCAGTCTCTCACATACTTTTAAGTGCAACAATAGTGTAAGCTTAATTTTGTAACAACCATTATGTGAGAGAATAAATAGAGATTATTATTATTATTATTATTATAGGTACTATGATTGGGCTTTTAGGGTTAGTAAATAAATAAATTAATGTTCCAGTATTCGAACCTGTCAGTATCAGACATAGACTCCCCGTGCCGGATCCACACCGCGCGTGTATGGAAGTACTTTGTGCGTGCCAGGAACGCGCTGGTCGTGTTTGGAGCTACTCTTGTAGCCTACGTTCTGTTTGTGTATGGGAAGACGCCGTTTGCGTTGACCGGTAAGTTTTTATGTAACTACCCTATTTCTGAAAAACCTAATTAAGTGTTTTTTACTTTCCTTTACTTATGAAGTAATAACAATTTTTTTTTATTACTACTAATAATAAAAATAATAATTATATACATTTATTTGACAACAATGGTCCAATTGTTAGTAGTTTACACAACTAAAGACTAGTATTAGTAAATACAATAAAAATTAAAAATAAAATTCAACAAAATTATAACCGTGGCTTTTGATGCACTAATACAGACACAAAGTGCCTAATAATTGGTGCATCAAACTTATTCTCTAACATGTACCTCACTTTTATAAAATTTCTTGAACGTTCCATTACAAATTACAGCATGTGCAAATGTGTTTTTGCTTATGTTAGAGATTTTACATTATGAATAGTCTTTACAAAAATGTTGTTATATCTCGGCTTAACGTGCCCCACAATTACGTTCGACAAAGGGCTTGTCGTAAACGCCGCTTGTTTGCGCCACCATCACTCCCCGATCGCCCGAATGCACATCGGCCTTAATGCTTTCCTGTGTCAGTACCCTGACTGTGACATATTCGTAGATAGCTGGGTATCAATCCAGGCAACATTGTCGTCTTTTGTGAATATAAATGTCCTTTTTAATTATATTTTTAACTTTATATGCATGTAAAATTACTCGTAATTGGGCCAGACCCGTGTAACTAAAACAAATTAATAAATCTATTTTACTTATTAAATGCTGTGGAGTAGTTAATCAAATATTTGCAAAAAAATTCCTTTTCATCTGAGCACACGAACGTCCCACCACTAATCTGACAAACCAAACTCAGGGGTCAGAGTCAGAACCAGAGTATTGGGTCATACTCCACCACGCGGACCCAGTGCGTATTGGCGGAGGCAGGTCCAAGGCATCCTGCATTCAGAAGTAGTCAAGCCTCCCAATTAGGCCTCTAACATATAGCTCTCATGTGACAAACAGACACTCATCCAAATACTAACACGTAAACTCCAGCTTTATATCCACGTAGCACCTAGATACGAGCTGCCTACGCATTTGTCCCTCAATAGATCTGTTTATACATACAATCACGCCTGTTTCCCCGAAGGGGTAGGCAGAGGCATATTATATACCCAATTTTCGCCTATTTTATTGTTAGACCCACGTAATAGGTGGCGAGCCTATTGCCGCTTGCCGGGAACTATTTTTGCCAGAGTCTCTTAGAGAGAGATCTGTGTATTGACATAGTAAATATCCATTTCAGGTAAAATAAACGGAGGCCTTCCTCACTTCGGCCCTCCACCATTCAGCACCACAGTTGGCAACTCCACCTTGGGCTTCGATGGAATGCTGTCAGTGTTCGGGGCTGAGGGACTCGTCATGCCTCTGGTGGCCATACTTGAGAGTATAGCCATTGCTAAGGCTTTCGGTGAGTTTCTTATTAACACATTAAATACTATAAACCGTCATAAAAACAGCAACAGACGCTTAAGACGTTGGGAGCCGCGAGACGACTCTCGGCCACCGTAGACGCTGGCTTGTGGGCGGCAAGTTAAGGGTAACTCGCCGCCCAACCGTCTTCTATAGGCGACAGGCTGCGTCGATGGCGCGTTTGTGTTACACGCGTGCCTCAAAGAGATGTCAGCACACTCAGGAGCCCCCAGGGAGGCGGCCAAGCCTGCTGGGGTTGCGAGACTGTTCTGAAAGTTACCGCGGTCTTGTAGGTAGCAGGCTCAAAAGAAGGAACATGGATGGGTTTTTAGTCAGTGGAACTCTGACACACCCTCCCGCTCCACCCACAGCGGGGGAAGATCATATGATGATTTCAACCCCAAAAAAAAGTTTAAATTTATATTATGATCACTGATTATTTTGGTATTTTTATCTATTAGGTTTGTCACCTATTGTTACAATAATGATTGCTTAAATTTAACACTGTTATGGTTATATTATAATTGTTCAACTGATTTACAGGCAAACACAACTATACAAATTAAATACACATTTGTTAATGCGTCCAGGTTAGGAAGTCAACATACTTGACTACAATAACCAGTATACCAATTGACATACATACATAATATCACGCCTGTTTCCCCGAAGGGGTTGGCAGAGGCATACTATACGCCCACACTTCGCCATTTATTGTCTTGGTCCCACGTAATAGGTGGCGAGCCTATTGCCGCTTACCAGGCACTGTTATGTTCGCCAGAGCCTCGTCCGTTGATCGGCAGGTGCACCACTTGCAGGTGAGGTTGGCTTGGGATCCTAAGTTCTTGGTAGGATCCCCCTACACCTTAGATAAATACAGTTACAAGGAACTAATTACACGGATTTAAGTCTAAGTATTTCAATAAGAATCACAATACAAGTGTACAAGTCTTTCACATTTTGAATGTTTGATGGACGTTCGTATTCTAGAGAACTTAACGCTTACGCTTAACGCTTACGCTTAACGCTTACGCTTAACGCTTACGCTTAACGCTTACGCTTACGCTTAACGCTTACGCTTAACGCTTAACGCTTACGCTTAACGCTTACGCTTAACGCTTACGCTTAACGCTTACGCTTAACGCTTACGCTTACGCTTAACGCTTACGCTTAACGCTTACGCTTAACGCTTAACGCTTACGCTTAACGCTTACGCTTAACGCTTACGCTTAACGCTTACGCTTAACGCTTACGCTTAACGCTTACGCTTAACGCTCACGCTTAACGCTTACGCTTAACGCTTGGGCTCCTCAGATCTTGGTAGGAGCCCTATACAACCAACCAATACCAATTGACACCTGTTGTAAAAACAATGTACAATAAAATTAATGTCTCTCTCTCTCTCTCTCTCTTATAGCGGGCAGCACATCGGTAGACGCCACCCAAGAGATGATAGCCATAGGCATGTGCAACCTGCTATCCTCGTTTGCCCAGTGTATGCCCAGCACTGGCTCCTTCACTCGAACTGCCATCAATCACGCCAGTGGGGTCGTTTCTCCTGCTGGGTCGCTGTTTAAAGGTCAGTACTGTTTAATAAGCTTGACCTTGATATTAAGTCTGAAAAATTTACTGACATATCATGTCCTAGCATAATACTGATTAAAGTAAAGTAAAAAGTTCTTTATTTCATAAACTATAACATAGCACTTGAAAACGTCAAATAAAATATAAATTTAAAAAAAATCCTAAATATTAATACACTAAAATCACAAAGCATAGATTCACTTACATGCAAATAAATAAAAAATTGGTGTAAGTGAATCTAAGTGCCGGTTCCGAGCCCCCGCTCTGTGAGAAGAACTGAGAAGAAACTCACAGGCTATGCTCTTTTAAATTATTTTTTCAAATATAACAATACAAAAGACACACAGTGAAAATTTGAAGATACTGAAATGCCCTAGGATTAGGCTTAGATCCCAGGGTTAGCTCACTGGTCTGACCAAATTCGACTGCTGTCTCACTTCCGAAACACAGAAGAAAATATCATTCTATTGTGAAAGCAGGATAGGAGAAGGCACTGACGTCCTAATAACTATTGCCATAGATATTTATAACAGTCGGGACCAACGTCTTAACGTGCTTTCTAAGAATAGGGACAAGTGATTAAATTTTCCAATATATTTTTTCATAGTATTTTATTACAGCTTTCTTTATATATATTCTTTATTGTACAAAAAAGACGAAGTACTTTGTACTTTATTGTTTCTAAGATTGTTTAGATTTTTTACATAGCCACAATTCACTGTGAGGCTCACACTGTAAGCTGATAATAATAGTGTTCTAAACCTCCCTTTCTAAACCTGTCCTGTAAGACCTAATGTAGTGTGTGTAGAATATACTAGTATTAGTAGGTATAATATCGATATTCCTTGTAATATATATATAAAAAACAAACAATAACAAAAAAATATATAATAATGATGCATTCATAAATAAAGAGGGCTAAGATTAAGTTGTTTCGTTCCTTAAATGGCGACTTTGCCATTTTTGGAGGTCTGCCGGAGTTCGGTCGGGCGAGACATAAACAACAATTATTAAGTAAAATAAATTCAGTAAATTCAGTGATAATGTGTGGGAAAATATAGAAAAAGACGAGGTGTTTTGTAACCTGTGTTCACAATAAACAATTTGATTCGATTTGAGTGTTATATTTTGCCCCTCAGCCAGTCTAGTGCTGCTGTCAGTGACTCTGTTGACTCAAGCCTTCTACTTCATCCCTCGAGCGAGCCTCGCCGCTGTCATCATGGTCGCCATGGTGTCCCTTATAGAAGTCGCTATCGTAAAGCAGCTCTGGAGGAACAGCAGTAAGTTGGTTATATCTTTCTCCTTGCGTTTGTATTTGGCTTGTTAGTAAGTCTGGTGCTGCTGAGAGAATCCTGTCATCATGGACGCCATGGTGTCCCTTATAGAAGTAGCCATCACGAAGCATCTCTGGAGGAACAGCAGTAAGTTGGTTATATCTTTCTCCTTGCGTTTATATTTGGCATGTCAGCAAGTCTAGTGCTGCTGAGAGAATCCTGTCATCATGGTCGCCATGGTGTCTTTTATAGAAGTCGCTATCGTCAAGCAACTCTGGAGGAACAGCAGTAAGTG
Source organism: Musotima nitidalis (assembly GCA_949126915.1). NCBI lineage: Eukaryota > Metazoa > Arthropoda > Insecta > Lepidoptera > Crambidae > Musotima > Musotima nitidalis. The sequence goes on from OX421422.1 coordinate 1,798,955, forward strand.
GATTGACTCTTTCTCTGTTCTTGTAATTTGCTCCCTCAGCAAGTCGAGTGCTGCTGATGGAAGCCTTTTATCGGTGTCACTGTGGTGACCCTTATGGAAGTAGCCATCATGAAGCATCTCTGGAGGAACAGCAGTTAGTTGGTTATCTCTTTCTCTGTGCGTTTGTATTTGGTCTGTTAGCAAGTCTAGTGCTGAGAGAATCCTTTCATAACCACTTATAAAAAAAGAAAGAAAAAAAAGAGTTATTTTCTTCTTTTATTATGAAACTTGTGACTGCAGTGACTGGTTTTTGTAGACTTATCAAATTGTTTTACTACTAAGTACATTTTCTTGTAAGGGGCCGTTCAAGAATTATGTAAGCAGATTTATTACAATTATTTATCCCCCCATCCCCCTTGTCAGCAAAAGTAAGCAAAGCTCTTACTCCCTCCCCCATGCTTACGTAAACATTTGTCAATTAATATATTGTTTTTTTTAATATCACGCGGTAATTCCCCTACTCGGTTCTAATGCGAGTGCCTAAACGTATGCATTATTTGCGGGAATCCCCGAAAATCGTTTCGTTTTCAAGCAAAGACAATGTAAGAGTTGCCATTCGTGTAAAAAAATAAATAACTACCGGTGACGTAATCATCGTCTAGACTCCCCTACCCCCCATGTCATCCAAAATAAGTAAAGCAAAGACCCCTGCGCCCCCCGATAGTGCTTACGTAATACTTGAACGGCCCCTAACTGGCGGCAGAAAAATCTAACCTTGACGATTTTCTGCCCGTTCTTTTACGATCAATCTCCCGCCCGCAGTGAATGGGCGCGCTAGTTTAAGTTTTGACCTTCATAATTTATTTATTTATTTAATTAGAACGGAATACACCAATTACACTAATTATCAAAAACAGTAAAAGTTAAATATAATATTAAAATCTCACACTTAAAAACTTCTTTTATCCCATTCTCTCACAATACCTCAGACACACTGACAAAATCTCAGGCCATCATAAGAGCTCTATTGAGCCAAACTAGAATAAATGATTTTTAATTTTTATTTCAGAAATCCAGCTGTTAGTGTATATAGTGACAGTGGTGACAGGAGCGTGTGCTGGTCTCGAGTATGGGATAGTTGCCGGGGCGGCCGTTGATGTCGTGAGGACACTCGCTAACGCCGCCCGGCCGCCGCTTAGCGAGCGGACATTTAAGGTACTTTAAAGTACTGTCTGTAGAGTATGAAAAAGTGACGGGTTCAGGAGCATTTTTCAGCGTAACAGGTACAATAAAATGTAATAGCGCAAAATAAATAAATGAATATTTCCTTACAATTACACCAATTATTTAGTTCCAAGATAAGTATCATTAAGAACTTGTGTTATGGATACTAAACAACGGATAAACATACTTACATACTTTTTTTTTTTTTGTAAATACGTACTTAATATACATAGGAAAACACCTAGACCAGAACAAATATTCATATTCATGCACACAAAGATTTGTCCTGAGTGCATGAACATGAATATTTGTAATAGTAATGTACCGTTACCAATATTGTCCGCCCATAAGGTAGAACACGGCAAGAAAAATGTTTAATGTACTCATCAACAACCTGTGTTTTAACAATAAAATGATTTGATTGGTTGATTGATTGATAGCGCATATATAAACATAATGTCACGCCTCTTTCCCGTTGGAGTAGATCACTTCCTTCCACTTGCTACCAATTTGGCACACACTTTTAGCTTCATTCACACTCATTAACCTCCTCATACACGCCCTTCGGCTTAGGGTACTTTTGACCTGCCCTTTCTCCAAAATCTTCTGGATTTGGTCATTGAAGGTTCATTTGTTCAACATTAACTTGTCTATCATAAATCACTTTCGTTAATCTACTTTCATGCATCCTCTCAACAAAACTAAACCATCTAAGCATACCTTTCTCAATTCTTGTCACTATACTATGTAATAGTGGTAGGTACAATAGGGTAAAATAGTGATTGCCAAGTACAATGGTCTGGATACTCGATGCCAAGTCGTTTGTCAGCAAAACTACTTTAAATGTATAGAAGTGTATAGGGATCCTACCAAAATCCAAGGAGCCCCTTTTTTTTTTTGATTTACGTCGGTAACAGAATGCCTTTACGCACTGCCTCCCGGCCAAAGGGGGACCGGGAGGGGAGTGTGGGGCTCACTGCGGCAGACACGACCGCCTGCCAGCAGTCCTACCCACTCAAAATCTCCCGACGACGCCCACCGCTTGTTGAGAAAAAGGGGGGGGGGGTCAGTACCTGTGTTGCAGCATTTGACATCCCGCCTGTGTCCAACGTCCCCCGGACCAAAACCGGAAAGACCTCCTCAGAGAGGCGCAGCGGTCGCGCCCCTCCTACCTTCTTGCGCGACCATAGCGTGTGTGGCTGACTTCTCGGAGGATCCATGGTTAGACAACAAGGCCCCCACTACCTAAGACCCCCCCGGCGCTGCTTGACAGCCCCTCCTGGCCCGCCCGCTGCGCCCTCCATAGGTCCCTCTGAGTTTCCCCCCCGGTAGACAGTACTAAGAGCACCCAGAGTCGCCAACCTCTGGCTGTTATCCTTTCTCTGCCTCCGGGAAGTACGTAGCCCCCTATCACGTCGGTGGGGGGCTAAGTACCTCCCGGAGGCTGTCGGGGGGATCCAAGGAGCCCAAGCCAACCTCACTTGCAATTGGTGCACCTGCCAATCAACGGACGACGCTCTGTAGCAAACATAAAATATCCCGATAAGCGGCAATATGCTCGCTACCTATTACGTGGGACCAACAGTAAAATCGGCGAATGTGGGCGTATAATATGCCTCTGCCCCTTTGGGGAAACAGGCGTGATTGTATGTATGTTTGTAAGTTCAGAGGACCTTATCAATAAATTATTCAATTTTAAAACGTGTAGCTAAGTATATCAGTAACAGAAGTCAAGTTATTAAATAATAATATATTTTAATTCTTGCTTTTGAAATAATTATGATATAAACTGTTCATATTTACGAACGTGTGATGTTGTTTGCAGGTTGGAAACCAGATATGCGTCTGCATTTCCCCACTGGGAACCTTGTCGTACGCATGTGCGGAACATTTGCCGAAAAGTCTGCCGGCTACAGTGGCTCCCTCTACTAACTCTGCCCCCTCAGTGGTGGTCATTGATGGGAGTCGGTTGGATGCAGTGGATATAGGAGTTGCCGAGGTTATTTGTTGTATATATAAATACATTTAAAGATGTTTTCTCTGTTCAGTTTAAAATGTCTGTTCGATTGTGAAAGACACTTTTTTTTAACGTCAGAAAAATGCATTTACGCATACACAACGGCCTCACATCCGTTGTATGCGTAAATGCATTTTTCGAAGCTCCTGCAGGAAGTATTTAGCCTTCCCACTAAAAAACTGACAACGCCTGTCACTAGTTGACAAAAAGGCGGGACCATGGTGTCTCATCAGCCCATGGATTCTGAAAGACCTTACTTCCATAATTATATGATTGTCGTACTCTAGTTATATTTGGGTAGCTGGTCAAGAAGTGTTCCCTATATCTTGTCCCATAGTTACTTTTCGAATTTTGTAATTCCATGTGTGTGTTTTTTATCTATTCTTCTTAAAATACTTTTTCTCATTTAGTATTATTTAATGTCAGCCCACTTTTTTTATTGTCCGTCTATCATTGCCTTTCACAAGGCTGTTGGAAATTTTGTGTTTATTTTTATTTCGTATTATATTGTGTATTTAATAAATAAAAAAAAAGTTTTCAAATATGTGATAATTTTCAGTCGAGCGTAAAATAAGTCACTTTTTACTCTGCCGTTGCAATTTCTCATGACAATGACATGGTGAAGTATACTTTTCAGAAGTTTATAAGAAATAATAATAACTTGAGATGTAATTTAGTTATTTTAGTTGTATATACAATAACTATAGTTCAATATATATAATAACTAAAAATTACCAGTACGGCTTATTTAACCAAGTTTTATTAGAGATTTGAAACTCAAATATCACTATCAATAAGACGACCGATATGGCGTGGTGGCGAGTATTCCCGCACTCCGCTCCCGAGGTCGTGGGTTCGATTCCCACACAGGACAAATCTTTGTGTGCAAAAACATGAATATTTGTTCTGCTCTGGGTGTTTTCCTATTTATATTAAGTACTTTTTTACAAAAAAAAATGTATGTTTATCCTTTATTTAGATCCATAACACAAGTTATTACTGATACTTATCTTGGAACTAAATAATTAGTGTTATTGTCAGAAAATATTTGTTTATTTATTTATCAATCATATATACCAAAAAAAAGTGACGTCGACCACTTTTCATCGAAAAGTTTTGGAGTAATGGCAGGTCAAAAGTGATCTTAACCGACGGGAGTGAAAGTATGAATGAATCTTAAAATGCGAATGATGTGATCTGAATAAGTAATATTAGAAATGGGTTTTATTCTTGTCAAGATGCAGTCCATATTTGCAATTCGAATACAATTGATGGAACATATATGGCGATGAAGTTGACATACATACATACCTTCATGCCTCTTTTCCCGAAGGGGTAGGCAGAGGCATATTATACGCCCACACTTCGCCAATAGTTGTCCCACGTAATATGCGGTAAGCCAATTGTCTGTTATGTACGCCAAAGCCTCGTCCGTTGATCGGCAGGTGCACCACTTTCAGGTGAGGTTGGCTTGGGCTCCTTAGGTAATAATAATAAATATTTAATAAATATTTTTCTGACAATTACACCAATTATTTAGTTCCATGATAAGTATCATTAAGAACTTGTGTTATGGATACTAATTAACGGATAAACATACTTACATACTTTTTTTTTGTAAATACATATTTAATATACATAGGAAAATACCCAGACCAGAACAAAATATTCATGTTCATGTACACAAAGATTTGTCCTGTGTGGGAATCGAACCCACGACCTCTGGAGTGAAGTGTAGGTATACTGACCTCCACGCTATATCGGTCGCCAGGTCTTAGTAGCAACTCTATACACCACACTTACTGTAATTTAAATTTATGCGACAGCCAAACACACGCATAATAAGAGTTCCGTTTTCTTTATTCCGACGTACGGAAACCGAAATATATAAATTAGCTTCGAGCTTCAATATTAAATTTTCCATTTGCAGAATCTAATATCAGTGATATTAGACGTCGAGACCCGTCAATGCAAATTCCTGTTGTGGAACTTCTCTGAGAGCATCCAGCAGTTGTTCGAAGATCTAAGGCCAGACTTCCAGACGCGATTCGTCAGCGGACCAAGCATAGACCAGCATGTGTTAAGTGAGTATATGAGACTTATATTTAATTATCCCAGTTCAAGCACTGAAATAATTCAGAGCAGTGGTAGCTCAGTGGCGAGACCAATAGACTTCAAATTCAAATTCATAATCATTCATTCAAGTTTGGCTCAAGAGAGCTCTTATGAAGGTCAAAACTTAAACTAGCGCGCCCATTCACTGCGGGCGGGAGCTTGATCGTAAAAGAACGGCCAAGAAAATCGTCAAGGTTAGTTTTTTCTCCCACCAGTTAAAATAAAATGTACTTAGTAGTAAAACAATTTGACAAGTCTACAAAAATATGTGTTCTGCAGTCACAAGATTTAAAATAAAAGAAGAAAATAACTTTTTTTTAAAGTTATACGAGCATGATTACGAATAAACATGGTAGACATGAGCAGACCAGTCCCCACTGGCGGCACCCGTTCACGAGTATGACGCATGAACCAGCCATCGTTTCGCTCAATGCAAAGAGTCTCGGGTTCAAACCCTGGTCACACACTTATGACTTTTCTATAGTATGTGCGGAATTATAGCTTTATTTGTGTCTCAAAAATCACGTTAAGCCCAAGCCTTCATGAACAACTATGGGAGTCGATACTAGGAAGTCAGTGTCTTCTAATATCCTGACGGCTGGTTTAACCATACAGTGATGTTTCTTTCTGGGTTACAGAGGGCAGACGGCAGTCGCTCCACCTTATAACTGAAATTGCTATGGCTATGGCGTATGAATCAAAAGATATTATTGATGCCAACTGCATTATAGTGACAATTAAAAAAAGCTATGCTATAGTATGTATTTACAGACCACCTTCCTTCTATAATAGTGATAATTTCTTAAGATCTGTTGACAAAATTTTGACCGGCCTGAGTGCTTATGATAACGTTGTCCTGATTGGTGATATTAATATCGATATCAAACCAGGTAACATCGATAGGAGGTCGTCTGACTACTTAGATTTACTGGCTTACCATGGCATGTTGCCATCTCATAGCCTACCTACAAGAGACAAGAATTGTTTGGATCACTGTTTTCTTAAAACTAAACACAGCGCTAATACCATTGTGTTAAATTCTTCAATCTCAGATCACAGTAGTGTTTTGTTGAGCTTAGCAATAAGCATGGATAAACGTGATACGCTACCAAGTTTAACGAAAATTGATTACAATGGTATTTTGAGGGAATTAGAATGCATAGATTGGGAACAAATACTAAGTTGGCAAACAGCAAATCAGATGACTGATGCCTTTCTGTTAACTATCGGGGCTATCATGACTAAGCATACTACACTACATAAAATATCAGCCAGGAAAAGAAATATCAAACCGTGGGTAACTCCTGGACTGGTCCGCTGTATACGAAACAGAGATTGTCTTAAACGAAAGCTAAGAGGGAACCCGGATAATGCTGTTATTAGAATTACTTACACTAGGTACCGTAACACATGTAATAGAATCCTTAGAAAACTAAAAACGACATATTATAGAAATGAATTAAATGGTAAATCCCTTAAGCAGAAATGGTCGATAATTAAAAGCATCTGCTATCTAAATAAAAAAAGTAATAATACAGTAAATCTACTTAACCTCAAATCAGATCCACAGCTATCTTTAAATCATGTCAATGAATATTTTGCAAATATTGGCAAAAACCTAGCAAACAATATATTAAAGAGACTAGATACTACTGAAATGAAACTAGTATCAGAAAAAGCATCTTTATCGGCAGCCGTTGCAGACTCCTTTGCTCTTGTACCCACAAACGAGACTGAAGTGCGAAATATTATCAGTAACCTAAAATCAAACAGTACGTCAGGGTGGGATGGCATTTCATCGTTATTTCTCAAGCGAGCAAAGCATATACTGGCTTTTCCTATTGCTATAATATGTAATGCTTGCTTCTCAACTGGCATGTTTCCTGATGCATTCAAAAAATCAATAATCGTACCAATTTTTAAATCTGGAGATAGGGATTGCGTGTCAAATTACAGACCAATCTCGTTATTTTCTAATGTTTCGAAAATCCTAGAAAAACTATTAAACAATAGACTTAAATCTTACTTAGAAACTAAGCACCTACTGTCTTCTAATCAGTATGGTTTTCGGTCGGGAATTTCAACGTCTCATGCTGTACATGATCTGGTATCTCATATAAGTAAAGAGTTAGACTCTAAAAAGAAATGCTTGGGTATATTTCTGGATCTGAAGAAGGCGTTCGACACAGTTTCTGTACCTCTTTTACTGAGTAAACTCCAAAACAAAGGGATCAGAGGATTACCGTTGCGTCTTTTTCAAAATTATTTGCAGGACAGAAAGCAAATAGTAAAAGTGGGTTAATATGTGAGTACTGAAGAATCTATTAGTTATGGCGTCCCTCAAGGCAGTGTCCTGGGGCCTACTTTGTTTTTGATATAATAGGTTGGGGAAAAAGTCTTTTCGTATTTTTGTATGAAAAGTCAAGACATTTTTTTCAAAGTTTATTTACATTTATTTACAATATATATGTACCGTTTTGTTGAATAACTTTCTGCCATTTTGTGGGCAGAGACATTATCCCGTTACTGTAGAAACTTTGGGACTTCTGATCAAAAAAACGGGACAAATAGTTTTGGCAGTCCTCTCTTGAGGTCAACCTTACAGAACCTAAAGAATTCTGCAGAGACCGAAACAGGTGAAAATCTGAAGGCGCAAGGTCAGGGCTATATGGTGGATGCACTAGGACCTCCCAGTCGAACTCTCTTAATTTTTGCTGAGTGGCTAAAGATGTGTGTGGTCTAGCGTTATCGTGATGAAAGACCACACCCTTCCTGTTGATCAATTCCGGCCGTTTTCTCTCGACTGCTTCCTTTAATCTCATCAGTTGCTGGCAGTAAAGATCAGAATCGATGGTTTTGCCGGGCGGTAAAAGCTCATAATAAACAATGCCCTTCCAATCCCACCATACACACAGCATCACCTTATTTCGTGTTAGGCCAGGTTTGGCCACAGTCTGTGAAGCCTGGCCAACTTTCGACCACGACCTTTTTCGCACGTTCTTGTCGTACGTGATCCACTTTTCATCGCCAGTTATCAATCTCTTCAAAAACGGCTCAGTTTCATTACGTCTCAATAATGAATCGCAAATGAGTACACGGTTCATTAAGTTTCTTTGAGTGAGCTCGTGTGGCACCCAAATATCGAGCTTTTTTGTATAACCAGCTTTCTTCAAATGGGTCAAAACTGTTTTGTGGTCAATTCCCAGTTCTTCAGCTACATCGTAACTACTAATATGCCGATCTTGCTCCACTCTTTCAAAAATGGCGTCCATTTTATTCGTAACAGGGCGACCAGAGCGAGATGCATCTTTAACATCAAAATTTCCGGACTGAAAACGTTTGAACCAAATTTGTGCTACTCTTACTGACACTGCATCAGGTCCATAAACATCACAAATTTTTTTCACTGCTTGAGTTGCATTTTTGCCTTTTTTATAATAAAATTTTAAAATGTATCGAATTTCTTCATTAGATTCACTCATTTTAACGGAGAGAAAAACAAATAAAAAATAGCGGGAAACAACTTTTTTTTATTTTTTTCTTTTCTTTATAATGGAACCTTTTTAATGTTACCAAAACCAGCCAGACACAAATAGTACAGTCAAAAAAATTTTATAATAAGTTTATACCTACGTTATGCGAAAAGACTTTTTCCCCGACCTAATACATTGATGAACTGTGTCGCCTGATGATCACTGATGCTCGCATACTACCTATGCTGATGATACTGTAATTGTTTTTTCTGGGGACGATTGGAGCAGCCTGGGTGGGCGGGCTGACAAAGGCTTCAAAATCGCTACCAAATGGTTGGACAGTAATCTGCTTACATTAAATGAGACTAAAACCAAAATTATGACATTTAATATCAGTAATAAAAATTTTAATCAAACCGACCAAATTAAAATTAAAGTTAAATATCATGTATGTGGAGATCTACTGGAATGTGGCTGTTCTTGTCTATCCTTTACAAACTCAATCCGTTATCTGGGAATCATACTTGATAACCGCCTAAACTGGAAAGAACATGTCACAGCTCTTAGTGGCCGCACTAGGAAGTTAATATATATATTTAAAAACATTCGTGGGATTTGTGATATGAAACTACGAAAAGTGTTGTATACTTCTCTTTGTCAGTCTATTGCTACATACTGCATCTCAGTATGGGGAGGATGTTATAAGTCAAATCTTATGGTGTTAGAGAGAGCCCAGCGCGCTGTAATAAAAGTGATGTCTTTTAAACCAATAGGGTACCCCACTGATCAGCTGTATGAAGAAGCAAAACTGTTATCAATAAGAAAATTGTATATAAAATCAGCTATCAAATTTCAGCATAAAATTCCACGCAAAGCATTATATATAACTGAACGACGTAAAGATAAAATATACACTATTCCATTCTGTAGGACTGGATTTGCTAAGCACTTCATATGTTACTTGGGCCCGCTCCTATATAACAAATTATCTCAACATATAAATATAGATAAACTTACCACTTATTCCTGCGCCAAATCAATCGAAAATTTTTTGCTACCTTTAGATTATGCTGAGACTGAAAAACTTTTGAGTTTTAATTGAATAGAATACCATTTATACACATACAAAAACTGCACCTTATGTTAAATACAAACTAGAAAGTGCACAAAAATTTTTGTACACACAAAGCGGACAATCACTCATATATACATATATCATACTCAATCACGACACACTCACACATAACATTGTCAAAAACAAACAAACAGTCGCATACATACACACATAATATTTAATTTTTACACACATATTGGATTTATTAAATTTAGAAGTATTAAATTGTAAAAAAAAAAAGTTCAAAAATATACCTATATATTAATTTGCTTACTATAACTTACCAATGACACCACGATGTTTTATGTTGCTTTTATCTAACTACTACATTATAATTCAGACGCACAAAAGATTGCTGGCAAAGTTACTCCTGCAATGATCTGACCCGAACCGCGATAGAAATATGAACAAGGAATCGAAACTCATTATAGAGTAATTTTGTCGTTGAGTGCTATGGTACGAGAAATCACTGCCTGACCGTAACACAGTAATATATTACTAATACGGCGGGTAGACGTTTTTTTTTTTATACTTGGTTGTAATGCGATCGCTTTGTGGTACTTTAAGCAGACATAGTGTAATCATATTATTATACTTTATTATACTGTGTTATTATGTTATGGGTACAAGTTATTCAAAATTTTCTTAGTTCAGGCTACTGTATTGCAACTTAGTGTATGTCGTTTTTTTTTATAAATAAAGAATTTATTTCCTTATTTCCTTAATTCATCCATATCTGTTTACACCAGTGAGCAGACCCCGGGCCCTAAACTTAAGTCTAGGGCACTGATGAAGATCCAGCTAATATACTCCCTACTAGCCTGAGTCTACTCACAGTAAACAAAGTTGATAGGTATTCAGGGTATAGGGGTTCCTTTGTAAAATGTTCTTGCATCCAGCAGTTGTTTGATTTTTATGGTACGCATAATACTCAAATACTCAATACTTTATTGCGTTCCAACAATGTGTTACAGGATGGTAGTTTAGGTACAAAAGTATCAATTGTGGACCCTGTCGGGCACAGCATAGTGTAGGAGAGAGGAGGAAGGACGCTGTTTAATTACATGTTAGTTAAATCTATTTGTTTATTAAATAATTCATAGATATTTGCTCATTTTTGACTACGAGTAGTTATTAGTTGTTATTCTCATTAAATTTCTTAGTAATAAAATGTTAGGTACCTATACTTAGTTATATATGTTTTTTTTATATGCCTTGAGTGTGTAGTTAGTCGTATGTAGTGGGAGACATGAGACGAAACTGGGATTACTATTATACCAGACCAATAGTCTTTCTAATTTTTTACAATATAGATTTATTTAACTTAACGCTTAATTCTCATAAAATAAGTCTTAAAGCAAATTTCGTTAAAAAATTTATGTGACCGAATCCCAAACGGTTATTATCCTCTTCATGTTTGTCTGTTTTTTACTATAAGATCTGTTATAAGATGTTACTTTAAAATTCTCCTAATTAAATAAATAAATATTCTCTTACACCAATTATTTAGTCCCAAGATAAGTATCACTAAGAACTTGTGTTATGGATACTAAAGAACGGATAAACATACTTCAATACTTTTTTTTGTAAATAAATAAATAATAAATAAATAAATAAATATTCTCTGACAATCACACCAATTCTTTAGTTCCAAGATAAGTATCACTAAGAACTTGTGTTATGGATACTAAACAACGGATACACATACTTAAATACTTTTTTTTTTGTAAATACATACTTAATATACATAGAAAAACACCCAGACCAGAACAAATATTCATGTTCATGCACACAAAGATTTGTCCTGTGTGGGAATCGAACCCACGACCTCTGGAGTGAAGTGCAGGTATACTGACCTCGACGGCGCGTTCGTGTTCCACGCGCGCCTCAAAGAGATGTCAGCACACTGAGGGGCCCCTGGGGAGGGGGCCAAGTCTGCCGGGGTTGCGGGACTGTTCGAAAGAGTTACCGCGGCCTTGGTGTTACAGGCTCAAGAAGGAACATGGATGGTTTTTAGTCAGTAAAAGTCTGACACACCCTTCCGCTTCACCCACAGCGGAAGACGGTCATTTGATGATTTTCCATCCGAAAAAAAAAAAAAAAAAAAAAAAAGGTATACTGACCTCCACGCCAAATCGGTCGTCAAAGTAGGTATTACGTCAATTGAGCATTGTCCACATTCGATACGACTTTGTTAATAATAAGTATGATTGGGCACTTTAGGTCTATTTCTTAAGTTAAACTGTTATAAATTAATATTCTGGTAATTTAAAAATAATGTTTTTAAGAACCAGATTGATTCTCTGGCGCGAGAACAATACTTGACTACTCTTCTCAAGCTTCTTAACCCTTTACTAGGCCACCATAAATTGAACCTTATGCGGTTAACTTAAGGTGGAAAATCAATGAATATTTTCAACATGCTCTGCCTGTTAAAGGGTTAAGAGATTTATGAAGCCAAGTGTAAGTAAAAAAATTACTTTGTTATTACATTATTTATTTTGTTTCAGGTTTGAATGCTGGTAGAAGTCATATTATTTACTAAAAAAATTTGTAGAATAACATATTTTATAATTAAGACTTTTTTAAGAGTTATGTTATATTTTGAGATTCTTCGTCCCAAACGACTTCAAGATAGGTAGTCAGATATACTGTCACCCAATAATAGTACTGTAAATAATAATCCAGTACATATGTGTATTACATGGGTCACAATACATACATATAATCACGCCTGCTTCCCTAAAAGGGTCGGCAGAGACATATATTGCAAGCCCTCATCTTGCCAATCATATTGTTGGTCCCACGTTATAGGTGGCAAACCCATTGCCGCTTACCGGGGACTATTTTATTTGCCAGAGCCTTGCCCGTTGATCGGCAGGTGTACCACTTGCGGGTGAGATTAGATTGGGATTAAATAGACTGGTGCTTCGATATGCTTCGATGTGCTTCAATGTGCTTCGATGTGCTTCGGTGTGCTTCGATTTGCTTCGATGTGCTTCGATTCGCTTCGACTCTGCGTCCCGTGCCTTACGGAGCGAATAGATTGTATATGAACTTGTTCTGCCGTGGGCAGTGACCCTTATACTGATATAACAATTTGTTTGTTTGTTTATAGGGGGTGAAATCTCTGTTGACCATATGTATAGATTTTTTTAGTGTAGTAATAATTAGTTACATTTTATATTAATTACTTAGGCAAAGTCCCGGGTAGTTAGTTGATAATTATTTTAATAAGATATTTTTTTTACTTGACACTTGCAAATATTCTAATCGGGTAAATCCTTATTGAAGCCAATATGCATTATTTTAAGCCGCGGGTAGTTAGTTGATATTCATTTTAATAAGATATTTTTTTTACTTGACACTTGCAAATATTCTAATCGGGTAAATCCTTATTGAAGCCAATATGCATTATTTTATAAAAACTCGAACAAAACATCAATAATTTATTGATTCAGGCGTTACTTTGCGGAAATCCATTGTAAGCAAGTGATGGATTAAAAATATCTTTGTAACAAGAAGACATCGTTGTTCTGAGACCCCTATCTTACCTGAAGATGCCCTGTGTAAGGGCGAAACACGTGTCGTGTTGAATAGTTTCTCGATTTTTCGGGAAATTATAGTAGCGCGGGAATTGTTACAAAGATATTTTTAATCCATGACTTGCTTAAAACATCAATACTTAATTTGTAAGTTTTTTTGACTTATAGTAAATATATTGCCAATCCAAATTTTGCATACCATATTAAAATGACTTGACCTTGACTTTGAGAGCAAAAATTACAACATATTACCAGAGCATATAATTAATTACATACTTGATATTTTAGTTTTACTTTTTCATAAAAAGTTTGCAAAATTATCTTAATATAGATAGAACCAGTAAATAAATCTAAAAAAAATATCGATAATTTAGTAAATAACTATATTTTAATTATTAGCATAAAGAGTAAGGGAAAAGTCGAATTTAATAACAATAATTAACCGCCAGTTAACTGTAGGGTTAGCAAAAAAGCTTTGGCGATGGTTAAAAAATTAAATACAATTTTATTGAACAACGCCATTGAAATTTTATTATTTGTAAATTTTGATAACAATTTAATGATGTAAATCTATCGTAACTTGTAATTGATATAATGTTTTAAATCATTATGAATTATTAATACCTACCAATTATTATTATTATTTCAGTTGTTTGGTCATTTTAAGAGTTAAGTTTAAATATCGTATGCATTATACATGTAGAGATTATTTTAATTTCCTTGTAATTGATACGTATAAAAAATCGAAAAATACATATGTGTGAAAGGCAATATTATATAATGTGCCTACCTAATTATATATCGATTGTGTTCTATTATATTCAAATGTTTTAATAATTTTCAAATGTATGTTTGTGTGCGTTATTTAGTACGTAAAATATTAAGCGTAAATAAAATACGTTATGTTAACATATTTGTCCCCAATGTTATCATAGTATATTATTGTTTTATAAAACACAATAACTATCCAACTATAAAGTGCCAAAATCTTAATTATCTTCGTTAATGTTTTAAAAATATTAAAAACAATATAAGTGCACATGACATATGATGTTCTGTGTACAATACAATTATGTGCATAAAAGATAAAAATAAAATAGATAAACTTTTTTATATTAATATAATATAAATATAAATTTTATATTTATATAAAATATTGTAATTTTTAATGTGTTACAATTCTTTTATCATGGAATTAACCTGAGCCTTAATCTTTATCTGTATGAGTCTAAGAACTCAACATTGAGACTCAACCGTTATAGGGCATAATCATGTTAAAAAAATCTTTTAAAGTAAAGATATAATTAATGTTAAGTAATAGCTTCAAGATAAGTCTTCTGTTACTTACTGGGTCCGTCTCTAAAATAACTTGTTGCTGTTGCCTTCAAGCAATAAAAGCAAGCAAAGTTTTTATTTAATTATTTAGTGGGTGAAGATTATAAAAATGAAACATTCCTATACTAGTTATTATATACTCTTTTATGAGTAACGTTAACTCAAAAATGTGTTGAGATACTCTTATTGATGCAAATTGGACTATGAAATATTACTGCTTGAGTGGGTATTTTATCGGTAAACATAAGGTAAAAGCGAATATATCAAGGTATATTAACAAGTATAAGTTATAATCGAACTTATTTCTTATTTTGACCTTAGTTTTTCTTTAGTTTAGTTAGAACTTGCGAATTTTAGCATTGGTTATAAGTTATAACTACCCCATTCGTATGGATAAAGTTTTATTTTTATAAAATAATTTAAAGATTATGGAAGACAATAGCTATATAAATTTGACTATATATTTAATTTTATATTCACTGAAAAAATAACTGCATGTGAACAAAATTCAACCAACTAAACCGTTTTATTGTAGTTATTATAATATACAGGTTGTCCCCGAAACGTCTAGTTATAAAGGAATCACTAATTAAAATTCTGTTTCTCAATTAAAAACACTAAAATGTCATTGATTTACAAAAAAATATTTTTAAGTAGTTCAGTTAAAAATTCTTAAATATTCAGAAAAAATTCATAACTCGGAAACTATTAAAAACGGGGTGATTCGGTTACCCCAAATGGTGTTCGATCTCTGGATTTCCGCTTGACACTCATTTCTGGAACATCCTGTATATTTTGAATAAATTATGATCTTTGTGTATGTGATAGTAGACTAAACGCTATAAATACTTAAGAAGTCATACCTAAATAACTAGATATAAAATAAAATAGTTACCATTTTGTGGGCTATGTTATACCCATTTTTTATTGTAATTAATAAATACGTTTATTTTTATATCAAATAATTAAATAAATTGTTAAATTGGGAAAAGCTTTGTTTTATTTATCTAAGTAAGTTAAATAAGTACAAAAAATTGCCAGATATATCTTGACCCTTTTAAACTGGTCTCAATATAATGTGAGGGCCCGTTTCTTAAAACTCTTTGAAAACATGCTTAGGATTTAGAGCTCACTCCAAAAGAATGCACTTGCACAAGTTGAAATCAGATTTTGTGAAAGTCAAAAAGTTGGGCCCTCGGTTCTCATAGAAGATTGAGCCCATCTGTACCGAACAATCTGCGGGCACTAGGTAAAAAGTCTTTTCGGCACAATTTAAGGTAACGCCTAACAAAAATTGTGAAAATAAAAAAAGTCGCATAACTCGTGTCTTTTTTCTGTATAATATTCGTTCAAAGTGGGCCCTCAGTTCTTATAGTAACTTAAGGGCCCACCTGTACCGAACAAACTACGGACACTAGAGAAAAGTCTCTTTGGCACAATTTAAGGTACGGCCTAACAAAAATTGCTGCAAAACTCTGTCTTTAATTGTATAATATTCGTTCAAAGTGGGCCAAAATGGGCCCTCAGTCCTTCATTTCTCCTATTTCCTGTAATCATTAATGATACTGAGATCTTACATGAAAAGTGATGTTACACTGTGTTGTTTAATTTTCCAACAATCATGACCGTTCACAAACACTGAACGGTTAATAATTTTAGATAAACCTGATGTTTCCTATAAAAATGTCTCGATTCAGTATGGCGCAGCATTTTTTTTTTCAGGAATACCATGTTTGTCCTATTGTATAAATTGTTCGTATGGATAGGTTTGGTTTTAGGAAAATATACCCCAGATTCTAATTCTGGAGATGTAGCAGATGACCTGTGGACTACGAATAATGCATTCAAATACTCAAATACTCATTTATTGGTAATACCCGTCACAGATAATAAAACATACATAATTATTGAAATAAAAATAATTACAATATTATTAGGAATTGATAGTGTCAAAATAAAAAAAAATACAATAACAGTTGAATTAAGAAATATAAATGCAATTAATAAAAATTAATAAAGGTTAATAATTATGTAAATTAAAATAAAGCAAAACTTCATTTCAGATACTCGATTAAATTACAGATACAAATAAAATTATAAATCTTTATGTTAGTTTAAAATATTAATATTGAAATAAATCGAAAAATTTAAGGTTATTAGTAAACTGATTTAAAAAATATTTTTAGATTAATTTATAATCTAACACGAAATCAGTATGTCTATCTAAAAAAAAATCTTATTTTTGAAATATGTAGTAGTTTATGATAAAACAAAGTTACTAATTAGTCTTTAGATAGGCTAGATTGTAGTGGATATAAGATACCTCCTTTCAAAAAGGAAAGTATTTTGAATAGGTAAAAAAAAAAGTATGTCTATCTTAAAATTTTCATTTTACTACAAGTACTTCGAGTATTTTATTCACTCGAAATGAGTATGCAAAATACCGTTGGCACATCACTTCTTCGCAACCATTTGCTGCGGCTGTACAACTCAGAGATTAAAAATAATAGTGTCATTCAGTACGGACGACAAGTTATTCTTGAACATAGTACATTGCTTTTTTTGCAACACGGTACGATTCAGTTATAAGAAACGCAAACGGCAATGTATTTAGAAGTTCTGCTATATGGTACGTGTGCAACTAAACACCAAATTATGCATTGGTGCAATGCTATACGATACATCAGACTGCCAGAGATAAAATGCGCGCACAGACAATTATTTTATATTTAAGATTTCTGTGAGTTTGGAAAATATTTCATTATTATAAAAAAAAATCTATTTCAAATATGTTAGTAATCAAATAAGTTATATGTGGGCGGGATTACTTTAACATTCTCTAATAAAAGCAACAAATCGTCTATCCTATAATTTTCTCAATAAGATAGGCCCTTTTGTCTAAATCTTGCTTCAGTGCTTGTTCTGTATGCTATTGGTGTGTGGTCCAATCCATATTTTACATTCCGAAATGTTATATTTCTAGGAGAAGGTGAATGTACCTAATACTCCGTATTTTTCCATTTTCAATAAAAAACAGTGCTTCATGTAGTTATCAATCATTGTACCTATTCATCATCATCATTAACTCATAGAAACCTATGAACGTCTAAATGGGTTTGTAGAAACAAAAAAAGTATGATAACTTTATACATACGCACCGAAAAATGTTTGTATGTGATCTCGCCCAAGGCGTCTTCGCTAGCACACACAAATATGACAAATCAAGTGTTTGACGTGTCCACCACATGTAATTTCACCGATTTCATTCAACCAAAGAGTTTGGCGGCTCGCGGAGCTTATCGTAACACACGTCACAGTCATTAGCGAAAATAGAAAAAACAAAACAAAAACAAACGAGAAATTCGATACAATACACCCCCCCCCCCCCCCTATAACAATCTGTAATTTGACAAATAAAGATTTAACGAGTAATACAATTTGACAAATCAATGTTTTGACGAATGTCTGGAATACCGCCCGCGTCTACATGCGCTGCGTCTGCATTTGTAGACGATAAAGAAAAGTTTAAGTACTTAACCAATTGCTAATTTAAAAGAGAGCAGTTATTTCAAAGAGAACAGAGCGGTGCTTACGCTTAAATATTTTTTGTTTTTAAATTGTTTTGTTGCATATAAGTGAAACTAAGCTTCGTGATTTTTGTTTTCTTTGAAATAATGGCTTCGTGCGTCTAGCACATCTAGCCAGTGTCAAGTAAGTGATGTATGAATTGAATAATATATAATTCATAGTAAATGAAAATGAGTGATGATAAAGATGATAAATGGTAAATGTGATACCCTCCCCTAAGCCCCTTGAGTCCTCAGTAAAGATGTGGGACTATACTGAGATCTCACATGGAATTCTTGAGAGAATATGAAAAGTGATGTTGCACTGCTTTGTTTGATTTACCAACACTTATGTATATTCACAAACACTTAACGGTTAATAATCCACCGTTATTACACATTAATGTTAGAAATATCAAAAATTTTAGAAAATAAAACAAAACTGCAGATATGACGCTTCACTTTCCCGCCAAGAAGTCTTAAGTGAATGTAAGCTTCATGATTTCAGTGCAGTTATATTTAGTTTTTTTTATGTCACTTTGACATTTTCAAGTTTTATGAAATAAAAACTTTTTAGACTTTTTGACTTTTTAAATATTGTAACGATTTTAATGTGGATAGAATTGCCCCTAACCCGTTGATTTTAGATATGTGTTTAGAAAACAGTAATTTCCGATAAGTCAGTAGGTCGCAGCTGAAATTTACGATAGAGAATATTGAATCAAATTTGATTTAGGACAATTTGCTTCTAACCTGCGGATTCATAGGTATAAGTTTTGTGTGTAACAGGATTTTAAAGTAAAGCATTAGGTACAATTTCTAATTATTATAGAACACATAAATCGCTTAACTCTAGTAACTTAGCCCACGCGTTAAACAAGGAAACGAGGCCTCTTCACGCCAATCCCTGCCATCCATTTAAAATCGTAAACAGACGGAGAGGATTTAGGGTTCGTGCTGCGTTCCAACTGAACACTTTAAGTGGCTAACTTCTATTGATTCTAAGAAGTTAAAGTATTTTTGCCAATACGTATTAAAAAAAAAAGAAATCATTTGCCCAGAAATTTATGTTATTTATATAATTCATGATGTTATACCGATTTACTGACATACTGAGTATGGCTTAAATAACGTCCTACATTTGTTTAAAAAAAAAATTTGTCATTCATTAGACGTAATCTTCAGGAGGCGACCAACCGCTGCCAGATTTAAACAAATAGATAAAATATTTATTGCAAAGACACACATGCATATAAAACAACAAAATCAAAGTTATAATAATATAAAAATAAATGATAATAACAATACAAATTTAAAGTAAAACATTCGCATAGTGTGCATGCAGGCTGTATAGTTTACGCGTTCCCATTTCACCAGATAATTCTGACATACCTAACCATTGAAATTGCGTTGTCTCAATCGTATTTCAATCAGTTATAAGGCACCCGTGAAATACCTGCCTACTTATCGCTTGGTAGTTAAAGTGGTCGATTCTCTTCTCTTTACACATCACGATAATGACACGTATTATTAAGTTTCAAGATAAGTATTTTTAAGAACTTGTGTTATGGATACTAAACAACGAATAAACATACATAAATAAAAAAAATGTTTGTTTGTAAATACATACTTGGGTGTACGGGAATCTTACTATTTACTCTGGAGGCCCAAGCCATTACGTGGGACCAACAACACAATTGGCGAAGTGTAGGCGTATATTATGCCTCTGCTAACCCCTTTGGGGAAACAGGTGTGATTGTATATATGTATGCATGTATGTACGTATATACGTACATACATGCATACATATATACATACATACATACATACATGTATATGTATGTAAATACATACTTAATATACATAAGAAAACACCCAGACCAGAACAAATTTTCATGTTCATGCACACAAAGAGGGAAATGGTCCTGTGTGGGAATCGAACTCACGACCTTGCAGCAGAGTGCGGTTATACTCGTCACCACGCCATATGATACTTTCTGTATGCAAATTCTTAAATTATAAACAGAATTCAGGAAATCTACGGGTGTATAGGGATCCTACCAAGACCTTAGGAGCCCAAGGCATCCTTTCTCTCTGGCGCTAAAAGTTCCCGGTAAGCGGCAATAGGCTTGCCTATTACGTGGGCACAACAAAACAACTAGCGAAATGTTGGTGTATAAGCCTCTGCCTATCCCTTCCGGAATATATCCATGATAGTATGTGTAATAAATCAAAATATATATTACTAATATCCCAAATAATTACAGAAATTAAAAATAAATAAATAAACTACCAATTCATATAGAAAATACGTTTGAGTATATCCAATCGTATACAAGTCGTATTTAATTGAACGGCAACGTTTGGCGGTGACCAAACGATCCCCGACCAAATCCCAGTTAAAATTCACCGAGTTAAGCCACCCTGAGTAATGGCCTGCGATCTCCGCGACATCTATAATGTTTCGTAAATAACCCGACGAATGTACCATCATTTGTACTGCTCCGATGGCATTTAATCTTTTGTGGTGTGGAAAGAGAGTTTATTGTGCAATTAATTTGATATTATAATTTAAAAGGACAAATTTTGCTGAAAAATCTTTTAAATATATAGTCGTACTGTTCAAATTTGTATAAAATTATTAGTTCGTAAGTATGTCAAGAGATGTCAGTGAACTTATTTAGATTTTGTTTTCCGGACCCATATAAGCCCGGCATTTTCATTTCTATATAGATTACAAATCCTTTCCGGCCTTATTATTTAATGACAAGGTTTGATCACTTACTTATTTCTAAGCAGGCACTATAATTATGTTAGAGGAACCTCTTTGGAAAAAACTGTTTGGTATATAAAATCTCAAGACCTTAAACGTGTTAGTTTAGGTATATTATAATTAAGGTTACTCTTATTGGCGGGAAAGTGAAGCGTTATGTCTGCAGATTTGTTTATTTTCTAAAATTTGTGATATTTCAAACATTAATGTGTAATAACGGTCGATTATTAACCGTTAAGTGTTTGTGAACGTAAGTGTTGATAAATGACACAAAACAGAGCAACATCACTTTTAAAATTCTCTCGAAAAGTCGATGTGAGATCTTAGTATAGTCCCACATATTTACTGAGGTTTTAAGGGGTTTAGGGAAGGGAATCCCATTTATCATCTTTATCATCACTTATTCTCATTTATATTGATATATATATTTTTAACGCACGAAGCTATTATTTAAACGAAAAATATATGTAAGGTTACTGAAAATGTGACGTACCTATTTCTATTAAGACGTTACAGGTGATCCAAGATTACTTTATCGGACAAAGATTGCACATTTAAATCACGTGCTCCCTGCAAATCGCTATTTTGCACCTCTTGCAGAATGTTGTGGCCATACGACATTTTTTGTAGGACAAACACTGCAACTGTTACGGCTTTTGGGAACGACTTGACTAAAGCCTTCCTAAGGATTATCAAGTTTTAAGCTCTCTGCAAAGATGAGCTCCAGGTTTCGTTGCAAGGTTATAGTTTTCATCATTGCCATTTCTAATGTACGCTACCTCGAATACATCAGTACATTTTATCTTTGCAGTACTGACCATTCCAAGGTATTTATTTCAAATATACATAATATCACGCCTGTTTTCCCGGCCAGAACTAAAACTAATTACTTTTATTGTTATTCTGGATTACAAAATAAAGTTCGACTTTTAAAGCGTTACTCCGTTGCGAAATGACAAAATGATAACTTATTCATAATTGAGCAAGTGATGGATTTAAAATATCTTTGAGACAATTCCCGCGTAACCATGATTTCTCGATAAATCGAGAACAATTCAACACGACACTTTTTTCTCCCTGACACAGGACATCTTTAGGTAGCGTTGGTCGTGAAGACATCGTTGTTCTGAGGCCTATCTTACCTGAAGATGCCCTGTGTAATGGCAAAATTATAGAAGCGCGAAATTTATTGCAAATATTCGTTTTTAATCCGTCACTTGCTTACAATGTATTTTCGCAAAGAAACGACTGAATGATTATTTATTTATTTATAATTAGGACAACTTACAAAACACACACAAAGACATGGATCAAACATAGAACTTAATGGCTCAAACAATAGTGTCCTTTCTATTACAAGTTGCCACGACATTTAAATACTAAAAAATTACAAGGAATAGCAAACTAAATACTAAAAAACACTGAACTTACATAAAAAAACAATGAGAGTGACTAAATACATCAGTTTAAGATAGTTTTTAATACTGTTAATTAATAATTAACAGTATTAATTACATTTATAATTTTCTGTCTTAACTTGTCAAGTGATTTAGACTACTAATAATTTAATAACATTTATTTATCAGAACAATAAAATAAAGTACACAATCTTATTTCTCTCTTAATCCTCAAGTTTGGCTTTACGTTAATTCTTAAAGTTAAAGTTTAGCCAACAGAAACCAAGCAAGGATAGCATGATGCAGAGCCAACCAAGTGTCCATTACAACTTACACATGAATGATTTGGGCTTCGCTAAGTGACTCTGTAGTTAAATTGGGATGGTAGAACATTTTCAACCATATTTACTGTGTCTAAGCCTGAATGTCGACACATAGCTGTCCAACATCCAGACAAATGATGTATGAAGGGGCATAGGTGGGGCGAGGATCCGGCTCGAAGGACCATTATATTCACGCCTCGATATGTAAATGAAAGTGGACTGTATGTATAAATGATATATAAAAAGAAAAAAATTAAATTAAAATATTAAAAATAGCAAAGAGTGACGTATGGTCGCCTTGAGATCCTGTGGTCGAGTGTGTAGTAACGGGGGCCAATCGGTCGCCGCCGGCGTCGCGGTTCCTCGCACCGTCTCCTCGCCTCTCCTATGCCCCCCCCATACGATATTGGAAAAAAGCTATTCTCATAGAAATCTTAATAGTGCCTTATTATTTAGATTTCTATGGCATTTACGATATTGGTTTGTCTAATAATTATTAGTTCAAATACAAACACAAAATATTTATTGCCAAACCATAATGTGTACATAGTTGTTATACAATTTTGGAACCGATGGTATGGAGCCTGCTGGTATGCACCTTTAAGAGTGAAGAAAGGTTAATTGCAATCAATCATATATTATTACAGAAAGGTCATATTATTTTAACTTTACAATATAACTTAACGTTACGCATGGTAAGCATACATACATACAAAGGGGCAGGCAAAGGCATATTATACGCCCACACTTCGCCAGTTATATTGTTAGTCCCACGTGATAGAGCGAGCCTATAGCCGCTTACCGGGAACTTTTATGTTGGCCAGAGCCTCGTCCGTTGATCGGCAGGTGCACCACGACTTGCTTATAAGACCCAAGAGTACAGAAGCAAGGAAACATATGCCCCGGAAGAAAAGAAAATTGTTTATTGATCTAATATCATCATCATCATCATCTCAGCCCATTAACGTCCCACTACTGAGCACGAGCCTCCTCTCACATACCGAGGTGCGAGGGTATTGGGACATACCCCACCACGCAGACCCAGTGCGGATTGGCGGAGGCAGGTATATGGCGTCCTGCTGTTAGAATTTTTCAAGCCGCCCAATTAGGCCTCTAACATGGCATTTAGTGATAACCGAGACCAACGGCTTAACGTGCCTTCCGAAGCACGGAAGCGCTCGATATCAAATGCGACACAAACGGTCACCCATCCAAGGACTGACCTCTGTAAACTCTGCTTTACTTCGGTGATCGTTTCCGACCACCGAGCAGTCTCAGTCCCATACGTCATCGCTGGCAACACACACTGGTCGAAGACTTTCGTCTTGAGACACTGAGGTATTTTGGACATGAAAATTTTGCGTAGTTTCCCGAACGCAGCCCAACCGAGCTGGATTCGACGATTGAACTCTTTCTCGAAGTAGGACTTACCTAATTGGACTTTTTGTCCCAGGCGTACTCGTCGACAACTTCGAGGGCCGAGCTTCCGACTATTACTGGGGTAGGCACAACATGGATATAGACATGATTTTCGTCTTGTCCATGTTCATTTTAAAACCTACTCTTCGAGAAGCAGTCTTCGAGAATTGTGCAGATCCACAAGCGACTCGGCTATGACCACTATGTCGTCGGCAAATCGAAGGGGAGTCATATACTCGCCATTGATGTTAATGCCGTAGTTTACCCAGTTCAAATATAGAAGCGTGTGTTATCTTAAATAAACCCAATTTGTTTAAACCGGGTGAGCAGGCCCTGAGCCTTAAGCGTAAGTCCACAACATAAGCGGGATGTCCTATCTTATATAGAGACGTTATACTATTGCTAGTTAACAAACGGCAGTAAGTAGGTAGGCAATGTTGGCAGTTACGTCACGTAGCGGGTCAGCTGGCTGAAGCAGCTGCACCCAAAACTTAGCTACAAGTTCCTTGGAATTAAATTACATCGTATTTTGTGAGGCGTGCATTTCACTACTGTGCCGCTCTGTTGTATGTATCTATTTTTACTGCGCTGGTGTAGTAAGAAATTAAATTACCTTGTGAAGTCACTGTTACCCAGTAGCGTGCATATATTATACATACGTACGTTCACGCCTGTTTCCCCGAAGGGGTAGGCAGAGGCATATACGCCCACACTTCGCCAATTATATAGTTGATCCCTCGTAACAGGTAGCGAGCTTATTACCGCTTACCGGGCACTGTTATGTTCGCCAGAGCCTCGTCCGTTGATCGGCAGGTGCACCACTTGCAGGTAAGGTTGGCATGGGCTCCTTAGGTCTTGGTAGGATCCCCGTGCGTATCATATATGCAAATAAGCAATGCATACCGTGTCGGCTAAGCCTAGTGAAATTAAGATACCATGTAGCTTATACAGTTCCAAGCTACCGTACACTTAACTGTTTTTGGTGATACCAACAGCCTCTCAACATCATCGCAACGGTAGGAGTTCATCCCCATACCAATTTGAAAAGCCCCTCAATAAGGCTTATAACATAGTTTAACGTGCCTTCCAAAGAAAATAAAGACTGACCTCAGAACTGCTTTACCTCGGTGATGCTTACCGTCATAAAGGACTGTTTTTCTCTGATCTTTGCTTTATTTTAGTAATTGTTGACAACGTATTACGGCGGAGCTAAAAGCTCTTCTTGAAAGGTCTACTTTATTATATGCCATAAGAAACTTGGGTCCACATAATCGGTCACTTCTCCAAAGACTGCTGTCTGGACACTGCTTTACTCCAGTGATCGATTCCGAAAACCGAGTACAACTCCATGAGCGCTGATATAGAGACTTACATTATTGTCATCATCATCATCATATCCTAGCATTATCCTGATTGCCCTAGACTTAAGCTTAGGGCCCAGGGTCTGCTCATTGGTTCAACCAGATTTGACTGAATTTCAGTTATTACGTGGAGCGATTGCCGTCTGACCTCCGCATCCCAGAGGGAAACATCATTCTATGGTTCAACCAGCTGCCAGTCTGTTAGAAGGTACCGACTTCCTAATAACGACTGCCATAGATGTTCATGACAGCCGGGACCAACGGCTAAACGTGCTTTTCGAGGCACAGAGAGAGATAATTACGCACATAAGTTCGAAAAGTCATAGGTGCCGCCACCAGGGTTTGAACCTGAGACCCTCAAGGGATTTACATTATTATATTCATTATTCGAAGAACCGACGCCCGATGGGGCGTCAAGGTTCTGCAATGGCGACCGCGAACCGGCAAACGTAGTAGAGGACGGCCTCCCACGCGATGGACCGATGATCTGGTCAAGGCGGCGGGAAGCCGATGGATGCAGGCGACTCAGGATCGCTCTATGTGGAAATCTACTGGGGAGGCCTTTGTTCAGCATTGGGAGTCAGATGGCTGAGATGATGATGATGATGATTCATTATAACCTTAGGTCTTGAGTGTTACCGTAAATAACATATAATTGATCACCAATCAAAGGACAGGCCACTAAACTTTGCTGTTTACAACAATATTAGCCTCGCTCTAAGATTACATTCTATTGGGGATATTTGCCCATAATCACCACCCTGGGCAAGCGGATTAGTGGTCGCAGTTCAAGCCAGTACACAGGATGACGCTGCTGCCCATCATCTGGTAGCATTTCTCTTCATCGACTCTTACGACTCCCCGTGAGATGACAGACGGTGGCACCATTCTAGGTATCACGCGTTCCTTTCTACCAAAGAGTCTCCATTTCAGAACTTTTCTGCAGGTTCAGTCAATTATATTGCATATTAAACTTGGTTTCGTAGTCGTAGAGTTCCCAAGACACGTGCCGCAGACATTTCAAGTGAAGGAACGTACGGCTAGGACGTATTGTACAATTATACACCTGCATTTGCATATTCTACTGAATTCAAGTTCTATTCGTAGTGCATAGACAATTAGGCAAGGGAGATAGCTTGTTTCATATATACAGTTTAGTTTGGTAGTATTACTTTTGTAAGGTTTTATAGTTTGTTTCTTATATTACTTTACAACAATACTAGCGACGGAATGCGAAATTTTCGTACGCCTGACCCATATCAAAACCTTCCTCTTGATTATTTACTTGATAATTTCTACACTTAATTATTTTTTGTTTTTAAATTGATTTGTTGCATGTAAGTGAATCTAAGCTTCGTGATTTAGTGTAATAATGTTTCGAATGTTTTTTTAATGTTTTACTTATGACGTTTTCAAGACGATCGAGGGGATCAGGTGACATAAAGAAGTTGATGTAGTGAGCGCACCGTCATACCACCGTGACCATCCCCTATTGTACAGGCTCAGCTCAGTTTCACAATACATACTTACTTGACTGTGATGAAAGGTTCCCTTAGTGCTACTTTATTGGTTACGGCTTCGGGGGACCCTTTCAGTATCTTCAAATATTCACTGTGTGTGTATGCCTGTGAGTTTCTTGTCAGTTCTTCTCACAGAGCGGGGGCTCGGAATTGGCACTTAGATTCACTTCTTACACCAAATTTTTATTTATTTGCATGTAAGTGAATCTAAGCTTCGTGATTTCAGTGTAGTAATATTTAGTTTTTTTTTATTTATATTTTGTTTTGACGTTTTCAAGTGCTATGTAATATTTTATGAAATAAAGACCTTTTTACTTTTACTTCTACTATACAAGTCCATTTGAAGAATACTAACTTCAGAAGGCAAGGCGGTGCGGAGTGGGTGTCAGGTGGGCCCAATGAGCTGTAAGCTTAAATAAACCATTTTTCCATGTAGCAAGTAAAAAAAATATGCAGGGGAATTCTTATAAAAATTGTGATCATTTCTCATTATCATGATGAAAAGAAATTCTTCAGTAGCCAAGCCGACACACACTTGGCCAGTTTTTGGTTATCATTCTGTTGTTGTGCGACGTTATGAGTTTAGACTGACATTATTTCCGAGGTTTTACTCCATTCGTATTAATTAGTGCCCTGAAATGAGATATAGTGGCTTCATATTGCTTTTGTAAACTGACTTTTATGCCATTACCATTAAAGATGTTTGCAGAGGCGCGAGTGGATTGTTTTTACGCGACAAAATCTTGAGAATGATCGCTTGTAGACTAGACTGTCCATACATGAGTCACTGCTGCGAGACATCCGCCGGGGTGGTGCGGCGGTGAGTCATGTGCAAGCATAAATGTATGAAATTAATTTAAATAATTGTATTGTTATTATTACTACTAACATAGGATAAGTTTAAATTGTTACCAATAAAAAGGACATAATACTTGAAATAAATAATATTATTATTATTATTAATAACAAGGTCGTTTAGTCTATTAATAATTTTATAAATGACTGAATCCTGCTCAACTTATACCTATAAAAATTAAGTTAGGCCTTCTTCTTTTCAAGAGATGTATCATTAGGACAAATGATATATATCTTGATCCTCCTTGTGTACTGCGATGACTGTATCCGTATCGCTGAAGTGTATCATGCCGCCGCTCTGATACAGGATGCGATACAGCCTAAAGAAGCGTAAGTAATTAAGACGTCCGTAACTAGACACGATACATAACGATGATACATCGATACGGAAACGATGATTATATCTGACAAATTATATATTATAAATAAATATTTCTGACACTTACACCAATAATTTACTTCCAAGATAAATATCATTAAGAACTTGTGTTATGGATACTAAACAACGGATAAACATACATAAATACTTTTTTTTTGTAAATACATACTTAATATACATAGGAAAACACCCAGACCAGAACAAATATTCATAATTATACACAATAATATTTGTGCTGTGTGGGAATCGAACCCACGACCTCAGAGTGGAGTGCGGGTATACTCGCCACCACGCCATATCGGTCGTCTAATATTCAGGACTCTAAGGTTTTGCTCACTGAGTTGCGATCAATTCTCTACGACAATGACATATTTTGTATGTAGTGTGTTTGTTATATACTCTTTATGCGTAAACCCATGAGGTACAGTTAGAAAGACAAGTACAGGCTGAAAACTTTAAGTACTCTGCCACCTTAACTATAAGGCTAGTTAAGTTAGGTAAGGTTCTACCTCCCGTGTGGAGTTGCCAGACTCCCATCGGGCGCGTCCCCGGGTGGCGGATAGGGGCATGCCACACATTGTGGTACCGGCTTTTAAGTAATGTAAGTCCGGCGCGGACCAAAACTGGTGGGTTTTGTGGGGCGCACCCCCGGTCGCATTTCGCGGCTGGAAAGCGGCCCAGTGGTGCCGTTGTCACACGGCGTAGGGTGTCGGCTGCTCCCAGCACGCCTCAGCTCATTTGAGGTGGCAGGGGATGCAGCCCATTTTCCCGAGTGGAGGCGAGGCGTTTTGGCGCCTTTTGTTTCGCCCTTTCGAGGGCAGTGGCCGCTTTCATGCGGCGGTGGGTGGCAGGCCTGCAAGGCCTGCGGCGCGGCGAGTCCGGCAGTCACATCCCAGTGGCTGTCGGGGGGGGTCTCTTGACTCCCCGTCGGGCAATCCGTAATCCGCTGTCTGCGGAACGGAGGTGCCGCTCACTGAGAGTGGTGCCGCGTGGAAGAATACCACTATAATAAATTACCCCAATCCCAAGGTGAGCGGATCGTGCCGAAGGGATGCATGGCTGGAGGGAGTCCAGTCGCTAGCGTGCGGGGGAGCTCACCCCCGAAAAAAGAGAGGGAGTATTATAAAATGATTACAAGCAGACTTTCAAATATTCTCCGGGCAGGTCCTCGAAAGGGGGAATCCTGCACACCCGCTTCGGCGGGTGTCTGCCCCGTGTTATACGGAGGGGGCAAAAGCTGCTTCGGGGGTCGGCATTCTGCTGATCTCCGCAACGACAACCTTGGCTTTCGTGTTATGGATTTTTGTGCTGCCGAGCGACGTGGTGGAGTGTTGCGCCTTAGGGGCGGTGGAGGGCCGGGCCCGCTGAGGGACGAGCGTGGCAGGTTTGTCTCGACGCCGGCGCCGGAGGAGATTCTCTCCGACGGTTCGGCGGGGACCATAGACACTGTGGGCCCCGCGGAAGCGTCAGAGACGTCAGAGATGGACGAAGGCAGTTCGTCTGGGGTTCAGCCCCACTGCCTTCGCCAAAAAAGGAAGAGGTCCCCCGAGGCGAGATCGGCCAGCGAGGCCGACCTGGCCCCGGACGACGTCAGAGCGTCGACGAAGCGCGGCCGATCTCGTGGCCGCGTTTCTTCTTACGGCCTTACGGCCGGTCTCGGCGAGGCCAGGAGGGCGCTGAGCGTCGACCGGGTGCTGGCCCGTCGAGAGGCGAAGATGAGCCCCTCTCGCGTTGGTAGGGAGGACTGCGCGATGACTTTCAAGGCGACGGCGGCGGCCTGGGAGCCGGCTGCCACCGTCTCTGCCTCCACTCTGGCGGACAGGATGTCTCAGATCCTGGCCGCCGTGGAAGAGATGGCGGGCAAATCGTCGGCCCTGAAGGGAACCTTCCACGGCGGGTTCAAGACCGCCGTGGAAGTCGGTAGGGAGTGCCTCCAGGCCTGGTCGGCCCGTACCCCTACGTCGGAGGACAGCATGCTGCGGCAGGAGCTGGAGCGCCTCAGGGCCAGCGACAAGGCCCTGAGGCAGGAGAACGCCCGCCTCCTGGCGCAGCATGCGGAGGTTTTGAGGGAGGTCTCCTCTCTCCGCGAGGAGTTGCGGAGAGTGGAGAGGCCTGCGCCTATGGACCTGGCACAGGTGGAGGAGAGGCTCGCTCGCGAAGTCAATGCGCGCCTCATGAAGGTTTTGGATGCGCGCATTGAGGGCCTGGAGGTGTCTGGCCGCCTGCTGCCCGAGAAGTCGGTGCGTCCCCCGCTTCGGGCCGACCGGGTGGCACAGCCGGGCCCTTCTTCGGCCCCTACCGTGGCCCAAGCGCAGCCTCCTCCTCCCCCTAGCAAGAAGGGGAAGGGGAAGGGAAAGGGGAAGAAACAGCCGGTGCCTGTTTCGGCGTCTGCACCGGTTGCTTCTCCTTCCTCCGAAGTTCGCCCTGTCGTCCCGGCTCCCGCTGCCGCCCCGTCCCAGTCGGGTGGCCAAGAGCGGGAGTCTTGGACGACGGTCGTTTCGCGCCGCCCTAAAGAAAGAGCGGTGGCGCCATCGAAGGTTTCTCGGAGCGCTGCTCCTGCCAGGCCGGCACCACAGCCGGGCCGATCGGCAGCCCCCGCAGATCGATGGGCCGTCAAAAAGAAGGCGCTGCGCCCGCCATCATCTGCAGCAGTGGTCATGACGCTGCTGCCGGGCGCAGTGGAGCGGGGCCGCACTTATGAGGCGGTGATCGCTGAGGCCAAGGCGAAGATACGCCTTGCCGACCTCGGCATTGCCTCAGTGCGGTTCCGCAAGGCCGCGACGGGGGCCCGGGTCCTCGAGATCGCGGGAGAGGCCCGGGAGGAGAAGGCCGATCGGTTGGCGGAGCGTCTCCAGGCGATCTATTTGCCGGAGGACGTCAGGGTCTCCAGGCCGGTGATGCGGGCAGACGTCCGCATCGCGGGTCTGGACGACTCTGTCTCCAGGGAGGAGGTTGTGGCGGCGGTGGCGGCAGTCGGCGGCTGCGCTCCCGACCTCGTGAGGCCGGGGGCGATCGGAAAGGCTACCTCTGCGGGGCTGGGGGCCATTGTGGTCTCCTGCCCCGTGGCGGTAGCGAAACGGGTGGCCAGCGGGCGATTGCTCCTTGGCTGGGTGTCGGCTGGGTCGGCTGGGATAGTTTATCGACCGCTCAAAGATATTCAGATGGAGCAGTTTGGTGTCGAGTTAAATTCCATATCATGGGAAAGTATTGCATGTGATGACGTTAACGCTGTGGTGTCGTCTTTTAATGCTTTAGTGACTTGCTTGTTCGACAAGTTTGCGCCACATAAGCATATACGTGTTGCACACCATTCGCATCCTTGGATCACGTATAATATAAAGAAAATGATGCAACTACGTGACAGGGCACATGACAGAAGCAAACTCACTAAATCGGAGAGTCACAAAGAGTATTACAGCAGCTTAAGGTCCATTGTGGCGTCAGCTATTCGTAGTGAAAGGTCAGCATTTTTCAATCAATACATAAATGATAACCTGCAAGATCCTAAACTGTTGTGGAAAAATTTAAAAAGATTGGTTGACTTTAACAGCAAAAGCTTTAATTTGCCTACGCATTTGAGTGATCCTTCCAAAATTAATAATCATTTTTTACACTTGCCTAATAATGAAACTAATAAAGATTTGCCTAGTTATATGTCTGGAAAATTCAACGACTCGGTTTTCATGTTGGAATCGGTCTCTGAAGCAACCGTGCTTAAATTTATTAATTCCCTTTCTTCCAATGCACAAGGTGTTGATGCCATTACATTAAACATGATAAAACTTACTTTACCGCGAACCCTTGGGATTATCACATTTATAATAAATAAGTCTCTCGCATCCGGAATATTTCCTGATTTGTGGAAGCGCGCTATCGTTCGACCTATTCCTAAAATCCAACATCCGAATGACCTACAAGATTTACGTCCAATAAGTATTCTTCCTTTGTTATCAAAAATATTAGAGGCAGCTGTTTGTGGTCAATTAAGTAAATATTTGGAAACAAACAACATGCTTCCTGGGAAGCAATCTGGATTTAGGAAGTCTCGCAGCACCGCAACAGCTTTGTCGGATGTAGTGGACGACATTCTATCAGCGCAGGATGTTGGGCAAGCCTCAATTTTGGTATTGTTGGACTTTTCTCGTGCTTTCGATACGATCAACACCGATATCTTGCTGCATAAGTTGGCTTACTATGGCTGTGATGAGATTGCATTGAAATGGTTTTCTAGCTACCTGATGGGGCGCTCGCAATGTGTCGAAACTCAATGCTCCAATGGGTCTATCTCCACATCGGATTTCCTTTCAGTTAAAAGAGGGGTCCCACAAGGTTCTAAGCTGGGGCCCATATTATTCATCTTATACACTGCAGACATTATTCATTCAATCCAGCATTGTAAATATCATTTGTACGCGGATGACCTCCAACTGTATATCTCGTTTCGGCCAGTAGAACTTGATGAAGTAACTAATAAGCTTAATGCTGATTTGGATCGAGTATCTACATGGTCTGATCGTAACGAACTGACATTAAATGCAAATAAGACCAAGTTCTTAATTCTGGGTGCCAAAAAAATTATCAATGATGTTGCAGTACTTGATCCCCGAGTCACTATAGGTGGAGTCCCTTTGGAGCGTGTGCGAGAGGCCCGTAACTTGGGTCTTCTCATGGATGAAAGGCTTCAGTTTGAAAAACACATCTCTGGGATCATGAACAATTGTTTTTACAGGCTCAGAGTGTTGTATCGCTTAAGAGATAGCTTGAGTGTTGAAATGCGAATCAAGTTGTGTGAAACTCTAGTACTTTCGAAGCTGAACTATGCCGATACAGTATATGGGAGTTGCCTGTTGTGTCGTACAAGGAAGGTTATACAACGGATCCAGAATGCCTGTGCGCGATTTTGCTATGCTATTCCTAGATATTCCCATGTTTCGCCTGTCTTGGATAGTAACAGGGTTCTCAACATGGCTTCCCGTCGCACTCTTCATCTAGCCACACTCCTCTTTGGAGTTATAAATAAAAAAACGCCGCTATATTTATTCAATAAATTGCAATTCTCTATGCGTAAGGTAAGAATCGCGCCTCGCCTTTTATTTCCACGCCATAAATCTGCTGCCTTCCGGGGAAGCTTTCGATATGCTGCCTCAAAGTGCTGGAACGATTTGCCACCGCCTATCAGGATCTGTAATAGTATCCTAACTTTTAAGTCAAATCTAAAACAGTACCTTATGAAAGAACAATTATATAACGCACAGCACCTTTGAGGTGGCGCATTGTGAATTTTGTGTATGTTCTGTTTTTATTTAATTTTTTTTTCTTTATAATAGTTTTTCTGTTCAGTGTTATGTGCTTTTCTGTTCAATGATTTTATTTAATTTTTTTTTTTTGTTTTTTTGTGTTGTCATTTGGTTTTACTGTCGAATTTAATTTACTTACCTGTTGTTTGCCTAATAATTTTGTTTTTGTGGTCTGATTGGAGCCACTGAAAATCAGCGTCTTGACATTTCTTTGTCAGGGCATGAGCTGAGTGGCATCCATTTCGGTAGCAATGTGCTCTTTTAGTTTTAGTTTCTTTTTTTTTGTAATATTCATGGTGTAAAATTGCTCCGAATAAACATTTACTTTACTTTACTTTACTTTTACTCTTTTGGAATCTCGTCCCAGCCGCTGCTTTAGGTGTTTCGCGCTGGGCCATCTTGGGGCCCAGTGCAAGTCTTCGGTCGACCGCAGCGATAACTGCTTCCGCTGCGCTCGACCAGGGCACCGAGCCCGAGACTGCTCTGCCCCCCCCCACTGCCCCCTCTGTGAGGAGGCTGGGAGGGTGGCCGACCATCGCCCTGGGGGTAAGGCTTGCGCCCGGTCCCCCAAGGCCAAAAAGAAGGGCCCCGGCAAAGGCGTGCTGCCATCGGGCCCTACCGCCGCCACGGATCGGCTGGAGGAGGTTGATATGGAGACCCATTAATTTATGGCTCTCCGGCTCAACTTTCTCCAGGCGAACCTTAACCACTCCGCCGCGGCCCAGGATCTTCTTCTTCAGGCCATGGCGGAGTGGCAGGTCGGTCTGGCAGTGGCCGCTGAGCCCTACCGCGTCCCGGTCCGTTCCGACTGGGTCTGCGACGCGGACGGCTCGGTGGCCATCATTCAGCGTATGGCGGCGGGCACTCCCCCTCTCGTCCTCGTCGGGAGAGGGGGAGGTTTCGTAGCCGCTCGGGTCGGCGGGGTGGTGGTTGTGGGGGTCTATTTCTCCCCCTCGTCGAGTTCGAGCGGTTTTTGGTCAGGTTGGGCGCAGTAACCCAAGGCTCTTCTCTCCCCGTCATTGTGATGGGGGACCCCAACGCCAAATCCACGGCGTGGGGCTCCCGGACGACTGACGGGAGGGGGACGGCCTTGGAGGAATGGGTGACAGAGTGTGGGCTGTCCATCCTCAATCGCGGTTCGGTGGACACGTGCGTGCGCCGCAACGGGGGGTCTGTTATCGACATCTCGTTTGCGGCGCCCTCTCTCGCGCATCGTGTCCACGATTGGAGGGTGCTGGAGGATGTGGAGACATTGTCTGATCACCGTTATATCAGATTCAGTGTCTCCACATCGGTGCCAGCGCCCAGCGGAGGTGTTGGAGAGCCGCGATTGGACGGCCCACGATGGGCGATCAAGCGCCTCGACAGGTCTTTGCTGCGGGAGGCAGCCCTGGTCGAGGCGTGGCCACGGGAGCCACCGCTGGTGGACGTGGAGGGGGAGGCTGCGAGGGTGTGCGCGGCCATGGCGCGTATTTGTGACGTGGCCATGCCCCGTGTTCGCGCCCCCCCGCGCAGATCCCAGGTCTACTGGTGGTCGCCGGAGATCGCCCAGCTCCGCCGAACCTGTGCGGTGGAGCGGCGCCGCTATCAGAGGTGTCGCGGAAGGAGAATCCGCGACGACGCCGAGTTGGATCGGCTCTACGCCGCCTATAGAGAGGCGGTGAGGGCCCTTCGCGGGGCCATTAGCCGGTCCAAAGCCGCAGCGTGGGACGAGCTGCTGGAGGCCGTTGAGGCGGATCCATGGGGCAGGCCGTACAAAATAGTACGGCAAAAGCTCCGAGCGTGGACCCCTCCCGTCTCCAGCAGTCTCGAACCGGCGGTACTCGGTAGGGTGGTTGAGGCACTGTTCCCAGACAGGGGAACCGACTTCGTGCCTCCCACTATGGCGGCGCCAGAAGTCACCCGTGACTCGGGCACTGAGGATGTGCCCGAGCTCACCGAGGAGGAGGTAGGAAGGGCCGTGCTACGCCTGAGGGGCAAGAGCACGGCCCCAGGTCCCGACGGCATTCCGACGAGGGCGTGGGACCTGGTTTTGAGCGGGGAGGAAGCGCCTTTTCTTTCCCGCGTGACCTCCCTCTTTGCTAGGTGTCTGCGGGATGGGGTTTTTCCGCGGCGCTGGAAGGAGGGCCGCTTGGTACTCCTTCCCAAAGAGGGACGTCCGGCCGATGACCCTTCTGGTTATCGGCCCATCGTGCTGCTCGACGAGGCGGGCAAGCTCCTGGAGCGTGTCATCGCCAACCGCCTCGTCGAGCACCTGGAGGAGGTCGGACCAGATTTGTCCGACCACCAGTTCGGGTTCCGCCGCGGCCGATCGACGATTGACGCGATCGGCCGCTTGCAGGACCTGTCGGAGAGGGCGGTTTCCCGGGGTGGGGTGTTGATTGCGGTGTCGCTCGATATCGCGAACGCCTTCAACACCCTGCCCTGGTCAACGATTATGGAGGCGCTCCGATTCCATGGGGTGCCTCCATATCTGCGGCGGTTGTTGGGGAGCTACCTGTCGGAGAGGGCGGTAGTCTTCCCAACGATGGGCGGAGGAGGCTGTCGTCGGCGTATGGTGTGCGGTGTTCCACAGGGGTCTGTCCTGGGACCACTCTTGTGGAACATCGGATATGATTACGTTCTGCGCTGTGTGAACTTGCACGGCGTGGACGTGATCTGTTACGCCGACGACACCCTCGTAACATCCCGGGGTTCTGACCCCCGGGATGCGAGAGTGTTGGCCACTGTCGGCGTCGCGGCGGTGGTCGAGAGGATACGGCGGCTGGGGCTCGAGGTGGCACTGCATAAATCCGGGGCCATTATTTTCCATGGTCCCCGGAGGCGGCCGCCTCCAGGCCCTAGTATCGTGGTGGGGGGAACTCCCATCCCTGTCGAGAACACGCTGAAGTATCTCGGCGTCCTTCTCGACAGCAGATGGGACTTCGAAGCGCACCTTCGGCACCTGGGCCCGAGGTTGGTGAGCACGGCGGGAGCTCTATCTCGCCTGCTCCCCAATCTCGGAGGGAGTGGCGGCAGTTGCCGCCGCCTTTACACGGGAGTGGTGCGGTCCATAGCCCTGTATGGAGCCCCAATTTGGGCGAGCTCCATATCGGGTCGCCATCGACAGATCCTGCAGCAGTCGCAGAGGGTCATGGCGACCCGTGTCGTTAGGGGGTATCGCACCATCTCCCATGAGGTGGCATGCGCGCTCGCCGGGTCCCTGCCATGGGACCTCGACGCCGAGGTTCTCTCGGCGGTCTACTGGCGTGGCGCGCAATCCCGGAGCCAGGGTCTCCGCCCCACACCGGACACAGTGGTGCGGTGGCGTAGAGACGCTCAGACACAGGCTCTGGGCGCATGGCGGCGGCAGCTACACAGGAGCGCCGAACTACGTGCCGAAGGATCGAGGCGCCGTATCCTCGAGGCGGTCGGGCCCATCTTAGAGCGATGGGTCGGCCGTCGGTGGGGGTCGATGACTTTCCGGCTCACACAGGTACTTTCCGGGCACGGGTGCTTTGGGAAGTATCTGTGCGACGTCGCCGGGGGGGAGTCGACCCGGTGTTGCCACCACTGTGACTGCGCGATGGATGATGCGCAGCACACTTTGGTGGCGTGCCCTGCGTGGGCTGGGCCGCGGTCGACGTTAGCCGCGGCCCTGGGTGGAGTGGCTCTCTCGCTGCCGACCATCATGCAAAAGATGGTCTACAGCGAGACGGCGTGGGAGGCGATGGCCTCCTTCTGCGAAGTGGTGATGTCGCAGAAGGAGGCCGCGGAGCGGGAGAGGGAGCGGGATCCGCTCTCTCTCCGGCTACGCCGTTGGCGCAGCGGGCGGGCCAGGAGGGCCCGTCAGGCAGCGCCCGGGGGGTCTTAGGCGGCGGGGGCAGGGGGCCCCTTCCGTCTCGCCATAGACCCCCCCCGAAGTCGGCCAGTTACGCCATGGCCGCACAAGGAGGTAGGGGGGGCGCTGCAAATTGCGCCTTCCTGAGGAGGTCTCCCCGGTTCTGATCCGGGGGACGTTGGCCGCGGGCGGGGTTCCAGAAGCTACAAACCCGGGCACTGGTGCCTCGCCCCTTTTCAACAGCGGTGGGCGTCGTCTGAAGTTTTTTAGTGGGTAGGACTGCGGTGGTCGTGTCGGCCGCAGTGAGCCCCACACCCCCTCCCGGTCTCCCCCTTTTGGCCGGGAGACAGTGCGTAAGCAGCATTTTTTTACAGACGATAATAAAAAAAAAGAAAAAAAAAAAAAAAAAAAAAAAAGGTAAGGTTCTACCTCAATATGATATTGGTAACATAATTAGGTTCATCATCATCATCACAGCCCATTAACGTCCCACTACTGAGCACGAGCCTCCTCTCACATACCAAGGTGCGAGGGTATTGGGTCATACTCCACCACGCTGACCCAGTGCGGATTGGCGGAGGCAGGTGTGCGGTGTCCTGCTGTTAGAATTTTTCCAACAGCATAATTAGGCCTCTAACATGTCTTAACGACTAATAAAAAAATTTAGTAAATGCCTTACGAAAGACGGAAGCCCTCGATATCAAAAAACAAACGGTCACCCATCCAAGGACTGACCTCTGTAAGCTCGGCTTTACTTCGGTGATCGTTTCCGACCACAGAGCACTGCGGAGCTACAAGCGCTTCATAATTAGGTTACTATTACCTAATAATAAATATAGATATAAATGTAATAAAACATTAGTTTCTGTGTGTTAGAAAGTTCTAAAATATCGCAATTATTTTAATATATACGAGTAACTTCAAAATGAGTATTTGACCCGCAAAACCATTAGACCAATGAAAATATTATTTTAATGTTAGGAAATTCCATTTCAATCCATTTGCCAGGGCCGGTGAATTGATGATATAAAACCAATCCCTAAGCCCGTATTTAGTTGGGAGGCCCTCAGATGGACAAAACCGATAATTTCTGTCCGATTGAATCGTTCTGACCGCAGTTTCACTAAATATACAAATGCAGAAAGGCGCCTTTGCGAAACTTGCCTTATCTCCTCACTATACTATACTCGGTGCAACACATCGCTGCACGCGCAGTTATAACAAATAATTTCTGCAGTGCTATGCTTGCGTCGAGCACTCGCTATCTGACATACATAAAAAATAGTACGCGATAATATATATATTATGCGTATGCGAGTTTTGCTTCACTGCGAGTTGCCATAAGACTCATAAGTGGGAGTGGGCGAGAAATATAATTCACTGCGCTCGCAAGTTATATAAAGCCGCGTGCAGCGAGATATTTCAGTATAAATGATTAAGCTTTATCATTATCTCAGCCAATAACGCCCACTACTGACCACGAGCCTTCTCTTACGAATCAATCAGATCAGAGGGATCCAAATCATAATCCAACACGTTGACTCCACCGACTGGTGGAGGAAGATTGATGCTTCCTGTCGTGTACCTCAGGTAAGATATAAAAGTCATTGTGACGATTTCAAGCTCCTGGATACTAAAGACAAAAGTATGACGACTAAGCAAGTAATGGATTGAAAATATCTTTGTAACAATTCCCGCGCTACTATAATTTCACGAAAAATCGAGAAACTATTCAACACGACACGTGTTTCGCCCTTCTGCATCTTACTCTGAAACTCTCGTTTCAGCGTTGGTCGTGAAGACATCGTTGTTCTGAGCCTCCTATCTTACCTGAAGATGCCCTGTGTAAGGGCGAAACACGTGTCGTGTTGAATAGTTTCTCGATTTTTCAAGAAATCAGTAGCGCGGGAATTGTTACAAAGATATTTTTAATCCATCACTTGCTTACAATGGATTTCCGCAAAGTAACGCCTGAATCAATAAATTAAGTATGACGACTGTTAGAAATTCCTTACCAATAATAGTCTAAAATAGTCAGTACCTTAGTAAGGGCAGTTCGCAAGGCATAAGCCACCGCCAAATGCTCGCTCAAGGTTTATTAAGTTTTAATACGTATCTTTTTGATAATATGCCATACAACACACATTTTGTCAGTTCAATAAGTCACAGGTTACGAGGCTGGCTAAGTCAAACATTATACGTCTATGAAGCATATTAGATTCTGATCGCAGCTTCGCCCGTGCGACCTACATTTTTATACAGTGATGTTTCATATCGGTCGTCAATATATAGAGTGTCTCAGTAACAGTGCATTTTTTTTCTTAATAAAAGAAATGAATTTTTTAACAGAGTTGTGATATTTTTATTGTAATGTAAAGAAGACATGTTTCGATTATATAAACCCGAGATTTTACAAAACGTTGCTGGAATAAGTCGATTTTTTAATGCGCGGTTGTCACATGTTGTCTAGATTAATTCCGTCCATGTAATTTGTAAATATGTATTTCATATTACATAGGACAACACCCAGACCAGAACATATATTTAAGTTTTTTGCAAAAAAAGATTCGTCCTGCGTGGGAAACGAACCCACGACCTCAGGAGCGGAGCGGAGATACCTCAGGGGTATACTCGCCTCCATGCTATATCGGCCGTCAATATAATTATATACACTACAGATTCATTCAAAATTGAATCTTATTACAAACATACAAAGTGTATCGCTTGACGTGTGGCGTATTAATCTTTTGCATTACGAACGTAGGTAATTAAAAAGAGATTAAAGCAAAAACCGACCTTTTGTACCAGTAAATATATAATGGTGAAACCCCACCGAAATTATTAACCTCCCATAATACGCTTTTATTGAATTAATTTCTATTGTTATAGCATTTGTATTCATTCGATAGTTTGAATAGCGGCTATGAATTGTTCTGAGCTACAATAGCTGCAATGTATTTTAATTACTTAACTTGTGGAGTGTGATATTAATAGTTATTTAATTTGGTATCCATATTTAATACTACTTTCATACTTAAAATAAATAATAAATAAATAAATATTTCTGACACTTACACCAATTATTTAGTTCCAAGATAAGTATCATTAAGAACTCGTGTTATGGATACTAAATAACGGATAAACATTACACCTAGAAGCCCAGTACGCGTCGTCAAAGTGAGGCAACTAAAACCTAGCCATATTGGC
Organism: Musotima nitidalis; assembly: GCA_949126915.1. Taxonomy (NCBI): domain Eukaryota; kingdom Metazoa; phylum Arthropoda; class Insecta; order Lepidoptera; family Crambidae; genus Musotima; species Musotima nitidalis. The sequence continues at coordinate 1,839,674 of OX421422.1, forward strand.
TAGGTTTGTTACGCGGCCCGTCAGTGCTCAAGGTCGTGTCGTATTGAAAACTACTCCTGATATTTTTATTAAAAATGACGGTTTTCGCAATGAACGGATATCACAATACATCGGAAAAGCACAAGAAACATATTGACAAAACATTACACGGGTAAATAATGCGTTTGAAATTAAATTATTAAGTAAAACATTCATTAAAATGAAAAAATTAATTTCAATATTTGTCACGTGACAGTTAATGAAAATGTTGGCAACATTAAGGGGAAAAAATCTCCTACATTTTGTTGTAAGTGAAACACGTCTCAATAAGACAATAATTAAATTTCACAAAATGTTATTTGATAATTATCTGATACTTCCTACCTTCTGCTACCTTCCGCCCCCGACTTTGTTCGCGTGGAATAACTTCTTTAATATACGATAACACAAAAATCTTTATTTTTTCATTGATTGATTGATTTTAATTGATATGGCATAAATCACATTTAAAAAAGGTTAAATAGCTTTATTCGATTCTGGTCTATCTACATAAAACAGTTGACTAACTATAACAATTTAAGCGTTTCATAGCTCTAAATATATTAAATAAATAATTAGTGAAAAATTATTCACCCCAGGCAGGATAAATATATATATACATTTTCAATGAAATTATAATGTAAGTGGTTTTTCGCATAAACGAAATGCAATAAATAGCTAAGCTAAAGTGTAAAAGTTTCAAATTCCCTACTTTTAGGGAAAATTGAATGAAATGACAACATGATTTTTTTCACTGTGTGCGTTTCGTCGAGCGTAATACAAGTATCTTACGCACACATAGATTTTTTTCTTGCCTCGCTTTTGAAAGACCGCTTTGGAGGGAACTATCGTTCTAGGTGTTATTATTCTAAGGGATAAACATACATAAACACTTTTTTTTTTGTAACATACTTAATATACATAGAAAAACACCCAGACCTGAACAAATATTCATATTTATACACACAAATATTTGTCCTGTGTGGGAATCGAACCCATGTCACGCGTCGTTTGACATATCCTACATACATACATTCACGCCTGTTTCCCCGAAGGGATAGGCAGAGGCATAATTATACGCCAAAATTTCGCCAATTACATTATCGGTCCCACGTATTAGTAGCTTATTGCCGCTATTGTTTGTATTTTTTTTATATGGCCAAATAAATATATTTCCTTGCTTTCTTTAGATGCCAATTAGTCTTTAGATTAGTAATAGTTGTCATTAAAATATTTTAAGTAGTTCGGTTTTTAAATTTACTTTCATCATACATAATATATTTTATACGTTACCATCCACAGATTCATACAACATGCTCAAACATACACTCGTCATTCATGTACAAACTCATACTCGACAGACATATACAACAGGCGCACACACCTTCACACGTACTCATACACACTAACATTTTATACTAAAATTGCCTATTATTGCCTAATATTGGTATCCATAACACAAGTTATTAATGATACTTATCTTGGAACTAAATAATTGGTGTAATTGTCAGAAAATTATTTAATTATTAACTCGCCATCTTCAGGAAGTTCATCCTTACACATTAAGGTGCTTCCTCACCAGGAGAATTCTCCTGTAATGCAACGTTATAGTTTCAAGCATTACATCAGTGAGGGAGGAGAACCGAGCATTACAGTGCGCAACTTGTAATGATACAACCTGTAATATTTTGATACAACATATAACATAAATGCTAATGCGAATCTCCTAAACTAAATGCTCAAAATAAAAACTGAAATGTTATTTTACATGCGAATGCTCGTCAGTCCGGGAGACAGTGTTGTAATGCAATGCTCGAAATCAGGGGGGGCCCCTGCCCCCGCTGCCTAAGATCCTCCTGGCGCTGCTTGACGGGTCCTCCTGGCCCGCCCGCTGCGCCTTCCACGGGTCTCTCTCTCTCTCTCAGTTTGCCCCCGGTAGTCAGTACTAAGGGCACCAAGAGTCACCGACTTCTGGGTGTTACCTTTTCCCGGCCTCCGGGACTAAGCTCCCCCTTCGGAGACCTGTCCGGGGGGGGGTAAGTCATGACTCATGATACTTGCGTTATCTAATATATATCCTATATCTGTGGATTCAGGTCTAACTCCATCACTCATCAGATTGCTGTAAGCAGGTGTATGGCTAATATTTATAACAATAAAAAATAAAATCTGCAGTTAACTCTAATACAATTTTAAACAAGTAGCCAGTATTAATGAGGTATTTACGGTTCTATTAAAACACCTCACTAATTAAATTTCAGGGGAAGTGCGAAAGGCACTATAATGAAGTGTAGCTACCTACGTTTCATTTCATTAATGATTTAACAGCCCTGGAAGATAAAACTCCCCTTTAAGGTGCTCGTAAAGTAAATCTTGGTGAAACGGCTTGAGCTGTCAGTCAACAGGGGATTATGTGTTACATTATCCTTTTGAAATTTATGTTCCTCGCGATTATAAGTGCGTGCTTAACTTGACAATGACCTGGTCTTAACTAACTACTCAATCTTGCTAATAAGGGACACTCCAGCATACGGCATACACTCCAGAACACATAGGTATATAAAGGCCAACTTCATTGAAAGCTTGTATACTGAACTCAACGCCGTATCTTCTATAGTCTAGCCCAATGGTGACACTAAAAGACTGCACTGCAGAGGCTGGTCTCGGGTTCCACCTATGACTTTTTGAAATAATGTGAAGCTATCGCCTGCTCCATGCCTCGGAAAGCACGTCCTAACTGTTGGTCCCGCCTGTCATGAACATCTATAGCAGTCGTTACTAGGAAGTCAGTGTCTTCTAATGTCCTGATAGCTAGTTTATTTACAACTCCTTTTTTAACGTTGGTAACAAAATTGCATTTGCGCACTGGCTTCCGGCCAAAAGGGCGACCGAAAGGGGGTGTGGGCTCACCACCGACAGACGCGACCACCAGCAGTAATACCCAATAAAAATCTACCGACGCCCGCCGCTTGTTGAGAAAGAGGCGGGGGGCCAGTACCTTTGTTGCAGCGTCGTACCCCGCCTGCGGCCAACGTCCCCCGGCCCAAAACCGGGAGGACCTTCTCAGAGAAGCGCAGTGGACGCGCCCTACGTACCTACTTGTGCGACCATAGCCTGTGTGGCTGACTACTTAGAAGGCCGTTCTTTGTTTAGACAGCACGGGCGCCCCACCCCGCTGCCCGAGACCCTCTTAGCGCTGCTTCGCGGGCCCTCCTGTCCTGCCCGCTGCATCCTTTACAGGTCCCTCTTAGAATCGCCCCCGGTGGTCAGTATTACCATTTCCCTGGCGACTCCTTCGCCCTACCGGGGTTACTCAGCCCCTCCACCACAACAAGGAGGAGACTAGCCGGGGGAAGTTTATTTATAACTCTGGGTTGCGGAGGTCAGACGACAGTCGCTCCGTGTAAAAACTATATAGAAGATTTAGCTTAATCTGATAAGACCACTGAGCAGACCCTGGGCCATGAGCATAAGTCTAGTGCAACCGGGATATTGCTAGGATGATGATGAAGTCATGACGTAGGACAATTTAGATCTATGGCAGAAGAACAGCCACAGCTCTAAGTCCTACTAATAATATAGTTAACATTAGCACAGACGTAAACGCTAGTCACATTACACGGCTACTTACCGAAAGTGGCTAATGTCCCCGTTTGTTGAGAGAGAAAAATCGCTTTGTGACACTGGTGACGAGTTTGACGTGGAGTATAAAAAATGGATACGACAATAATATATTTTTTACAGAAGAATAAAAACGGGTGAATAGGGATCCTAACAAAACATATGGAGCTCAAGCCAACCTCACCTGCAAGTGGTGCACCTTTTTTTTTTTTTTACGTCGGTAACAAAATGCATTTACGCACTGCCTTCCGGCCAAAGGGGGACCGAAAGGGGGTGTGGGACTCACCACCGGCAGACACGACCGCCAAGTAATACCCACTAAAAATCTTCCGACGACGCCCGCCGCTTGTTGAGGGCCAGTACCTGGGTTGCAGCTTCTGACACCCCGCCTGCGGCCAACGACCCCCGGACCAAAACCGGGAGGACCTCCTCAGAGAGGCGCAGTGGACGCGCCCCTCCTACCTCCCCTTGCGACCATAGCGTGTGTGGCCGACTTCCCGGAGGGTCCATGGTTAGACAGCAGGGGCCCCCTGCCCCCACTGCCTAGACCCTCCTGGCGCTGCTGAGCGGGCCCACCTGGCCCGCCCACTGCGCCCTCCACAGGTCCCTCTTAGTAGCTCCCCCGGTAGTCAGTACTAAGGACACCCAGAGTCGTCGGTCTCTGGGTGTTGCCTTTTCCCTAGCGCCTCCTGCGCCCTACCGGGAGGTACTCAGCCCCCCCACCACGACAAGGTGGAGACCAGTCGGGGGGGTGTAAGTGGTGCACCTGCCGGATCAACGGACGAGGCTCTGGCGAACATAAAAGTGCCCGGTAAGCGGCAATAGGCTCGACACCTATTACGTGGGACCAACTATATTATTGGCGAAGTGTGGGCGTATAATATGCCTCTGCCTACTGAATGTATGTATTTATGTAATAAAAACGGAATTGTAATTTTCCTTTTGCAGTGACATTTCTTGGAATTCAGTTTTTATTATTATATTGCGTCGTTTTAACACCGCATGTGGCCCAAAGGTAAAAAAATCTTGATAGTAGTAGCAGACTCTGGGCCCTGAGCTCAAGTCTAGAACAACCGGGATAATGCTAGATATGATGACGTTGGAAAATTATCTTCTTTCAGCCGACCTTTATAGACCAAGTCTTCATATGTCTTCACCATGAAAAAGTCTATGTTAAAGTAGAAAACTAATGGAACATTCACTTGCTCTACTTTCAAAAGACAACACGTAATAAAATCGCCATATCTATCACCAAATATTCTATGATCCGAGTCAAACACTGGCCGCTTCGTTACCCACTCGCCCGCAAGACTCATTAGATAGTCACTTTTCAATACGAGATCTGGAGTTGGAGAGACTGCTAGACTATTTATATCCCTTGAAGCACCATGATAACACAAGTAATTTATTCATTGATACATTTTAGGGAAACATATACTAAATATTTGTAGCTTTATAAAGAAAGTCTAGTTTTTAAGTTTTGACTTTCATTAGAGCTATTTTGAGCCAAACTTGTATGTCTGGTGTTTTCCAAAAAAGAATATATTTAAATATTTTGACGTGACAACGTCTTATAAATTGGTTTGCCGGGTGACACTTCAAGAAACTGCGTTACGCTCCGCTCACGTTATGCGGTCACAATGAGAGCGAGTGAGAGGCACGCGTCCCTTCCACTCGAGCATGGTTAGCCCGCCTAAGAGCGAGAGAGACAGACATAAATATAATTCTTTGTATAAATAAATGTTTTAAATTGTTACTATTATTTCATCCTTCTTCCTACTATACGAATGAATATTCACATTAAAATTATTTTACCACTCAAAGTCGTTGTCACGTAAAACTTTCGCCCGTGTACCGACTTAACAGGCAACCAATTTTTTTTTATCCATTCTTTAGTATCCATAACACAAGTTCTTAGTGATAATTATCTTGAAACTAAATAATTGGTGTGATTGTAAGAGAATATTTATTTTATTTTTATTTATGTGAAGCTAGACAAACAAAAAAAACCTTATCCAGACTTTCAGAATTACAATTATGGCATTAATTCGTAAGATGTTCTTTTTGACGTTTGATTTTTGATTACATATCTGCAACAGGTTATAAAGTAATTAATATAATGCCACACGCAATATCAGGTAGTACACTAGTACTACTTTTACTTAAATTATATTAAAACAAACATTTTATGTAAGAAATAATTTATTAAATTCAATTTAAAACGTTTATTGCGTTACATGTGGTGTATATATAGGATTATATAAAATATTAAATTTAGTTCAGCACATGAACCCTGCAGGGGCATAGTAATATAATGACCGATATGGCGTGGAGGTCTGAATACCTGCACTTCACTCCAGAGGTCGTGGGTTCGATTCCCACACAGGACAAATCTTTGTGTGCATGAACATGAATATTTGTTCTGGAGTTTTCGTATATATAATATAATAGGTTGGGGAAAAAGTCTTTTCGTATTTTTGTATGAAAAGTCAAGACATTTTTTTCAAAGTTTATTTACATTTATTTACAATATATATGTACCGTTTTGTTGAATAACTTTCTGCCATTTTGTGGGCAGAGACATTATCCCGTTACTGTAGAAACTTTGGGACTTCTGATCAAAAAAACGGGACAAATAGTTTTGGCAGTCCTCTCTTGAGGTCAACCTTACAGAACCTAAAGAATTCTGCAGAGACCGAAACAGGTGAAAATCTGAAGGCGCAAGGTCAGGGCTATATGGTGGATGCACTAGGACCTCCCAGTCGAACTCTCTTAATTTTTGCTGAGTGGCTAAAGATGTGTGTGGTCTAGCGTTATCGTGATGAAAGACCACACCCTTCCTGTTGATCAATTCCGGCCGTTTTCTCTCGACTGCTTCCTTTAATCTCATCAGTTGCTGGCAGTAAAGATCAGAATCGATGGTTTTGCCGGGCGGTAAAAGCTCATAATAAACAATGCCCTTCCAATCCCACCATACACACAGCATCACCTTATTTCGTGTTAGGCCAGGTTTGGCCACAGTCTGTGAAGCCTGGCCAACTTTCGACCACGACCTTTTTCGCACGTTCTTGTCGTACGTGATCCACTTTTCATCGCCAGTTATCAATCTCTTCAAAAACGGCTCGGTTTCATTACGTCTCAATAATGAATCGCAAATGAGTACACGGTTCATTAAGTTTCTTTGAGTGAGCTCGTGTGGCACCCAAATATCGAGCTTTTTTGTATAACCAGCTTTCTTCAAATGGGTCAAAACTGTTTTGTGGTCAATTCCCAGTTCTTCAGCTACATCGTAACTACTAATATGCCGATCTTGCTCCACTCTTTCAAAAATGGCGTCCATTTTATTCGTAACAGGGCGACCAGAGCGAGGTGCATCTTTAACATCAAAATTTCCGGACTGAAAACGTTTGAACCAAATTTGTGCTACTCTTACTGACACTGCATCAGGTCCATAAACATCACAAATTTTTTTCACTGCTTGAGTTGCATTTTTGCCTTTTTTATAATAAAATTTTAAAATGTATCGAATTTCTTCATTAGATTCACTCATTTTTACGGAGAGAAAAACAAATGAAAAATAGCGGGAAACAACTTTTTTTTATTTTTTTCTTTTCTTTATAATGTAATCTTTTTAATGTTACCAAAACCAGCCAGACACAAATAGTACAGTCAAAAAAATATTATAATAAGTTTATACCTACGTTATGCGAAAAGACTTTTTCCCCGACCTAATATTACGTACGTATGTAAAAATAAAATTGGTGTGATTGTAAGAGAATATTTATATTTAGTATAATATTATTATTAAATATAAGCTCAAAGTAAAAATTCAATGAAATTAACAAACTGACTTATTATTTTATAAATTATAAAGGAACATTAGACTTTTAATGAAACATTACATTACATTTTAACATTATTGCACTTTGGTAGGGACTAACTTTTTAAATTACTTAATAATATTAATATATATTAAATAAATATTGTAATTATGTATTGAATTAAAATTTGTCATTTACTTTATATAAACATTTTTTATTTAAAAAAACTAAATAGAGGCGCTGCAAATTTATCATAAATATCAATATTTAGGTAGAGCATTGCACAATCTCACTGCCATGGAGTATGGTCCAGATTGATATAAAGCTAGCGTACTAGTTTGTAAACGTAGTTTATATCTTTTTCTTATTCCTTTAGTTCCTGTGTAATTATGATCTACAATCACAAACATAGTCATATTAAAAAAAAATGGTTGTCTGTAAAGTCGGTTTACTGACGATAGTTGAACGTCTTAAGAAAATACTGATGGAATGGTAGCATTTTTCAAAAGAAAATTTTAATTTCATTGGTTTAATAAAGCAGCAGCTGTCCACGCAGACGCATCGCTCACTCAAGTAGGAGAGAGACGGATGTCGAACGCTGCCGAACGCAAAGGCCGATTGTGCTTCTTTGTCGCTCGTTCCGCGCTCTCGCTTGCACTTCAAACCTTACATGGAACGCCTCAGAGCGAAGTAACGCCGCATGAGTCATGTTTTTTCGTGCGTGCAGCCGGCTCTATCGAATTATAAGACGTTGTCACGTCAAAAAAACCGTTATTTAGTATCCATAACATAGGTACACACATAATGATACTTATCTTTGGCTAAATCTTTAACTTAATAATTGGTGTAATTGTTAGAAAATATTTATTTATATTTTGCCCAACAATTATACATTTACAAATCATTACAGCAAATTAAAGTAAAGTAAAAAGTTCTTTATTTCATAAACTATTACATAGCACTTGAAAACGTCAAAACAAAATATACATATTTTTTTTTTTAATTTGAACCCTGAAATCACGAAGCTTAGATTCACTTACATGTAAATAAATAATAATTAGGTGTAAGTGAATCTAAGAGCCAGTTCCGAGCCCTCGTTAGTGTCTACATATCAGTCCACACAAGCTTAACGTATCTTGAATTTACTTTCTGACACGGAAACTACTAATATTTGATATATTATGACTGATCGCCTCCGAGGTAAATACTTATATTTACTTTCACACAACTTTCCATTCAGTTATCAGTTATCAGTCAAGTTTGATAGTTGAGGAAATCCCAAAGGAATATTCATAGACCTATATATTTTTGGACATGACATAGCGTTTCTGAGTAAGTCGTTCCTTTCCCGTCGGCTTTGGAATTCCCTGCCGGCGCATGTGTTTTTTAGCTCTGTAGTCCCGGGTCTTTTAAGAAGGGCTTGAATCGGCTTTCGACTTCTTGGCGGGAAAGTGAAGCGTCATGTCTGCAGTTTTGTTTTATTTTCTAAAATTTGTGATATTTCTAACATTAATGTGTAATAACGGTGGATTATTAACCGTCAAGTGTTTGTGAATATACATGAGTGTTGGTAAATCAAACAAAACAGTGCAACATCACTTTTCAAATTTTCTCTCAAGGAGTCCATGTGAGATCTCAGTATAGACCCATATCTTTACTGAGGACTCAAGGGGTTTAGGGGAGGGTATTTTATCTTCGATTTATCATCTTGATCACCACTCATTCTCATTTACTATAAATTATATATAATTAATATATCACTTACTTGACACTGGCTAAATGTGCTAGACGCACGAAGCCATTATTTAAATGGAAGAAGAATCGGCTTTCGTGCCCGATGTTATGGTTGGTGTGATAGTTACCTTGCATATTCCGCGATTTTAAGCGCTCTTTTTATCCTCTTTACCGTCTTGCATCACATTGATAAAAAAGTAAGCAGATCTTTTACTATGAGGGAAGATTCCCTTCTTATCTGATTTCCTTATAAGCTCTGCATTGGGCTCCTACCGATATCTCAGGAGTCAAAAAGTGCAAGTGGTTCCCTGCCTGGTAACTTTTTTTTATTTTTTTTTGTCGTCGGTTAAAAAATGCTGTTTACGCACTGTCTCCCGCCTAATAGGGGGTCCGGGTGTGGAGCTTACTGCGGCAGACGCGACCACCGCAGTCCTACCCACTAAAAAACTTCCGTCGACGCCCGGCGCTGTTGAAAAGGAGCGAGGGTAGCTGCTGAACTACGGACGAGGCTCTAGCGAATAAAAAATAACAAAAGTACATTCATGGCCTTTTCCCCGAAGGGGGGATAGCTGCATATCGTATGCCCACATTTTGCCAATTATATTGTTGATCCCACTTAATAGGTGGCGAGCCTATTGCCGCTAGCCGGGATCTCTTCCTAGTTCCAAGATGAGTATCATTACGAACTCGTATTAACGACACTCCATACTTTGGACATATGGTCCCAGACTGAATCAGCACACGGAGCGCGCAATACAACGTGTGCAAAACGCTTGCATTAGATATTCGTTCGGAGTGTCTAAAAGAGAACATATAACTCCCTATTTAAACCAACGCGGCATTCTTAACATGAAAGCTAGAAGAGAATTGCAGTTCGCATGCACCCTTCAAAAGGTGATTTACAGTAAAAATCCCCTGTATTTGTTTGAGAAGCTAAATTGGTCAAACTCTAATATGACAAGGAATGCTCGCTCAGCTACTAAAAAAACCCTTAAAATAACGTCTCATAAATCAGTACGTTACAGAGAATGTTTCAAGTTCTTAGCAGCCAGTATATGGAACGATCTCCCACCTCCACTAAGAGAGAATATAAGCTCACATTTGTTCAAGACTCGTTACAAATCCGCCTTAATCAATCGGCAACTTGCTGCTGAGAACGTAATGTTCTCCTATGTAAAGGAACTCAAAATAAAAAACTATTTTTAAAACTACAATAATCCTACATGTCTAATATAATTTAATACCTGAAATCTCTCACATACTTACACACACGCGCACACACACACACGCACGCACACAGACACACGCACGCACACAGACACACACGTACACACACACACGCATATACTCATCTAAATTTTTATATCATTGTTTGTTAAATTAAGAAAAGTGAAATTTATTATTATTATCCTTATTTTTGTTTCTATTCTGTGGTTTGTTTTTGTTTTTATTTGCAGTTTAATTTTTGCTTGTTTACTTTTCGTTTTTGCTGAAGTGTTAACTTGTAATTTCTGTTTTTCTACGTGGTCACTACTATGTTGCGAACCTAATGAAACGGGGGGGCTGAAAACCAGCGCTGCGTAGAGTAGCCTACTCTGTGCAGCATAAGCTGAGCTTACTCCAGTTGCTTTTAGGATTATGACTATTTTTAATTTTATATTTTGTCATGTTAATGTATTCCTTAAAAGCAATAAATGATTTTTTTTTATTTATTTATTTGGAAAATACGTACTTAATATACATAGGAAACCAGAACAAATATTCATATTCATGCACAAAGATTGGTCCCCTGTGGGAATCGAACCTACGACCTCAGGAGCGGAGTGCAGGTATACTGGCAGGTCGCCAAAGTCGTAATAAGTATAGTAATATTTTATTAATATAGTTAGGACATACAAAGACCCAGGCAAATGTTCATTACCATGCTTAAAAAAAAGAATTAAATCGAACCCACGACCTTAAGAGCATTGAGCAAGAACTAACCTTTACACCATATCGGGGTCAGTTGTAACAGATGCTATAACCGACATTAGCGCGGTTACAGCGGGAGGAGCAGTGGACCGTAAATGGATATGAGGTTTCCGCAATGGTCGCCATCTGGTGGAATCCGGGAAATGGGCAATGTAGACGTGCAACGACTTGGGCGGGATATCATTGCAGCTGTTGACCAAATGGTGGAAATCAAGCGTGTAAAAATATGACTATTGTGAAATTATAGCATTACTTGTATTAGGACCGATATGATGAAGAAGTCAATATGCCGCTCAAGCCTCATGACTCATCATGAGCATCTTGACAAATCTTGACAAATCTTAACAAATCTTGACAAATCTTGACAAATTCTAAAAAAGAATCCATTTGCTTTTACTTCCTGCTCGTGAAGATATAGTACCGCTCATATCTCTTTCATTGTTGTTAGGAAGAAAAAATTTGGAATTTTCATTTTGTGTATAAAAATTTTAAGAATCTAAATGATCCTGTTGATCTTAAAGACATTAAAGTATATTTTATTTTATTTATTTTTATTTCCAAAAGTTTGTATATTGCAGTTCCGCAGTGGACAAATATTAATAAATACATTTATATGAATATGAACACTTAGGAAAACACTGACACGACACTAGTCTAAAGCTAATCTGACCATTGGAAAGGGTTACCGCGGCCTCGGTGCGTAGCAGACTCAAAAGAAGGAACATGGATGGTTTTTAGTCAGTAAAAGTCTGACACATCCTCCCGCTCCACCCACAGCGGGAAGGTTAGATGATTTTACGTCCGGCTAAAGCTAGTCCGCTATGAATTTAAATTCTACTAATATTCATTCGTTTGAAAGCATTGAATGATTTGAAGTAGGATAAAGATACTTCTCTATTTTTACACCTAAAATTCGAATGCGAAGCTATATCAGCATCCGAAATGCCACAAATTGAGCAGTCAGTCAGTTCATGAATCATTCCGTACATCGTAAATCAAACACGGCGCTGCGGCGAGCCTATTACAGATTTGCATTTTATCTAGTTACACCGCTGCAATAATATGATCTGTCTCCACTGTGATTTACTGGCTTGCTGCTTCAAAAGGGCATGTTTTTTATATGTACCTACGATTCTAGCTTCAAACTAAGCAAAAAAGTATCCTTACATCTTATAGTCCCCAGAACAACGAGCGGTCCTATCAGAAATTATAAGAATAAGCTCCCTCACAAGGTTTTCCGACCTACTCTTATTTATTTATTAGGAACACTTACAGCTAGAATACATATTTTACATACATCACTTAAAACCAAAGGACATAATATGCAAGCCATTACAAGTATTCACATCATTATTTTTTACTTATTTCTACGTATATTTTTTAAAATAATGACTAGTAATCAATATATTTTAAGAAAATATGAAAAATTTAAAATAATCGCTAGGGATGTGGGTCATCGAGCAGCTTCTACAGGATGTCCGTGAACACTTTTTGGGAGACTTCATGAGTATAAACTGTTTTTAATGGCTTGGCACCGTGCTAATGATTTCCCTGCTGTTGCAAGCTTCAGTAGGCTGACCACTTTACACCAGGACCCTTCCGCCAAATTCGATGAATTTCAGCAATTTTATCTAGAACTAAATTTTCTAAGGTTCATCAATTCGTATCGAGGAATCTGCCGAAAGCCATAGATTAATATGACCTTCAATCCGTGACACACAGTGAAGCGATTAATTGAATAAATGATTATGTTTTGTGTTTCGATGACACGTTTTAACGTAAATATAAATAATTGGTTTTATAATACAAATAAAAACACAGAAAGAGACTGTCAAATATCACGTCAACCCTTCAAAATTTGTGTCTAAATGGAGAACGCCATTTTGTATTGAGTTCCATGTGTTCGGCGGTACGACAGATTTAATTCGAAATCCATTTAGCCTAATAATCGATTACCAGCAAGTTAGGCGGTAGGGCCCCAGGTGGGTCGCATGCCTGAGTGCCTAGACAGTTATTATTAAAAATATCCATAATTCATAGAAACTATCCACACCAAGAAAAGTATGCGTATTCATGGCAACCGATTTAGGGAAGAACGGGTACTTTTTTTTTTATTGATTCAGGCGTTACTTTGCGGAAATCCATTGTAAGCAAGTGATGGATTAAAAATATCTTTGTAACAATTCCCGCGCTACTATAATTTCGCGAAAAATCGAGAAACTATTCAACACGACACGTGTTTCGCCCTTACACAGGGCATCTTCAGGTAAGATAGGAGCCTCAGAACAACGATGTCTTCACGACCAACGCTGAAACGAGAGTGGAACCACTTGCTTTAGGAATGGTACACCGATCTGCGCACTATTTCGGTCATTGAATCAAAATTTCACTTATCTTTTTAAACTATACTTGAATTTGACTTTGTAAACTGTACAAAACATTAATTATCCTTTTCTGTTCTCATTTCTAAGAATAAAGCAAAAAGGAACAAACATATGAACTTAATAAAAGCCATGAAAACAAACTCACTTCGAAGTCATTACTAAATGTAATTCCCTTCCACAATAAATGCTTAAGCGGCTTTCATAAAAACTCGGACAAAGGAAGGTGTTTTTTTATATTCCATTTTTCCTTGAGCATGAAACATTCTATTTAAAACCAGTTTATCACAATAACGCTGGAGTAAAATATGGAATTACGGGGCAATAATGAAAAGAGCAATAACTGTCAGTAAAAGGTATGCTTCTTTAATATCTATGGAAAAGCTTAGCGTTTTAATCAGAGTCCGGGTCATTTAGAAGTTAGAGGCTATTGTTAGGGATCTGTGGGTTTCTTTTACATCATTATGGTTTCGGAAATCATCATAACAACCTTCATAGTCCAATGCTGAACAATAGTCTCCCCAATAGATAATATTCTACTGTTGGTAATTGCCCATAATCACTACGCTGGGCAGGCGGGTTGGTGATCGCAGTTCAAGCCAGTACGTAGGATGACGCTGCTGCCCATCATCCGGTAGGATTTCTCTTCATCGACTCTTACGACTCCCCGTGAGATTAGAGGGGGTGACATTATTCTAGGCCGGTACCACACGACAATAGATGAATGATGTTTCTCAATCATCGTCATCCTAGCATTGTCCCGGTCGCCCTAGACTTTGGGATCACCCCCTCGGACAGGTCTCCACCTTAGCGTGGTGGGGGGCTGAGTACCTCCCGGAGGCCGGGAAAAGGTATCACCTAGAGGTTGGCGACTCTGGGTGCCCTTAGTACTGACTACCGGGGGGAAACCAAGAGGGACCTGTGGAGGCCGCAGCGGGCGGGCCAGGAGGGCCCTTCATCAGCGCCGGAAGGGTGTTAGGCAGCGGGGTCAGGGGGCTCCTGCTGTCTTACCATGGACCCTCCGAGAAGTCGGCCACACACGCTATGGTCGCACAAGGAGGTAGGAGGGGCGCGTCCACTGCGCCTCTCAGAGGAGGTCCTTCCGGTTTTGGTCTGGGGGACGTTGGCCACAGGCAAGGCGTCTGAAGCTGCAACACAGGTACTTGTCCCCGCCTTTTTCTCAACAAGCGGCGGGCGTCGTCGGAAGATTTTAGTGGGTAGGACTGCTGTCGGTCGTGTCTGCCGCAGTAAACCCCACACTCCCCTCTCGGTACCCTTTTGGCCGGGAGGGAGCGCGTAACAAAAAAAAAAAGATTTAGCGATCCGGGCCTACTCACTTTGTCTAACCAGATTTGATTGCACTTCACTGTTTACACATTCGGACATAGTTATGAGAAGTGACATTCTTCAAATCAGACAGTCTTCAAATATTATCATATTATACTTCCACACTTCGCCAATTATACAGTTGGTACCACGTGATAGGTGGCGATCCCATTGCCGCATACCGGGCACTGTTATGTTCACCAGGGCCTCGTCCGTTGATCGGCAGGTGTACCACTTGCAGGTGAGGTTTTGTATTGGTGGAATCCCTATATACTATTGGGCAATGGTGCCTATTATGACAAATAACATGGCGCAGAAGACACGTTCAAACTTTCCATTTTATTTGGCTATGTGTCGACTTCTAATAACAGTTCGTGGGCAAGTTTACTATTTTTACGTTATATAAATAAGAAAATTAAATACATATAGGGTCCTATGTGTAATGTACGTAAAGTTCCAAGCACTAAGCTTTTACTAACGTCTTTGTCGTTTGTGTTGCTAGAACACGGGACTAAACCAATAACGCTATCTCTTTCCCTCCCCGTATGTTCGGATAGCAAACAATTATAAGTTTCCATCAGACGTTATGTATATCAATATGTATATGTGCTATGAAGGGATGTGCTTATAAATTTATTTTTAATGTGACACGTCATTATGACTACATCCTGCCTGATGGTAAGCAGTCGATGCAGTCCAAACAATAAATGAAAGCGCTTCATATCGTGAAATAAGCACGGTACAAAGCGTACCCACTCATGACGGCCTGCAAATATGCCGTTTCACGCCCCGCTTAAAAGACCCGGGATCATTGGAAATGGGAAACACATGAGCCGGCGGCGAATTCCAGAGCTTAGTGGTCTTGCTCAGAAACGACTTCCAAATTTCTTGGTTCGAGTGCTGATAGTCTGCACAGTATGAGGATGGTTTCTAAGACCAGCACGTGTTGTTCGGGATAGGAAAGGAGGGAGAGGGGATAGTTGTCCTGTATGTTTGTTTTTTAAGATTATGTTGCAAATTTTGTATTATTGTAAATAAATAAAACCAAAATCGCAACTGTTCGGAATCAGCAGGGAGTTCATACTCTTTTCTTAATACTTACATCAGGCACATTTCAATAAGTCCTTAATGTTACATATTTGACGACCGATATGGTGTGGAGGTCAGCATATCTACACTTTACTCCAGAGGTCGTGGGTTCGATTCCCACACAGGACAAATCTTTGGGTACATGAACATGAATATTTGTTCTGGTCTGGGTGTTTTCCTATGTACATTCAGTATATATTTACAAAAAAAAGTTATCAGTATGTTTATCCGTTGTTTAGTATTCATAACACAAGTTCTTAATGATACTTATCTTGGAACTAAATAATGTAATTGTAAGGAAATATTTTTTTTTTATTAGATCAAGACTAGCCGTAATAAAGCATAGCTCATAAATTGTGGAGTCTTATAAACGTCAAATAAGGTAGCTGAAACAGCCAGCCGTAAAGAGGCTTAATTAATTTTAAATACGGTCGGTAACGTCCGACTTGGATTCGCAGATATGGGACTTTATTATATTACTTGTTTACTTTTTGGGTTACTGGCGTAAAGTAGGGTCATTGTTAGTGTTACACTATACACTGTATACCTGCAAACAAAATACAGCTCTTTCAAAATATATTTTTTTACATAACTTTTTTTTTTAAATTTAATTATTTAGTTTCAAGAATAAGTATCATTAACACGTTCGCTGACAGTACGTCATTAGGCGGGAATTTAAAATGGTGCATTATGACAGTACGTCGAAGGACGGGCTATTGTTTTTTAGGGGTATCAACACTACGTCGCTCGACGCACATTTTACATATAACTAGTACAAAGAAGAGTATCTACTGTCATATTGTGAGCAACTCAAATCTCTTAGTGTCGTATCACTAACATTTTGTGGGTAGTTTCATATGGCTATCTCAGTTGCTCACGCACACACACGCAAACCGTTAGTGCATGAGTACTACGTCGAGCGGCGTGAGCGCGCGCTTACTTTCTAGAACATTTAGTGTGGCTGGTGCCGTTTTGCGAACTACTACGTGTTTACGCCACTCAAAACGTAAGTAAATTTTGATTTTGTGTGTTTATTTGTTTCATATACCATGATTATGGTGCATGTATACTATTTAGAAAATCCTTTATTACTTACCTAGTCTATTCCTAGTGAATAACGTGAATTCATCATGAGAGTGGTCAAAGTAATATTATTATAAAAATAATAATATTGTTTTGACCAGTCTCACGATCGAGTGTAGGTAAATTTGAATGACTATACTTTAAAAACGAAAGTTTTTATGTTTATAATAGGTAGGTATCTACTATAAACATAAAAGCTTTCGTGTTTATTATTACAGTCAGGAATATTATCGTAATTAGATACCTACAAATATATTTATTTGCTTTGTGATTTCTTGTTATTGTAGATGTCTCAAAAAAGAACCATGAAACGTCAAAGAATTCGTTTATTCGATGATTTGTCATCAAATTCAGAAACCGAACAGGATCTCAGGAGGACACTACGTCGAGAGACGTGAACGTCGAGAGACGTAGTATCATATTTAGAAAGACGAACATATGTTCGACATGTCACTACGTCTTGGGGCGGTTATCATTTAGTATGTACAATTTTACTGTCATATTGGGAAATTAAGGTAAGTGGTTACTGTCAGCGAACGTGTTAAGAACTTGTGTTATGGATAATTAATACGGATAAATAAACCAATTTTTTTTAAGCACATACAGAATATACATGTGAAAAAATTCAGACCAGAACATTAATTCATGTTTATGCACAAAAAGATTTGTCTTGTTCTAGTAGTAAAGATTTACTGTACAGCTATAGAAGTTAAAGACTAAAAATAAAAAGGTTTTAATAATAGTATAGCAAGTCATATGCAATAATGAATAAAATAATAAAACAATTTATAATTTACTTATATGATAAAATTAAATCTAATGTCTCAGAAGTATTGTAGGTGTGAAATTGAGTGATAAGGTTAGGAATGAAGTAATAAGGTCCGAAGCTGGTGTTAAAGAAAATATTGTGACAAGACTTGAGAAAGGTATGCTTAGATGGTTCGGTCATGTTGAGAGGATGAATGAAAGTAGACTAGCGAAAGTGATTTATGATGGACAAGTGAATGGAAGTGTTGGGAGGGGAAGACCACGTAAGACCTTCCATGAGCCGGATATGCCTTGGAAAAAGTGCAGGTCAAAAGTACCGTACCGAAGGGCGTGTATGAAAAGGTTAATGAGTGTAAATGAAGCTATAAGTGTGTGGAAAAATCGTAGCAAGTAGAAGGATGTGATCTCTGCCTACCCCTACGGGAAAGAGGCGTGACATTATGTATGTATTGTTTGTGGAAATGACGTCATCCTCTCATCTAAATTGCTGTGCCCAATACAGACTAAATTTGTGTTAAAATTATAACAGTACCAGGCAACCGGGATATTGCTTGGCTACGCTGATGACACGGTACTTTATTATATTACAGCTGTGATAGTTTATTATTTCAGTGCATAAATAGAATCCTATTAACTATGAGTTAACTAGTCCTATTAAACATTGAGTATTTTAAAAAGCTTAAATAGTAATTCGGCAACTTTTTAGACTCTATTCGAGATGTCGACCACATGTCGACATTTTATGCGGTTTTGTTATAGTGTTAAATAAGTACCAAAATTTAACACTATAAAAAAATCTTTATTTTATCCACAGCCATCAAAATTTTATCAAAATCCACAGCTCTTAGAGAATTTTGTTGGAAACTTACAGCTAATGACGGATTTTATATAAACAGCTAACACTAGATATTTAAGAATAGAGTTTCTCTTCAGCCCTGTCAAGTAGGTGAAATAAATGAAACTGGTTAGAAGTACAGTGTAGCACTGTTGTAGCTCCGACTATCAGTGTAGTTTATTTTCATTCGAAAGCTATTTATGTCTGTTAGTGGAAAGCATGGCTTTTTAATGAAAATTTGCTGTTTGCAGTTCAGGTACGTAATTGGCATTGTAACATCTGAGTTATTTCTATTTTTAAAGGTACGGGATAGCAGACGGGTTTGGTTGAGATAGTTAATGAGTATGTGTGAAGATAAACTAAATATACTTTAAGCTTAATATACATACATAGTGTCGTTACTAGCCTTTTATGCACCCGGTGCGAGCTTTCAAAACTGCGCCCTTGAAAAATGCTCTGAACAGGCTCTGAAAATGCAGGCCAGGTACAGTAGGGCGCGTCTACACCATGTTCGCAATAAAACAAAATGTACCTACCAGCTGCCATGCATGAGATAAAACTAGATACTAGTCTGGTCATTCCTGCGCCACTCCAGGGTCTGCGCCCTGTGCCTGGGCATTGCTGGCACCGCCCTAGTTACGGCACTGTCCATACATACATACATAAATTCACGTCTGTTTCCCCGAAGGATTAGGCAGAGGCATATTATAAGCCCAAAAAGTTGGTCCCACGTAATAGGTGGCGAGCCTATTGCCGCTTACTTACAGGTGAGGTTGGCTTGGGCTTCTTAGTTCTTGGTAGGAACCCTATACACCTTGTGGTCTTCTATTCTTTTAATATGACATGGTATAGTAACCACATTTTAAGTCCCAAAAATTACCGTTTATAGTAGCTATAATATTTCTGACACTTACATCGATTATTTAGTTCCAAGATAAGTATCATTAAGAACTTGTGTTATGAATACTAAATAACGGATAAACATACATAAATCCTTTTTTTTTGTAAATACATACTTAATATACATAGAAAAACACCCAGACCAGAACAAATATTTATATTTATACACACAAATATTTGTCCTGTGTGGGAATCGAACCCACGCCCTCAGGAGTGGAATGCAGGTGTACTCGCACCGCGCCATATCGGCCGTCTAAAATAATAATTAGTCGTAGGTAACGCTTGATTGCCTTACGGTATGCCATTACTGACATGAAAGAAAAGTTTGCGATTTTTCTGTTTTCCTCAAACGTTACGTGGGTATCACCAGCCGTAAATTTATCCAACGCATGATTGGTTCCACATTCACGAAGCGATAAATTCGGCTAAATGTACAGAAGTTCCACTTCGCGAGTTCTTTCAAACTTGTATTTTTATACCTCCCTTCTTTGTGGAGTCATAGTGAAATAGCGATAGTAGAACGAGCCTGTTACGTTACTAGATATCATTAAATGAAAATATAATTAATTTATTTAATATTGGGTTTTGAGTTTTTGATATTAACACGCTCTTTTGTTTTTTTTTTGACTTGTCATATTCACTACATCATGCCTGTGAGCAGTCGATGCAGTCCAAAAAAGCAATGAAAGTATAAAAAAGTGAAGTCAAGGTGCGGAATAAGCTCGGTACAAAGCGCACCCACTCATGATGGCCTGCTTTAATGCTATTTTACACCTCGTTAAAAATACCCGGGATTATAGGAACTAGAAAACACATGAGGCGATAGCTAATTGCAGAGCTCTTCAGAACACTCGACATAGTAGTTCCGGTAGAAGACACTAAGAGAGGCAATGACTTCTTCTTTTTCTTTGTCGTGCAGGCTTTTTCTGCAATTAGACGCGTCCCATGCGTCCATTTTGCGAAGAAGGGTGAGAACTGGATTACTCAAGCCATCCTAGTTTCTCCAGGAATCCTATTAGCGGCTTCCGAAAGGCTGCCTGGTGTCTTCAGAAATCTCGCCCGGCAATCAGCCACCACCCTGCATTCTAGCCAGACATGTGCGGCTATCTCCTCAGTCCCCATGCATGCTCTGCACCGAGGACTGTTTTTTATTCCTATGTTAAAAAGATGTCTGTTAAAGCTACCCGTAAGAGCGCATTTGAGGTTTTTAAGCTGCACTAAAAGTTTGGAGAAGCGTGGTTCGATCCGCGGTAGTGAGAGTCTAGGTTGCCTGCAATTCTCCAGGCCTGCCCAGAGAAGATTATGTAGGTATGAAGTTTGTTCATTTATTCTGCTATTGAGCCAGTTTATGGGTAGTGGCAAGATTGGTTCCCGGTCAGCGACAATAGGACCGCTACCTATTACGTGGTACTAAAAAACATGATTGTCGAAACGTGGGCGTACTTATTATGCCTCTGATTACCCCTTCGGGGAAACAGGCGTGATTGCATATATAGATTTGTTTCTCAACCTGTTCAAGGGCTTAGGAACGTATAAAGGAGAAACAAACAAATATGTATTTGTTGCAGTTGCTAGACTATAACTAAATGCTCGTATAACTCAAAATAGAGTTATTTTCTTCTTTTTGTAGACTTGCCCAATTGTTTTACTACTAAGTACATTTTCTAGTAACTGGCGCGAGAAAAAACTAACCTTGACGATTTTCTTAACCCTTCTTTTACGATCAAGCTCCCGCCCGCAGTGAATGGGCGCGCTAGTTGTTAACTTTCATAAGAGCTCTATTGAGTCAAACTTGAATAAATTATTTTGACTTGACTTGACTTCTGTTGCTGTAGGCCTGTCATGAAGCTAGTGGCGGGACTGTTCGAAATGGTTACCGCGGCCTTGGGATAAAGCAGGCAGAAGTAAGACAGTAATTATAGCTAGGTTTAGATATAGATCTTGCGAAGTGATGCTGAACTAAGAAATAGAATCAGAAGTTTTACTGAACATTTTTTAACTATGGTAGATGTTATTAACTTGAGGCAAATAAAGCGATGAATGCCTGACCTATTTAGGAATTATTTTACCGAGTAGGTATTTAAAATAAATTCTTTTATATTGCCTACTTTGTGTCTATGATATTTTTTAAACAGAATTATTACTGTGACATAAGGAAAGAAGACATCGCTATATAGTGCACACAGGTAAAAAATAAGCAGGGTAAGAATTTTTTTTATTTTTATTCGAACCACTTGTTTCTGAGTTTTGCGCGTTCAACCAACTAAAGAATCAAACTATTCAGCTTTATAATACTAGTATATGTAAACCATAGTTACGTCACATTGTACCTTTTACTGTTGCAGTTAGCAGGCGTGTTACGGATCCCCTGAGGTCAGCCTCTGCACGTCGGGTCAGTAAATAATGCACGAAGACGAGCTTGTGGCGCAGACTTTGGTCATTCCCGGCTGTCTGTGTCTTAAAGGACAGGGACAGATTCAGACACGAATTATTACAAATACTACTATTATTTTGCTTAATATTATTATTTAGATAGCTGTTCTAGCAATTTAAGCCTTGTAAATTCAGGAAAAATATGTTTTAATTAATATCAAGGAGGCTATTAAAACACGAGATATTAAATATCAAGGAGGCTATTAAAACACGAGATCGAAAGTGAAAGTTAAATCTGCTTTAAAACTAGTGTTTTCACTTTTATTTTGATAAAATAAAGACAGCGACAGCACTTGTTTTAAACCTGGTGTTACTTTCGTGTTGTATAAATCCCCTTAATATTGCAGTTGTGGTGGACGGAACGGATTAAGAATATTTTCTATTTTAGCAACATAAAAAGAATTATTAGAAATGATAAAATAATAATTATGAGCTTAATGACGAAAATAATTATTTTTTAATTTTTTGGCTTACGATATTCCTCGGTGATATAACTGCTCTCGTTTCTAAGTTCATTGTGGATTCAGTTCTCGCATATTTATTTATTTGGTACACCAACAGATTACATGCTTACATTTAAAATTATACATTATAAGAGTTTACCTAGCATGCAACTCAATTAAAGGTAAACACAACATTAATAGCATAGATGTCATCTAAAATTATTTGGCAATAAATTAAAGCAAAACTATGTGAAAATATATATATAATGGTTAAACAACGCCCAGCAAAATGCAGATAGTCCTGAAGGCTAAACCGGCAACAAAACTTTTCCATTACAGGCTTACTTTGTGGTAAAAAACCCATTCGTTTTTATTAATGCCCGAACTATAGCGGTAACAAAAATAGATGGCTTTTTGTTTAGTGTA
This sequence comes from Musotima nitidalis, assembly GCA_949126915.1. Classification (NCBI taxonomy): domain Eukaryota; kingdom Metazoa; phylum Arthropoda; class Insecta; order Lepidoptera; family Crambidae; genus Musotima; species Musotima nitidalis. The sequence goes on from OX421422.1 coordinate 1,862,523, forward strand.
CTTTGGTCTGATTATCTTATGGAGAATTTAATTTTAAACACTTTATGATATTCTGGTTTGCTTTAAACTAACCAAACAGCAAATAATATGTTAAAAAGATGAAGATAGTTTGAATTATGTCGTCGCCGTATTCTTGGTCTTATTTTTATCGTGTGTAAAAATTGCTTTTATGCGAACCCAGCCGGCTGGGGGACAGGTTGGGTTGCAAACAGACATGCGCAAAACAGTACTTTGAGAAGTAATGCCATATAGCATGACATTTCGTACCGCGTAATATGACATTATAGCATTACACAGTTCTCTAAACATAATCTACCTAAAAGAGATGCGATGATGAAACAGGCGTGAATGTATAAATGTATGTAGGACGCCAAACACCTGCCTCTGCAAATCCGCAATGGGTCAGCGTTGTGGAGTATGACCCAATACCCTCGCACCTTGATATGTGAGAGCAGACTCGTGCTCAGTAGTGGGACGTTAATGGGCTGAGATAAAGATTATCGCTTATTTTAAATTCTTATAAAAGAACCACGCATTTTTTCGGAATATTATAGTTCTGGTCAGTTGTTTAGGTATAACTAAACAATAAACTGTAATAGTATGATTGATATCTGATTATCTTTACATGTTTCTGTATTTATATCGATCACTGCACTAAAACCAAACAAAACAGCTATCCAAATCCGTCCCTGTAAAATGCAGACGCGCATAGCATTAATTAAGCAGCTTGATTAGCTAGATTCGGTGGCTGACAGCGCTGACAATGACTGGCTAATCACCAAGTGCTCCACTCATTGGCCATTACACGGGCCTGATCTGATAACTTCGCCATTATTCTGATAACGTCACTTTACTTGATTTGATTTAGCTAATTGGTGTTGTATATGTCGGAGCGTCAGACCTATAAAGATAAAAAGATAAACACTTATATACAGATAAACACACAAGGGGATACTATTCTATTAAAGACTATATGGCAGATAAAATTGTTTGTGATTAAACTGCCGTTTCATACAGGCTATTCTAATATGAATGACTTAAAACATGAATATTGTTAATGTTATATTATATTGCATTGTATAGCTTCACAGAAAAATGAAGATTCAAGTACCAATGGATATGTTTAAAAGACATAGCCTGTGAGTTTCTTGCCAGTTCTTCTTACAGAGCGGTGGCTCGGAACTGGCACTTAGATTCACTTACACTTAATATTTTTTTGTTTTTAAATTGTTTTGTTGCATGTAAGTGAATCTAAGCTTCGTGATTTAGTGTAATAATATTTCAATTGTTTTTTTTTATATTTTAATAATGACGTTTTCAAGTACTATGTATAATAGTTATTGAAATAATTTTTTTTTTACTTTTACTTTATTGCACACAAAAATACATCAACACTTACGATACAACTTAACTAGTTTCAAAAGGCGGCCTTATCGCTAAAAGCGATCTCTTCCAAGCAACCTTTGTAAACATAAATTATAAAACAAAATAGTGCACAACTAACAGAAAAAAATACAACAACGTAACATATAACATATTAAAGATAACTAACAGAAACTAAAATGCATTTAATACATAAATACACATCATGTCACGCCTCTGTCCCGTAGGGGTAGGCAGAGATCACATCCTTCCATTTGCTACGATCTTGGCACACACTTTTAGCTTCATTCACACTCATTAACCTGCTCATTCATACACGCCCGTCGGTTTAGGGTCTGTATGCATAGAATACAGTAACAAAACGAAATTAACATCATGAACAATAATAAATAAATCAAAAGTAAGTAAGAATGTCAATCAGAAACAACTACACAAACACAAAAGGTATCAAAAATTTAAGAAGTTGAACCTACCAAGGAAGTACCTGTACAACCTATATAAAGGATAATTCTAGATCCTACTGAAAATTAGTGCAGTAGTTTTTTAAATGACTCACTGCGAATACTGATCCTAGTGGGCTGGTCTGCCATTAAAATATACTTTATTGTCTTTAAGATCAACATGATCATTTAGATTCGTCAAACATTCAGACACAAAATTGTAATTCCATATATTTTTTAACAACAATGAAAGAGATATGAGCTGTACAATTATAAAGAAATAAAAGCAAATGGGTTCTTTGTCAGAATTTGTCAAGTTTTGTCAGTTTATTTGTCTGTGGTGGTTTTTCTCAAGATTTGTCAGTCTGTCGGTGACTCTTATCGGGGGGATCTGTCAGTCAGCCTGTCGTGATTCTAAAGGAGAGAGGGGATTGTCCGTCAGTCAGTCAGTCTGTCGGTGACTCTAACGAGGCTTCCAAAAGGCAACGAGATTGAGAAGAATGCCTCAAAAAACTCATTTGTGCCAGGTTTTGCATCAGAGCAAAGACTCTACCAGTGTGGTCAGTTTTAGATCAAAGCCTTATAATGGGCGTTGAAGGGACCCGAACCACCTTGTCGTTAAGGAACCGCATCTGCGCTGCATCAGACACTCGGCTAAGATTGCCATTAGAATATTATATTGTTAAAAAACCAAGTCCTGAAAATTACACATGAGCTAATTATTCTACTCAGCATTTGTTTTTTTTTTTTTTACTGACACGTCATAATGACTACATCCTGCCTTATGGTAAGCAGTCGATGCAGTCGATGCAGTCGATGCAGTTGTTGCAGTAGAGAACCACTAACAACCCTGGTCTTCCGTGGAGACCTAACTATATAAGTAAGCGGTGCAGTTGCAATCAAATTTTCTTCAAGAAACACAATATCTTAATAAGTAAAGAATTTCTATAAAATCTAACAATAACTTATTACAAGCTTATAACTTTGTACTGGGAATATAGACAAAGCATTTTTGCTCAAAAGCCCAAGAAATTACAATGGACTTTACTTATTTTACTTCTAACTTATGAGTTCTTGCGTTAATTGTTATTTATTTTAATTACTTCGTTAACTTAATTTATCTTTAACTTTACTTGACGTTCATAAGAGCTGTTTTGGGACAAACTTGATTTAAAAAACATTTTTATTATGTGACATGTCGTAATTACTATATCCTGCTTGATGGTAAGCAGTCGATGCTGTTACAAAGTGCACCCACTCGTAATTAGTGGGTGCGCTTTGCCTGCTTAAATGCCGTTTCACGTCCCGCTTATAAGACAATTAAATTAAATACTTTCTTACAATTGCACCAATTATTTAGTTTCAAGATACGTATCATTAAGAACTTGCGTTATGCATACTAATTATCGGATAAACATACATAAATCCTTTTTTTTTGTGGTTAACACATACTTAATACACATAGGAAAACACTCAGACCAGAACAAATATTTATGTTCATGCACACAAAGATTTGTCCTGCGTGAGACTCGAACCCACAACCTTAGGAGTGAAGAGGGGGCATTCTCGCTACCACTCCATATCGGTCTTCTAATACAATAACTTACTAACTTTAAAAAAAAAAAATTAAAAATTCATTTATTCAAGTTTGGCTCAATAGAGCTCTTATGAATGTCATACTTATAAACTAACGCGCCTTTGACTTTGATGGACGTTTGAAAAAAGTAAAAAAATATTCCACTTGTTCTAAGTTAGCTACTACAGTAAAACTACCCGCAATATTGTGAAGAGTCAAAGGGACGCTGTTAGCTATCAGTTTACATTTCGGCGAAAGGTTTTCAATTTAGCCGGGAACATGTGATCGAATGAAAACAGTTACGGAAAGGTTTGAAAAGTGGATCAGTTGGATTCGGGTCGGCTAGTGGTCGGAAGATTGGCCCTTGGGGAGTTGGGGCACAAGATGTAAATAACAGTTAGTCTATTGTATTTTTCATAGCTTTTTTTTTATCTTGAAGCCCATAATTAGACGGAGCTTTCATTTGATCAAACAGCTTGTTAAACGCTTTTTTTTATATACATACATACGATCACGCCTGTTTTCCCGAAAGGGTAGGCAGAGGCATATAATACGCCCATACTTCGCCAATTATATCGTTGGTCCCACGTGATAGGTGGAGAGCCTATTGCCGCTTACTGGGAACTATTATATTGCCAGAGCCTCGTCCGTTGATCGGCAGGTGCACCACTTGCAGGTGAGGTTGGCTTGGGCTCCAATGATGATGATAGGATTCCGGTACACCTTTTTTGATGTGCTTTTTATTATGGAGCAGATTTAAGAAATTGCCTCTGCTGGACCTATGTCCAGTCCTATGACATGCTTGCGTAGTAAGTCAACGTCAGATTTTAACGTATTAACCAACAGTAAAGCAATTAGTTAGCAACTTAGTTATTAGTTAGTTACCAATTGAACAAGTGATGGATTAAAAATATCTTTGTAACAATTCCCGCGCTACTAAAATTTCCCGAAAAATCGAGAAACTATTCAACACGACCCGTGTTTCGCCCTTACACAGGGCATCTTCAGGTAAGATAGGAGCCTCAGAACAACGATGTCTTCACGACCAACGCTGAAACGATTTTCTCTCGTTTCAGCGTTTACAAAGATATTTTTAATCCATCATTTGCTTACAATGGATTTCCGCAAAGTAACGCCTGAATCAATAAATTATTTAGTAATTGAACAGCTAAATATTCAAAATTCCAACAAGAAAAGTTCCGACATTTAATATTACTCGTATATGTAATTTTAGTCTCGTGTGTATCTGGTTTCGTATGTATTATAAATATTATTATATATTTATTCGTTATCCAATACGTGTTAATAGTACAACAACGCATTATGTTCTAATAAAATATTTAATTTATATAGTTAGTACTATAAAACAATAAAATTGTGGCGTATCAACGTTGCTACCTTTAATCCTAAGTATCCAAAGGATTGTATTACAAAAAAATAATATATGACTATATTATATAAAAATGAAGCCTAAAATGAGCTAGCTTTTTCTCACCGGCTGTGCCACGGTCGTGTAGGTTTACCCCCTAGTGATATCTCGATGCTGAACCCTTGTTCCCGGTGTAGGCTGCGAATGGACCACGTTTGTTGGGAATCTCGTTTTTTCAACATAAAACCACTGAGGGGATAAGCAATTGATACTATAATCTTTTTTGTCGTTTTATCGTTTTGAAAGGCGTCGAGAAAGAAGGCTGGACAGTTTGTTGATGTTTTGACTTTAGAATTCATATCTTCATAATCTCAGCCTTTTTAAGAATAATTAGAGTAATAAGCGAAAGGTTTTTCTTGTTGTGTGATGACAACGTGTTCCACGTGAAGAAAATCTCGAGAAGGCCGAAAAGGAGAAGTTAGGTAAATATCTGGACTTGGCCCACGAGATTTCTAGCATGTGGGATGTGGACTCAGCGACAATTGTTACGATAGTGGTTACGGCCAACGGGTTGATAGCGAAGAGTTTTAACCAATATCTTAAGAAGCTCAAGCTAGGTAGCTGGGTTAGGGTCAGACACAAAAGGCAGTGCTTCTCGATACGGCGCGCATTGTCAGGAAGTTTCTCTCTCTGCAGCCCTAGCCGCCAGTCGTTTGGGTGTTACCTCGCGACCGGCGGTCTCCGTTTTTTATATTTTTTACAGTATTGTATTTTTTTTGCTGTATGTGAAAAATATAAATGATGTGTAAATTAAATAAGCATAAGAATATTTTTTTTTGACAAAAGTAACACAACAGAATAATAAATCAAACAATATCACATACACAAAAAGAAAGAAATAACAATTAACTTTACAACATAAATAATATTACCTGTAAAAAGGTACATCTGAGTAATGCTGCTGCATAATGTTTAGTCACTTTTGCGCGATAATCCGAAAAAAAGACGGGCTCACGAAGTAGAATGAGAAAATTTCATATGTTATTTTCTAAAAGGTTTTTTTCATATCATTTTCCTTTAGAAGCCACATCTTTGAAATATCCAAAAGAAATAAATATGCTTTCATTTTCGTAAAGACGTTCCACGGACACTAATATACAGCATTTAATTCTGCAATATAAGTACAGGAAATATGACAATAACAACTTACACATCCCGATTTTTCTCCATGAATGATTTCACGTCCCGTTTAGTGAGCAAATGATTTGATCGGTTTTATTGGATCGCGGAAAATATTCAGGTGTCCATTGGCCGTATTAATACTCGTTTAAAGAATATTTCTTACTATCCGTATGAGATACAGTTAATATCAGGCCACAGTAACTCCACTGTAAGTCCGCGCATCTTGCATGTCAAAAAATTTACGACTCGTCGTTCACTAGGCGAGCAGTTCGTCTTTGGAATGAGCTGCCCGTCGGTATACGAAAATTACATATTTATTTAAGAAATCAGTCTGGGAGCATTATTTGTCTTTGTATGTACGTATGTAACTTTAAATTATATATTTAATGTAATAATATGTATGTGTGAATTTATTATTTACTTATAAGTAAGCAAGAGCACTCTGTTGTGCCAACTCTATCTCATTATTTTATATTCATTATTTCCTGTCCATCTTATGGTTGCCTGGAAGAAATTGCTGTTAGAAATAAGGCCGCCCATTGTACCATATATTTGCTTATGCGATTTTATTACTTTTTTATATTTAGTGTACAATAAAGTGTTCTTTCATTAATTCATTCCACTGCTGAACATTAGCCTCAGTAGATTATTCTATTAGGGGTATTTGCTCCTAATTAGCATGCTGGGCAAATGGGTTTGTGATCGCAGTTCAAGCCGGACGCAGGATGACGCTGCTGCCAATCATTCGGTAGGATTTCTCTGAGTCGACCCTAGGACTCCCCATAAGATGAGAAGGGGTGGCACTATTCCAGGCTGGTATCACGTGAAACTCAATAGCAGTGCCGTGCTTTAACAGGGTACTATAGACCACCAGGTCAATGAATTATATAAACAATCCATTCGGCGGGCAAATGTTGATAAGCCTTGCTCGCCGAATGATGACCATCAGGTAAACAATTACATAAAGATACCAAAAGACAGGGCAACTTGTAGTCCAATAGCAAGAATATCTGTCCCAACAGATATTTATTAAAAAAAAAACAGGGTACCATGCTCAATAGTAAGTAGTAGTACGTTAGACATTAAAGGGCTGAGATTTGTTTTAAATTGAGACATGCCATATTGATCACATCATGCCTTATGGCAAGTAGTCGATGCAGTAAAAAAATAGAGAGCGCCTTACCCATGGAATAAGCGCTATAAAAAGTGTATCCACTTATGACGGCCTGCATAAGGCAGGGAATTCCAAACCGCATGGCCTTACAGATAAACAAACTTCTTACCAAATTTCTTCTTGTGCTGATTAGCAGCACAATATGAGTGTGGTTCTTAAGACCAGCTCGTATAGAATAACGAAATGAGTAAATCCGTAGGAGAACTAAAGTGAATGACATAGCGAAGCGAGATAGCGAGCTGAAGTGGCAGTGGGCGGAGAACATAGCTCAAAGAAACGTCGACCGATCAGGCGTTAAGTTTCTTGAATAGCGACCACGAGTCAGCAAACATAGTAGAGGGTGGCCCCCACCTGATGGGCCGATAATCTGGTCAAGGCGGCGAGTAACCGGTGGATGCAGGCCGCACAGAATGGATCAAGTGGAAAGCAGTGGACATCAAATAGCTGAAATGATGATGATGATGACATATCTATTAGGCATGATAATATGAGCCTATGCTTGAAATATGATATTATTGTTTTATTTAGTTATATAAACGGTTTCGGCACACGACCTTCTAGTAACATATATTTCTGATAACCTTAGTAGATGTATTGGTTAAAAACGATTCAGTATATCATTCCACATACCTTTCTTACATATTTCTTCACTGAAGGAAAAATGCCTACCCGTAAAGAATCAAATAAAATCTCTTGAATTTGTTAACTCGTGTAAGATTCTTTTATTAATACTCTCGAACCGCATTTAGTTGTATAAAATCGGTATATATCGGTAAATAATATCTAAAAGGTTTAACTCGTTTAGGTAACTTTTTGTAATATTGCAGTAGGTTACATGTATTTAAATCATCATCATATCCTAGCATTATCCCGGTTGCCCCAGACTCAAGCCCAGGGCCCAGGGTCGGCTCATTGGTCTAACCAGATATATAGAAGATGTGGGACTATACTGAGATCTCACATGGACTTCTTGAGAGAATTTTGAAAGTGATGTTGCACTATTTTGTTTAATTTACTTGCTCTTATGTACGTTCACAAACACTTCACGGTTAATAATCCACCGTTACACATTAATATTCGAAGTATCACAAATTTTAGAAAATAAAGCAAATCTGCAGACATGACGCTTCACTTTCCCGCCAAGAAGTCATATTATAATAGCTTATGAAATAAAGAACTTTTTTTTTTCTTTTAAATAATGGCTTCGTGCGTTTAGCACATCTAGCCAGTGTCCAGTAAGTGATATATTAATAATATATAATTCATAGTAAATGAAAATAAGTGGTGATAAAGATGGTAAATGAGATACCCTCCCCTAAGCCCCTTGAGTCCTCAGTAAAGATATGGGACTATACTGAGATCTCACATGTGTAAGGTATATCAAAATAGATTATGTTTTCTGTATACCTTCTAATATAATAAACCAGTCAGTTACACGTCTTGTTGTTTGATTGTCGTTCCAATTGGCGACGAGTAGTTTTACAACTATTTCGAACCCTAATAGTGTATAAATTATCAGTAATTATGCCTATTGGTAAACTAGAACCGTTCGACATTAATTCGAAGCAGTGGCCGTCTTACATTCGTCGCGTTAAACAGTACATTCTACTGAACGAAATCAAGGACGAATTGTGTGTGCCGCTATTAATTACGGTAGTAGGTGAAACCTCATATTCGTTAATGTGCGATCTTTGTGCCCCAGTAGACCCTGAGAAGAAATCTTTTGAGGAGTTGGTTCGTTTAGTGTCGAATCTTTTAGAGCCACAGAGGTCAGAAATCGCCGAGCGGCATGTGTTTCGCTTGCGCAGGCAACGGGTGGGGGAGTCTATGACAGATTACCTGCAAGATCTAAAACACCTGGCAACCACTTGTAACTTTGGAACTATGTTGGAAGAGAATCTTCGTGACCAATTTGTGTCAGGGCTTTCAAACAGTGCGATGAGGTCTCGGATTTTTGCCGAGAAAAACATCAGATATAAGGAGGCGTTGGAACTGGCTCTAGCGCTGGAGGCTGCAGAGAGGCATGCGGAGGTGAGCGCCGCAACGGCCGCGACTACGACCTCGGGTGCAGGCGGCGAGGCGGGCGAAGGCCTGCACAATACCAGCGCGGGACGGACAGGCCCGCGCGGCGGCGGACGCCGTCCTTCCCGCAATACCGGCTTTAAGGCAGTCGGTCCAGCGGCGAAGGGGGTACACGCGGCAGCGTCATCGTCTCAATTTTGCTGGCGGTGTGGTAAGGCACATCGGCCGGACAGGTGTCGTTACGTCAATTACAATTGTGATCAATGTAACCAACGGGGTCATTTGAAAGTGATGTGCCGTGAAGTGCGCGTTAGTGATCGACCCGGTAGGCAAAATTACGTGAAGGAAGAGTACTCGGAGGACGAGGACCTTCTCAACATTCAGCTGATGTCTAGAGGTAACAAACCTTTCTTTATTAATGTGAACATTGACAGTTACGTAATTGAGTGCGAAGTAGACACGGGAAGTCGCATATCGGCGATAAGTGATGATTTTTGTATGAAAATGTTTTCACATAAAGTTATTTACTCCTACACCTATCGATATATCTCAGCTGAGAAGTTTTCTGGGCTTACTAAATTTTTACGGCAAATTTATTCCGAAACTAAGCATAATGCTACACCCATTACACGAACTTTTAAAAAAAGGCGTCAGTTGGAATTGGAGTAGTGAGTGTAAACAGGCTTTTAAAGAGGCTAAAAGAGCTTTATCTGGCGATAAAGTGCTCGTGCACTATGAAGAAGGCCGGCCCTTAGTGCTATCGGTAGACAGCAGCGCGTACGGCCTGGGCGCAGTCCTGGCGCACCGCTTCCCGGACGGCAGCGAGCGGCCCGTCAGTTGCGTGTCGCGGACACTCAACGACGCGGAACGCAATTATAGTCAAATTGATAAAGAGGCCTTAGCCATATTTTATGGGGTGATTAGGCATCATCAGTATCTTTACGGTAGAAAGTTTGAGTTACGTACGGATCATCAGCCTCTAAGTTATATTTTTGGACCTAAGGTAGGTATACCTCAAACAGCTGCCAGCCGTTTACAACGCTGGGCGGTCCGATTGGCTGCGTATGATTTTAATATTAAATTTATTACATCCAAACAAAATGGGCCAGCGGACGCGCTGTCACGTTTACCTTTAGCACAGGAGTCGAGTCGTCCGCGTCCTATGGAATCTTTTAGTTATATTAATTTGGTTCAAGATTACATGCCTGTTAATTTTGTAAATGTAAGTAAAGAAACCAATAAAGATGTACTGTTATCGCGAATAGTGGGTTATGTAAAATTTGGATGGCCTGCCGTGCCAAGTTGCGAAGATGAGAAGCCATATTTTTCACGTAAAAATGACTTGACGGTAGATTTTGGGTGTTTAATTTATAAATATCGCATTGTTATACCGCAAAGCTTAAAAGTGAAAGTATTGCAAGAACTTCATCAAGGTCATTTAGGGGTTAAAAAAATGAAAAATCTGTCACGAAATTATGTTTACTGGCCTAGTTTAGATATCGATTTAGAAACTACGTTTCGTGCGTGCGAGCCGTGCCGCGCGGTGCGGGATGCGCCCCCTCGGGCCGAGCTGCATCCGTGGGAGTTTCCTTTGTTGCCATGGCAACGCTTACACGCCGATTTTGCGGAATATATGGGAAAGAAATATTTAATTTTAGTTGATGCTCATTCTAACTGGATTGAGGTGCTCCCTATGACGCGCACGGATGCTCAATCTACAATTACAGCTTTAATGTCGATTTTTAGTAGATTTGGTTTACCTTCTCAACTTGTAACGGATAACGGGCCACCATTTCTTTCGCATGAATTTGATAAATATTGTTATACTAATTGTATTAAACATGTGACCACGGCCCCTTATAGACCGCAGGCCAACGGAGCCGCTGAAAATGCGGTCAAGACTGTAAAAAAAGCAATTAAAAGAGCTGTTCACGAGGGTAAAGATGTGTTACAAGCTATAAATACATTCTTATTTTACTATAGAAATTGTGAACATTCCACCACGGGCGTGTCACCGGCAGTACTATTGACTGGACGTCGTATGCGGTCGCGCATGGACGCATTACGGCCAGACGTAGCGCAAGTAGCGCGGACGGCGCAGCAGCGTCAAGTAGCCACTGCCGGGGGCACGACCCAACCCCCGATACGGGTAGGAGAACAGGTACTCGCTCGGGATTATTCTTTGCGTTCGGATAAGTGGGCCACCGGTACAGTGACTAAACAAACAGGCCCAGTTTCGTACCGCATTAGCTTAGAAAACGGTGTCGAGTGGCGGAGGCACCGGGATCAAATTTTGCCCGTCGAAAATAAATCGCGGTTTTCTCTATCGCGACCGAGTGCCAGTACTAATAAGGGGGAACTAGGTAAGAGTGACGGGGAGGATGAGTGTGAGGATGGTAGCCCTGCCAATGAAGTGGTGGCGGAGACGGGCAGCGCGCAGCCAGCGGGCGCGCGTTCCCCGACGCCGCCGCCGGCGGGTGCCTCTGCCCGTGCTATACGTGCTTATGCTCGTTCACATAATAAGTAATTGTAATACAATAAATTTATAAGCATATACATAGTTGTTTAGGTATCGGCTGAAATCATTATATCGTTTAGTTATCATGTTCATTATATTGTTTAGTTATAAGTTATATAAGTTACGATAAATTGTCGTATCATTATTGTTTAACGTTTAATTTAAGTAAGCTTTATGTAAAGGGGGAAAAGTGTAAGGTATATCAAAATAGATTATGTTTTCTGTATACCTTCTAATATAATAAACCAGTCAGTTACACGTCTTGTTGTTTGATTGTCGTTCCAACATGGACTCCTTGAGAGAATTTGAAAAGTGATGTTGCACTGCTTTGTTTGTTTTACCAACACTCATGTATATTCACAAACAATAAAAGGTTAATAATCCACCGTTATTACACATTAATGTTAGAAATATCACAAATTTTAGAAAATAAAACAAAACTGCAGACATGACGCTTCACTTTCCCGCCAAGAAGTCCGAAATAAAGAACTTATACTTTTACTTCACTTTGACACAACATAAATGTCACAGTCAGCTGACAGTAATCGTTCCTTTACATGCAAAACTATGTTGTATTAACCCCCATACCATGTCCTTAAATTACTCTTCAAGAACTTACTTCCACCGAACCAGCCCTGGAAGACTGAAAGTCACCCGAAAGGAAGTTATTTGAAAGGTTTTACGACGAACAAGCTATGAAGATTAATGGTCTCGGGTGTGTCCGCGACTTTATGAGCAGCTTTACTGTGTGAGGGCTAAACCAAACTTTATAACTACACTTTATAAAAGAAAACAACCATAAGTTAAGTAAAATATGGAAGCGAGGGGGTCTCCCCCCAGATATGTGAAATATGAATAAAACAATAACGACCGCATAAGTCTTCCATCTTAATCATATCGGACTATACATTTGTACGTGCATATTCCTTATGTATCTACTTATAAATATTTAGCAAAATTTATTTGTTTCTTTAATTCCATTTGACGACAAATAAACAATTATTTCTTGAAAAGAACAGTGGGAATGACACAAAATTAAGCAAAAGAGCGCATAGGTTTTAAAAACTGAAAAACTTTGGGGCTTATTAAAAAACAAGATTCATAGTTAAACCAGGCTTAAAACTAGTCTCAATGGCCTCCTTCTGCAAGGTGGTGATGTCACAGAATGAGGCCGCGGAGCTGGAGAGGGAGCGGGACCCGCTCACTCTCCGGCTACGCCGCGCCGTTGGCGCAGCGGGCGGGCCAGGAGGGCCCGTCAGGCAGTGCCCGGGGGTTCTAAGGTGGCGGGAGCAGGGGACCTCTTCCGTGTAGCCATAGACCCCCCCCCCCCCCTGAAGTCGGCCAGTTACGCCAAAGCTGCACAAGGAGGACTCTGTACCCCACTGTTTCGTGCTTCACGTAAAATGCCAAGGAGGTAACAGGTGTACCTATCTACCTTTTGCTCCGTTGGCACAGCACACCTGTCCATGTCACAGACCCTTCGTCTATTTTTTTCTTTTTCTTTTTAACTATTGGTTAAAATTGGTTGGTTATTGGTTGGTTTTTTTTAAATTTCCTTTTTTAACAAAGATTTTTAACCAAATTTAATCCCGTACCTACAAATTTATACACAACTTCTAGGGTTGGCTGGTAGAGATCTCTTCTAGAGATAAGTCCACCTTTGTACTTTAAGTTTTTAAATACCTTTTGTAAACTATTTATGTTTTATGTGCAATAAAGGATTATTATTGTTTGACCACCTGCAGAAATTGCCAACCCAACCCAACCTTCAACCGCACATCAGAAATAGTCAGTCAATCAGTCAATCAATCAGTCGTCCAATCCCCTATTAGATGCTCAATCAGTAATTTTTACATAGAAAACATTCCGAGAGGAGGAGGAGGTTGGAAAATATTTAGAAAAAAAAATTAAAAAAGAAAATGAAAAAATAATAATATAATTTACCAATCTAGGTTGTATAGGGATCCTACTAACAACTGAGGAGCCCAAGCCAACCTCACCTGCAAGTGGTGCACCTGCCGATAAACGGACGAGGCTCTAGCGAACATAACAGTGCCCGGTAAGCGGAAATAGGCTCACCACCTATTACGTGGGACTATATAATTGGCGAAGTGTGGGCAAATAATATGCCTCTGCCTACCCCTTCGGGGAAACAGGCGTGATATTATGTATGTATCAATCTAGAATAAGTAAGTATTAACAATGTATTAATTATATAAATTAATTAATGAGTGAATAATAATAATAATAATTTTGTTTAACACGCAGTGTAAATATAAATATGGAGTGTTTTTCTGCCAACATACTGCTATGCAGTTTGGCGGATTGTAATCAAATTTAATTTTAATCTGGAAATAAAAGTCTTACATTTAAAACTTTTTAAATTTTTTATACTTCTTAATTTAATATCCTATGTAACCTAAATGTCTGCCGCACCCAAATAAAATAGACAAAGTAATTTAATTCACTTTCCCCTGTAACTTCGTTGGCTACACGACTTAAAATTAGGCCACGAGATAATTTAGCCAATTTGTTTACATTCGCATTTCCTGAAGACTGAAGCTCTTAACTTCTTATTTTGCAACTAGGTAACCTGATCCTTTAGTTGTCGGCAACTCCAAAGTTACCCAGTTGCTAATCACTCTGAAAACTTTCGTGACGGCTTCTCTGCTGAATAGTTTTATCTTTGATCTCATCTTATTACCTAACTTATCTTCGGTACGTATATTGGCAGGGAAATAGTTTCCCGAGCGTCTATTTGTTAAAGAGATACTATGAATACTACTTGCTTTACTTGTATGAGTGTTACAGTTGATGGCTGTTTGATTAACGAGCTAAAGATAAAAAGGTTTTAAAAGAACACTTATGCAGTATTTTTGATCACACTTAACATTTAAGTTTTTATTTTGTAATTTCGACTTAGAATTGTAAGTAACAAGTTAGACTTCTGTTTTTTTAATGCTCAACTTGCTGTTTGGTTAATTAATAAATAATAATAACAAAAAGTAAAGTGGCAGTTAGTCGGTCATTACATCTGCCGTAAGTCATATGTGAACGATAATGTGCAATTTGGTAGCCTTTGTACATTTTTTGTAAGTGGTGGGAGAAAAAATAAATATGACTAGTTTTTTGTTCTGTTTTTCAGCAATCACGCCCGCACCACATTTATAATTCTTTATTTAGCCATTATCATACGAGCGCTATCCCGCTTGCCACCTTACTGGCCTGTGGTCAACCTTCTTGCTCTTTCGACTCCACTTAACGCGGTCTTCAGCTTTAAATAAAACATTGGCACATATGTCACCCGTTACGATGTCAAACCTTTTGTCGTCAGGCCTCAATCTGCCTCGGCCAGGTTGCCTTGCCATAGCCAGACATTTGTTTTGCACGTAGTTTGCCGGTTTTCTTAAAACGTGGCCGCACCAGAGTAGGTGACATTCTTGCACTTTTTCTGCACGGTCACGGACATGAAGGCTGCACCGAATGCGCGAGTTCGCAGATCCGGCGCAGCACTGATTTGACTATGACTTGGAATACGGCTAAAGGATAGTGTAGGACGCCCTATAGCTCCCCCCCGACTGATCTCCACCTGGTCGTGGTGGGGGGGCTGAGTGCCTCCCGGTAGGGCGGAGGGGGCTCAACCCCCTCGATTGCTCTCCACCTTGTCGTGGCGGGGGGGCTGAGTACCTCCCGGTAGGGCGCAGAGGGCGCTAGGGAAAAGGTAACGACCAGAGATTGGCGATTCTGGGTGCCCTAGTACTGACTACCGGGGTGGAAACTAAGAGGGACCTGTTAAAGGCGCAGCGGGCGTGCCAGGAGGGCCCTTCAAGCAGCGTCAGAAAGGTCTTAGGCAGCGGGGGCAGGCAACCCGAAACTGGCCCCCATCTTTTTCTCAACAAGCGGCGGGCGTCGTCGGAAGATTTTAGTGGGTATTACTGCTGGCAGTCGCGGTCTGCAGGTGGTGAGTCCCACACCTACTTTCAGTCCCCCTTTGGCCGGAAGGCAGTGCGTAAATGTATTTTGTTATAGACGTAAAAAAAGAAAGACGCCCTATATAAGCTATATAATAAGCAAAACGGCTTGCAGTGATTAGAGACAAAGAGCTGAATGTCGAGCTCAGTGACGAGCCATTGGCGAGGCTTATATCCAGCAGTGGACGGAGATAGGCTGATGATGATGATAAAGCGCTTGTAGCATCGTGAGACTTGATTGCCAGAAACTACCTTCGAAGCTAAGCTGAGTTTACGGAGGTCAGTATTTTGAGGTGTGACTGTGAACGCTTCTGTGCTACGGAGTGTAAAGTCGGAGTTTCAATTAGGCGACTTCAAAAGTTCTAACAGCACTACTAACTTTCTAACGTAATACTCTTGCCTCCGCTATTTCGTACTTAATCTTTGTGGTGTACTGTGTCTGTAAATTCTTTTCTACCTAATATACTGCCTGCACTATTTGGTTTAAAACAACTTGTACAAGAGCATTATTGTGCCAAACAATTTCGACTTTGAATAACGACAGACAATTACGTAGAGAATTGCCTCAGAAACGCCAACAAAAACTGATCAAGCTCCTGGCAATCATGCGACCTCCATTAGTTTAAATGACGTCAGTAAATAACAGAGGCCGTATAAGGACAATCTCGATGAGTATGTTGTTGAGCATTTTGTACGGCAACAAATCAATGGAGACATACGCAAAATCAACGGTCCGGAAAGAAGCTGTCTGAATAAAACAAACAACATGTTTATCGTATATTTGCAAGCAAAAACTAAGAGAATGTTTCATATGCCATGCCTCGTTTGTTAAAAGATTACACTTGCTGTTGTCTACGAGATTAGACTTGACTTTTGAATTTCTGCTACGATGTCATGTATTTTTGAAAAGTCAAACCTATTTCCATCATCGTTATCTCAGTCGATTTCAAACTGGATGATTTTTATAGATTATATTTTGATAAGCTCAAGTATAGATTCTTTAAATAAATTTTTGAAATGTTGTTGTTGTTGTTGAGGAATGAATCATTCACTTCTACGTCCTGTCCTAAGTAGACTGGACGTGAAAGTGTTGTTGGACAAGCCACAAGGGATGTAAGATTCACCCCTGGCTTGTCTCTACCTCGCAGAGGAGGCTGCTGGTGGAGGAGAAAAGATAACACACAGAGACCGGCGGCTCTGGGTGCCCTTAGTACTGACTACTGGGTGGGGATACTAAGAGGGACCTATGGAGAGCGCAGCGGGCGAGGCAGCAGGGCCCACCAAGCAGCGCCAGAAGGGTCTTAGGCAGCGGGGGCAGAGGGCCCCTGCTTTCTAATCATAGTAGTAGTAATTTTTCATTTCATTTCATTCATTTCATTTCAGTTCATTCTGACCCGAGTGATGTTGGCCGCGGACGGAGTGTGAGACATCGTCGAAAGATTTTTAGTGAGTATTACTACTGCCGGTGGTGAGGCTCACACACTCCTATCGGTCCCCCTTTGGTCGGGAGGCAGTGCGAGATGTATTTTGTTACCGACGTTATAAAAAAAACGTAAACGTTCGTAAAGTAAAAATTTCTGGACTGCTGTGTTGTCACAGTCTCGATGATGATGATGATGATGAAACATTTGTATGATTCAGTGGCCACAGATTAAGTCTCACCACTAACTAGATCCGAGGAGGGATTTATGTAGCTATAGTTCTACCACTATAACATAGGCGGATTTCTTGGCGGGAAAGTAAAGCGTAATGTCTGTAATTTTGTTTTATTTTCTAAAATTTATGATATTTCGAACATTAATGTGTACTAACAGTGGCTTATTAACCGTTAAGTGTTTGTGAACGTACATGAGTGTTGGTATATGAAACAAAACAGTGCAACATCACTTTTCATATTCTCTCAAGAAGTCCATGTGAGATCTCAGTATAGTCCCACATCTTTACTAAGGACTCAAGGGATTTACGGCATCTTATTCATCATCTTTATCACCACTCATTCTCATTTACTATGAATGAAATATTTTTAATATATCTATATTAATATAACTTGACACTGGCTAAATGAGCTAAACGCACGAAGAAATTATTTAAATGAAAAAAAACATATAGGCGGTCTAAAACGTAACATGGCCTAAAAAGAAAAAAAGAATTGGATAGCAGATAGAATGAAGCACAGACTCGTGTTCAGTGAAAGCAAACATAGCGTGAAATTGAAGGGACATCGATCCCCATCCTAGGCACCGTTCCCATCAGCTAAAAAAATGGATCTTAGCCTACCGGCACGGTTACATTGCTGGCATCACACGCCTCAATGCTGTTATGTACTTAATCCACGAAGCAATGTACTCCAAACTTATATTTTTATTCTTTCATTTGAATTAAAGGGTTAGTTTTCGGTGTATTTTTTGTTGGATTGGCGCTGAGATGCTGCGTTAGATCATGTATTCACTTAATCTGAATATTGCCCGGAACTATCTATGTGGCAAATCGAAGAGTTTGGTACAATATGGAATGAATCCTTGTATATACAAAAGTTTTTATAGATCTGATTGTTTGATATTAGATTGACCGACAAAGCACGACGGATTTGCAGGCTGAATTGGCAGTGGTTGTGTGTTTCCAATGGCAATTGTGAGCTTGTACACGGGGCTAAGGACTTCCTCTTACCATCATGGCAAGATTATGTGGTTAGGGTAAAAACGTATCCTATATACCACCTACATACCACCCTTAGATCTCACAATCTTAGAAAGATTTTTTATTTAAACCGAGGTTCGAACTCGAACCTTGATTTATCATCAGCCGCTTCATAGATGAGCAACGTCTTTCATAACAATTACGTCATAAATATTCATAAAAATTTACATCGAAATTACTTTTTCATCCATCATTTAGATTCACCTCTCAGTCTTTTAGATATTAAATTTTTAAACGTAGGCACGCATAAAGTTTTCATGACACACCGTAAATAACAATTAACTATAATTATTAATTAAAACGTCGACTCCCATTTCCCTTCAAAATGTAGCACAGGTAGGTAGCTGCATAATTACTTTCTGAAGAATGTTTTCGGCAAAAAGTGGAACTTTTGATTTATAGTTAATTAAAAACTTCTTTGTTCTAGGGAGAGATGTTGGTTGTTTATGAAAATTTCATAAGCACTACTTGTTTATTCAAATGGTAGTAATCGTAATGATAATAATCGTTCATTTACACACATATACACATATTGCCATACAAACACACACATATCCTAAATAATTTATTGATTCAGGCGTTACTTTGCGGAAATCCCATTGTAAGCAAGTGATGGATTAAAAATATCTTTGTAACAATTCCCGCGCTACAACAATAACAATTCCCGAAAAATCGAGAAACTATTAAACACGACACGTGTTTCGCCCTTACACAGGGCATCTTCAGGTAAGATAGGAGCCTCAGAACAACGATGTCTTCACGACCAACGCTCTCTCTCTCACGGCACTCTCGTTTCACCGTTGGTCGTGTCGTGTTGAATAGTTTTTCGGGAATTGTTATTGTTGTAGCTCGGGAATTGTTACAAAGATATTTTTAATCCATCACTTGCTTACACAATTATCCTCTTAAACTCATACTCACACGAGAATCGATTATGGACACACTCTCTTAGGGTTTTCTTCTAAAAATGCACTAAATGATGACAGTGATGAAACCTGGTGACCCAAGACACAGGATTTACCTAGTTTGGGCACCAGTCTCCCATATAATATCAACCTTTGGCAAAATTGTACACCTCTTATTTTAATAATTGTTATGTAATATGTTTAAATAGCTTTAAGTTTCTTCGCTTTGTATGGGAGAAAATAAATAATAAATAAATAAATATATCTGACACTTACACCAATTATTTAGTTCCAAGATAAGTATCATTAAGAACTTGTGTTATGGATACTAAATAACGGATAAACATAATAAATACTTTTTTTTTGTAAATACATACTTATTATACATAGAAAATTGTCAATTAAATAAATTTAATTATTATTATTTTTTATACTCGCCAGAGACTCGTCCGTTGATCAGCAAGTGCATTATTATTTTTTTGTTGTACTGCATGGACTGCTTACCATAAGGCAGGATGTAGTCATTATGACGAATCACATAAAAAAAACTGCATGGAAGCGCTCTTAAATGCTACAAAAACGGTCACCCCTTCAAGTATTGACCTCCGTGCATGCTGCGTAACTTCGACGATTATCTCTGAACAGTCTCGAAACAGTATGAGCGCTTCAAGTGTGACCCTTGATAAATATTGATGTACTAAAGTATATTTTGTATCTGTAATATTGTGTCTTATGTAAATATTGAAACGCATGTAATAACTAATGTTTTGAGTTACGATAGTGTTAAATTTATAACTCCCATTGATCACAAAATACTGCAAAGTCGAAACTATATTACACGTAATATATTAGGTCGGGGAAAAAGTCTTTTCGCATAACGTAGGTATAAACTTATTATAATTTTTTTTTGACTGTACTATTTGTGTCTGGCTGGTTTTGGTAACATTAAAAAGGTTCCATTATAAAGAAAAGAAAAAAATAAAAAAAAGTTGTTTCCCGCTATTTTTCATTTGTTTTTCTCTCCGTAAAAACGAGTGAATCTAATGAAGAAATTCGATACATTTTAAAATTTTATTATAAAAAAGGCAAAAATGCAACTCAAGCAGTGAAAAAAATTTGTGATGTTTATGGACCTGATGCAGTGTCAGTAAGAGTAGCACAAATTTGGTTCAAACGTTTTCAGTCCGGAAATTTTGATGTTAAAGATGCACCTCGCTCTGGTCGCCCTGTTACGAATAAAATGGACGCCATTTTTGAAAGAGTGGAGCAAGATCGGCATATTAGTAGTTACGATGTAGCTGAAGAACTGGGAATTGACCACAAAACAGTTTTGACCCATTTGAAGAAAGCTGGTTATACAAAAAAGCTCGATATTAGGGTGCCACACGAGCTCACTCAAAGAAACTTAATGAACCGTGTACTCATTTGCGATTCATTATTGAGACGTAATGAAACCGAGCCGTTTTTGAAGAGATTGATAACTGGCGATGAAAAGTGGATCACGTACGACAAGAACGTGCGAAAAAGGTCGTGGTCGAAAGTTGGCCAGGCTTCACAGACTGTGGCCAAACCTTTTTTTTTTTTTTTTATTATCGTCTGTAAAAAAATGCTGCTTACGCACTGTCTCCCGGCCAAAAGGGGGAGACCGGGAGGGGGTGTGGGGCTCACTGCGGCCGACACGACCACCGCAGTCCTACCCACTAAAAAACTTCAGACGACGCCCACCGCTGTTGAAAAGGGGCGAGGCACCAGTGCCCGGGTTTGTAGCTTCTGGAACCCCCGAACCCCTGACCTTGCGCCTTCAGATTTTCACCTGTTTCGGTCTCTGCAGAATTCTTTAGGTTCTGTAAGGTTGACCTCAAGAGAGGACTGCCAAAACTATTTGTCCCGTTTTTTTGATCAGAAGTCCCAAAGTTTCTACAGTAACGGGATAATGTCTCTGCCCACAAAATGGCAGAAAGTTATTCAACAAAACGGTACATATATATTGTAAATAAATGTAAATAAACTTTGAAAAAAATGTCTTGACTTTTCATACAAAAATACGAAAAGACTTTTTCCCCAACCTATTATGTTGTCCTTACTTAAGAAAAAAGGGTTGGCAGCGGTTGGTGGTGACGAACTGGAGATCAAGCTTAGTGGCGATGGCGAGCCATTAGAGAGGCCTGTGTCCGAAAGTATGTGAAAGCAGTGGTGAGCCATTAGAGAGGCCTGTGTCCGATAGTATGTGCAAGCAGTGGACCTAAATAGGATGTTGATGATGGATGTACGTGTGTCTGATGATAGATGTGTTCTAAATTTTTATAATTTTGCCATATTAAAAGTGAGACATTCCTCCTTGTCTTCTCGTGCCCAAGAACCTATCTGGTAAAATATATAAATAAGTATTCACTAACAATACATTAACATAGCGCTTCTATCCCCAAACAAATCAGAGGTACTATTTAACTGATAAACATACAGAAATACCTATGTTTTACATACTTCTAATAAAATATAGCAAATATAACATACTACAATATTTCTCATGTATAGGAATAGAACTCAGGATTCTTGGAACATAGTATGGGCTTGGAATATAGATACGAAATAAATTATAGCATAACTTTATGTTCAGTTTTATCAACCCAAAAAAGGGTTAGGTAGAATGGAGCGAACTTCTTAGTAAGAGCAATTAAATACCCAGTTGCGCCTCGTATGTTTAATTTTACGTCAATGTGTATGTTTAAAGTGCTATATATTGCTAGTAAGAGCTGATAGTTATGACATAACAACTATTGCTGCTATTATTTTATTATAATAAACATGTTCTTTTTATGATTATCGATAAAAACTTCATGGTACAACACTATCGTGGTAGTGGCGGGTACACGCGAATACACAAGTGAATGTTACAAAAGTTTGTTTTTTGAACAGCCGCTCTGTGTAGCGGAACGCTTCTCGCATTAACTTTGTTTCCTTAACGTATTTGTCTCTTTCTTTCTGTTAGGATTTAGAGCTAGATAGCCTACTTACCTGCTTTGTCTGTGTCAAGTGAAGTTAAAATTCTTTTTAACTTTACTGTGTGTAGTTGTCCGATCATGTAATAGGTTAATGCATGCCTAATGAAACTATGTTAAAGGTTCAGGGCTCGCACACATAAATACGATGTCGTATCGTGGAAATCTACGACGAGTTTCACACAAAGTCGTATTTATTTGTATGAAGCTCACGATAGATTTCCACGACGATGTCGTATTGTGTTGTGTGCACACACAGTTTATTTTTTATCCTATAAAATTTTGCCTTAAAGATATCTGGTTTTGTTTCCATGGTCTAAGTCGTCAAGAAAGTATCTATAAAAAGGGACATGGTATAAAAAGCCCAGGCCTATCATGATTTGCCTGAATGAACTGGAAAATAAGATGGAAAAGCTAGCCGTTAAACAACCGAGATTGGTCAACTGCTTGAGCCCACTGCTACTTCAGGACAATGCTAGACCATAGACGGCAAATACAAACGGTGGCGAAACTAGAGGAGCTTGGAATCGAATGGCTTTGTCACCCATCATACTCCCCGGACCTAGGACCTAGTAGGAAAAGAAATCAATTCAGTTGAGGCAGTCCAAAACGCGAGGCGAGTTTGCAGGCTGAAGTGGCAATGGGCGGGGCACATAGCTCGAAGAACCGACGACCGATGGGGCGTCAAGGTTCTGCAATGGCGACCGCGAACAATAAACGTAGTAGAGGACGGCCTCCCACGCGATGGACCGATGATCTGGTCAGGGCGGCGGAAAGCCGATGGATGCAGGCGACTCAGTATCGCTCAATGTGGAAAGCTATTGGGGAGGCCTATGTTCAGCATTGGACGTCGGATGGCTGAGATGATGATGATGATGATGAGTCCAAAACGCTTCAAATATTATGTTGATTAGTATCTTGCTCCTGTGGTTTTTTCAGCAATAAAATCCCTATAAAATGGTAAAAGTGTATAGATGAATATGATAAAATAACGTTACATATTTAAAATGCTGAAATTAAAAAATAGTAAAATAAAACCTTATTTCATTTATAACATCAATTTTATACGTAAGGACCCGATGACTTATGCGCCATGTCTGCCAACTTTCATATATATATAATATTATTTTATTTTAGAAGTAGTTTTCATCTCAGCTAATGAGTTCTTTATGAAACTCAGTTTAAAATAGTAGAATTAAGTTTCTGGTAATAAGAACTTTACCCCTCTTATGTAAGAAGGTTTTAACACATCAATGTTGACCTAAATTCCACTTAATAACCCACATCTATCTTTAAAGGATTAATTTGTGACTTTTCTATAACCTTGGCTTTTACGTAGTACGTACAGTCAGCAATAAAAAGCAACAATTTATTGATTCAGGCGTTACTTCGCGGAAATCCATTGTAAGCAAGTGATGGATTAAAAATATCTTTGTAACAATTCCCGCGATACTACAATTTGCCGAAAAATCGAGAACCTATTCGACACGACACGTGTTTCGCCCTTACACAGGGCATCTTCAGGTAAGATAGGAGCCTCATAGCAACGATGTCTCCACGACCAACGCTGTAACGAGAGTAAATGTGTGTGTTTGACCTGAGGAAACCAAGAAAGACCTGTTGCGCACATACCTGTGTTAAATACGCTAGTATGTATTTATGTATGTAAATCATCATTGCAATGATTTAGCGGAGTCAAATAAATCGTTTTAAGGTTTTTTTATATTCGTTGCTGACCCTATCTAACATTTATTGGCATCATTAGCCAATGGCATACTTTAAGACCTTTAGTTTTTAAAATAAAAAAATACATTATTAAATTTTACGTTGCGAACCCTACATAACACTTTCTTAAGCGAAAAATTGATATCGAGAGCCATCAGTACCCTTCCAGTACCCTCGCAAAATGTATTAGTAAGTGAAATGAGATGAGATGGAGATGGCGCTGCCGTCAACGTAAACATACTAGCTCTGACTGAATTTGTGTTTTAAATTTGCTAACTTATTAATTAAGTAAAAAAAGTAAATTAAAATCTTAAACTGTGTGCAACTCCTAAGGAAAAACGTTGTCTAGTATATCTATGACATAATTTGGCAGAAAATTGCCTTTTAAAAAACAGTGTTCGAAGAGAGTAACATATAGTGCTAAAATCTATTTATCTCTTGTTACTAATAACTATAATATAAAAACCACTTAAGACTTCTTATAATATTCAAATGTCAAAGTGTCCCGAAGTGAAAAAAGTAAAATAAAGTGATAAATCTGTGCAAAAACCCACTGCAGGTATCAGTTTGAATTTGCTTATCATTGGTGTCGGTAAAACAGTTCGATACATTGATTGTCGTCGCTCATTCGTGTGACGTCATACGCATCGATCAAGCAGTCATGCATCCACCTGATATGTATGTCGGTAAAGCAGTTCACATTGAAACAAACAACTGTTAAGTTCAACGCATACATCAGCGAGCTCGGTGGCCGAGTGCGTAGCGGGTCATATATTAAGTGAGTCACTGGGACGGAGATCGAATCTCAAAAACGTCATTTAACTTTTTACGACTTGTTTGTTTATTTCTCATTTACTTTTTACTATTTTGTAAAATGGAAAATGACAACATCACCATTAGAAGGAAAAACCGAATAGATATGGATGATACGTTCGAGTCCTTACCTGACCTAAACAGCACCGCGTCGTCTTTATCTCCTTTAGCAAGAAATCGGATGAATAGCCTACCAGATTTGTCAACATTAAACTTAGATGTAGTTGAGGAACTCAAACAAACAATTGAGGAATTAAAGACCCAACTTAGCAGTGCACACTCGGAAATTGATAAACTATTGGTTGAAAACAATTGCTTACAAAATAAAATAAAAAGTAGTAACTTGACAATCAATGAATTAAAGCATATTTGCTTAAGTACCAAAACCAAAGTAGGTTCGACTACAAAAAAAAGGGCACAGAAAAGCGCGATAAAGAAAAAATTGGATTTTTCTGATATAGTCTCGCCTTCGCACGTATGCAGTGCGCCGTGCACTATCAATAGAGATAACACACCACAGACCCAAAATACGTTCTCTGACATAAGTACTTGCAATAATCCGTCCTTAAACTTGCCCATAAGCAATGACGCAATGCAAGCTTTGGAAGAGCCAGCAATTTTAAAGACGCATACTTCTCAGTCTACTAAGCTGAAAAATATAAAAATATTTGGTACACAACAGTGCTCTGGACTAGCAGTGGAGTTAGCGGATTCCAGAAGAAATAGCAAATATGAAAATTATAGCACATCAGCGGTTATAAAGCCATTTGCATTAGCAGAAGACATTTTAAGTGGTTGTAAGAATCTAAATATAAAAGAAAAAGACAGAATAATTTTGTGTATAGGCGAAAATGATTGTAATCCTACGAAAGTATTAATTGAATTATCTATTGTGTTAAACGAATTAAAAGATTATAAAGTCATAATATTAAGTATTTTAAAAAATAAATTTATAAGTGTTAGTCTATTAAATAGAAATCTTTATTTGATATGTAAACATTTTAAAAACTGTACATACATAAATACTGATTTAAATTCTGATAACTATATTGTTGACATTGCAAAAAGAATTAATTTTCTTATAGACTGTAACGATTATGACGAAAAATTTTTACCATTTTATAAAAAAAATATGACTGATTCAAAAAAACGAACATCTCCTTTCTTTCAAAAAGGATTGAGTGAACTAAGCTCTTACTCTAAATCTCAATCTCTTGCCTCATTGAATAATATAAAAGCAACTAAATCTAAAATACAGACTTCGTTACTAGACTATTTCCGTAGAGTCCCTTATAAATTTGTTAGTAAAAGCTTGAAAAATCCTAAAAATGAGTGCGCTGTTCAGGAATATGATGTTTCTACGATGGACTCGAATGGTAGAAATGTGTTTTTTCGAGACCGATAGCATGGACACCCTAGTAATATGTCACCAAAACATAGCAGGTATATTAAGTAAAGTAGAAATATTTCAAGTAGCTTTGGATGATATGGCTCGACTGGGGCAAAATGTAGAGGTTATATGCCTTTGTGAAACTTTTCTAAAGTCAGGTGAAGAAAAGAATCTACATATCAAAGATTTTTTTGTTGCCGATTTTTACTCTAGATCTAACATGCGACGTGGAGGAGTCTGTGTTTTATGTAAAGACTATTTTAGTGTTAAAAAAGTTTCTATTTTAAATGACTTGGCAGTTGATAATGCTTTTGAGTGCTGTGGTGTCGAGATACCACAGTTAAAGTGCATTATTATATGCATTTATCGTACTCCAAGTTCAAATCCTCGCATTTTTCTACACCGTCTAGAACATCTTTTATCAAAATTAAGATATAGAAAAAATATGAAAATAATCATCGCTGGAGATTTTAACATAAATTTATTAAAAGAAAACGATATTCAAAAAGAATACATAGGAATTAATGAAATGTATGGCACTACTATTCATATAACCACTCCAACGCGGAAACAGTCCTGCATCGATCAAATAATTAGTAATGTCGCGACGGCCACTGGTAAAAATCATAAAATGGGTCTGTCAGACCACGATTCTTGCCAGACTCTTAGTATACCAATACAAAATAAGCCAAAACAATATAAAGAATGGTTTATCTACAGAAGAGATTTCAGCTTGGAGAATATGAATAAATTTGCCCAAGCTATTTCTAGTCTCTCTTGGGTTGAGGTATATAAAGCTTCAGACTTAAATAAGTCATTTGAAGAATTTCACGAGACATTATTTTTATTCTTCAAGTTATGTTTTCCAATATGCAAAATAAAAATAAACAACAAATCCAGCGGAAATAAGTGGCTCACTAATGGAATAAGAAAATCATGTGCCACAAAGCGAAAATTGCGTTTTAAGTACTATACTACACAAAACCGGTACAACAAAAATCTATACAAAAAATACCACAGTTTGCTAAAAAGATGTATTATTAAATCACGTAAATTAGACAGTGAAACACAATTAAAGAACAGTAAAAATATCTGTAAATCGACATGGAATTTGATAAAATCTTATGATAGTCCTAAAATGAGTAATAACTATATTAATAAGATTACACATAATAACATATCCACCAATAATCCTTCTGACATTTGCAATATATTTAATAATTATTTCGTTGACATTACAAATAATACAATTGACAAAAATCTGACATCTAGCAATAGTATACAATCTGATGATGGGTTTAACTGTAATAAATACCAATCTAAAAAAAACTTAACTTTAAACCATGCCATTAAATCTTTAGACAAATCCATATTTTTATATCCTACTACAAAGGATGAAATATTCAAAATTATAAGACAACTTAAAAACACCAAATCAGTAGGTCATGACGAATTTCCCACAAAAGTACTAAAGTATTGTGTTGTTGTACTTTCTGTTATACTGTCTTTTCTGGTAAATCTGTCCTTTGCCCAAGGAGTATTTCCAGAAATGTTGAAGATATCCATTATTAAGCCTGTACACAAAAAAGATGACACAGACAAATTAAATAATTATAGACCCATCGCATTAATACCTATATTAGCAAAAGTATTTGAAAAGGCAATGCATTCAAGAGTCTGTAACTTCTTGGAAAAACATAATGTCTTAAGGCGTGAACAAAATGGCTTCCGCAAAGGGAAGTCTACTTCACTCGCAGTATTTAATTTAATAAAAACCGTGACTGCAAACATTGACAATAATATAGATACAACAGCAGTTTTCTTTGACATGAGCAAAGCGTTTGACTTTGTTTCGCATGACATTCTTCTGCATAAATGCGAAAAATCTGGTTTGAGAGGAGTAGCTTTAAATTGGATTGAATCATACCTTCGAAATCGGCGTCAATATGTAGAACTCAAAAATTTAAACCATAATAAAGAGGAAATATCATTCACCTCAACGCTGGCTGTAAACAATGTCGGTGTCCCGCAAGGTACAATCCTAGGGCCTTTGCTTTTTATTATTTACATAAATGACTTACCTGATATAACTACTTATCAATGTAACCTATTTGCAGATGACATATCGGTAGTTATTCCTAGAACAACTGACTTAGACTATAGTAACGAAATTAATGCTACTATAAAAAATATTTCAAATTGGCTTGCAAACAACAATCTGCACTTAAATATAAATAAGACTAAATATATAAATTTTTATAATACCAAACCTAAATCTAATAACTTAAATATACTTATTAAAAATGAGCCTGTCATGGAATCTAAATCGTTAACTTTCTTGGGTATAGAGATAGATAATCAGTGCTCTTGGAAATATCATATAAAAAAAATATGTAACAAAATAAATAGATTCGCGTATGCATTGTGGCGTTTAACTATGCAGGTAAACCAAAATGCTGCTTTAATGGCTTATCACGGATATGTCGCATCCAATCTTAAGTATGGTGTACTTCTATGGGGAAACTCCATAGATATAAATAAAGCATTTGTGTCTCAAAAACGATGCATTCGAGCCATATGTAACGTTTCGCCAATGACATCGTGTAGACAGCTATTTCCTAAACTGAATGTACTTACTCTTCCGTCCATGTACATTCTAGAATGTTGTATGTTTGTAAAAAATCATCCCTATATTTTTAAATTCAAAAATGCTAATAGCTGCAGTATAGCGAGACATCACGGTAAGCTGATGTTGCCAAATACGCACACACAATATTATAAAAGGAATTGTTATCCAAATTGTGTTAAGATATATAATAAGTTACCAAACTCAATGAGAGAGCTTAGTTTACCCATATTCAAAATAAAACTACAGTTATGGCTTAAAACTAAATGTTTTTATTCACTCGCAGAATATTTTAACACTAAAATTGAAATTATATAATTTGATAATATTTGTTATTTTGACATCAATTTTATTTTATTTTGTTATGATTATTACATTGACTTTTTAATTCTACTTATTTTATATTGACATTCACACGCCCTGCGTTTGGCAAAATAGATGTTCTTTTATATACGTAAACCACCTCATTGTTACTCTATTTTATGTGAATAAATTATTTCATTTCATTTCATTTCATTTCATTTCATTTCATTTCATTTCAAATGGCAGCCTGAGAAGCTATCAGGATCTCGCCCCTTATCTAGCCGCTGTATAACTTTATTAAGGCGCTCTTTGATGCTCACCGTGCTGCAATTACTTATGGACTTATTGGAGATCGCGAACTAAGACCAAGCTTTGAAAGACCTTCTTACATTTTTCTGATATAATATTTTGATGTTTTTTGCTGACCTTACTTTTTTTTTCTTCTAATTATGACTTCGTGCGGCTAGAACATTTAGTGTCAAGCTAAATATACTATATGATTAATATATTATTCAAAGTAAATGAGAACGAGTGGTGATAACGATGATAAATGAGATGCTCTCCCCCTTAAACCCCTTGAGTCCTCAGTAAAGCTGTGGGACATGGACTTTTTGAGAGAATTGGAAAAGTGATGTACTGTTTTGTTTTATTCACCTACACTCATGTACGTTCACAAAGACTGAACGGTTAATAATCCACCGCTATTACATATTATTGTCCGAAATATTACAAATTTAAGAAAATAAAATAAAACTGCAGACATGAACGATTTACTTTCCCGCCAAGTATTCCGGCCATATTCTTACTTACCTTGTGGTCTTCTATTCTTTTAATATGACAGGGCATAGTGACCACATTCTAATTAAGCAACCTATGCAGTCCTAAAAATGTCATCGTTCCATACCCTTTATAGTACCTATAAAAATAAAACTGCAGACATTACGCTTCACTTTCCCGCCAAGAAGTCCGACTTTGCTTTTTATTTTTTCTGTAGGTATCCTAATTTTTAATTATGTATTTTTTAATTATAAACATCAACAAACCAATGAAATCCACTGCTGAACGTGGATCTTCTCCTAAATCTCACCAAAGAATATAGCGACCATTATCAAATCGACCGTTCATCTTGCATGCGTGGGTGGAGATCTCACGCCACGCTTTCTGTCGAAGGGTCTACATCCTAAGACTGTTCTGCCCAACGATCATCAGTTTTACATGCTATATGCCTGCTATATAGGAAATAGGAAACACATGAGCCGGCAGCGAATTCCAGAGCTTAGTGGCCTTGCTCTGAAACAACCTCCCAAGTTTCTTGGTCCGAGTGCTGATAGTCTGCACAATATGAGGATGGTTTCTAAGACCAGCTCGTGTTGTTTGGGAGAGAAAAGGAGAGGGCTACTTCTACTTATTTTTGGTTATTTCGTTAATAAATATTTTAGGTAAGTGAAAGGCAGGCGTTAGCTTGAAAGTGCCACCCATACTCATCACATGGGTAGTCGTAAGAGTAGACAAAGAGAAAGCTTACTGCATCTGGGCAGCAGCGTCATCCTGCATACTGGCTTGAATGCGATCACCAACCTAGCTGCCCAGCGTGGTGATTATGGCACGGGGGTATTAGGTAGTCCAATGTAATCTATTGAGTAGCCTCCCCAAGTTGTTCAGAAGTGGACTTTATAGGGCTGAGTTACCAGGATCTCGACCCTTATTTATCTGCTTTATTAAGGCGCTTTTGCTCACCGCGTTGCAATGACTTATGGACTGATTGAAGTTAGATCGCGGACTAAGATCATGCTTAGAAAGTCCTACATTTTTGTAACAATATTTTTTCGCTAATTGTACTTTTTAATAGACTTAAAATGAGATTTGTCTACAGTTTATTTATGCATTTATTACAATAGATATCATTCGTAACTATATATAGAAGCTGGCATCGTTTTATAGGAGCCCATACTGTTTGCCTTAAAAGTTTTAATTACACTTTATAAAGTTTAATTTACATCTAACTGACTAATATTTAACTCAAATACTCATTTATTGGTAATAGAATATCACACGTCACAGAAAAGAAAACATATATAATTATTAAAAATAAATTAAATTACAATATCATGAGGAATTAATTATGTCAAAATAAAAAAAATGACACTAACAGTTGAATCAAGAAATATAAATGCAATTAAAAAAAATAAACGGTCAATAATTATGAAAATTAAAATAAAACAAAATGTCATTACTTCATAAAGTCATTAATGTCATAGAACGTTTGCACAAGAAGATATTTTTTTAACCTCCTTTTGAAGGCGGGCAGGCTAGGAGCCGCCAACACGGCCCGAGGCAATTTATTGTACACAGACGGTCCCATGATGTGCGTGAGTCTGTCAAACCTCGTCAAGCGTCTGGAAAATTCTCCCATCAAGTGAGCGTGTCGAGTGTTATACCAATGCACATCACCGCGCCTTATAAACGAATAAGTAGGTACATGAGAACTCAGCTAGTATACACATATTTGAGGATTTTGAGGTTATATTTAATGAATATCGAAGATCGATATGCAAGTCATAAAGTCCCTGATTCACCGTAATGTTTCCCCAAGAGATTATAACATGGAGCTCTTCATAAAGGTGTGAATGGGTTTTTGAAGCAACCCGCGTGATGCCTCTGGTTATGAAAGGGTCTATAAAATGCGCTGCATGTTTAACTGCCACCTATTGGTATAAAAAAATAAGCAATATAGCTCTGGCGAACATAAAAGTTCCCGGTAAGCGGCATTGGGCTCGCCTTCTATTACGTAAGACCAACTTTATAAGTGGCGAAATATGGGTGTATTATGGGGGAAACAGGCTTGATTATATGTATGTACACATGCATACATAATGTCATGCCTCTTTCCTGTAGGGGTAGGCAGAGATCACATTCTTCCACTTGCTACGATCTTGGCACACACTTTTAGCTTCATTCACACTCATCAACTTCCTCATACACGCCCGTCGGTTTAGGATACTTTTGACCTGCCCTTTCTCTAAATTTTTTTGAATTTGGTCATGGAAGGTTACGTGGTCTTCCCCTCTCAACACTTCGAAACACTTGTCCATCATAAATCACTTTCGTCAATCTACTTTCATTCATCCTCTCAACATGACCAAACCATCTAAGCATACCTTTCTCAATTCTTGTCACTATATCTTCTTTTACACCAGCTTCAACCCTTATCACTTCATTCCTAATCCTATCATGTATGTATGTATGCATAATATTAGTATGCATTATTCCATTGACTTGCTGTATTTTTGTCTCCTGATCAATCTTTAGCTGGAATGATATCGGGTACCGATAATTGACCAACTAACCAGCGCCCGGGGGAAGGGGCAGGCTTTGGATAAACAGGCGTGATTATATGTTTGTATGTGTACAATATTTACCTTACTTTGCTTTGTGAGAGAAGACTGGTGTCTATTCATCATTCCAGGCCCCGCTCCTTAGGTCAAAAACAAAGACTTTTTATATCACATGAAATATGTTACAAGTTTGATAAAGTCCGCATATTTCACTAGTAACTGCTACGGAAAAGTATAATCAAAGGATACTAGTATAAAAATAATATTAAAGATTTTTCTTCAAAACTTTCACTCAGTAAATAAAAAAACTTATTAATCCATTGTTTTTAAATGAAGTTTAAATTGGTTCATCGGCATCAGCTTAAGATAAATATAATAAAAATTTCTTTATGTCCTAAGCTATTACATAGCACTTAATAACGTCAAAATGAAATAATACTACACTGAAATCGCGAAGCTTAGATTCACTTTCATGCAAGAAATGAAAATAAAAATGTGTAAGTGAATTAAAGTGCCAATTACGAGCCACCGCTTTGTGAGAAAAACTGACAAGAACCTCACAGGCTATGCTCTTTTAAATTACCAATCAAATATAACAATACAGAATACACACAGTGAATATTTGAAGATATTGAAAGGTTCCCCAGAAGCCGTAACCAAGCAGTAGCACTAAGGGAACCTTAATGTGAAACTGAGCTGACTTTGTTGAGTAGGGGATGGTCACAACAATGATGTGGTTGACTTCAACGAAATGAATTAAACAATTAATTAGTTATTCTAATTTTTACACCCAACTTTATTAAATTTACAAATACATGTTAAAAATGTTAAGCCCAAGCTTGTTTATCTGACAAGTAATCATTTACAGCATAATATGCCTTTTGAAAAAATAGCTTTTTAACTACAGTTTTGAAATTTGGCAATGGTAGATCAATTATTTCCTGTGGTATTTTGACCATGTGAATACCATGACCCAAGGTTAATTTAGACCGTATTATAAACATCACAAAGTTAAAACATCACCTACAACAAATACTACATACAAAAGTTCTTAATAATACTTATCTTAGAACAAAATAATTGGTGTAATTGTCAGATAATATTTATTTATTTATACATAACTAAATACTTTATTTTTATTTATAAAAACATACTTTATCTAATATACATAGCACAACACCCAGACCAAAACAAATATTCATGCTTTATGCACACAAAGATTCGTCCTGTGTGGGAATCGAATTGGTTAATTATATGTTAAAAAAAATCGTTTATATGCAGTCTTTGAAGTGGTGGACGGCTGCAAGTCCCCAACCTACAATACAACTAAATTACTTTCATATGATGTATAAATATAAATAAATATTCTCTTACAGTCACACCAATTATCATTAAGAACTTGTGTTATGGATACTAACGAACAAACATACTTAGTTTAGTGTACTAAATAATTGTCAGAAAATATTTATCTAGCCGCTGTAAAAGTTTATTAAAGCGCTCTCTGTTGCCTGTGCTTGCGATTACTTAGGGACTTATTGGGGATATCACGATAGCAGAAGCGCCTTTAATCAACTTTGTGTACTGAACCGGTTGTAGGAATCCCTTGAATGCCTGCTTCAGTAGTTTCGATGCGATGGAAATATTAGATCGAAACCTTTCTAGCGCTCTGTGATATTATTTTGTTGGATCTAGCTTCTTTGGCATATATTTTTAATGAGATTATTATTATTATCTCCGGTCGTTTGCTTGTTCGGTACACTAACCATAGGTACTTCGGTGATTTGCAGTAAAGTATATTTTATTTTATCTTATATCAATTCAATTATTTTATTACA
The DNA here is from genome assembly GCA_949126915.1 of Musotima nitidalis. Classification (NCBI taxonomy): domain Eukaryota; kingdom Metazoa; phylum Arthropoda; class Insecta; order Lepidoptera; family Crambidae; genus Musotima; species Musotima nitidalis. Next base: position 1,896,786 of record OX421422.1, read on the forward strand.
AATCATATTCATAGTATAGGGTATATAGGGATCCTACCAAGACCTAAGGATCCCAAGCCGAACTTACCTGCAAGTGGTGCACCTGCCGATCAACGGAAGAGGCTCTGAAACGTAAGCGGCAATAGGCTCGCCAACTTTTACATGGGAAAAACAGTGTAACTGGCGAAATGTGGGCTTACAATATGCCTCTGCCTACCCCTTCGGGGAAACAGGCGTGATATTATGTATGTATGTATATAATAACATTAGGCTAAGTCATACTTCTACTAACAAAATTTGGATTGATATTATCTGAAATAAAATGTTTGAATTGAATTGAATAAATAAATAAATAATATATATTTTTTGACAATTACACCAATTATTTAGTTCCAAGATAAGTATCATTAAGAACTTGTGTTATGGATACTAAACAACGGATTAACATACTTAAACACTTTTTTTTTGTAAATACATACTTAATATATATAATAAAACACCCATACCAGAAAAAATATTCATGTTCATGGACACAAAGATTAGTCCTGATTGGGAATCGAACCCACGACCTCTGGAGTGAAGTGAAGGTATATTGACCTCCACGCCATATCGTCGTATATTCATACTATCTTTAGACCTATCAAACTTCATCAAAAACGATCAATTTTGGGAGTGAAAGCTAAACAAACAAACACAATGTGGCATAAATAATACTAGTAAGATTGCCCCATAACGGATCGTCATTCATTATCTAATTACCGAGACAGGGAATGGAAAATGAGATAATGGAATATGAAAATACGTCGTCAGTTCAAATTGGATAATTCTGGAATTTCAATTAGCCGACCAATCAAATGGCGTGGGTCATATTGAGAGAGGGCGAGAAAAGGATTTTTTTAAATTCATTTCAGTCTAAGAATAGAGTAGAAAATTAATAGTATTCCTATAAATAATGTACTCGGTACTGTTTCTAAATCACGTGCCGTCTTACTGCTTCTGATTCTTTATTTTTTAAAATTTTCTAGTAAAAGTAAAAAAAAAGTAAAAAAAGTAAAAGTAATTTGGAAACTTTACTTTTAAAACTATAGTAGTTTCATACAAATTTGATACCCTTCTATTCCTCCTCTTTTACTATAAAGATTTACTATAACTATGAACCTTAAGGGTTGAAATTCACAAAATCCTATCTAAGTGAGCACCTACATCCTAAAATAAACTCCCATGCAAAATTTAACAATCCCAGCACTTGTAGTTTCTGTAATTTTGTGGTGACCGTTCGGAAGCGCTCGCAGCTCTGCAGTGCTCGGTGGACGGAAACGATCACCAAAGTACAGCAGAGTTAACAGAGGTCAGTCCTTGGATGGGTGACCGTTTGTGTGGCATTAGATATCGAGCGCTTCCGTGCTTCGAAAGGCACGTTAAGCCGCTGGTCCCGGTTATCACTGATAACCTATATTAATAAATAAAATAAATCAATCTCGACGAGGTTTTGGCAAACTTAAAAGTACCGACTAAGCGGCAATAGAATCGCCACCGTATCACGTGGGACCAACTTAATATAGTGAAATATGGCTCTGCTGCTGCTGTGGGCGTATAATATGCCTCTGCCTACCCCTTAAGGAAACGCCCTGCGTTTGGCAAAATAGATGTTCTATTATATACGAAAACCACCTCATGTTACTCTATTTTATGTGAATAAATTATTTCATTTCATTTCAAATAGGCGAGATTATATGTATATGTCACCGTAAAATTGTAAATAACGTTAAATTATAATCTATCCCGCGATATTGTAATCTGTCGAAAAATTGTGATCCGTAACAAACTGCTCACAATTTAACGCATTATTTTTCGATAGATTATAATCTATAGAAGACAAGCCGTCAGATTGTAAAATGGCATGCGAAAGAACGCACCTCGCGCTCTGATTGGTTGAACTTCATGTTCCCCGCTCAGCCGCCCGTCGTCGCCATTTTCGGTTGTTATTAGTCAAATTCATTTGTTGTGAAATGTAAACATACAGTGTTTTGGTGATTTAAAACAGATTTCGTGTTAATAATAATAACGCATTGTATTATAATAAGTTGTAGGGAGTGTTAACGGACCTGTGATAACCTAAAGAAGTGCAGTCAAATAATAAATAAGAGAGTGGTTGGCTGGTCTTGATGGCAAGACCAGCCAATCATGGACAGGCTTTAAACAGTTGACAATTTAACGCGCGACAGATTGTGATTTAACGGTTTGCCTTCGATAGGTTATAATCTATCGAAAAATAATGCGTTAAATTGTGAGCACTTTGGTTCGGATCACAATTTTTCGACAGATTACAATATCGCGGGATAGATTATAATTTAACGTTATTTACAATTTTACGGTGACATATATATGTAAGCAGAATGTTAGTATACATTATTCAATTGACTTGCTATATTTTGGTCCCCTGATCAATCTTCAGCAGGAACGATATCGCGTACCGATAATTGATCAACTCGCCAGTGCCCGAGCTGGCGATGACATTTCATTTGCGAGATTTATGCCCCGACGTGAAGTGACTGTAGTTGCCGTGTCTATTTAATAATTATCTACAGGAATTTAACTCTCTAGAACATACAAATGAAATATTTACCCCATAATCATTATCCGTCGTATTCGTATTACTAGTATACTCGTTTATCGTATTACTGCTGAACATAGATCTTCCAATTTGTTTTCAATGAGACCGATTGCAGGTGTCCTGTATATATGATAAAAAAAAAATCTATAGTGTTAAATAAATATATATATCATAAGTGATAAGTCGTTGCTTTTCACTTACGTCATTGTTTAAAGTAACGGCTTTTCACTTACGACATTGTTAATTGCTACAGTCGATATATATATATAATATATATATATATATAATAGGTTTTTGTATGAAAAGTCAAGACATTTTTTTCAAAGTTTATTTACATTTATTTACAATATATATGTACCGTTTTGTTGAATAACTTTCTGCCATTTTGTGGGCAGAGACATTATCCCGTTACTGTAGAAACTTTGGGACTTCTGATCAAAAAAACGGGACAAATAGTTTTGGCAGTCCTCTCTTGAGGTCAACCTTACAGACCGAAAACAAGAAACCGAAACAGGTGAAAATCTGAAGGCGCAAGGTCAGGGCTATATGGTGGATGCACTAGGACCCCCCAGTCGAACTCTCTCAATTTTTGCTGAGTGGCTAAAGATGTGTGTGGTCTAGCGTTATCGTGATGAAAGACCACACCCTTCCTGTTGATCAATTCCGGCCGTTTTCTCTCGACTGCTTCCTTTAATCTCATCAGTTGCTGGCAGTAAAGATCAGAATCGATGGTTTTGCCGGCGGTAAAAGCTCATAATAAACAATGCCCTTCCAATCCCACCATACACACAGCATCACCTTATTTCGTGTTAGGCCAGGTTTGGCCACAGCCAGCGGCCCAAGACCTCATTCTTCAGGCCATGGCGGAGTGGCAGGTCGATCTGGCTGTGGCCGCTGAGCCCTACCGCGTCCCGGTCCGTTCCGACTGGGTCTGCGACGCGGACGGCTCGGTGGCCATTATTCAGCGTGTGGCGGCGGGCACTCCCCCTCTTGTCCTCGTCGGGAGAGGGGGAGGTTTTGTAGCCGCTCGGGTAGGCGGGGTGGTGGTTGTGGGAGTCTATTTCTCCCCCAATCGCCCCCTCGTCGAGTTCGAGCGGTTTTTGGTTAGGTTGGGCGCAATAACCCGAGGCTCTTCTCGTCCCGTCATTGTAATGGGAGATCCCAACGCCAAATCCACGGCGTGGGGCTCCCGAGCGACTGACGGGAGGGGGACAGCCTTGGAGGAATGGGTGACAGAGTGTGGGCTGTCCATCCTCAATCGCGGTTCGGTGGACACGTGCGTGCGCCGCAACGGAGGGTCTGTCATTGACGTCTCGTTTGCGGCGCCCTCTCTCGCGCGTCGTGTCCACGATTGGAGGGTGCTGGGGGATGTGGAGACATTGTCTGATCATCGCTATATCAGATTCAGTGTCTCCACATCGGTGCCAGCGCCCAGCGGAGGTGTTGGAGAGCCGCGATTGGACGGCCCACGATGGGCGATCAAGCGCCTCGACAGGTCATTGCTGCGGGAGGCAGCCCTGGTCGAGGCGTGGACACGGGAGCCACCGCTGGTGGACGTGGAGGGGGAGGCTGTAAGGGTGTGCGAGGCCATGGCGCGTGTCTGCGACATGGGCATGCCCCGTGTTCGCGCCCCCCCGCGCAAAACCCAGGTCTACTGGTGGTCGCCGGAGATCGCCCAGCTCCGCCGAGCCTGTGCGGTGGAGCGGCGCCGCTATCAGAGGTGTCGCGGAAGGAGAATCCGCGACGAAGCCGAGTTGGATCGGCTCTACGCCGTCTACAGAGAGGCGGTGAGGGCCCTCCGCTGGGCCATTAGTCGATCCAAGGCCGCAGCGTGGGACGAGCTGCTGGAGGCTGTTGAGGCGGATCCATGGGGCAGGCCGTACAAGATTGTTCGGCAAAAGCTCCGAGCGTGGACCCCTCCGGTCTCCAGCAGTCTCGAACCGGCGGTATTTGGTAAGGTGGTTGAGGCACTGTTCCCAGATAGGGGGACCGACTTCGTGCCTCCCACTATGGCGGCGCCGGAAGTCACCCGTGACTCGGGCACTGAGGATGTGCCCGAGCTCACCGAGGAGGAGGTAGGAAGGGCCGTGCTACGCCTGAGGGGTAAAAGCACGGCCCCAGGTCCCGACGGCATCCCGGCGAGGGCGTGGGACCTGGTGTTGAGCGGGGAGGAAGCGCCTTTTCTTCCCCGCGTGACCTCCCTCTTTGATAGGTGTCTGCGGGATGGGGTTTTCTCGCGGCGCTGGAGGGAGGGCCGATTGGTTCTCCTTCCCAAAGAGGGACGTCCGGCCGATGACCCTTCCGGTTATCGGCCCATCGTGCTGCTCGACGAGGCGGGCAAGCTCCTGGAGCGTGTCATCGCCAACCGCCTCGTCGAGCACCTGGAGGAGGTCGGACCAGATTTGTCCGACCTCCAGTTCGGGTTCCGTCGCGGCCGATCGACGATTGACGCGATCGGCCGCTTGCAGGACCTGTCGGAGAAGGCGGTGTCCCGGGGTGGGGTGTTGATTGCGGTGTCGCTCGATATCGCGAACGCTTTCAACACCCTGCCCTGGCCAACGATTATGGAGGCGCTCCGATTCCACGAGGTGCCTCCATATCTGCGGAGATTGTTGGGGAGCTACCTGTCGGAGAGGGCGGTAGTCTTCCCAACGATGGGAGGGGGAGGCTGTCGTCGGCGTATGGTGTGCGGTGTTCCGCAGGGGTCTGTCCTAGGACCACTCCTATGGAACATCGGATACGATTACGTTCTGCGCTGTGTGAACCTGCCCGGCGTGGACGTAATCTGTTACGCCGACGACACCCTCGTAACATCCTGGGGTTCTGACCTCCGGGATGCGAGAGTTTTGGCCACCGTCGGCGTCGCGGCGGTGGTCCAGAGGATACGGCGGCTGGGGCTCGAAGTGGCACTGCACAAATCCGGGGCTATCGTTTTTCATGGTCCCCGGAGGCGGCCGCCTGCGGGCTCCAGTATTGTGGTAGGAGGAACTCCCATCCCTGTCGGGAACACGCTAAAGTATCTCGGCGTCCTTCTCGACAGCAGATGGGACTTCGAACCTCACCTTCGGCACCTAGCACCGAGGTTGGTGAGCACGGCGGGAGCTCTATCTCGCCTGCTCCCCAATCTCGGGGGGAGTGGCGGCAGTTGCCGTCGCCTTTACATGGGGGTGGTGCGATCCATAGCCTTGTACGGGGCCCCAATTTGGGCGAGCTCCGTATCGGGTCGCCATCGACAGGTCCTGCAACAGTCGCAGAGGGTCATGGCGAACCGTGTCGTTAGGGGGTATCGCACCATCTCTGTGGAGGTGGCTTGCGCACTCGCCGGGTCACTGCCGTGGGACCTAGACGCCTTGGTTCTCTCGGCAGTGTTCTGGCGAGGCCCGCAATCCCGGAGCCAGGGTCTCCGCCCCGCACCGGACACTGTGGTGCGGTGGCGTAGAGACGCTCAGAGGCAGGCTCTGGGCGCATGGCGGCGGCAGCTTTTTCGGAGCGCCGAGTTTCGTGCCGAAGCATCGAGGCGCCGTATCCTCGAGGCGGTCGGGCCCATCTTGGAGCGATGGGTCGGCCGTCGGTGGGGGTCGATGACCTTCCGGCTCACGCAGGTACTTTCCGGGCACGGGTGCTTCGGGAAGTATCTGTGTGACGTCGCCGGGGGGGAGTCGACCCGGTGTTGCCACCATTGTGACTGCGCGGAAGACACCGCGCAGCACACTTTGGTGGCGTGCCCTGCGTGGGCGGGGCCGCGGTCGACGTTGGCCGCGGCCTTGGGTGGAGTGGCTCTCTCGCTGCCGACCATCATGCAAAAGATGGTCGACAGCGAGACGGCATGGGAGGCGATGGCCTCCTTCTGCGAAGTGGTGATGTCGCAGAAGGAGGCCGCGGAGCGGGAGAGGGAGCGGGACCCGCTCTCTCTCCGGCTACGCCGTTGGCGCAGCGGGCGGGCCAGGAGGGCCCGCCCGGCCGCGCCTGGGGGTCTTAGGCGGCGGGGGCAGGGGGCCCCTTCCATCTAGCTATAGACCCCCCAGAAGTCGGCCAGTCACGTCATGGCCGCAAAAAGAGGTAGGAGGGGCGCGACACACTGCGCCTCTCTGAGGAGGTCCTCCCGGTTCTGATCCGGGGGACGTTGGCCGCGGGCGGGGTGCCAGAAACTACAAATCCCCTGGTGCTGGCCCCCCGCCCCTTCTTCAACAGCGGTGGGCGTCGTCGGAAGATTTTTAGTGGGTAGGACTGCGGCGGTCGCGTCTGCCGCAGTGAGCCCCACACCCCCTCCCGGTCTCCCCCTTTTGGCCGGGAGACAGTGCGTAAATGCATTTTGTTACCGACGTAAATCAAAAAAAAAAAAAAAAGGTTTGGCCACAGTCTGTGAAGCCTGGCCAACTTTCGACCACGACCTTTTTCGCACGTTCTTGTCGTACGTGATCCACTTTTCATCGCCAGTTATCAATCTCTTCAAAAACGGCTCGGTTTCATTACGTCTCAATAATGAATCGCAAATGAGTACACGGTTCATTAAGTTTCTTTGAGTGAGCTCGTGTGGCACCCAAATATCGAGCTTTTTTGTATAACCAGCTTTCTTCAAATGGGTCAAAACTGTTTTGTGGTCAATTCCCAGTTCTTCGACTACATCGTAACTACTAATATGCCGATCTTGCTCCACTCTTTCAAAAATGGCGTCCATTTTATTCGTAACAGGGCGACCAGAGCGAGGTGCATCTTTAACATCAAAATTTCCGGACTGAAAACGTTTGAACCAAATTTGTGCTACTCTTACTGACACTGCATCAGGTCCATAAACATCACAAATTTTTTTCACTGCTTGAGTTGCATTTTTGCCTTTTTTATAATAAAATTTTAAAATGTATCGAATTTCTTCATTAGATTCACTCATTTTTACGGAGAGAAAAACAAATGAAAAATAGCGGGAAACAACTTTTTTTTATTTTTTTCTTTTCTTTATAATGGAACCTTTTTAATGTTACCAAAACCAGCCAGACACAAATAGTACAGTCAAAAAAATTTTATAATAAGTTTATACCTACGTTATGCGAAAAGACTTTTTCCCCGACCTAATATATATATAGTTAATTGTCTTATGATAACACGATATATTTAGTTCCAAGATAAGTATGAAACACTTTTCACTTTCTTTATAAATGCATACTTAATATATATAAGAAGCTCTCGACCTGAACATATAATAAATAAATAAATATTTTCTGACAATTACACCAATTATTTAGTTTCAAGATAAGTATCATTAAGAACTTGTGTTATGGATACTAAACAACGGATAAACATACTTAAATACTTTTTTTGGAAATACATACTTAATATACATAGGAAAACACCCAGACCAGAACAAATATTCATATACGTTCTCACTAAAATTTGTCGTGTGTAAGAATGGAATCGACGAACTCAGGAGCGGGCTGCTTTACTTTATATCGGAAGTAGAAATGAATATAATTAAGCAAGACCACTAAGCACTGGAATTCGTTGCCGGCTCATGTGTTTCCCATTTTCTATGATCCCGGGTCTTTTCAGCGGGGCGTGAAACGGCATTTTAGCAGGCCGTAATGAGTGGATGCGCTTTGTACTGTGCTTATTTTACGATATAAAGCGCTTTCAATTTTTTTTTGGACAGCATCGACTGCTTACCATCAGGCAGGATGTAGTCATTATGACGTTTCATTAAAAAAAAAATTACATACTTACAGTTTTTAAGTTAAGAGCCTACTTATTGGTTTATCTAAAGTTTTATACCGCTTTCCGTTTTTAAAATTATATAAATATGTTTGTCCGATTTCCAGCGTTGGATATCTCTCCATGCAAGCTAATGGACGTCATGGATTGGCTGCAATTGTTTTATTTATTCTCCAAATATTTTTGGATTATATAGGCATATAGCTTTTTTTAAATAACAGATAAATTATAAATATTTACTGCTTATCATTAGGCAGGATGAAGTCATTATGACGTTTCATTAAAAAAAAGATTAGTTATATAATTACAGTTTTTAAGTTAAGAGCCTACTTATTGGTTTATCTAATGTTTTATAAAGCTTTTCGTCTTTAAAATTATATAAATATGTTTGTCCGTTTTCCAGCGTTGGTATCTCTCCATCCAAGCTTATCTTCTCCATGGACTGGCTAAAATTGTCAGAGGATATTAATAAACGTTATGTCATACTTTACTTTTTTATCCAAAAATAATTATATAGGCATAAAGGTTTTTTAAATTAAGTATGAATTATAAATATTTATAAGCCTTACTTATCTAAATCCTGAATTTTAAACCATTTACGCCATAATAACTTAATCCAAATGGAATTAACTAAGTCCATATTAAGCTTCATTCTTGGCCACGAATAAACATATGGCCGGTTAAAAGCAATTAACTTCACCCTCCGAAGTTGCGTAACTCGATTAAAAATAATAACCAAACCCTCAAACAGTGGGTTGTGGCAAATTTTCCAAAACAAATATGGCGCCCAAAACTTGGTTATTGTGGCATTTACTCACTCGGCTCAAATAAAATTAGTTATGTTGGAAAGTCCAGTCCTTGTATGTATATAACCTTGATATATGGAGTTTTGTTTTGGTCGTCTAACCCCCTGTTTTTTTTTTGTTTTACGTCGGTAACAAAATGCATTTATGCACTGCCTCCCGGCCAAAAGGGGACCGAGAGGGGATGTGGGGCTCACTGCGGCAGACACGATCGACTAAAAATCTTCCGACGAACGCCCGCCGCTTGTTGAGAAAAAGGCGGGGGCCAGTACCTGTGTTGCAGCTTCTGAACCAAAACCGGGAGGACCTCCTCAGAGAGGCGCAGCGAACGCGCTCCTCCTACCTTCCCGAGCGACCATGGCGTGTGTGGTCGACTTCCCGGAGGGTCCATGGTTAGACAGCAGGGGTCTCCTGACCCCCCTGCCTATGACCCTCCCGCTGTACCCTCCATAGGTCCCTCTTAGCTTCCCCCGGTGTTCAGTACTAAGGGCACCCAGAATTCGTATAACCCCCTAGCCTCTCTGATCCAACTCTGAAATTCTATCAACTTATTTCAGAATAAAAAAAGGTATTTTAACAAACATACATACTTATAATCTCGCCTATTTCCCCGAAGGCGTAGGGCAGAGGCCCACATTTCGCCAATTATAAAGTTGGTCCCACGTAATAGGTGGCGAGCCTATTGTCGTTTACCGGAAACTTCTATGTTCGCCAGAGCCTCGTCCTTTAATCCGCAGGTGCACCACGTGCAGGTGAGGTTGGCTTGGGCTTTAAGATCTTGGTAGGAGCCCTATACACCCTATACTATATAATATAACAGGTAAAAAATAATATAACACTAATATAAGCGCTCGTAGCTCTGCGGTGCTCAGTGGTCGAAAACGATCACCGAAGTACAGCAGAGTTTACAGAGGTTAGTCCTTGGATGGGTGACCGTTTGTGTGGCATTTGATATCGAGCGCTTCCGTGCTTCGGAAGGCACGTTAAGCCGTTGGTCCCGGTTGTCACTAAATGTGGTAGTCGTTAAGCCATGTTAGAGGCCTAATAGGCGGCTTGATAAATTCTAACAGCAGGACGCTATACACCTGCCTCCGCCAATCCGCACTGGGTCAGCGTGGTGGAGTATGACCCAATACCCTCACACCTTTATATGTTAGAGGAGGCTCGTGCTCAGTAGTGGGACGTATATGGGCTGAAATGAGAAAATGAGAAATGAGAATATAATGGATCCCATACGAGACGAGATCGTCTTGTGGCAATGTAGGCCTTGCCACACCGACACGTTTTGACACGATTCATCTGCCCAGAGACCGCGGTGGTGTGCTCCTCCACGTCCTCTAAGAAATTGTATACCAACTTGTACTAAAATCAGTGACAAAATATTTTATTAATACCACGCCGAAAGCCCTAAGGGCAGACTCAAGTAACCTTCTTTATGCCGTATGCCTAAAGTGAACTTTGTTGCTACAATAGACGTATATAAACTAATAATAATAATTAATAAATATTTTCTGACAATTACACCAATTATTTAGTTCCAAAATAAGTATCATTAAGAACTTGTCTTTTGTAAATACGTACTTAATATACATAGAAAAACACTCAGACCAGAACAAATATTCATATTAATGCACACAATGGTTTGTTCTGTGTGGGATTCGAACCACGCCATATCGGTCGTTACCCTTTAAACATGTGCGTACGATTATGTATGTGTAGTGAATCGTAAACCCTTTCTTGTAATGTGTGACAAGTCAAAGAAAAAGATGTGGCATTGAGTAGGTACTTACGAACCCAGAGGTTTTCTCTCATAAAGAGAACCACCTAAAAGACAGACAGCCACAGGTCAAACGTGACTCTTAAAAACTTATACGCACTTATACCGATAAGGTTTAGTTTTCAAATTACCAACAGAAAATGTCATGTCACCCGTACCACAAGGCCGGTACAAAACCTTTTAAAGGCGTAATTACAACGTTAACTAAATCAGATACACAAAATACCCAACGCAAGTGGAGATTAAATTTCGATCTCCCCGACCCATCTACACCTTAACGAAGGATTCAGAATTACACTTTTATAACTTTAATACCTTTGAACCCTTTTCAATTCAGTGAATCCGGTATCGAGCCCTCTTGAAGGGTGTTGTCGAAAGTTTGAATTATGGCCCGGGGCACTGATATGTGCCGGGGAAATGTCTAAGTGAGGTAGCTAATTATCCACGCATGTTGTTTAATAGATTAATGTGCTCGATATGAGATGAATATATGTATTTTATTTATTTATTTAACAATTTATGCACATAAGGATCATATACAAAGATAAAAGTTATGAAAGACATGTACAACGGCACTGCTTATCCCTAAAAGGAATTTCTTCCAGCAGACCGAAAAAAGGAAAAAAACATATACAAAGTAGACACGTGCACAAAATACGTCACAAAACAAACTCAAATAAAACAACAATAAAAAACTAAAATCAAACAATAACATACTAAAATTAGCAATAAGACAAAAAGTGTTCCTTTATTGCCTTCTTAAAAATGGAAATACTTTTGGAAGTGCGAATAATGACCGGCAACGCATTCCACAGCCTAACCGCATGCACAGAAAACGAATAGGAAAAGAAATCGGATTTATGAGAGGGGAATTTCAGGAGTAAAAGAAGATTTGACCTACATGAGGAACCAGGCGCATGAATAAAAGAAAACCGCTCACGAAGATAAGAGGGATAGGAAGGATTAAAAAGAGAATTGTACAGTAAACATAGGATACGAGAGTCTCTGCGCCTTCGAATGGGAAGCCAATTCAGAACTTTGCGATAACTCGACACGTGATCAAACTTTCTCAAGCCATATATAAAACGAATACACGCATTTTGCAGTCTCTCAAGCTTATTTAGGAGCTCCTCCGTGGCATCTAAGTAACAGACATCCGCATAATCCAATACAGGAAAGACCAGGGCCTGCACAAGGAGTATCCTTGAGGCCTCAGGTAAATAACCCTGAAGACATTTCAGCGAATGAAAAGTAAAAAACACCTTGCGACTTAACTCGCTTACATGCGTCCCCCAAGATAAAGTGCTATCCATCCATTTATATACATATATACATAATATTACACTTGTTTCCCTGAAGGGGAAGACAGAGGCATACTATACGCCCACACTTCGCCCACGTAATAGGTGGAAGAGCCTATTGCCGTTTACCGGAATTGTTTGTTTACCGGTTGATCGGCAGCACCACTTGCAGGTGTGGTTGGCTTGGACTCCTTAGATCTGGATAGGAGCCCTATATACACCTTACATATCTTTTATTGCACATAAACATAGATCAAAAAATGCAGTAACAAGAATGATAGTCGTTAGGCCATGTTAGAGGCCTTATGGGCGGCTTAAAATATGGAATATAATAAACTGAACCTCTAAAAAATACTTTTTTGATCATCAAAAATACTGATCTAGCATCTAATAGGGGATTAGGTGCTCCATCAGAATTTTTTGATGTACAAAAAGGTTAGGTTAGGTTGGTAATTTATTAATTTTGATGACACATTAAATATGAGCCTTAAAATATTCTAACAGCAGAACGCCATACACCTGCCTCTGCCAATCCGCACTGGAGTATGACTCAATACCCTCGCACCTTGGTATGTGAGAGGAGGCTTGTGCTCAGTAGTGGGTCATTATGGGCTGAAATGATGATGAATAATTACTTATTGCCAGAATGTTTAAAACACTTATCCACAAAGGGGAGTAAGTGTTAACTGTACACGCTACTTAGATCTAACACCTAAAATGTACTTTTGATTCAAAATTTTAAAATTTAATCATGTTAAGTATATTTAATCAAAAAAAGTTAATCTTATTACAATACTATTTTGTAACGGAACACAAATGTGTCACTTGAAATTAGAATGAAAATTCATTTCCACAAGTATCTTACAATAGGTTTGTTAACTATCACATATAAAGAGAGATAAATTAGAAAAACAGGATATAAGAAAGATAAAGATTGTTTATAGAAAAAATAGCATACATAATTAATTATGTCAATATACGAACTATCACCTTGTCAAATTTGAACTTTTTAAATTTTATTATCTTATAATTAATGTCACATATATACTTATATACGCCATCGTGTCAGTGTGCAGTTTGCCTAGTTTTTCAGCAATCAGTCAGTTTTTCTATTTAGTTTTATATATACTCACCACATTAAAACAAAAGTATTCCAATTTAATATTGTCAGGTATACATCTCAAGCTTGAGCTTCGAGTCGAGTCCTTTATTAAAGTCTCTTGAGCCTTTAAGGTTCGGGCCTTTTAGACTTGCGAGCCAACTAAACATAGAGAAATAGAATAATGAATTCGTAACGAACATGTTGAAAATAGCCCTTATCAATGGTTTCACTATGTATGTCGAAACCTCCAAAATCAATGCACTTTCAAAGCGAAACTGGTTTTGAACAAAGAGCCTGCATTACAAGTTAGGGCATGGGTACACGAACTAACCGTAATATGGTTAAAACCATGACACTTTAAAAGCACAACACTCTTGCGCTGCTGAATTGTACATTTTATAAAGGGGATGGGAACACGAACAACCGTACTATGGTTAAAATGATTTATCGAATAATCTTGCGCATTTTCTAGGTACATTTTTCCGGTAGAAGATCTTTATAGGTATACTGAAGTGTAAAATGATAACCATAGGAGTAAAAATACAAATTTAGTCGACTTTTAAATTATTATTACTTAAATTACATAAAGCTTTTCTGCATTGCTACTTAAGTGGAGCGAAGTGTGTACACACACTACTCCTAATTGTGGTGTGATACAAGTTGAAAAAAAGGAGGATTGACATAGGTTTGTTTAGATAGTTTGGTTATGTTGAGAGGAAAAAAAAGAAGGCAAAAAGATTAACGAAAGCGATCTATGATGGACAAGTGAACGGAAATGTTAGAAAAGAAAGACCGCGTAAGACTTTCAATGACCTCACCTATGAGATTTTAGTAAAAAGTTTGGTCAAGGGCACATTAAACAGATGAAATCAATTTCAAATTCTCTCAAGGAGTCCATGTGACTATGTGAGATCTCAGTATAGTCCCACATCTTTACTGAGGACTCAAGGGGCTTAGGGGAAGGTATCTCATTTACCATTTATCATCTTTATCATCACTCATTTTCATTTACTATGAATTATATATTATTAATATATCACTTACTTGACACTGGCTTTATGTGCTAGACGCACGAAGCCATTATTTAAAAGAAAAAAAAAAGTACTTGTGAGACTTGTCAGGCGGGAAAGTGAAGCGTCATGTCTGCAGTTTTGACTTTTTTTCTGATATTTGTGATATTTCGAATATTAATGAGTAATAACGGTGAATTATTACCTGTTCAGTGTTTGTGAACGTACAGAGTGTTGGTAAATGAAACAAAACAGTAAAACATCACTTTTCAAATTCTCTCAAGAATTTCATGTGAGATCTGGTCACATCTTTACTGGGACTCAGAAAGGTTAGGGAGAGGGCATCTCATTTATTATTTATCATCTTTATCACCACTCATTCTCATTTACTACGATTGAAATATAATTAATATATCTCTTACTTGACACTGGGTAAATGTGCTAAATGCACGAAGCTATTATTTAAAAGCGAAAAGAGTATATGTGACAGGCTTCATATCCCATATCGGTTGATCTTTTACATATATACATTTCTTTTTGCCAATAAATGTATTATTTACGCCCATACTCGGCATTGTTGTAGGCCGGTACCATACGGCTCGTTCTTTTCAATAATGTCCTGCTTTCCCATTAATCAAGTTCTTCTTTGGTACGGGTCATAGATAACGTAAATGCATGTGATTCGCGTGTACAAACCCCAAACAATCGTCGGGGTTAACCGCCGCTACTTACAATCCGCGCGCGTCTGTTGTTTTTTTTTACATATTATAACATGAACAATTTTACATTATGATATATATATTATCAGCGGCATCAGCGATTTCCCGTAACAAAATATCGGCGGTGACGTCACATCGGGTGTTCAAAAGTCGGCAGGTAATGCTTGCGTTATTTATTGTATATCTATATCTGTGGTCAGGGAAGACAATGCAGCAGCTCAAAACAATCCCGAACATCGAAATCACAAAGAATTATTTTGACTAAGATAGTTTTTAATGTTCGATGACTAACGAATATTAAAGATCATGCTCGTCTTTTCGTTTGTTCGTTCGCATTCGAACACAGTACGATGTTCGTGTCCAAAAAACAATATTTTTGTTCACCACGGATTCGTTCCCTTGTGAGTGCACGCCCTTATGTTTAACCAGTCCAACTCAGAGCTGGTCCAATATTAGCGCCGGTCAACATCGCTGATCGCAATTCAGTTTCGGGCCCCCGGGACGGATAAAACGAGCGAGCCGACACGCTGTTTGAATGGAATAATTAGTCCTATGCTATTCGTGTTGGTTCATAGGTAAATTGATTTTTTTGTTTGTTAGAGTAGACTTAATATAAAAGAGTATATGTTGGAGTCGTTCAGCTATGTTATAGGCCTTATTTACTGGCGTGGAACAGCATGACGATACATTTTCCCCTTTGCCAACCCGCAATGGGTCTTCAAAGTCATAGTCAAAATCATTTATTAAAGTTTGGCTCATAAAAAGTCTTATAAAGGTCAAAACTTAAACTAACGCGCCCATTCACTGCGGGCGGGAGCTTGGTCGTAAAAGAACGGGCAAAAAAATCGTCAAGGTTAGTTATTTCTCCCGCCAGTTACAAGCAAATGTACTTAGTAGTAAAACAATTTGACAAGTCTACAAAAATCTGTGTTCTGCAGTCACAAGATTTAAAATAAAAGAAGAAAATAGCTCTTTAAGTTATACGAGCATGATTACGAATAAACATAGTAGACATGAGCAGACCAGTCCCCACTGGCGGCACCCGTTCACGAGTATAACGCATGAACCAGCCATCGTTTCGCTCAATCATATTTTAGGGAACGTAACGAACGTTCGTAATCATGACGAATAAACATAGTACTTCCACCAATTATGACCTCAATTCCTTTCACGTTCGTGAGATGCAGCCTGTGCTTAGTAGTGGCTGAGGGAAGAGAAGATAGTTAGGTACAAGCTATATGCTAACTACTAGGTGACTCAACCCCATTATACAACTTGTATTTGAGTAAATTAGAATAAATAGTCAACCAGATAATTGTCGTGACCATCCCCTATAGTACAAATTCAGCTCAGTTTCACATTACTTGACTGTGATGATCACTACCGCACCCGAGATATTCTCATGTAAATTTAACTATGTTTGAAACGGCTCTTCACCATGCAGTTCAGGCCTTTCAATTTATTAACTGCAGAACGGCTTGGCGGGAAAGTGAAGCGTCATGTCGGCGGTTTTGTTTTATTTTCTTAAATTTGTGATATTTCTAACATTAATGTGTAATAACGGTGGATTATTAACCGTTAAGTGTTTGTGAACATGCATGAGTGATGGTAAATCAAACAAAACAGTGAAACATAAATTTCAAATTCTCTCAAGAAGTCCATGTGAGATCTCAGTATAGTCCCACACTTTTACTGAGGACTCAAGGGGTTTAGGGGAGGGCATCTCATTTCCGATTTATCATCTTTTTCACCACTCATTCTCATTTACTTTGTATTAAATATTATTAATATATCTATAACTTGACACTGGCTAAATGTGCTAAACGCACGAAGCCATTATTTTAAAAAAAAACAGCAGAATGCTTCATTATACTTGACTGCTAATTCATAGGTCCCCGTGGTAGAGTGTCATTGCACCCTTATCATTATGCACTTTTCGTAATTTCAATTTTACTTTGTTTTAATATTATTTGTGCGTTATTTTAAAATTTTGTTATTTTTGTGGGGCACACAGCCAAGGTACGAGGTCAAAGCGCGCCCTGGCTTCTTTTGCGATACTTATAAGATAGATATGCACTTATAATTTTTCAAGATGAGGTTTTTGGGCAATTTATATTTTGCAAGTTCATTCTCTCACCCCAGTCATTTCAAAACCCAGACTATACCTTGTTCCATCAAAATACACCAGCGAAGACCCCTTACAAGACCTCATTACCCTCTATTACCAGCCCTCATTACCCTCTATTACCAGCCCTTATACTCGAAAGGATTATTTATCAGTGCCCAGATAATTCTAAAGCAATAGAACTCTCTATCAATAGCCTAATATATCCTAACAGTCACTTGATAGATTTCACTGTGGCAGAGAGTGACCAGCTTTGATAGTAATTTAGTTTGAATCCTGTGGGAACGTTCGGGAATCGAACGCTTTGTCAAGGAATTTAGCCGGATTAATTAATCCGCTTCCATTCCTTTCGATGTGGTCTTAATTGACAATTTTATTTTTATTTTGATTAGTTTTGTTTTCGATCTTTGAGTTGACTTTTGTTTTGTGTTCATGTATACTAGTCTAATATAGCTTGAATAATTCTCTCAGTAGAACGCCAATTAGCTCTGGTGTCCGGTAACTCTTTCGAACAGACCCGCTGTCCGGGACAAAGCAGGCTCAAGAACGAATATTGATGGTATTTAGTCAGCGGGAGAAGGTCATCTAAAATAAAATAAATAAATAAAAAATCATTTTTTGCTTCCCTTTACATAATTTACATTTCAAAAAGTTTCTACCTTTTTTTTAACCAGAATTAAATTAAATTTAATTACGAAGGTCCAGAGAGCTAAAGGTGATGGCTCAGCTTGTGCTGTCCAGCGTATACACTTCAGACGGCGCTGGTTTTCAGCCACCCCTGTTCCCTGAGCTGTACTTATGGGAAATATGTGCTATGGAGCCACGCTTAGTTCACAATTCTACTTATTAAATGAACGAGTTTAAAATTATCCTAAAAAGGACCAGCATGAAATGAAAATGTATGTTAATATCTCTCTTAGCTTGTGTGTGTGTCTGTGAGTGACTGTGAGTGTATATGTTAGTGTGTGTGCAAGTGTGTTTGTTTTCATTAATCACTGCATGATTTACTGTTATATAGGGTTTTTTTTTCATGTAAAATAGTTCTTTAGTTCTAAAACTGTTACGTAGGTGTTCCTTAAACTTTCAACAGCAAGTTGAAATTTCAATGATTGATTGATTTATTTTTGAAGGATTCTGTGCTTATTTTCTTTCTAAGGAGAGGCAGGTCGTTCCATATCCTTGCAGCTAAATTTAATGATTTTCAATCCGAAAAAAGGGACTTCAATCAGCACTGCCTATATGCATAAGATTTTCGTGATGATGAATGATCTGATTTCTTTTTACCAATATTTCTAAACAACATGCCCAGTTTTCATTATCTTAAATGTCATCATCTGTTGCAGTGGCCAGTGCACATGAGACTGCACTTCGCAAGCAGGAATCCTGTGATAATTTGAACTGTTCGTTCGTTCGTTAGTCTTACATAAATTGAAGATTAGGTAGACAATTTAAAATTTTTAGAATAAATTGTTTTCTTTAAATATTTAAATATTATATTGCTGCACGATGTCATTATTTATAGGAATGCTATGTGTGGAAAAGGTGGTGACAGAATAGCAGGGGTCATGGTTTGTCTGCGACTTCTGAGTCACAAGCCGCTTTGTCTAAGATTAAATATATTGTATAAGAAATGTACCTACAATGTAGGTATTATAACTATTTTTATGTTCAATAATTGAAGACAAATAAATTGATTTTATTATTATTATTATTTACAGGGTGTAATCGGGCTCCTTCCAGTATCTCAGCAGTCAAGCCAACCTCAACTGCAATGGTGCAAGTGAAGATTGAAGGCCGCGGCTCAGGCGAACATAAACGGGTCCGGTAAGCGGCTTATTACGTTATTACGTGGGACCTACAACATATTGGCGAGGTGTGGGCATTAAATATGCCTCTGTCTACCCCTTCGGCGTGAATATATGTATGTAAGATTAACAGCAGCCCTATTCATTGACTATTCCCTTTCTGAAGCACTAAAATCTGTGCTAACCTTATATCAAAGAAGATTTGAGCTATGAAGCCAGATAGGGAAACTGAGTTAAAGATTATTATAACCAAAATATTCCCAATTGCATAGACATTGAACTTTTCTAACAGGTAAAAATTTGCAAACATAACAATTTCTCTATATTCCTGATGAAAATAAATATTTTTGTAATGAGAAGAAATAAACAGTACTCTACAATTACGTTTTAGGAAAATTGTCCTTTGCGTGCCACTTAAATTAGGTAAGTACATACATAATATCACGCCGGTTTCCCTAAAGGGGTAGGCAGTGGAATATTATATGTCCTCATTTCGCCAGTTATATTGTTGGTCCCACGTAATAGGTGGCGAGCCTAATGCCGCTTATCGGGAACTTTTGTATTCGCCAGAGCCTTTTTGGCAATTGTTTTTAAGCCATTGTTTTTTGGCAATTGCTTTTTAGAAATCGTCAAAACGTCTCAAGCGGCATAAAAGATGGACGCGGGCGAGAGGACTGACAAAGCCTTAATCCTTCATGTGTTTAAAAAACAATTTTAGAATTTAAAATTATAGATAATAATAGATGCAAAATATGAGAAATATGAATTAGCTAAATCCTTTAAAAATAATACATAATTTTTTTAACTTCAAAGAAAATTACTAAAAGAACTTCAAAGACATAATTATGGCAATGATATCTCAAGCTTGTAAAACGGAAAGAACTACAAAAAGGAGGGTGATATTCAGCAGTCATCCCGCATTAGGCGAGACATACAGAGTGGTTTATGATGTTTAAAATCTACCGGGACCGCTATCAAGCCTTTATTATGTAAAACTGGCGGTCGGCCAGCGCGGCGCGCTTGCCAACGCAAGGCGTAAATTATGGCGCATTGTCCTTTAAACGTCGCTTCGTGCTTCGAACTATATCGAACAGTCGCCAGTGGTACACTTTTGTGTAGCCACTTTCCATTTTTTAGGTGAGAGTTTTTTAGCATTTTTTACCAATTGCTATATTGGAAACTGTTAGGTAGTATGAAGCTTCCTTGCTTCGGAAGGCACGTTAAGCCGGTGGTCCTGGTTATCACTAAATGTGGTAGTCGTTAAGCCATGTTAGAGGCCTAATGGGCGGCTTGAAAAATTCTAACAGCAAGACGCCATGCACCTGCCTCCGCCAATCCGCACTGGGTCAGCGTGATGGAGTATGACCTAATACCCTCACACCTTGATATGTGAGAGGAGGATCGTGCTCAATATATAGATAGCAGTAATCAATAATATTATAGACTATAAACTAAAATAGACGTAGCATGATTGGAGTGATGATTTTTAGTGCAAGAGTTTATGGTTTGGCTGATTTTAATTAGATTAAGAGCTAAAACTAAAATAAAGATAAGTGCTTTGGGAGGATGATTGGTGTCGAGGAATTATCGTGCCTATTTTCCTTTGAAGATGTAAATTATTGCGCATTGCCCTTTAAACGTCGCTTCGTACTTCGAACTATATTGAACAGTCGCCAGTGGCACACTTTTTGATGCCATTTTATAGCCACTTTCCATTTTTAGGCAAGAATTTAAAAAAAAAATTTTCGGCAATTGTTTTTTTGGCAATTGTTTTTGGAATATAATAAACTGAACCTCTAAAAAATACTTTTTGATCATCAAAAATACTGAGTGAGCACCTAATGAGGTGATTAGGTGCTCAATCAGTATTTTTGATGCACAAAAAGGTTAGGTTAGGTTGGCAATTTATTAATTCTGATAACACGTTAAATACAAGCCATTGTTTTTTAGGCAACTGTTATTTAGGCAACTGTTATTTTAGAGGTTGTATCTGGGGCCAATTACATCATAATAAAATAGAGGTGTATGCATTGGAAGGATGACTGGACAGCCCCCCCGACTGGTCTCCACCTTGTCGTGGTGGGGGGGCTGAGTACCTCCCGGTAGGGCGCAGGAGGCGCTAGGGAAAAGGTAACACCCAGAGACCGACGACTCTGGGTGCCCTTAGTACTGACTACCGGGGGGGAAACTAAGAGGGACCTATGGAGGGCGCAGCGGGTAGGCCAGGAGGGCCCGCTCAGCAGCGCCAGGAGGGTCTAGGCAGCGGGGGCAGGGGGCTGTCTAACCATGGACCCTCCGGGAAGTCGGCCACACACGCTATAGTCGCAGGGGGAGGTAGGAGGGGCGCTTCCACTGCGCCTCTCTGAGGAGGTCCTCCCGGTTTTGGTCCGGGGGACGTTGGCCGCAGGCGGGGTGTCAGAAGCTGCAACCCAGGTACTGGCCCCTGCCTCTTTCTCAACAAGCGGCGGGCGTCGTCGGAAGATTTTTAGTGGGTATTGCTGCTGGCGGTCGTGTCTGCCGGTGGTGAGTCCCACACCCCCTTTCGGTCCCCCTTTAGCCGGAAGGCAGTGCGTAAATGCATTTTGTTACCGACGTAAAACAAAAAAAAAAAAAAGGATGACTGGACAGATGTTTTTTGATTAAAGGAAATTATAATGGTGTCGTGTCAACTTTGATTGGATTGAGTTTAATGATAATTTTAATCTTTCGTGGAGGTGTAAATTCTTATGGTGCATAGTCAATAAATGCCATTCTATAGCCACTTTCCATTTTTTAATCAAGATAAATTTTGGCATTTGCTTTTCAGGCAATTGTTTTTAGGCCATTGTGTTTAGGCAATTTCTTGTTTAGCAACTTTTTTATTTTATTTACGTCGGTAATAAAATGCATTTACGACCATACCGTGTGTGGGCTGTATGGCCGTATTCTCGGAGGGACTATAGTTAGACAGCAGGGGCCCCTTGCCCCCGCTGCATAAAATCCTCCTGGCCCGCCCGCTGCACCCTCCACAGGTCCCTCTTAGTTTCCCCCCCGGTAGACAGTACTAAAGGCACCCAGAGTCAATCTCTGGGTGTTACCTTTTCCTTAGCGCCTTCTGCGCCCTACCGGGAGGTACTCAGCCCCCCCACCAAGACAAGGAGGAGACCAGTCGGGGGGGTCTTGTTTAGCAACTGGTTTGTCCTCAGTCAATTATTATTTAAAGATAGTTTGCATTTAGCACCTGTTATCAACTATTTTTATAACACTTACTAAAATAGGCATAGGTATATTAGAAAAAGTGGAAGGATTATTGGACCAATATCAATTAGATTATGAAGATAGCATGTTTAGGTGCCGTGTGGTAACGGCCTAGAACAGTGCCATCCCCTCTCATCTCACGGGGAGTCGTAAGAGTCGACGAAGAGAAATCTAACCGGATGATGGGCATTAGCGTCATCCTGCGTACTGGCTGGAACTGCGGTCACCAACCTAGTGTGATGGTTATGTGGCAAATATCTCCAATATAATGTTATTTATTCAGGAATTGAATTTTTGGAGTACTTGGAGTTGGAGAGAGGAACATTGGAGTTCGGCAGCAAATAATTTCTAACAATTTTACCAATTATTTAATATTTCCTAGATAAGTATCATTAAGAACTTGTGTTATGGAAACTACATCACAGATAAACATACTTAACTATTTTTTTTATATAAATACATAGAAAATACCCAAACAAATATTCATGTTCATGCACACAAAGATTTTTCATGTGTGGGATTCGAACCCACAACCTCGCGTGATATGTTAATGAATATAGCACCTGTGGCCAATGATATAAAAAGGAGGTATATCTACCTCCTCACTTGTTCCTTCGAAGCGGCACCACAAAACTAGATGACACAATGAGCCTATTAAAACATAAACTGTGTTATCAGTCAGAAAGGCCTTCCACATGGCTTAAAGACTTCCACATAGTGACAATTTTGTAGAATGAGAGATAAGCATAAAATACTACAACATTTTACTTTCTTTCATCTTTTTTTCCTTAACATACATATACTCGTACGCCTGTTTCCCCACATAACTTTAGATATCGTTTTGTAAAAGGATCTATTACATTTATGTTGACAGTGGTTGTGGTGGTGAAGCGCTCGTAGCTCTGCGGTGCTCGGAGGTCGGAAACGATCACCAAAGTACAGCAGAGTTTACAGAGGTCAGTCCTGGGATGGGTGACCGTTTGTGTGGCATTTGATATCGAGCGCTTCCGTGCATCGGAAGGCACGTTAAGCCGTTGGTACCGGTTATCACTAAATGTGGTAGTCGTTAAGTCATGTTAGAGGCCTAATGGGCGGCTTGATAAATTCTAACAGCAGGACGCCATAAACCTGCCTCCGCCAATCCGCACTGGGTCAGCGTGGTGGAGTATGACCTAATACCCTCGCACTTTGATATGTGTGAGGAGGCCCGTGCTCAGTAGTGGGACGTTAATGGGCTATGATGATGACAGTGCTTGTAGACTCCTTTTAAGTAACTTTACTTACCTTACTTGGTACCTGTGTTACATATCTACGCATAGATTATATATGTATGTATGATACATACCTTTATTTCAAAAGCAGTAGGTACATGAAGTTGGTATGGCGTGTTCATTAGATTAGGGAAGCGAGGCGAGCATTTCAAAACTTGTTGGGGCCTCGCGATAAAGGCCTGACGCACTCCGCTCTTTAAGAAGCGCTTTACGCTGTAGCATAGGCAACGTTTTTTATTTAGTGGTAATAATTTGTACATTTTAAATTTTATTTCCAGCTCCGAACTAAGAAGCTTGTAATATGGTTAGGTGTTATTTTTTGTAAATGCTTCATCAAGGCTGCATTCTGAAGAACTGATGTGCGTCAAATTCTAAACTAACTATCACTGCGGAAGAATCCTGAGTAATAAAAAATATTGGTTGACCGGAAGGGTGACCTTTTTAGAGCAAACATAAAATAAAACATTATAATAATATTAGCTTTAAAAGCAGTACAAAAGTTGATATGGCGTGCTCTTTAAGCAGCGTTTTGCTGTAGCATGAGCAACGTCTTTTGGTTATAAATATTCTAATTATTTTCAGACACCCACATACAGCGTTTCTAGCACCAAATACAGCAGCTTATACTTCGTAGTCTATACTATACATAGCGATGGGGCGTTAAGGTTCTTTAATGGCGACCGCGAACCGGCAAACGTAGTAGAGGACGGCCTCCCACGCGATGGACTGATGATCTGGTCAAGGCGGCGGGAAGCCGATGTATGCAGGTGACTCAGGATCGCTCAATGTGGAAATCAGTTTGGGAGGCCTATGTTCAGCAGTGGACGTCAGATGGCTGAGATGATGGCTATACATAGATACTATGTGAGGAAGATGATTTTCTAGTTTGAGTACTTACATACTAGAGATAAACTGATAAACATTAAATAAGCCCTTAGCATCAATCATGGGCGCAGCCAGCCATGGTCTCAGGGTGGGGCAGCAGTCCAAAATAATATATAACTACCAAACTATACCCGCGAACTTACTCCGGTAATTTTTTTCGTAAAAGATGGTTACACCTTATAGCACTATGAATTACAATACAAATATTTATTCAAAAAATACTTAAAGATATACAATTTTTTAAATCAAGCGTAAAATAAGCAATACGTGCAGTGATTACTATTAACCCCCCACTAGGCACTGCCTGTCTTGTGGCCGTCAAGTGTATTTTAACAAATGTGTAGCGGGTGCCAGCAGTAAAAAAATTACAAGACAAATAAAAAATAAAAAACAAGAACTGTGGGAATAAATATATATTAGAATTTGTATGTATACAGGGCTCCATCCTGACCTACGGTTGCTACGCCCATGGCATTAACCTTCTTCAGTGAAAGTAGCAAATTGCATATAATGTTAATGAAAAAAAATTAAAAAAATCGAACTCAATAATGCTCTTATGAATGTCATTGTGAATGAATGTGCAAACTAACGCTATCATTTATTGCGGGCGGGAATCGTAGAAGAATCGGGTAAGAAACTCGCCAAGGTCAGTTCTTCCTCCCGCCAATTACAAAAAAATTATAAAACAGTTAACTGAAAGTTATCTGCATAAATATTTATAAAATTTTATTTGTCATAAAAAATATGTCAAAATAAGATACAAAGGTTCTATGGGACCTAATTGAGCATGTTGTATTTAATTTCATTATAAGACAAGCCAAGTCCTTTTCGTTCCACCGAAATAATTACATTGTAAAATTCCGTGGTTGTACTAAAAAATTTTCGCAAAACCATTATGATTTAGGTTAAATCCCCCTCAATGCCATTGAAATGTCGTAAACGCCAAAGGTGTTGCCAAGTAACACTGAACCCTGTTACGTTGCTCGTAGTGCGGCAAAGTTACGTTGCGAGATTCACTGTTGATTGTGAACGTGGCTTGTTTCAGAACGCTTCAAGAATTTTATTGGGTGCGTCCTAAATAAAGTGATCTTGAGCATAGTAAAAACTAATAAGTACGATATCTTAATGCATATGCACCGAATGCGCTATTTACTGTTATATCAATAGGCAGGTATGTATTTACGTGCGTCCAAACGATTGCATCTTCCCCCGCACTTTTTTTTTACGTCGGTAACAATATGCATTTACGCACTGCCTTCCGGCAGGCAAAAAAGGATGTGGGACTAAAAAATGCAATAAAAATTACATACACTTTATAGGCTTTAAGATCAACAGGATCATTAAGATTTGTCAAATTTGCATAAACAGAATGGAAACACAATATATTTTTCTAACAACAATGAAAGAGATATGAGCGGTACCATAATCAAGAAATAAGAGCAAAATGGATTATTTGTCAGAATTTGTCAAGGTTTGTCAGTTAATTTGTCTGTTGTTTTTTTTTCTCAGGATTTGTCAGTTTGTCGGTGATTCTTATTGGAGGGATTTGTCATTCAGTTTGTCTTGATTCTAAAGGGGCAGGAGATGGTTCGGCAGTCAGTCAGTCTGTCGGTGACTCTCACGAGTTCACGAGCCTTCAAATAAACCAAACGATTAGCGCTCAGTTGTACTTAAAACTACCAACATCTAAGTCTACTATCTACTTAAGAAAGAAAGATGCAATTTGAAGCAGCCTTGTCGTTCATAAAATCTTTCACACTATAATAAGCCTTCTGGCACAATTTACACTTTATGTGGTTTTAAAATTATTTATAGATAAATATGCGAATATTTTGTAACTTTATGGAAAAGAATTTGTAACTTTATGGAGCCTACACTTGGGCATAGCCAGTTTATTCTTATTTCTTAAGCTAAAATTATGCCTAGTTATCAGTATTTTTACAGAGCTAACTTTAATTTTTATCAGTATACAATAAGTTTTCATAAATGTTCTGTGAATACAGTCATTATGCCTATTTCTTTAAATTTATATCTCAATGAGTCGCGAGATCTCATACTATAGATAGCACGAACAGCCCTTTTCTGTACACCAGCAGCAGACGCGACTGCCAACGTCCCCGGGCCAGAACCGGGAGGACTTCCACAGTGAGGCGCAGTGAATGAGACCCTCCTACCTCCGTGTGCGGCTATAGCATATGTGGCCGACTTCCCGGAGGTTCTATGGTTAGACAGACAACAGACGCCGCCTAAGACCCTTCTGGCGCTGCTTGGTGGGCTCTTCTAGCTCGCCCGCTGCACCTTCCACAAGTCCCTCTTAGTTTCCCTCCCGGTAGTCAGTAATAAGGGCACCAGAGTCGCCAATCTCTGGGTGTTATCTTTTCCCTACCGGCTTCTCCGCCCTACCGGGATGTACTACCACCACGACAAGGTGGAGACCAGTCGGGGTGGATGTTCCGGAGCAGCGGTAACCCTTTTGAACAGTCCCTATAAATGTAGACTATTATCGCTAGATCGGGACTCGAGTTGGCCTACTTAATTATTTTTACTATGTATATCTTTTCCCGTTGGATGAATTCGACCGTCGTCGTCGGGAACAATGTCGGATCGTCACGCTTAGGTGATTGTTGTGTAGGTGTTGTCGTGATTTTATTACATTATTACCCACATGACTTTATTAGCTACACCTGTTACTTTAAAACACACAACCATTTTGATAATTTACTTACATCTTATTTCTTCTATCACCAACGTCTGGAGCTCAAATAACTTCAACTACACACTTGAAATATTTTATATTTCATAAGCTACATAGTACTTAAAAACGTCAAAGTAAATTTTTTTTTTTAATGTGACACGTCATAATGACTACATCCTGCCTGATGATAAGCAGTCGATGCAGTCCAATAAGAAAATGAAAGCGCTTTATAACGTGAAATAAGCACGCTATAAAGCGAATCCACTCATGACGGCCTGCTAAAATGCCGTTTCACGCCCCGCTTAAGAGACCCGGGATCATAGGAAACAGGAAACACATGAGCCGGCAGCGAATTCCAGAGTTTAGTGGTCTTGCTCAGAAACGACCTCCCAAATTTCTTGGTTCGAGTGCAGATATTCTGCACAGTATGAGGATGATTTCGAAGACCAGCACGTGTTGTTCTGGAGAGGAAAATATCAAAATATGACAACACTGAAATCACGAAGCTTAGATTTACTTATATGTAACAAAAAAAAAAAGTGTAATTGAATAATGAATATGTGCCAGTTCCGAGCCACCGCTCTGTGAGAAGAACTGACAAGAATGGCTATGCTCTTCGAAATTATCAATTGGTTAGGTACTATATTAAAAGTCTTACATATCCGTGACGTGCATTGTACCTTTTTTTTTCTTTTAAATAATGGCTTCGTGCGTCTAGCACATCTAGCCAGTGTCAAGTAAGTGATATATTAATAATATATAATTCATAGTAAATGAGAATGAGATATGATAAATGGTAAATGAGATACCCTCCCCAAAGCCCCTTGAGTCCTTAGTAAAGATGTGGGACTATACTGAGATCTTACATGGAATTCTTGAGAGAATATGAAAAGTGATGTTGCACTGCTTTGTTTGATTTACCAACACTCATGTATATTCACAAACACTTAACGGTTAATAATCCACCGTTATTACACATTAATGTTAGAAATATCACAAATTTTAAAAAATAAAACAAAACTGCAGACATGACGCTTCACTTTCCCGCCAAGAAGTCTGCATTGTACCTATAGGCAATACAAGAGAATATTATCATTTATTAAATTGGCCCTTTAAATATTTTTATTTTGTCTGTCTAATTCTTCTGGGTATTTTTGCAGGCCGTCTTGAGTGCGCCTGTTACACGATACGGAACGCTCTTACTTTTCTAGGCAGCATCGAATTTCAACAGCTTTCAATCAGGAAATATTATCTTTTAAATTAAATATCTTTTTTTCTGGTAACCCCAGAGATTCAGTACACAATGCGCTTGGTATATTTTATTAATATCTCGATTAATACTAACGGATTCTTTATTGGAGTGTTATAAGAGTGTAGTGCGTAACTTAATCACCCTACAGAACTACTATCCAGAACTATTTCCAGCTGCAAGCAATAGAAATCAAAAAGATAAGTGATAATTTTATACCCACTTATTTACATTATCACGAACTGTCACTATATGACTTACAAGTACCCTCAACAAATTCTTTTAATTCTGCCAAACTCAACCTGACATCGTCAAACTTGTAATTGACGTATAACCAGTGCTGCCAGAAGTAAATATTAGCCCTGTTTTGGGAGAATATTTTTGGACGTGTACGATAAAAGAAAAATGAATTGCAGCGCGTGTAGAAAAGCTTTGAGTGCAAAGGAGTTCTTAAAATGTCGCTTATGTGTGGGAAATTTCCATCTTCTGTGTCTCAATATCGAGAGACAGCAATTTATTGCTCTAACCAAAGACCAGACATCCAACTGGGTATGTCCGACATGTGTTAATGTCACACGGCGCGTGCGATCCAATGACAACACGCCTGCGCGTCATGGCCAACTATTACGCACAAACAATCCCTTGAACATGTCTTGCGAAGCCGTGTCTGATCAGAACATGAGTGTGTCCTTATCTTCGCCAATTACAGATTCTATTGATGAAGCTGCCACAAATGTGACCATGGATAAGTTTAGTGAACTGCTGGAAAAAAAGCTCAGTGAATCGTTAACAGTATTTATGGAAAACTTCCGCAAAGCATTAAGGGACGATGTTCGAGAAATGGTTCACACAGAAGTGGAGTCAGCCCTGAAAAATTTAAAAGACGACTTCAGTGCCACCACGGACTTTATTTGTGAAGAACAGAAGTCGATACAATCTGATGTAAAAAACAATGCTGAGACCATAAAACAACTTGAGCAAGAAAAATCTAGGCTACGAGAGGAGGTTTCTAGGCTCAATAGTCGACTGGTTGGAATAGAGAAGATCTCGCGTAGCTGCAATATTGAGTTACAAGCGGTTCCGGAACGTAAGAATGAGAACCCTTTGGCTATTCTAAAGAAACTCTGTGAGGTTATAAAGGTTCCTCTTCAAGATGGGCACATCAGTGCATGCCGCAGGGTTGCCAAACATAATGCTGCTTCTAAGAGACCCCGTAATATAGTCGTAACATTATCCACGCCACGCATGAGAGATCTGATACTTTCTGCAGCTTATAGACATAGGAGGGCTTAGTCTGATGGATGTTTGAGATCATGTGACTTGAATATCTCCGGAGAATCGTGCAGTATATTTGTCACCGAGCATCTGTCTCCAGAGCAAAAGAGTCTACATGCAGCAGCAAGACGAGCAGCTAAAGAAAATGAATACAAATATGTTTGGGTTAAATACGGTCAAATCTATGTTCGTAAGAATGACTCAGCAGGTGCTATTCTCATACATAGTTTTGATTCTCTTGATAAACTGCGTCAGTGAAACTGGGTAATAGTTAAGTGTTTTTTTTTTTTAATTATTATTTAGTTCATAATAATTGGTACTCTTTTGCTATTATTTATGTATAATATTTTTTATCAGAATTTAGGAAGAGCAAAGTCAAAAATGAAAGATATTTTCCTTAATAGTCTTAGCAATAATTATGATATTATTTGTCTGACTGAAACCAACTTTGATGGCAGTGTTTATGATGGTGAATCCATTGACAATAGATATACAATTTTTAGACGAGACCGTGTGAATACGTGTTCATTAAAACAAGCAGGCGGAGGCGTTTTAATTGCTATCAAGAAATGTATTAATGCTGTACGTCAGATGTCTTGGGAAAGTAGGGTCGAGGATGTTTGGCTCACTATTCTCCCCTTTAAACATGGGGAACCTTCTCTGCACATTTGTCTTTGCTACCTTCCACCTGATTTACCAGTTGGAGATATTGTGGCGTTTCACATTAACAGCCAGAGGGTAATTCTGAAGTCTTCTTGCAGAGACGATTGTCTTATCCTGGGAGATTTTAACTCCGCTAATATTACATGGGAACAAAGCGATTCATCGACTCATTTTGTTCCGTCAGATCCTCGGGATCGTAGGGCAACTCTGCTGATGGAAACGATACATACTTGTAATCTAGTTCAACATAATGCATATCCCAATAATTATGGTCGGTTCCTTGATCTAGTTTGTTCCTCACTACCTGCTTCTTCCGTTACGGTGAAAGTTGCCGAACCTGTATGTCGTTTAGATAGCCATCACTTAGCATACGAGGTAGACATTATAACTGAAGCACCATATAAAGCCATGAAACATGAATGCAGGAGACGATACAACTACAACAAATGCGACTACGTTAGGGTGCGATCCGATTTGGGCAGTGTCTTCTGGGAGGAGGTATTGTCATCTGCAGATGTTGATTGTTGTGTCGATGAATTTTATAACAAAATCAATGAAACCATATCGCGTCACACACCTTATGCTAGGACCAGCTCCAAAAAGTATCCCAATTGGTACAGCCCTGGCTTGATACGTTGTACAAAAGAAAAGGCTAGAGTACACAAGCGCCACAAAATGTTTGGTAATCCTCGTGATTATGATACTTTTGCACTTCTTCGACGCAGATGCAAAGCGCTTACGGCAGAGTGTTACAATACCTATTTATCGTCAGTTGAGGACACGTTACTTGATAATCCTAAATCATTCTGGCGTTATGTTGACGATAAACATGGTAGAGCCACTTTCCCCGACACAGTGACATACGGCAAAAAGACTAGTCACGACAGTCAGAGTGTTTGCGAATTGTTTTCCCAGTATTTTGGTTCGGTCTACGCCTTACCTGGGGAGACAAAGGACCAGGCACATTTATTTTATACTCAAAACTTTTCCTCGCAACACTTTAATATTAGTGAAAATGATATCTGCCTAAAAATTAAACAGCTACACTTGTCCAAGGGTTCTGGTCCAGATGAAATACCGCCTAAGTTTGTTAAGCTTTGTGCAGGTGAACTGGCCAAGCCTTTAGCCATAATCTATAATAAATCTTTAGCTACAGGCACCTTTCCTTCTCGTTGGAAGGAAGCTTACATTGTGCCGGTATTTAAAGCTGGAGACAGAGGCCTATGTGCTAATTATCGCCCGATCAGTATACTCTCATGTTTAGCCAAGCTCTTTGAGTCGCTTGTGTATCCATATCTTTATAACCATTTCATGCAAATGATTTCAAGTAAACAACATGGCTTTGTGAAGAAACGGTCCACACTCAGTAATTTACTTGTGTACAAAAACTACCTGTGCAGGGTTTTTGCATCTGGGGGCCAAGTGGATGCTGTCTATCTGGATTTCAGCAAGGCTTTTGATAGAGTTAACCACCCTTTGCTATGTCTTAAGCTAGCATACTATGGGATCCATGGGAGCTTATTGAGATGGATAGAATCGTATCTAAACAACCGATCACAAATTGTTACAATCAGGGGTTATTCATCATCACCTATTATAGTGTCTTCAGGTGTTCCACAGGGATCGCATCTTGGGCCGTTGCTTTTCGTTGTATTTATTAATGATTTAATTGGTCAACTGTCATGCCCTGCCCTCCTTTACGCTGATGACCTTAAAATATTTACCAACGTCGACGATTTAAGGCAATGCACAGCCCTTCAAAATGATCTTGAGATTGTTTCACAATGGTGTCTATCTAATGATATGAACCTTAATATCGATAAATGTTGCACCATCTCTTTTACTAGGAAGAAGAAAAATAAGCTCACCCATTCCTACTATATAAATGACAATATTTTAAAGAGAGTTAATTTTGTCAGAGACCTTGGTGTGATATTTGACGAACAACTATCTTTCCGTCTGCATTACGAATATATAACGAAGAAAGGTAATCGACTATTGGGCTTTATTCTGAGATTGACAAAAGAATTTAAAAGACCACAAAGCACTCTTTGTCTTTTTTACAGCCTTGTGAGAAGTACTATGGAATATTGTTGTCCTGTTTGGTCTCCCTATTATAAAGTTCATGCCGATAATTTAGAAAGGGTCCAGAAGCGGTGCTTGAGACACCTATCGTTCAAGTGTAACCTCGGTCGGTCTTTTGGAGGTTACAGTAAAAGGTTGTCTAAGTTTGGAGTCATTTCTTTGGAATCGCGGCGTAAACGGTACGACCTTCTTTGTTTGCATAAGTTGCTTCATGCGGCTGTTGACGCGCCTGATCTGCTTGCATCTTTAAACATCAACACTAGATACAAGTCGCGCAGTCCTAATACTTTCGTAATGCGAGTCTATAAAAACAATACGTCCTACTACAGCCCTCTAGTCAGGATGTGCCGTTTATATAATGAGGTAACGTGTGGTGGCAATGATATCGATATATTTGATCCCAATTTTGCGCAGTACAAAAAGTTGACATCTAACTTTTTCACAGACCAAGCATCCTCCTCTCATATATCCTAATATAGTTTTTTCCTAATATTGTTTTTTTTTTCCCCGTGTGTAGTTATTGTTTATATTATATTGTCTGTTATATTTTCCCGTTAGTATTTAATTGTTAATATTAGCATTTTTTTTTTAATTACTGTTAATTTATAAGTCATGCTGTGTACACTAATTGTGGATTATTGTCTAGCCTTATTTTTTCTTTTCTTTTAATTAGCGTACTAAATTTTTAATGATAATAATCTGTCCGTGTACCTAAATAAAATAAATAAATAAATATGCACTATGACGAGTCAGAGAAAAAAAATAAAAACAGGCGCGTTGCGAAATACAATTTCGCTTTGTAAACTTTGTATTTACGAGATCCAGATCGAGAGGGATCTT
Source organism: Musotima nitidalis (assembly GCA_949126915.1). Taxonomy (NCBI): domain Eukaryota; kingdom Metazoa; phylum Arthropoda; class Insecta; order Lepidoptera; family Crambidae; genus Musotima; species Musotima nitidalis. Next base: position 1,929,924 of record OX421422.1, read on the forward strand.
GCCATTAACTTTGGAGACCAAGTCAACCAATTGGTGCACCTGCCGATTAACGAGCAAGGCTCTGGCAAACATAGAACGGGAACTTTGTAAGCGGCAATAGGCTGGCTACCTACGCGGGAACAGCAACACAATTGGCGAAGCGTGGGCGGAGGGTAAACAGGCGTGATATTATGTATGTATGTAATCTACGTATTACACAAAAGACAATTTACAATTACAATTAAATAAATAAATATTTCTGACACTTACACCAATTATTTAGTTCCAAGATAAGTATCATTAAGAACTTGTGTTATGGATACTAAATAACGGATAAACATACATAAATACTTTTTTTTTTATAAATACATACTTAATATACATAGGAAAACACCCAGACCAGAACAAATATTCATATTTATACACACAAATATTTGTCCTGTGTGGGAATCGAACCCACGACCTCAGGAGTGGAGTGCGGGTATACTCGCCACCACGCCATATCGGTCGTCGAAATTAATCATTTAAACTTAATTTAAATTAATTTTTCAACTTAATTTGAATTTAGATTTAGATGTTTTTTTTATGTTTTATTACTTGCTTCTTGGCTCGTGTACTTTGAAATATTATTTAAGTGAAAACTAAACTGATGTATTTTAGTTTATTAGTTATTAGAACAAACGTATTGTAAGAGGAAGGCGCCGTGTCTGTAACACAGTTAATACTAGCACAGGCACGGACGTTCACTCTGGTTTTAAAAATGTTTCGCAAAATCACTATAGTACCTAAGCTATGTTTTGTTTAGATATAGAAACACTGTATTTGCTTTTAGAAAATTAAACATTATTATTATTATATTATTTCAATAATTATCAACCGTATAGTATGCCTGTTTTTCACAAAATTGTCGAAGTGTTATTTTAAATACATTTAACGGACAGTTTTTTAAGCCGTTTGTCAAATTGTTATAAATGCTCTTGCAATGACTCGACTGACGATACTTGGATTTGGTAACTTAATTACTATAAACCAGCGAGCGCGCTAGTTTTTAAGTTTTGACCTTCAAAAGAGATTTTTTGAGCCAAACTTGAATAAATGATTTTGAATTTAAAACGATTACTTGAAGCGCTCGCAGCTCTGCGGTGCTCAGTGGTCGGAAACGATCACCGAAGTACAGCAGAGTTTACAGAGGTCAGTCCTTGGATGGGTGACCGTTTGTGTGGCATTTGATATCGAGCGCTTCCGTGCTTCGGAAGGCACGTTAAGCCGTTGGTCCCGGTTATCACTAAATGTGGTAGTCGTTAAGCCATGTTAGAGGCCTAATGGGCGGCTTGAAAAATTCTAACAGCAGGACGCCATACACCTGCCTCCACCAATCCGCACTGGGTCAGCGTGGTGGAGTATGACCCAATACCCTCACACCTTGATATGTGAGAGGAGGCTCGTGCTCAGTAGTGGGACGTTAATGGGCTGAAATGATGAATGATAATAACTTGACATAAGGCCCTGCAAGAGGCTTAGAGGTAGACCCCGGAAGCGATGGTGAGAATTCTACTAATATAATGTCTCATAATTATCCTAAGAGTTATCCGAACAACGGACGGGGCTCTGGCGAACACAAAACTTCCCGACAAGCAGCAATAGGCTCGCCACCTATTACGTGGGACCAACAATAAAATTGGCGAAATGTGGGCATACAATTTGCCTCTGCCTATCCCTTCGGGGAAACAGGCGTGATCTTTTTATTTATTCATTTATTTCGAGTTCTACACTCATATTGTGTTAGTAAATAATATCTTAATCCTAGGTGTTAGTAATTACATGTAGCGCACAACATTTATTCAGGTAAATACAATCTACGCGATCCGCGATCATCTTCAGGAGACAGTTGGAGCTTGCCCTGACTCTGCGCACGAGGGACGCAGCGCGCTTCCGCATTGTAGCGTAGAAACAATCTACTCGCGCCTGTGCGAACATGCCCGACGCGCTACATCGCCAGGGCAGCCCCATCAGCCTCCTGAATGCGTTATTATATTGGACACGGAGGGCCCCGTACGCCCTTTGTGTATGTATGTGTCTGTAATTATCTTACGAACTAAATTAACATGCATGTCCTAATTAATTTAAAAAATAAATAATGAGGGATATTTTCTTCTGAGTTGCGTATGTCAGACGGCAGTCAGTCCGATCAATATTTTGGTTAAACCAGTGAGCAGACCCTGGGCTTAGGTCTAGGGTACTGCTGGTACTACTGGGGATAATACTAGGATAATGTTGACTTATTTTTATTGGAATACAGAACGCAAACGCCTGCGCTTATAAAAGAGCAATCTGATTTTGACAGTTCTACGTCATCTTATGTCTGTCTTATTCGTAAATCATAGTACTAGCATCGTGACGTGTTATTTTGTAAAACCATTTATCACATATATTTGTATAGTGAAACTCAAAAGCTACGTATAATTTCATCCATGTTCTTAAAATATAACTTACATATATTCACGTCTGTTTCCCCGAAGGGGTAGGCAGAGGCATATTATACGCCCACACTTCGCCAAAGATATAGTTGGTCCCACGTAATAGGTGGCGAGTCTATTGCCGCTTACCGGGCACTGTTATGTTCGCCAGAGCCTCGTCCGTTCATCGGCAAGTGCACCACTTGCATGTGAGGTTGGCTTCCCCCCCGACTGGTCTCCACCTTGTCGTGGTGGGGGGGCTGAGTACCTCCCGGTAGGGCGCAGGAGGCGCTAGGGAAAAGGTAACACCCAGAGACCGACGACTCTGGGTGCCCTTAGTACTGACTACCGGGGGGAAAACTAAGAGGGACCTATGGAGGGCGCTGCGGGTAGGCCAGGAGGGCCCGCTCAGCAGCGCCAGGAGGGTCTAGGCAGCGGGGGCAGGGGGCCCCTGCTGTCTAACCATGGACCCTCCGGGAAGTCGGCCACACACGCTATGGTCGCAGGGGGAGGTAGGAGAGGCGCGTCCACTGCGCCTCTCTGAGGAGGTCCTCCCGGTTTTGGTCAGGGGGACGTTGGCCGCAGGCGGGGTGTCAGAAGCTGCAACCCAGGTACTGGCCCCCGCCTCTTTCTCAACAAGCGGCGGGCGTCGTCGGAAGATTTTTAGTGGGTATTGCTGCCGGCGGTCGTGTCTGCCGGTGGTGAGTCCCACACCCCCTTTCGGTCCCCCTTTGGCCGGAAGGCAGTGCGTAAATGCATTTTGTTACCGACGTAAAACAAAAAAAAAAAAAAAAAAGGTGAGGTTGGCTTGGGCTCCTTCGGTCTTGGTCGGATCCCTATACACCCCACATATAACTTCTAAATGAGATATTACATTCAAAACGTATCGTTAATCATATTTTGTAATTTACCATTGGTGTTAGACTGGGTGTCACCTAAATCTAGGACAGTAAATTCAGTAAATTCCCACCAGGGTGTAAGTTGCTCGGCAATATATCAGTGGAGAAGTTTGAATGTATGACACGCATTCGGTGTGTGGTGTGCAAGCTCTGGAGTGGCAGATCACTTATATTGCAACCGCTCGAGAGATATCATTCAAGTAGCCAATACTTTTAAAACAAATCAAATCTTCATTTGCATACTAAGTTTGTACATTTGCAGGTGTTTTACTATTGTACTAGGTAAGTTGGTACTCAAAAACTTAGCCTTACAGGTATTGCTTCAGACTTTACTGTGTCATAATATTCATTCTTTACCTATATTTTTATATATATATTTTTTATTTCTCTGTATTTGTATGAATTATTGTATTTGTTTTTGTTAATACATGCGTAATATTAGTTATTCATATGCGAAAACATGTAACTAGTGCATAGTATTTATTTATAATTTATTGTTAAGTTAAATTGTCGCTGTATGTTTTCCTAATAGTAAAAATAAAAAATAAAATAAAATAAATAAACTTAATATTTTTTTAAATTTGTCTCATTATAAATAGCAATAGAAGTAAAAGTGAAAAGCTTTTTATTTTATAAACTATTACAAAGCACTTGAAAACGTCAATATGAAAATAAATGAAATATAACTAAACTGAAATCACGAAGCTTAGATTCACTTACATGCAATAAAATTAAGTGTAAGTGAATCTAAGCGCCAGTTCCGAGCCACCGCTCTTTGAAAATAACTGACAAGAAACTTACAGGATATGCTCGTTTAAATAATTAATTATCTACCAATTATAAAAGATGTCTCATTAAGAGCGCACTTTTTCATTTTAAAATCAAAACAAGTTGTGATATTTTTATTGTATTGTAAAGTAGACATGTTCCAATTAAGTATGGAATAATATATCCGTCAAATGACCCCCACGGATCCGATGACAGGCCATTTCTCATTTCATTAAATTTTCCATGACTTTTGCACAGAGATGTGGTTGTATCTCATCGAAGACACGTTGGATTTCCGATTTTACCTTTAGGAATTGTTTCGGGTTTATTCGCACAAACCCGTGTTTTCACAAAAACTCAAAGAAAAAAATCGAACTGCTTTAAATCGCACGATCTTGGTGGCCAGTTGACATCAGAATTTCGTGAGATAATGTATTCCGGAAATTGTTGCTGCAATAAGTCAATTATATCATGCGCGGTGTGGCAGGTTGCGCCGTCCTGCTGAAACCACATGTTGTCCAGATTCATGCCGTTCAGATGAGGCCACAAGAAATCCAACGCGTCATCGGTGAGATGCAGCTACTTCTCTGTGCAAAAGTCATGGAAAATTTAATGAGATAAGTATCATTAAGGACTTGTGATGGATACAAAATAACGTATAAACATACATAAAAACTTTATTTTTGTAAACACATACTGAATATACATAGGAAACACTGTGTGGTAATCGAACCCACTACCTCAGGAGCAGAGTGCAGGTATATGACCTCTACGGCATATCGTTCATCGAAAATTCTTCTATAACTTATTCTACAATAAGCGATAAAAAGTATACGAAAATAGACAGAAGAACAAATTCGAGTGATAACACAATAGCACACTGAAGCCTATGCCTTGTAGGCGAGGCATTCGCTCCCACATGTTTTTGCGCGTAAAAAGTTAGGGAATTAAATGGCTTTTTGTTTTAAACGAATGGTTGTACGCTGTATAGCGCAGGATGTGTTCCGAGTAGAAATCTAAGCTCGGCTGAGGATTATGGTGAACTGGGGCGTAAAGCATTCGACATCGGGTTTCGGGAATTTTGTTTATAAATGGCGGGGAATGGATCTTTGTGAGACGCTAGGAACGCGTAGCATTGGAACTTATCGATGTATATTAGTTTTGTAATTAAATTTAACGTATTTGTGTAGGATTCTTACTTACATGATTAAATTCTTTGACTTAAAGTTACAATAACATTCCGAAGAGGATGTGTTATAACATGTCTAACTTATAAGTTTTTTTTGTTTTTAAAAATTAGGTTATTGCGTAAAAAATAAAATAAAATATACTTTATTGTCTTTAAGATTAACATGATCATTTAGAATCGTCAAACATTGACACACGAAATGGAAATTCGATATATTTTTTTAACAACAATGAAAGAGATATGAGCGGTACCATATTGAAGAAATAAAAGCAAATCGGTTCTTTGTCAAAGTTTGGTTTTTCACTTCCGAGCAGCGCTGTTTTTTGTACAATCTCAAGTGCGATCGAGTGTATTGTATTGTTCCCATCTTTGGGACGGTTCTGCTAAATACCTCCTCGACGCACTTGACAGACTGTTTTCTGAGGAGCTTTTCGATCTCACCCCGCCCTTCCCTTTCCTCTCCCGAACAACACGTGCTGGTCTTAGAAACCATCCTCATACTGGGCAGACTATCAGCACTCGAACCAAGAAATTTGGGAAGTCGTTTCTGAGCAAGACCACTAAGCTCTGAAATTCGCTGCCGGCTCATGGGTTTCCTATTTCCTAAGATCCCGGGTCTTTTAAGCGGGGCGAGAAACGGCATTTTAGCAGGCCTTCATGAGTGGATGCGCTTTGTACCGTGCTTATTTCACGGTTTGAAGCGCTTTCATTTTTTATTGGACTGCATCGGTTGCTTACCATCAGGCAGGATGTAGTCATTATAACGTGTCACATTAAAAAAAAAAGCAAGCAACGGAAATTGTTTTTGTCGTATATTGTGATTTCAGCTAATAAGTGAACTAAATATTAAATTACACAAAAAATGTTTTTTCTAAACGCACAAAATTCTGTGCGAACCAAACAATAATTTCTCAAAACCATTTTGCAACGTTTAATCAAACGTAACATTTAAAAAAAACCAAAAGCTTTGTGTTAATTTGTTCTACAAGCAACAGATTTTGAACGGAAAAGAGAAAACCCTCGTTATTAAACTGAACTCACCCTAATGGACAGTTATATTTGAATGAATCATTAAATTCATTTAATGTTCAAGTATTTTGTCTCGTTTCGCCTGGCTGTTCTAGATGTAGAATCGACCCATTTTCACTTGCTTTTAGAAATGGTTGCTTTATTTTGTGTTGTTCGTAACAGCGACAGTTAAGTGTTTGCTTCATGTTGAATTAATGCTTCAAAGGATGGGTAAATTTTGGTAGAATTCAAAGAAATTTAAATTCAAATAATTTGTGCTACCAAAGAGGATTTAGTTTAACATGTTAGTGACATCGTTTGGCAGAAATAATACATAGATATAGTTTTAAGTTTTATCCTTTATAAGATAGATAAATTTTAGTAATAGTTAAAGATATATTAATAAATAAATAATAAATATTCTCTTACAATCACACCAATTATTTAGTTCCAAGATAAGTATCATTAAGAACTTGTGTTATGGATACTAAAGAACGGATAAACATACTTAAATAGTTTTTTTTGTAAATATATACTTAATATACATAGGAAATACCCAGACCAGAACATATATCCATATTCATGCACACAAAGATTTGTCCTGTGTGGGAATCGAACCCACGACCTCTGGAGTGAAGTGTAGATATACTGACCTCCATCGGTCGTCAAATTAATACATCTGGCGAACATAATAGTGCCCGATAAGTATTGAATAGTAATTTATATATGTACATGTATTAAAACATCGGTTAAAAAACCAGGGGTTTGGTAGAGTGACTGTCATATCTAATCCAAGCGAGCCCTCCGGTTGTTTTGATAGGCCCTCGCCGCCAAGCACTTGTCGAGGCCATCCTATGGAATGCTATTAGTTTTATCGAATTACCAGTCCTCAAGGGTGCCCTACTGATGGAGACCTACTCGCACTGTATGATGATATTTGATGGGAAATATGTTTTTGAGGTAACCATGTTATTTATGCACTCGTAGCTTTGCGGTACTAAAAAACAAAAGTAAAAAAGTTTTTTATTTCAAAAACTATTCCATAGCACTTGAAAACGTCAATCCAATACATTAAAAAAAAACACTGAATATTACAACACTGAAATAACGAAGCTTAGATTCACTTACATGAAAATAAATATAAATTTTGTGTAAGTGAATCTAAGTGAAACTTAGCGGTTAAAAACGATTACCGAAGTAAACCAGAGTATATAAAGGTCAGCCCTTGGATGGGTGCGCGTTTTGTGGCATTAAATAAAGAGCGCTTGCTTAGTTCTATGGACGGCACGTTAAGATATTTTTAAGGTTATGTACGTACTACTACTATACGTGGTAGACGTAAAGAGGCGTAGCAAATGTTATTAATAATAATAAACCATCACAATTTTTTTTACAGTCACACTAATTATTTTAACCATTTAGAACTTGAGTTTTAGATTGTAAATGACAAATAAACATATATAAATTATGTGTCTTTTGTACATACATACATTTTATAATAATGTTTTATTTAAATAGAGTATTATTATAAAAACTGTTTGTCGACCATCTTTAATAAATAAATAGCCCGCGTTAGTTTTAAGTTGACGTTGAAAGAACTTTATTGAACCAAACTCAAAGACAAATTTCAACATGCACTTTATTTATTTCATCATTTCAGCTTTATAAACACAGCTGAACACTAGCCTCCCCAACAGATTACATTCTATGGGGGCATTATATTTGCCCATAATCGCCATGCTGGGCAGGTGGTTAGTGATCGCTGTTAATGCTAGTACGCAGGACGATTGGCGTAGCACAATTCTAGGCAGTTAACCACTCGGCAACTATTTTTTTCTTTATTTAATATTTATTGCAAAAGCAACCATAAGGCTAGCAGATAGGGTTAAAGGCGGCGCTACAAAAGAGAAAAAATTAACTTACATAAATTATAACACTGAACAAAATACTAAAATAATACGATAGTATATTAAAAAATTATGACGACCGATATGGCGTGGAGGTCAGTATACCTACACTTTACTCCAGAGGTCGAGATACTAAAGTATTCATAACACAAGTTCTTAATGATACTTATCTTGGAACTAAATAATTGGTGTAATTGTTAGAAAATATTTATTTATTTATTATTAAATTATTGTTTCATATGAGAATTGAATCCACTACGTTTGGAACTTATTAAATATAATATTGTTCCTTGCTCTTAAATCGTTTAGTAGTTAAGTATTGTAGTACATTAAGGATTTCAACAGATCTCATTTAAATTTGTGAAAGGGTTTCAAGTATAATATAAATGCAATAAAAAGATAACGTTTATTTTATTAAGCCCACATTTTACCGCCGGGTTTGCATGTGAATTAGGGCCAGACCGTAAGACTGCGTGCACGGTACTTTAAAAATAATTACGAAGCTTTTAACCTTTCTTTATCATATGCTGGCACTCTGCACTCTGCGTAGTGGGAGTATGATCTAATAGAAGTTAAGTTAATAAATAAATATTTCTGACACTTACACCAATTATTTAGTTCCAAGATAAGTATCATTAAGAACTTGTGTTATGGATACTAAATAACGGATAATCATACATAAATACTTTTTTTTGTAAATACATACTTAATATACATAGAAAAACACCCAGACCAGAACAAATATTCATATTTATAACACACAAAGATTTGTTCTGTGTGAGAATCGAACCCACGACCTCTGGAGTGAAGTGCAGGTGAGGTGCAGGTGACCTCCACGCCATATCAGTCGTCAGTAATCTAAGTTATCTATCCTTGGATTGTGAAAGATTATGATAATAGTGATCATGTTGCCTTTCTGATGGCAAGTACTCACCAGAGGCATCACTAGCGCTAATGATTGCTGATCGTTTAGAAACCATTAGCTTTATTTTGGAAAAGCCCATGTCAGATGTATTACTTCTAATTCAGCCAATTAACGTCGTTCTAAAAAGCTCGAATTTCCTCAATTCAATTCAATTTTGTGTTGCATGCTACATTGGGTAGTAACATAATGCAATGTAAGTGTACATAGAGATGTTAATTACAATGAAGCGCCCGGTAAGGACACGGCAATTAATTGTTTATTATTACATACTACCTATTTATCTATTTAATAAATAAATAAATAGCCGGCGTTAGTTTTAAGTTGACGTTTAAAAGAACTTTATTGAATCAAATTTAAGAACAAATTTCAACATGAACTTTATTTATTTTGTCATATCAGCTTTATTAACACTGCTGAGCACTAGCCTCCTCAATAGCAGATAGGGTTGAAGACGGCGCGACAAACGAGAAAAACTTAAGAAAATACTAAAATAGTCATTATCATATCCATATCCACATGAATATTTGTTCTGGTCTGGGTGTTTTTCTATGTATATTAAGTATGTATTTACAAAAAAAAAGTATTTATGTATGTTTATCCGTTATTTAGTATCCATAACACAAGTTCTTAATAATACTTATCTTGGAACTAAATAATTGGTGTAAGTGTCAGAAATATTTATTTATTTATTTATTTATTTATATCCTAGCATTATCCCGCAGAAAGCAGATCATCCGCTCCAGATGTTACTCCGATGCTAACCACGATTGTCAGACATCAGGGACCGACTAGAGAGAGATTTATCTATTTAGCATACATATTTATAAATCAACATATAATCTCTGAAAAACCTTGGTGAAAGGGGTTACGTCATCCTTCTTGCGGTTACAGTGACAGAGGCGGGAGTTTGTCATGTTTTAAGGTGTGTTTAGTGCCGTGCCGTAAGGGTGCCGTGTGGAATCGGACAAAAATAGTGCCACTCCCTTTCATCTCACGGGGAGTCGTAAGAGTCGACGAAGAGAAATCCTACCGGATGATGGGCAGCAGCGTCATCCTACGTACTGGCTTGAGCTGCTATCAGTCAACCCAGCGTGATGTATTTGAGCGATTTTTTTTTATTACTTTGGTGACTAAATGCATTTACGCACTACCTCCCGGCCAAAAAGGCCCAAGAGTAGGACTTACCACTGGCAGTACGTCAGGGCACCCAGAGTATCCAGTCTATGGGTGTTACGTTTTCCCCAGCAGCTCCTCCACCCGCACCACGATCAGTCAGGGGGGGAAGGGAGAATTAAAGGGCTGACCCTGTGAACATAGTTTACCTTTGGTGCTAATTGCAGACCACAAATAACACCGGATCAAATAAAAATACTACTTCATATTAACCACAACTAGTTTCCAAAAATAAAAAAAATCATATTCGAACTTAAAGTCACATCTAGATAGGCAAAGACGAATGCTCATTCAAGTTTATTGATCGTAATTGTAGAAATCGACCTTGGAGTTAAGAATATACGTATAATGTTTGGCACAATGGGTGCCCTTATTGTTCGCAATAGGGCCGCCCATTGTACCATACATTTGTGTTTGTTCTTTTTTTTAATGTGACACGTCATAATGACTACATTCTGCCTGATGATAAGCAGTCGATGCAGTCCAATAAGAAAATGAAAGCGCTTTACCACGTGAAATAAGCACGGTATAAAGCGCATCCAAACATGACGGCCTGCTAAAATGCCGTTTCACGCTCCGCTTAAAAGACCCGGGATCATAGGAAACAGGAAACACATGAGCCGGCAGCGAATTCCAGAGCTTAGTGGTCTTGCTCAAAAACGACCTCCCAAATTTCTTGGTCGAGTGCTGATATTCTGCACAGTATGAGGATGGTTTCGAAGACCAGCACGTGTTGTTCGGGAGAGGAAAGGAGAGGGCGGAATGAGATCGAAAAGATACAGATTTAGTGTACAATAAAGTGTTCATTTATTCATTTATTGTACATAAAAATACTTCGTTACTGGTCCGGATTCTGTGATAAGAAAACCTTAATGTAGAAATATTTTTTTTGGGCCAAGACATTTATTTGGGAAATAAATTTAAGAGCGTTTTGTTTTGTTTTCTTTAAAGATATGTGTTGGGGAAAGTGCAGCGTCATGTCAGTTTTGTTTAATTTTCTAAAATTTGTATATTTCGTACATTAATGTGTAGTAACGATGGATTGTTAAACGTTAAGTATTTATGAACGTACATGAATGATGGTAAATAGAAAAAAACAGTGCAACATCACTTTTCAAATTCTTTCGAGAAGTCCATGTGAGTCTCAGTATAGTCCCAAATCTTTAATGAGGACTCAAGGGGCTTAGAGAAGAGCATATCATTTATCATCTTTATCACCGCTCATTCTCATTTACTATTTATGAAATATAATCAATATGTCTACAACTTGACACTGGCTAAATGTGCTGAACGCACGAAGCGATTATTTAAAAAAAAAGAAATGTGTTGATATTATATAGCAATTTATAAAATGTCCAAAGATTTATTTTAAGTATTATACACATTTTAAAAAAATATTTCATACCCCACAAAGAACTGAAAACTCTTAATTCCCTACGGACAAACCGGACACTTCATACATCAAAACTAAACCAAGGGGAGTATCCGGAGAGGGAGATTAATCTTGGATAAGATAAGAACGAAAATGTGGAAGAAATAGGTCAGACGTAGTCACAATAAATCGCTAAGGTCCTCCGGGTTTTATGGCGGGTACAGACTACTGTAAAGTAACCCAAGTCAAAGTCAAAGTTAAAGTCTTTTATTTAAATTTGGAACGTCAACTTAAATCTAACGCGCCCATAATCTAAGAATCTGGCAAAATACTCCTCAAGGTTGGTTTTTTCTCCCGCCATTTACTGTGTAATATAGAGTTTTCTTTTAATAGTAATAAAATATTTCATTAGTTTGCAAAAAGTTGTGTTCTGCAGTCACCGCAGAAAAGATGAAAATGACTTCAGACGACCGATATGGCGTGGAGGTCAATATACCAGCACCGCTCCTGAGGTCGTTGGTTCGATTCCCACACAGGACAAATCTTTGTCTGCATGAATATGCATATTTGTTTTAGGCTGGGTGTTTTCTATGTATGTATGTGTATTTACAAAAAGAAAAGTATGTTGATCCGTTATTTAGTACCCATAACACAAGTTCTTAATTATACTTATCTTGTACACTAAATAATTGGTGTAATTGTTAGAAATTATTTATTTGTTTATTATAACTGTTTCTCGCATGACAAATATGATTATAAATAAGCAATGTTATAACGAAACAGTGAAAATTCTGTTACACTGCGACATTGTTGACAGAAAACTCTTTAGTTGCGTGTTGAAATGCGTCTTACTTTGCCGTTAACATTGCATGTTACATTGCGTGTTACATTTCGTAGGTATGTACCCGCCTTTAGGTCCTGTGTGTTTTAGAGTCGTGGTGTAAAACTGAAGTGGTTACATAAGTATATTTTTATCTTTAACATAGAGTGATGATTCATTCTTTACATATCATTATGCAGCGCATAATAGTTATGTAAGTTATGATGTGACATTATGTTGTAATTATGTTGTAATACTAACATTAGCAAATAAGAATAATTGTTACTCTGGCTCTGCCTGAAATAAAAATTATTATTATTATTATGTTTGTTCATAAATTCCTGTAGTTCTTATTCTATAAGCTCGGAATTGGTACTTAGATTTACTTACACTTAAATACTTACATAAAATCACGCCTGTTTCCTCGAAGGGGTAGGCAGAGGCATATTTATTTATTCAATCTTACAATGTAACAGATTAAGTACAACCCACAAGTCCCAAGAAACCCATAATAACATAAACCAATAATTTTGAAAAATAAAATAAAATATACAATTAACATTCGGTGAGTTACCAAAATACATAAATTCACGTAATAAATTCAAATTCCATAATCCAAATTAAAATTTAAAATAAGTCAAGTTCACATTTAGCAAAATAAAAAAATATACACCCACACTTCGCCGATTATATAGTGCCAGGTAATAGGTAGTGAGCCTAATGCCGCTTACCGGGCACTAATATGTTCGCCAGAGCCTCGTCTGTTGATCAGCAGGTGCACCACTTGTATGTGAGGTTGGCTTGGGCTTCTTAGGTGTTGGTCCCTATACACCTTTTACACTTGTTAATTTCGACATTTTCAAGTACTATGTAATAGTTTATGACATACAAGTTTTTAAAGTTGATAAAGCTCTTGAAATAAGAAAAACTAACACAGTGAATGGGCCACTGCGGGCAGGAGCTTGGTAGTAGAAAAATCGGGCAATCGGGGAATCGAAGGTCAGAGGCTAGTTTTTTCTCCAGGCGAAACGTGGCTTTGGAATCGTGTAAATTATTAAGAGGACGGCAGTTTGCAAGAATATGTTTCATTTTTAAGTATTTAACTTTCTTCTCGTTACTTAGATACATTCCAACTTACAATTAGGTATATAGACTTACGCCATGATCCCTCTGTTAAAATAATGTCTCTTATATTACCACGACAGTCACAGAGTGCTAAGAAATACAAAAGTTTGTAATTAGATAGGAATTATAACAAACCACTAATAAATTATAAGATGACATAAAAAAAATATGGAAATCCACTTCAGTCGCAGAGTGCTAACAAGTACAATGACCATTGTCGCACTATCGTACACTGTAGTTGGTAATTACATTATACACTTGGCGTCAAAAAAATCGCACTTTTTAAAAATTTTCTTTACAATTCCTTCAACTTTACTTAGACGGTAGTGTTGGGTATCATTAGAAAGGTAATAAAAATAAGTAGATAACTAAAGCGTCGTCGGTCAGTCAGTCGTTGCAGAAAAGACACACTCTCGTCTCGTCTGAAAATAGAACAGCACTTCTTCTCCTTCAGTCTTCTTCTAACTTTTCATAAATCTTTATTGCATCAAGTAAACACGTAGGTACCTAAGTAATACAACTGCGAACTGCCTGGATCTGCTGATGCAACTCAACAGCTTTAGAGAAGCGATTTCTTAAAGAGTTCAACACCGTTCGTCTCTTTCCGAAGTGCAGCGACGTCGACCATTTTTTTTTTTTGATTTACGTCGGTAACAAAATGCATTTACGCACTGTCTCCCGACTGGGACCGAGAGAGGTGTGTGGGACTCACCACCGGCAGACACGACCGCCAGCAGTAATACCCACTAAAAATCTTCCGACGACGCCCGCCGCTTGTTAAAAAATAGGCGGGGGCCAGTACCTGGGTTGCAGCTCTGACACCCTGCCCGCGGCAAAACCGGGAGGACTTCCTCAGAGAGACGCAGTGGACGCGCCTTTCCTACCTCCTTCTGCGACCATAGCGTGTGTAGCCGACTTCCCGGAGGGTCCATGGTGAGACAGCAGAGGCCCCCTGCCCGCACTGCCTAGACCCTCCTGGCGCTGCTGAGCGGGCCCTCCTGGCCCGCCCGCTGCGCCCTCCACAGGTCCCTCTTAATTTCTCCCCCGGTAGTCAGTACTAAAGGCACCCAGAGTCGTCGGTCTCTTTGTGTTACCTTTTCCCTAGCGCCTCCTGCGCCCTACCGAAAGGTACTCAGCCCCCCCCACTACGACAAGGTGGAGACCAGTCGGGGGGGGGGGGGGAATAGCTAGTGACCCACATTAACCCCGGGTTGACCATTTTATACCCATGAAGCGCAAAATGCGACTCTTATGGGTAGCAAATTTGCATTAAATTTTTGTGATACTGTGTAAATGGCATTGTTTTTTTAATTAACAGTACTGTTTTTACTAAGCATTAGTTAATTTAATAATTTTTCAAATAAAACTATAATTGGTGCGGCTAATTGTATATATTAAGAGTTAATGAGAGTTTAAAATGATTTTCACAGAGGTGCGATTTTTTGACGCTGAGGGTATATAAACTTAACATTGCATGATTTACAAGATGAGACAAAATTTAATATCGATATTTTAAATTATTAAATGTATTGAAACTGTGATAATGACAGCCCTCCTCTGCACAGGCCTCCTTTCACAAACCACGGTGAGGGGGTACAGGGTCATACTCCACCACGCTAGTGTTTAGTGCTTCACCTTTAACATGGCTGAACCACTACCACATACAGCGACTACCGGAACCGAGTGTATGCCTAAAATTAATAATATTATAGATATCGAAATCATGAATAAAAGGAGATTGGCCATGTGGTACCGGCCTAGAGTGCCACCCCCTTTCATCTCACGGGGAGTCGTAAGAGTCGACAAAGAGAAATCTTACCGGATGATGGGCAGCAGCGTCCACGAACTGGCTTGAACTGCTATCACCAACCCGCTTGCTCAAATACCCCAATAATAATATTAGGTCGGGGAAAAAGTCTTTTCGCATAACGTAGGTTATAAACTTATTATAAAATTTTTTTGACTGTACTATTTGTGTCTGGCTGGTTTTGGTAACATTAAAAAGGTTCCATTATAAAGAAAAGAAAAAAAAAAAAAAAGTTGTTTCCCGCTATTTTTCATTTGTTTTTCTCTCCGTAAAAATGAGTGAATCTAATGAAGAAATTCGATACATTTAAAATTTTATTATAAAAAAGGCAAAAATGCAACTCAAGCAGTGAAAAAAATTTGTGATGTTTATGGACCTGATGCAGTGTCAGTAAGAGTAGCACAAATTTGGTTCAAACGTTTTCAGTCCGGAAATTTTGATGTTAAAGATGCACCTCGCTCTGGTCGCCCTGTTACGAATAAAATGGACGCCATTTTTGAAAGAGTGGAGCAAGATCGGCATATTAGTAGTTACGATGTAGCTGAAGAACTGGGAATTGACCACAAAACAGTTTTGACCCATTTGAAGAAAGCTGGTTATACAAAAAAGCTCGATATTTGGGTGCCACACGAGCTCACTCAAAGAAACTTAATGAACCGTGTACTCATTTGCGATTCATTATTGAGACGTAATGAAACCGAGCCGTTTTTGAAGAGATTGATAACTGGCGATGAAAAGTGGATCACGTACGACAAGAACGTACGAAAAAGGTCGTGGTCGAAAGTTGGCCAGGCTTCACAGACTGTGGCCAAACCTGGCCTAACACGAAATAAGGTGATGCTGTGTGTATGGTGGGATTGAAAGGGCATTGTTTATTATGAGCTTTTACCGCCCGGCAAAACCATCGATTCTGATCTTTACTGCCAGCAACTGATGAGATTAAAGGAAGCAGTCGAGAGAAAACGGCCGGAATTGATCAACAGGAAGGGTGTGGTCTTTCATCACGATAACGCTAGACCACACACATCTTTAGCCACTCAGCAAAAATTAAGAGAGTTCGACTGGGAGGTCCTAGTGCATCCACCATATAGCCCTGACCTTGCGCCTTCAGATTTTCACCTGTTTCGGTCTCTGCAGAATTCTTTAGGTTCTGTAAGGTTGACCTCAAGAGAGGACTGCCAATACTATTTGTCCCGTTTTTTTGATCAGAAGTCCCAAAGTTTCTACAGTAACGGGATAATGTCTCTGCCCACAAAATGGCAGAAAGTTATTCAACAAAACGGTACATATATATTGTAAATAAATGTAAATAAACTTTGAAAAAAATGTCTTGACTTTTCATACAAAAATACGAAAAGACTTTTTCCCTAACCTATTATAATCTATTTCGAAGGTAATGTTTAGCAGCGGTCTTTATAAAGCTGATATAATGAATATAAATAAATACATAAATATTTTCTGACAATTACACCAATTATTTAGTTCCAAGATAAGTATCATTAAGAACTTGTGGTATGGATATTAAACAACGGATAAACATACTTAAATACTTTTTTTTTGTAAATATATACTTAGGAAAACACCCAGACCAGAACAAATATTCATGTTCATGCACACAAAGATTTGTCCTGTGTGGGAATCGAACCCACGACCTTTGGAGTGAAGTGTAGGTATACTGACCTCCACGCCATATCGGTCGTCAAAATAATAAAAGAAGATATCGCGCTAGAGTAATATAAAACACTTAATAAAATAAGAAGTTCTTTCATATTGCACTAATATATAAGTGAAAATAATTTAATGAAACGTGAAAATAAATTGGAGTCGTACCTTCAAAGAGCAGTGCAGACTGGCGGTGACAAGGCTAATCACGGAATGGCGAATAGTGAAGTGATGGGGGACTTTGATATCGATATTGCTGCAGTATTTAATGCAGAATCTTGTCAGCTTTATTTTAGTTCATTGACGTCTCACTATTGAGCACAGGCCGCTTTAATTAATAAATGATGAAAGAGGTTTGAGACTTTCTTCACCATGTTGACCCAATGCGGAATAGCATGTGAGTGCTCAAGATGCCATCAAATAAGCCTCTATCTTGGAATATCGGCTTTTGTGCTCATCAATCAATCAACAATTTTCTTTTACAATTGTCAACAGCATATTTTACAATTCGCATTCTTAAAGGAACATCAACCCATTAATAGATAGGTCAGGTTTGAGTTACGTACTTATACAGTCTTTCTATTTCTTACTGAGATCGAATCAATGTTAATCAAACGGTCAAAACACAAGCAGAATTACTAATTAATAAATCAGTCTCAATTTAATGCGCTTACAAGCAGGACAAGTATTCTTGAGATGATCTTCTTCGGTGATGTCCCAAAAATCGTCTTTTTTGAGTTAAGTCACTATTCCATTAAGCATGCGAATTGTCAACTTACAATTTCCTTAACGGTCTCATTAAAATTATAGACCACGATAAATCTAGATACCCCTAGGACTTAATTACTGTTAATTACTGCCAATTGATAGAATATTATAATGTAAACACGCAAATACTGATATAATTACTGCTATATCCTTCAATATTTATAGCGTTGTATATTTTTAGTACAATGATAAAGATTTTTGTTGTCCCAATAACATTGATGGTCAACTTATATTTGTTATTGATTATAAAAATATATAAAATCAGTTTCGGAATGACGACCGATATGCTGTGGAGGTCAGTCTAACTGCACTTCACTCAGAGGTCGTGGGTTCGATTCTCACACAGCACAAATCTTTGTGTGCATGAACATGAATATTTTTTCTGCTCTTGGTGTTTTTCTATGTATATTAAGTGTGTATTTACAAATAAAAATAAGTAAGTATGTTTATCCGTTCTTTAGTATCCATAACACAAGTTATTAGTGATACTTATCTTGGAACTAAATAATTGGTGTAATTGTAAGAGTATATTTATTTATTATATAAATAATCATCCACAAAATCGATACCACATCCGCCAACCATACCCATCCCTAGCCCGCCATTGAATCGAATGAGATATCGAACGTTGAACGAGAACGAGTGACTGAATGGGATGGACCTCCGATTATTGGAAAACATTCTTGAAGAATCTCCGTCTTTTCGACGACGGGATAATTGAAAAGGTGAAAGGGTGGAGTCGTTCGGCAGACTCCAGTTGTGGTTAAGCCTCTCTATTATTTAAGAGTGTATTGGTATTTACCCTTACCCTCTACCTCTTGATATTTCAGGTCACGGACTTTTGAAGTAGATATTAATTCACTGCTACCTTAAGATATTGCTAAAAGTACACTAGAATATTGATTTTTTAAATGGTTTATAATTTCAGCTTGTAAATAGCATTACTGGGCCCTTCCAATGTTTTTTAGTATCAAAATATTAACTGCTGATTTATGTATGTGGAAATCAGGATGATGTGGGTTATTAAAATAAGTATACATGTATCTATGTTGGTTTACTCTTACTATCTGCTTCGTGATATTTCGGGTCACGGACTTCTGAAGTAGATATTAATTCACTATCTTTACTCTTAGACTGAGTCGCTTCGCTTTGGTTGATATTTATTAAATATATTACATCGTAGGTTACATTGTTGAAGTTTTTGAAGGTATCATTGAATTAAAACGCCTAATTAAACTATAATTAAGCCTACGACTACAGAATAGACCAGAAGGTTTACTTCATAGTAACCGTTCGAAATAGGTAAACTGAGACAATAAACGGCAATGTGTGCGTGAGCTTATACCGACGAGGCCTCGTACGCGCCGATCGCGGTGAAAACTTGTTTGAACCGGCAGTTGTCGTATTAAAGCCAGGGGTGCACCGCACGTTCCCCGGCCCCGACGCATTATTTACTCACCAATATGAATTTATTTTGTTTTACACGAGTAAAATACTCATACGTAATTGTAAATAGGGTATAAAAGTTTCTCGTCGTCGACCTTTACCACTCTCCACGAGATTACAGGGGGTGCCACTCACTACTCTAGGCTGGTATCACACGGCATTGCAATTCAAATAGGCGAAGGATAAGGAACGGGACGATAGCTTTTATTCGTAATTATTATTATCGTATTCGTTGTATTTCATACCAGGCTTCGTAAATACCCTGTAATAGTTTTATTCCAGCATCAGTAGTAGACGGCTGGTCTACTGTGAGTCATATGATGCTTACGGTGTGTTCTGTGACTTATCTAAAGCATTTGATTGCGTCCGGCACCAGACTTTACTTGTGAAGCTCCATCATTACTGAGTTCGTAACACCGTAGCGTTTTGTCTGATTGAAATTGGTGTGATTGTAAAATAAAATTTATTTATATTTATAAAACAATGAAAGTAACTTAGTTTTATTGTAACAAGTGTACTTGCAGCCAAAGATTATTAAGATTAGCATATAAACATAAAAGTGTTTCATGTAACAAATAAACTAACTAAATTTTAATTGGTATCTGGATATACTTTCCTTATAGTATTAGGTTTACGTTTTTTATTTTGTGTAATGTAAATTACCAATCATCATCATCATCATCATCATCATCATTTCAGCCATTCGAAATCCACTGCTGAACATAGGCCTCCCCAATTGCTTTCCACGTAGATCGATTCTTTGCCGCCTGCATCCACCGGCTCCCCGCTATGGAGAGAGCTATGCTCGGAGTGTCCCTACGTGATAGAATCAGAAATGAGGAAATCCGTAGGAGAACCAGAGTGACCGACATAGCGAAGCGCGTTTGCAGGCTGAAGTGGCAATGGGCGGGGCACATAGCTCGAAGAACCGACGACCGATGGGGCGTTAAGGTTCTTGAATGGCGACCACGAATCAGCAAACGTAGTAGAGGGCGGCCCCCAACGCGATGGACCGATGATCTGGTCAGGGCGGCGGGGAGCCGGTGAAATTACCAATACCAAGTATAAAATGTTAATAATTTCAGATTGCTTATGAAAACTAGTTCCCTATTGCAACCGCAGCAACACACGTCTCCATGAGAATGTGCTCATTCACTCGTTCGTTCGAAGTCGATCCCATTCACTCCGGGAGCGAACGAGCGAGATTAGTCTAGCGGGACAGATGTCACTTTGATATATAACTTAACAGTTGGCTTGCGATGCCAATTCGTTTTATAATTGCATTAAGATCTTCAGTCTTTGACTACAATATACTACCCATATGTAATAATAATATAGACTACATATATATAAACACGCCTCTTTCCCGCATAGATCAAATCCTTCCACTTGCTACGATCTTGGCACACACTTTTAGCTTTATTCACATTCATTAGACTTCTCATACACGCCAAACTCAAATCAGTTTCGAACTTTCGCAGTTATGTATAGAATCCACAGCGATACCCTACAGCCAGAACTATGACGGAATCTCGCTGGCCACCTATTGAAAAGATTCTTAATCTAATCCTTAAGTTTCTAGCCGGGATTTGAGCTCGAGAACTTCGGGTTTCAAAGCAACTACCAAAACAAACATAGCAGACAATTTATAGAAGACAAAATTTTAAGAATACATTGTCTAAAACATTTTCTCAAAAACCAATCCATTCTGAAAACTGCAAAAAAAGCCATCGTATACATTGTCTCCTAACCGCAAACACACAGAAATCGGTTTCAAACTTTTGCAGCTATGTGTAGAACCCACAGCTGTACCCTACCGCCGAAGTTGGCAGCATCAAGGGGCTAATCCACTCGTCGTAAGCACGGAACAATTACGTAGAAGCCAGAACTCTTCTAATAGGTACAATTGCCCCTTATCATCGGCCGGGCGGGCAAAAGTTAAAATCGCATTACCTCTGCTAACGAGACGGTAGGAATGCTAACTGTCTTGATGCCGTGTAAGTCATAAGAATTATCAAATTATAATTAAAAATATATATTAGTACCTGCCACTAGGCTCCAAAAAATTAACAAATCTTTTAAAGGTAAAAATGTGTGCGATTCTATAATAAAATCCCAAGCAATATACAGCAATTAAGCCTAAATAAATTTAAATTAACAATAAAACGCAAGCTGTCTTTAAAGGGGTCCTATTCTATTAAAGACTATATGGCTGATAAAAATGCTTGGGATTAAACTGCCGTTTCATACAGGCTATTCTATTATGAATGACTTAAAGCATGAATATTGTTATAATATGTTGCATTGTATAGCGTCACAGACAAATGAAGATTGTTACTAACCAATCGATAATTTAAAAGAGCATAGCCTGTGAGTTTCTTGCCAGTTCTTCTTACAGAGCGGTGGCTCGGAACTGGCACTTAGATTCACTTACACTTAAATATTTTTTGTTTTTTTTAATTGTTTGGTTGCAAGTGAATCTAAGCTTCGTGATTTTAGTATAATTATATTTTATTTGTTTATGTTATTTTTTTATAATTTTGACGTTTTCAAGTACTATGTAATAGTTTATGAAATAAAAGTATTTTGACTTTTTTGACTTTTTTTTTATATCTAAAAGGAGCCCAGTAGGTTAAGGTTTTTTATATAACCAAGTGAAAGCAATTCAGGTTTTTGACGTGACAACGTCTTATAATTCGATAGAGCCGGCTGCACGCACGAGAAAACATGACTCATGCGGCGTTACCTCGCTCTGAGGCGTTCTATATAAGGCTTGAAGTGCAAGCGAGAGCGCGGAACGAGCGACAAAGAAGCACAATCGGCCTTTGCGTTCGGCAGCGTTCGACATCCGTCTCTCTCCTACTTGAGTGAGCGATGAGTCTGCGTGGACAGCTGCTGCTTTATTAAACAAATGAAATTAAAATTTTCTTTTGAAAAATGCTACCATTCTTCTTTTTCTTCCATGGGACATTTAGGGAAGTTGACATTCTGAGCCACAACGATTATAATCGTTTGTATAAGCGATAGGCGAGTCTTGAGTTTATTTATAAGCTGCAGTGACCAATATCCATCAGGTAGACCAAACCATTCCCCCCCAGGAATTCAGTGCCGCCATATTGATATTGATATGGCGATTATAAAAATATTTATTTTTAATATTATTTTTTATATTATTGATATAAAATACTTTCTTGAGGAGTTATGGTCTGATTAAGTCTACATATCATAATTACTATTAATTTTGTGTATAGGTATATATAGTTTATTAATAACACATATTTAATTCTATGTAAGTTTATATGTTTTCTTATTCGTACTGCCTCATACTTTTCTTTTAACCCAAAGGTTAACTGGTAGAGAATGCCTTGCAGCATTTTGTAAATTTTTATGTATATTTGTTCGATAAAGTTTAAATAAATAAATATTGTATAAAAATGTCTCAAAGAGCCGTTTCAAAAATCAAACACATGCTCAATGAAATCGCGACCTCTCCTGGCACATACTACACAAATAGCGAACTGCGGCTTTTCTCAGAATTGTTATCGAGTGGTAATTTAGAGAAATAAAAGAAGAAGTGGCTGAAATGTTCTCTATCCCTCAAATGAGTCCAATAAGAGATAGTTAGCTTTTGATAGTTCCTTAAGTAGTTACAAATACATACATACATTCACGCCTGTTTCCCCGAAGGGGTAGGCAGAGGCATATTACACGCCCACACTTCACCAATTATATAGTTGGTCCCACGTCCCACTCGCTTGTTGCAGACTCCGAGACACAAAGCTAAGTATTATCTTGCAAGTGGTGCACCTGCCGATTAACGGACGAGGCTCTGGCGAGCATAATAGTGCTTGGTAAGCGATAATAGGCTCGCCACCTATTACGATGGACCAACTATGTTATTGGCGAAGTGTGGGCGTATAATCGTGATATGACTCTGCCTATCTCTTTGGGGAAACAGATGTGATTGAATGTTATGTATTAAAGTATCTACCTATCATCTCCGAGTTATATTCTTACTTTCACCTGCCTGCTTTCGGCAAAAAGTCATCTAGCACACAAATAAAAATGCTAAAATTAATTAGAAAGAGAGAAGAGAGAATAAGAAAATCTTTTGAAATATGTTCTTATATAATTACATAAAAATATACAAAATAAACACAGGCGTAAAAGGGACATGATAAGGCATCTACAGTTAATGGACCGTGTAATTAATGAATAGGCAGTTAATTGGCAGCCACCTGTAACGTCTAGGGATACCCGGTATTAATTAAGTAAGATATTATTATTTTTCTGCTTCACTGGAGAGCTAATTGCGGTGACCATGCGTTTTGAATTTTTTTTTTGGCTTATGATTCATTCAAGTTTTTTAAAAAACTGTTTCTATAAATGAGAAAATACAGAATACAAACTACATAGATTCGTTCCACTAATTATTAGGATATAAGTAGTATGTACTAAACACCTTACTGTAGACTTGACGACTAATATGACGGAGGTTACCTGCACTACGCTTCCAGGTCATTGGTTCGATTACCACACAGATCTTTGTGTGCGTGAACGTGAATATTTGTTCTGTTCTGGGTGTTTTCTATGTATATGAAATATGTTTGTACAAAAAAATAATTGTTTAAGTATGTTTACCACTGTAACATGTAAGTCCACTGCTGAACATTGACCTCCCCAACGAAGATAAAGTAATCTTTGAAAACGATAATTTAGCAAACATATTTCAATCCAATGAAGCGCTCGTAGCTCCGCGGTGCTCGGTGGTCGGAAACAATCACCGAAGTAAAGCAGAGTTTACAGAGGTCTGTCATTGGATGGGTGACCGTTTGTGTGGCATTTGATATCGAGCGCTTCCGTGCTTCGGAAGGCACGTCAAGCTGTTGGTCCCGGTTATCACTAAATGTGGTAGTCGTTAAGCCATGTTAGAGGCCTAAATGGGCGGCTTGAAAGATTCTAACAGCAGGACGCCATACACCTGCCTCCCCCAATCCGCAATAAATAGGTCAGCGTGGTGGAGTATGACCCAATACCCTCACACCTTGGTATGTGAGGGGAGGCTCGTGCTCAGTAGTGGGACGTTAATGGGCTGAAATGATGATGATGATGATTTCAATCCAAGATAATTCATGCAATGTTGTCTTAATATTTAGCAACAACTCATACTTTTACTTGATATCAATTTTCATTTACATTGGGGAAATTGTCCTTTACGGATAGAAGTCATAGTTGTTTTTCTACTAACCTACATGTGCTGGTCCTAAGAATCACCCATGTACTGTATAGGCTATCAGCAGTATCAGCATTCGAGACTGAAAGTAATTGAGAACTAACCGCTTTGGCAATTTCGGTACGGAAATAATGCTTTATTAAGACTTATTGAATTAGGTGAATAAGGATCCTACCAAAATCTTAGGTAGGTTAACCTCACCTTCAAGTGGTGCACCCACTAAACCGAGAAAGCTCTGGCAAACATAAAGGTTCTCGGTTAAAAGCCATCTATGACGTGGGACTAACAATATTGTTTGCGAAATATGGGCGTGTAATCCAAATCTGCCTACTCCTTTGGGGAAACAGACTTGAATGTCTGCGTGTATGAAATTGCCGAAACGGTAGCGGCAAATTCACGTTAGTAATAAATATCACAATAATGGTATGTGTCTCTGGTATCTATCAAACGAAGAAAATCCCTTTCGTTAATTTAATACTAGTACTAGGGTTTCGTAAGGATAAATTAAACTAAATGGCGTAACAAAAAAATATACCGAAAATCTTTCTGTGAACCGTAAACCTCGAGGTGATTAACTAATAATTAGCCACCTGTAACGTCTCGGGACAGCTCCACTAATTAGCGGGATAATTTCACTCACCGATAGGGAGATCGGAGTACGGTGTCCAAGTTTTGTGAAAATTTGCAGGATTTTTTAAAATGATTAAATTTTACATTTATTTGAATAAGTAAGATGTTGATGGTAGTTCTCTTTGTAACACATGACAATCAAGTTCACACTATCGCAGTGTTCGATCTTAATGTGCTGTAAGTAGAGCATGAAATGTATTACTTGTTATGTTGCTTTAAGCGAATTTGGCAATGCCGTAGAATATGTAGAATGAACTTATTTTTTTTCTTGTTTACAAGAACTGTTTTTTTTTATTCAACATGTTGAATATAAACAACAACAGGTTCCTTAGGGGGTCGATAGGACTTCAACAAGGACAACAACATAAAAACACGGCATTAACGCAGTCATTGTCGCCTTGGTGTAAAAAGGATGATTAAGCTCCGTAAGGAAGACCCCTTCACAAACAGTGAGTGTGATCCAGCATTTACTGAACACTCTACATGTGGTATCAGAATGCAGGCTGTTAAAATAGAATTACTCCCACCATCATCATTATATCAGTCAAATACTGTCACATTACTGAGCATAGAAATCTTCTCTGTAACCAAGGCAATAGGGTATTGGGTCATACTCCGCTACGCGTACCCAGTGCGAATGGTGGAAGCAGGTGTGTGTCTTGCTTAGAGATTTTTTCAAGCCGCCTGATTATGCCGTTACTTTGGCTTGATAACTATTTCATTTAGTGACAACCGAGACCAATGGCTTAATGTGTCTTCCGAAGCTCAGTGGCGTTTGATATTAAATGCCACATAAATGGCACCGACGACCGATATGGCGTGGTGGCGAGTATACCCGCATTCCACTCCTGAGGTCGTGGGTTCGATTCCCACACAGGACAAATGTTTGTGAGTATACATATGAATATTTTATATTAAGTATGTATTTACAAAAAAAAAAGTATTTAAGTATGTTTATCCGTTATTTAGTATCCATAACACAAGTTCTTAATGATATTTATCTTGGAACTAAAAAATTGGTGTAAGTGTCAGAAATATTTAGTATTATTATTATTAAATGGACACCCGTCCAAGGACGCAAGGACGGAATGCAATAATAAACATCTCTTTGTCTACCGAACATTGGAAGTTACAATAAAAGAAAATGTTGGTGGTCACAAATCTGTCCTATCTGCTGAACATTTATGGACCCTCTACTAACAAGATAATGGCAAGTCGTCCCAAGCGACGAGACGTTTTAATTCGTTGTTTCCTCAACTTTTCTTATTTTGGAAAAGTTACTATAATTAGATTGTATTCTGAACTTGAAAGGCCGTGCCCTTTTCTAACGGTTTGTCGATTAACTTTATTCTTTGTTTAAAGGGGCCGTTAGAAGTTATGCATTTTAAGCGATGTTTAACCAGAGATTAATTTGAAGTTTCTTTAGAATTTGAATTTGACGAAGTTTCAGTAGATTTTGGTGTTTTCTTTTTATCGTATTATTTGCTGTGTGGTAGCGACAGGTCCAATGTAAACTATTTCATGATTTGCCCGAGTGTCTTAAAATGCGTCTAAGCGTCCTCTTAGACGCAGTCTAACCTCGTCAAGAGATCTCGTCTGGCGGCAATGCTGACGAAGGGCTGGCCACCTCTTACACTTGACTCGTTTCACCTAGAGAGCCCTAGGATAAAAGTTAACCTCGTTGCAACTATATAGATCCTTTTTAAATACTTGTTGTAACTTTTCTGTTAAGCCTAACATCAAAAGCATTTATCTAAGTTTGGATCCAAAAGCTCTTATGAATGTCGTACTTAGAAACTGACGCGCCCATTCGCTGCGGGAGCTTGATCGTAAAATGTAAGGCAAGAAAATCGTTAAGGTGGGTTTTTCTCCCGCCAGTTACAATGAAAGTACTTAATATTAAAACAATGTCTACAAAAGTCTCTAGTCTTCTAGACTCGTTTTGCGTTAATTAGAACTTTTGCAATTATTGATGTATCATTTATTTCACAATAGCAAGATCAATCCTCATACTTTATTTGATTTTAAAATAATTAAGTTTCTCTAGAAATAAAAACAAAAAATAAATTAACGACTTTTAAAATGGATATTATTAAACTGGACTAACATACAATTACGCCTGTTTTTCTGAAGGGGACGTTTCAATTCGTTGATTAGTTTCATTTTCATTCACCCACATTTCGACAGTAATATTTTGAAGCCAAATAGTTAGCAGCTTAATTAAAGATAACTTTATGTTCGCCCGTTGATCAGCAAGTGCACCACTTGCAGGTGAGGTAGGATTGGGCTTCAAAGAAATTGTTCCAAGGTATGAAATACTACTACAAAATTCCGCAGGATATATTGGATTTGCCCTTACACAAATTTAAAGTAGCTATTAAAGAAACATTGATTAAGAAAGCATACTATTGTACGCAAGATTATATAAATGATAAGACGGCATGGCTGTAAATTATATCTATCATAGAACAAACAATTTTGTGGTCTGCAGCTGGTTGATTTTTATAATATTATTGATATTTCTTATTTGTACAAATCTTTTTATTTTGTGGCTTGAGTATGTCATGCACACTTAAATGTCTCTGGGGTGGCGGCGTTATGCGTCGGGTCGTTACGTTCCCTAAAATATGGTTGAGTGAAACGATGGCTGGTTCATTGTGAACGAGTGCTGCTTGTGGGGACTGGTCTGCTCTTGTCTACTATTTTTATTTGTAATTAAAAATTTATCTAACTGATAAAAGTTAATATTATTTTTTATCTAATAACTGCACACACAACTTTTGTAGTCCTATCATGCTCCTAAATGATGTTTTTGATTAGGAACGCATAGTATTGTTCCAATAATTATTAAGACTGAATTGCTGTAAATCATATCTTTCATAGGACCAAAAATATTTGTGGTTTGCAGCACATTTAATTAATATAATGTTATTTTTGTTAAAATTATTTATTCCTGTAGCTTGAGTATGTCATGCTCACTCAAATGTCTTTGCGGTGGTGGCGTCATGCGACGGGTCGTTACGTTCCCTAAAATATAGTTGAGCGTAACGATGGCTGGTTCATGCGTCATACTCGTGAACGGGTGCCGCCAGTGGGGACTGGTCTGCTCATGTCTACTATGTTTATACGTACTCATACTCGTATAACTTTAAAAAAAAAAATTATTTTCTTCTTTTATTTTAAATCTTGTAACTGCAGAACACAGGTTTTTGTAGATTTGTCAAATTGTTTTACTACTAAGTACATTTTCTTGTAACTGGTGGGAGAAAAAACTAACCTTGACGATTTTCTTGCCCGTTCTTTTACGATCAAGCTCCCGCCCGCAGTGAATGGGCGCGCTAGTTTTTAAGTTTTGACGTTCATAAGTGCTCTTTTGAGCCAAACTTGAATAAATGAATATGAATTTGAATTTGAACTTGGTACTCTTTGAAAATCTTCTCGTCCAAAGTACCTCAGTGTCTCAAGACGAAAGTCTTCGACCAGTGTGTGTTGCCAGCGATGACGTATGGGACTGAGACGTGGTGCCTGACTATGGGCCTCATAAGGAAGCTCAAAGTCGCTCAGCGTGCAATGGAGAGAGCTATGCTCGGAGTGTCCCTACGTGATAGAATCAGAAATGAGGAAATCCGTAGGAGAACCAGAGTGACCGACATAGCGAAGCGCGTTTGCAGGCTGAAGTGGCAATGGGCGGGGCACATAGCTCGAAGAACCGACGACCGATGGGGCGTTAAGGTTCTTGAATGGCGACCACGAATCAGCAAACGTAGTAGAGGGCGGCCCCCAACGCGATGGACCGACGATCTGGTCAGGGCGGCGGGGAGCCGGTGGATGCAGGCGGCAAAGAATCGATCTACGTGGAAAGCAATTGGGGAGGCCTATGTTCAGCAGTGGACTTCGAATGGCTGAAATGATGATGATGACTCTTAGAATCCTTATACACCGAAGACATCCGAATTCCTTAAGGAAATAAAATTTGCACATCATTTCAGCTATTCGAAGTCCACAGCTGAGCATAGGCCTCATCAATTGCTTTCCACGCCTGCGCCCACCAGCTTCCCGGCGCCTGCATCCACCGGCTCCTCGCCGGCTTGTACAGCTCATGGGTCCATCGAGTGGGAGGCCGCATGTTTGCTGAATCGTGGTCGCCAAGAACCTTAACGTTACGAACGAACCTTAACCCATCGGTCTTCGGTAAAATTTGTACGAAGAGTTGTATATAGTATGCATTCATACCCTGCAGTAGGTACCAAGTTTCTCAATAAATAGTACAATTTTTTTATATGCAATGAAACTAGTAACCACCATTTTTTTATTTTACACCAATTATTCAGATCCAAGATAAGTATCATTAAGAACTATGGATAATAAAAAAATAACAAATAAACTCAAATACTTTTTTTGTTGTGGTGTAAATATATACCTAATATAGGGAACAACCGCACAACAAACAAACAAATATCCATTTTCACGCACACAAAGAATTGTCATATGTGAGAATCGAACCCACGACCTCTGGAGTGAAGTGCAGTTACTGACCTCGACGCCACATTGGTCGTCGTTAATTAACAACACACAAAGAAGCCTGCTCTATACTTTTAGTCTAATTACCTCGAAGTATTTTGTATTTCAGCCATAATTAATTCAAGGAAAGCAAAAGAGTAAATATTTCAGAAACTCTTTGGCAAAAGGTATTTTATATTGCTCGTGGTATATTCTGAATGAACTTAATTAAAGAACGTCGTTTTATAAAAGTAAAAAAAAAATATTAAAATTTTAAGACTTTTATTTCCAAATTACAATTAAATTTGAATACATTCCGCCAAACTGCATTGCAGTTTGTTGGCAGAAAAACACTCCATATTTATATTTACATTGCATGTTAAAATACAAAAAATAATTATTATTTACTCATTAATTCATTTATATAATTAATACATTGTTATTATATACTTATTCTATATTAATAAATAGCTAGCTTGGCTGTGACTGAATTTCAAGACTTCAAGTCCGCGAGTGGTTATAAAACGCCCCTTACCACTTGCATGAAATGAGGAAGAAGAGATATGACGCTTTGCCAGAGCTGCCCTGATGAACCAGCAATAAGGAAATGCATGCAATATCAGATGGTCGCTCTGCTCCAAGCTTGCGAAGACATGCGCGTATCGAAAATCTCATTGACAGAAACATTTAGCCAACAATAGCAGTGGGGCGTCAAACATGAGTCAAATTGATGTCATACTTTTATTTGATTCCCGTATTTTTATAATTTTTAATATTCTATTACTGCATTATGTCATTACATAAATAAATATTTTCTAACAAGGGTTACTAAATAACGGATAAACATACCTAAATAAATACTTTTTTTTTGTAAATAAATATTTAATATACATAGGGAAACATTTAGACCAGAACCAATATTAATATTCATACACACAAATATTTGTCCCGTGTGGGAATCGAACCCACGACCTAGGAGCGGAGAGCGGGTATACTCGCCATTACTCCATATCGGTCGTCAAAATGTAATCATAATATATATATCCTTTATTGCACATATTCATAAAAAAACACAGTAACAAAAAACATGTACAAAGGTGAGCTTATTTCTTTAAGAAATCTCTTCCAGCCAACCAACCAGCAGAAGTGTCGGAGATAAGTGTGTGGGATAATAATAAGAAATATTCATATTATAATCATTATTTTGTTGTATAATTTGAAGACAAATAAATTGTATTTATTATTGTTATTTCTTCATACAATGTCCATTCAAATCACGATGAGTTTATGTTTTTCAATATCTAAGTATGGTAAGTTATGTTATTTCCAATTTTAAGCCAACGTGGCTCTATTAATACAGACGAAAATGTATTAGAAACTGCTTTTCGTCTAAACTCAAAATACTAACGTTAGTTTTTATTCAATTCAGTTTGATTGCTAGGCTCACGATGACGGATCAATTGAATTAACAATGCACTATATTATTAAGGTGCTGTCACAATCCTAGCCATACTAAAGTGAATTAAAATAAGTAACATATCGTAGCGCGTAGCAGCTAAGCGTAGCACTTCGTAGCGCTACGTAGCAGACCGTAGCGAGTTGATGCACGATACGTCTTGTTTCCCCTGAAAGGTAGCTTTAGAAAAGTATTAGCTTACATCGATTTTTAAATCAAACATTACAAAAAATGGCATTTACCAAGGAATATTGTAAAGTAAAAATAAAATGATACAATTGCAAATCAAACGACTGTAAATTTAACTGCTTTTAAAATTGAATATCTTAACCTACTTTTTTATACCACAAGTTGAAATTCAATCATAAGGCCCACATGATAAAGAGTTGTCTCCGGAGTGTACGGACGCTGGCATCATCAGAGGCAACCCTAGTGCGTTGCCGATTCCCTAACAACCGTTAAAGCCCTTTTTAAAAGAGCTCTATGCTCTAATATCTGTTGATAGTGTTATGAACAACTGAGCGGTAATATTAATAGTATTTTAATTATTTTGATTGTTCCTCGTTAGAGTCACCGACAGATTGACTGGCTGATGGACAAGCCCGTCCCCCCTTTAGAATTACGACAGGCTGACTGACAGTCCCCCCCGATTAGAGTCACCGACAGACTGACAAATCTTGAGAAAAAACCCACAACAGACAGATTTACTAACAAACCTCGACATAAGATCCAGAAGAAAGAATCCAATTGCTTTTTTTTTTATTGCTTTTTTTTTTTTTATTTCATACGAAAATTTTAGAAATAATATTTTTTTTTGTAAAAATTAGGCGACTCTAAATTTTCCTGTTGATTCTAAAAACCATAAGGTAAGGTAAGTATTTTTTTAAATTTTATCTAGGGGAAATTTGTCGCGATATTTCCTATTGTTCCGCCTTAGCGGCTCAGATATGGAAGTATGATAAAAAGTATATGTAATACTATAAGTTTATAAATCCTGCGGTACAATATTGTCAAAAACAGCGTGAGGGGCGTGTCGTGCGTCGCGGGGCGGAGTGCTTTGTCTTCGGCTCGTTTGTTTAGGCCGGGGTCTGCACAAGACGCCACTTAGCGTCGCGGGTGGTTCCACTAAACAGGCAGTGTACATACTGCGACTTTTTACATTCGACATGAAGTATTTATATATACTTTCTAAATATCTTACTTGTTTAGGCCGGGGTCTGCACAAGACGACATTCAGCTTCGCTTTGGGTTGCACTAAACAGACAGTGTATATACTGCGACTTTATACATTCGACATGAAGTATTTATATATACTTTCTAGATATCTTACTTGTTTAGGCCGGGGTCTGCACAAGACGACATTCAGCTTCGCATTGGGTTGCACTAAACAGACAGTGTATATACTGCGACTTTTTACATTCGACACGAAGTATTTATATATACTTTCTAAATATCTTACTTGTTTAGGCCGGGATTTGCACAACGCCATTTAGCGTCGCGGGTGGTTCCACTAAACAGGCAGTGTACATACTGCGACTTTTTACATTCGACATGAAGTATTTATATATACTTTCTAGATATCTTATTTGTTAAGGCCGGGGTCTGCAAAAGACGACACTTAGCGTCGCGGAAGGTTCCACTAAACAGACACTGTACATACTGCGACTTTTTACATTCGACATGAAGTATTTATTTATACTTTCTGAATATCTTACTTGTTTAGGCCGGGGTTTGCAAAAGACGACACTGAGCTTCGCGGTATGTTCCACAAACTAATTTAGTGTAAATGCGGCGTTTTACACTCAGGGTCATAAATCGGTACTCTATATTTTTACATTCGATATGAAGTACATCCGACTTTTAACATTCAGTGAATTAGGTAAGTATTTATATATACTTTCTGAATATCTTACTAATTTAGGCCAGGGTCTGTATAAGATGAAACTCAGCTTCGCGGGTTGTTCCACTGACAAACCATAGTGTAACTACGACTTTTTACATTTCTACTTCTTTGCCTCGGGAAGCATGTAATGCCGTTGTTCCCGGCTGTCATGAACATCAATGGCACTCGTGATTAGGAAGTCAGTGCCTTCTAATATTCTGACACATACATTCACGCCATTTTACCCGCAGGGGTAGGCAGAGGCATATTATACATACGCCCACACTTCACCAATTATATAGTTGGTCCCACGTAATAGGGGGCGAGCCTATTGCCGCTAACAGGGCACTGGTATGTTCGCCAGAGCCTCTTCCGTGCACCACTTGCAGGTGAGGCTGGCTTGGGCTCCTTAGGTCTTGGGAGGATCCCTATACACCCGTAATATTCTGATAGCTGGTTTGATCATAGAATTATGTTACCCTCTGGGTTGTGGAGGTCAGACGGTTGTCGCTCCATGTAATTACTAGAATTCAGCATAATCTGCTTACACAACGAGCAGACCCTGGGCCCTAAGCTTATGTCTAGGGCATCTGGTATGATGCGGGATGATCAAATATAGCGTTTAGAGTGGCGTGGGGCGTAGTGCTTTGTCTTGTCTAAATGCAACTTTTTACATACTGTGTACAAGCAACAGCTTGCACATTGTACTCAGCGTTTGCATCATGCACCATCGACAATTTAAGCACACATTAATAGTCTGTCGTGCCTTGGCAGTATATATAGCCCCATCTGCAATTCACACCGCCATCATCAGCCGGCGAGCCTCTTTTCCAATCTGGCAGTATGTACAAGTCTTCATCTTGTTCATTGCCTTGGCGTCAGCGTGGTCAGCGGCGAGTCGGCCTAGTTGCAACATCTACGTGCAGCGTCGACACTTTACACAAATATTGCACTTATTTATACCTCTATATGAGTACATAACATGTAATTTATATACATATAAACCTAACAATTATCTGCAATAAATATATTACAACCGTCTGTGTTGGGTCTCATTCCTTTATCTCTTACTGTCGGCCGGGGCTACACCCTGGTACAGTCCCTTCCGCTCCTGCTGGTGGCCAGGACGATCCCATGGTACAGCTTTCCTTTCCCCTCCGCTGGTGGCCAGGGCGACCTCCTGGTACAGCATCTTATCCCTCCTTCCTCATTTACCTCGGATTGAACCTTATTCCCTATTCCCAACTGACTACATACATTTTGTCTTTGAAACACATTATTTATTAATACTTTATTTAATGTGTCAATTAATTGCAAAACAAAAATTGACATCACATCAAAAAGCTTAGCATAACATTATCTGCATTTACAATTCTGTAGGTAAACAATCTGAACTTGTGACGTGGCTTCAAGATGGCCGTGCTGCAAGATTGAATTGAAAATATAGTTTGGGAAATTAAACAGACCAGTATTATTTCGAACTCCTACCGAAGAGCAAAACACCTATAGAATTAATAAAAGTTAAAATAAGAGGGGTCTATTATATCAATTTATCGAAAGTTTAATTTGATGAGCACTTATATTTAATGGGTTTGGCTATAGCACATAATTCTTTTGAAATTTTTTTTTACTTTTATGACTTATTTGTCATAAATAAATATCCATTATTCGCGTTTTAACATTGATGGGTCAACTTGTTAAAAATACTAACTTATTCATTTAAATAGCGCATTAGTGGAACATCACCTTAAATCCGCGGACTATAAATCATTTCACTCTTTTGTCGCCTTGTGATATACGAAGCGAAGTGTATATCAAACGGCACCCTGCTACTAATTCTGTCTAGTCAATAAAACCATGCCTTTTGTGTGTTTTGATTCATTTCCGAGGGTTTGTAGACCATGTACGGGTATAACAAAATCACATTTCTTTGTATGGAATTTCAAAAGTATTATAGTGTGTTTATCCACTAGAAGAAAAAGAAGAAGAATAAGCTAAGGCTGTCCAAAACGCCGCAGTTTTTAGAGCAAAGGAATCAACGAACTCCCTAAAAAATGGCAAAAGTTCAAATGATTATATAGCTATTAATACTGAATTGCTGTAAATGATATCTTTCATAAGACCAAAAATATTTGTGGTTTGCAGCATATTTAATTAATATAATGTTATTTTTGTTAAAATTAGTTTATCCTGTAGCTTGAGTATGTCATGCTCACTCAAATGTCTTTGCGGTGGTGGCGTCATGCGTCGGGTCGTTGCGTTCCCTAAAATATGGTTGAGCGAAACGATGGCTGGTTCATGCGTCATACTCGTGAACGGATGCCGCCAGTGGGGACTGGTCTGCTCATAACTACTATGTTTATTCGTACTCATACTCGTATAACTTAAAATAAAAAGTTATTCTTTCTTTTTCGTCTTTTATTTTAAAGCATGTGACTGCAGAACACATGTTTTTGTAGATTTGTCAAATTGTTTTACTACTAAGTACATATTCTTGTAACTGGCGGGAGAAAAAACTAACCTTGACGATTTTCTTGCCCGTTCTTTTACGATCAAGCTCCCGCCCGCAGTGTATGGGCTCCCTAGTTTTTAAGTTTTGACGTTCATAAGAGCTCTTTTGAGCCAAACTTGAATAAATGAATATGAATATAAAAAGTGATTAGACAATAAAATTACTTACTTTGATTGATTAAATTTAAAAATTGTTAAATAAAATACTTATTTCCTTTTACATATAAAACATTAATTTGATACGTGGGGATCTAATATTAGCCCATGTTCAGTAGTAAAAACAGCTGAACGTAAACCTTCCCTCACAAACCAAGATAGGGGGGAATCAGAGGCGTATTAATAATAATATGATGTTTTAAAATTACGTGTTTGCATTTTAATATAAATAATTACAAATTAAACATACTAATTTTCCACTAGATATTATTGCAATAAGCAAGTGATGGATTAAAGATATCTTTGTAACAATTCCCGCGCTACTATAATTTCCCGAAAAATCGAGAAACTATTCAACACGACACGTGTTTCACCCTTACACAGGGCATCTTCAGGTAAGATAGGAGCCTCAGAACAACGATGTCTTCACGACCAACGCTGAAACGAGAGATTGACTCTATATAGACTCAAGATATTACCATGGATTTCCGCAAAGTAACGCCTGAATCAATAAATTATTATTGCAATAACAGATGCCGCCATTTGAACAGAAAAGACCTATGTAATATTAGGCTATATGATGCATATGCTAGCGTAGTATAAAAGAGAAGGTGGAGTATTAACATTAGTCAAAAATCATATTAAATTCACTGCCCTGTCACTCAAAACAAAAACATTTGAAAGTGTTACTGGTATTCTAAAGCTTAATTCAAATCAAGTGGCAACAGTGTACAGACAACCGAGGACAAATAAAAAAAAACTTTTTAAGGAGCCAGATAATCACTTGTCCGATCTTGCTTTAACACTACTTCATATAGCATGTTAATTGGCGATTTTAATATCGACCTATGATTCCCTTAGTGATTGCGGATAGATATGTAGAGTGACTGAGTTTACTAGAATTTATAAAAGATTGAATAACATCACTAAAATTTGTATTGGTCATATCTTTGCTCTTTTCAACCATGCTCAGATGTGTTGGAAGTCGTACTGGCAGATCACCGAGCCCTTATCACATGTCTTTACGATGCGGCGCGAAGGTGGATACAGCATGATGCAATACTATTTATTAATCAATAATTATTTGAATGTAACAAATAAATTCTCTTTAACTCTAGATATAAAAATTAATAAATATTTTCTTACACTCACACCAATTATTTATTTCCAAGATAAGTATCACTTACACCTTGTGTTATGGATACTAAAGAACGGATAAACATACTTCAATACTTTTTTTTTGTAAATACATACTTTATATATGTCACCGTAAGATTGTAAATAACGTTAAATTATAATCTATCCCGCGATATTGTAATCTGTCGGAAAATTGTGAACCGAAACAAACTGCTCACAATTTAACGCATTATTTTTAGATAGATTATAATCTATCGAAGACAAACCGTTAAATCACAATCTGTCGCGCGTTAAAATGTCAACTGTTTAAAGCCTGTCTATGATTGGCTGGTCTTGCCATCAAGACCAGCCAACCACTCTCATATTTATTATTTAACTGCACTTCTTTAGGTTATCACAGGTCAGGTAACACTCTCTACAACTTATTATAATACAATGAGTTATTATTATTAACACGAAATCTGTTTTAAATCACCAAAACACTGTTTGTTTACATTTCACAACAAATGAATTTGACTAATAACAACCGAAGATGGCGACGACGACGGGCGGCTGAGCGGGGAACATGAAGTTCAACCAATCAGAGCGCGAGGTACGTTCTTTCGCATGTCATTTTACAATCTGACGGTTTGTCTTCGATAGATTATAATCTATCTAAAAATAATGCGTTAAATTGTGAGCAGTTTGTTTCGGATCACAATTTTTCGACAGATTACAATATCGCGGGATAGATTATAATTTAACGTTATTTACAATTTTACGGTGACATATACATAGGAAAACACCCAAACCAGAACAAATGTTCACATTCATGCACACAAAGATTTGTCCTGTGTGAGAATCGAACCCACGACCTCTTGATTGAAGTGCAGGTAGATCTCCACGCCATATCGGTCGTCAAAAACAAAGATGTTACTTATGAAATCCCCTAACATGTTGTATGTACTCAGACGTACCTGATTAATAATAGATAACAAGTTGAATTGATTATATAAAGTCTTATATCAATTTGTTTGCAATTAAATATTTAAACTTCAAAGTAAAATCTTAAGGACTATTAAGGCTTTGCTAAGCTAATTGCTAAGCTAGAACAAAAGGTTTTATTATGACAATTGTGGCCTTTTCCACTACTGTAGAGTACGTCCAGTTCAAATAACATCTAATAAAAGAAAAATATTTTGATCGTATAAAAAAAAAGTATATCACGTACAAAACTTAAAAATTATGTATTTAATAAACTATTACATACTACCTACTTGAAAACGTTTAAGTTAAATATACATATAAAAAACAATCGAAATATGATTACACTGAAATCACGAAGCTTAGATTCACTTACATGCAACAAAACAATAAAAAATCAATAAATATTTATTTATTTATTAAGGAACTCCAACAAAGGATACACAGTACATGCAATATTATATAAAATTGTCAAGATTTGTGCTCCTTCAGTTACAGGAGAACACATCATGCAAACATCATCTTTTAAACATAATTTTTAAATATGTTAATTTAAACACAACAAAATACAATTCAAAATAAAGTAAACAACAAAGTAAAGAACACAAAATAAAAAATAAATTTAAGTGTAAGTGATTCTTAGTGCCACTTCCTAGCCACCGCTCTGTTAGAAGAATTTATCAATTGGTTTGGTACTTTAATTACAATCATCATTTGTCTGTAAAGCTAATATAATATTACATAAACAATATTCACGTTTCATATAGGCTATTCTAATATGAGTGACTTAACACTCATATTAGAATAGCCTATATGAAACGGCAATTTCATCCCAATTATCTGCCATCATTATAGTCTATGATTGAATAGTATCCCTTTGAAGACAGCTTCCGTTTTATTGTTAATAGGTTTTAATGCTGTATATTTTTCTTTCTCTTTTTTTCCGTATTGCTTGTGATTTTGTTGTAAACACTCGAGCCGCCACTCAAAATTAACTAGCCGCGATCAGCCGATACGAAAATAATATCTGTATTGAGTGGACAATAGGTTATTTAGTTCCTCGATACATTATCACATTACCCTTAGAATTACGAACTGCTATTAACATCAAAAATATTAAAATAAAGCTAAAATCTTACTTTATAACATTGCTTTTTCTTTTAAATTTTTATTTGTTTTAATGTATAAAAGTAATTCTTTTAATGTAGTTTGTTATTTTCTTTTTATGGCTTAGCTTTATCAAAATTTTAATCCCTCATTAGGAAACAATGATTAGATTTCGGAGTGTTTTTTTTTATTTTCATCTCTCAACGTATTTTTTAAAAATTGATTATAATAAATAAAAAAAATTAGAAAAAAAATCAAAAAACAAAACCAAATTTTGTGGTGACTTTTTACATAAATGAATCAAATAAAAAGTGCATATTTTAAAAGCCAAATCCGTAATAGACGAACTACATTCTCCCATAAAATAATAGAACGGGTTACCTTTTATCCAAACCCTTTTGTCCAAACCCTTCGGGGTGTTAATAGCAACTAAGCAGACAAGAATCGTTTGATTAGAAGATAATCACCGGCCGAAGAATGTGAAGAGAGATAATTAGGTTTACTACTACTTGCTTTGAGAGGTGGAAACATACGAGCATTTAATGCAGGCGTGGACGCTACGGCACGCAGAACTACCGTCATAACACGAACAAGTATATAATGATGCCGTGTGGTACTGACATATAACAGTGCCACCCCCTATCATCTCACGAAGGGAAATCCTACCGGAAGATGGACAACAGCGTCATCCTCCATCCAACCGCAGTTCACCCAGTGCTTGAACTGCTATCACCAACCCGCCTGTCCAGCGTGGTGATTATGGTCAGATTCCCCCAATAGCATGTAATCTATTATGAAAGCTGTTTTTTAGCAGTGGACTTCAAAAGGCTGATAGGATGATGATGATGGGAAATTAAATTAGTGTATAATGTTTTATACTAGTTTAAAGTTATTGATTCTACACTCAAACTGTTTCAACAGTTTTGTAACTTTGTTGTAAATATGTGGTACACAACTTTATAAATAATTTTTTTAAAAAATAATGGGGGCGTGAACTCTCTAGCTCGCAGAATTACCCTATTACTACAAAGGAACGAAAGGGAGAGTATAAATGAGAATCGGAGATTAGACGTAGATACATATAATACATACATACATCCACGCCTGTTACCCCGAAAGGAGAAGCATATTGTACGCCCACATTTCGCCTAGTATATAGTTAGTCCTACGTAATAGGTGGCAAGCGTATACGTAGGACCTTACGTTTTGTTACTTATCTTTGCAAGAGCCTCGTCCGTTGATTGGCAGGTGCACCACTTGCAGGTGAGGTTAGCTTGGGCTCCTTAGGTCTTAGTAGGATTCCTATACACATACATAGAATGTTTATTTGAAAAAAACTGAACCATATACACTAATGTGATACATTTTGACGACCGATATGGCGTGGAGGTCATGAGACTTTTACTCCGCTCCTGAGGTCGTGGGTTCGATTCCCACATGAGACAAATCTTTGTATGCATGAATATGAATATTTGCACTGGTTTAGCAATGTTGTGGCCACAGGATACAGATTCTATAGCCCAATTATGGATTGAAAAAAAATAATTTTAATAGTATAGCCAAAAGTCTTACGTATGTTTCCACCAAGGAGTTCGCAAACTAATTGCCCAAATAGAGATATGATGAACTAACAACCACAAAACAAGACTAAATATAGCAAAATACACCGTAGCACCTTCCACATAAGATGAATGGTGACCGCACCGGGTATGTTTGTTTTAGTTTTGTCATAATTCCAATTCGGAAGTCGTAATGGTCTCTTATTGGGCTACGTGGTGATAATTTGGGATGTTATAAGGACATTGTGTTGGCGCGACATTAAACGACACTGCATGTCTTTAAACGTTATTTCTCTTGTAATATATGATATTGATTGACAAAGATCGATGACTTGCAGATTTACAGGCATTTTCATTGTCTCTGCCTTAGAAGCTGTTAATGTTGATCTCAGATCAATAAATGCTTGGTCTAGTTCATTTGGATTGCTTATTAATCCTGCAAAGTCCCAAGCTATAATTACTGGTAGTAGTGGGATGTACAGGAGGCTTGCCGTTAATTCCCTACCAGTGGTTGAGTATGGTGGTGAAAGAATTGCATTGACTGATAAAAAAAAGAATTTAGGTCTTGTTCTTGATAAAACTCTTTCTTGGACCTTCATGTTAATGACGTTAGTCGGTGAATGCATTTTGCATACCATTCTTTCTAGCGACTTAAATTTTTCTCACAATTTAGCACTAAAATTATGCTTGCTTTTACTCCCAATTCTCGACTACGCTAATATCTGTTATTTGGACTGTATATTTGAAATGCAGAGTTACTTAATAAGCTGGAACGTCTTCAGAACCTTGCCTTAAGGTTTATAGTTGGTCTGCGTAAATATGATCATGTTTCGGAATACCGTGCAAGACTTAAGTGGCTTCCTACAAGGCTACGCAGAGATGTTCACATTCTGTGTCTGTTGTACAAAATCCTTTACCATCCTCAGCTACCCCATTACTTGCGCGTCCGTTTTAATATTCTACCTTCTACATCCCGTCCAAAATGATCCTGTGTTACTAAGACCCTTGTTTCCCCTCCTTCTAACACGAAATTTTCTTGTAACTCCTTCTCGGCCCGTGCTGTACAAATGTGGAACAGTCTTTCCTCCCACATACGTGAGAGTTCATCAGTTGTGACGTTCAAAAGTAAACTGAGTGTTCGTTTACTTGTCGAATTTGGCACTTAGCAAGCACTTTTTTATAAATATATATTTTTTTTTATTTAGTCTGTTAATTATACGATTTATATGTATGTATATAAGTATACATGGTTTAATATACTTTTGTAGTTTCTTTTCTTTTAGTTGAATTTGTAACTAAATTTAATCCCATACTTAACCTAATTTACAACTGCTAGGGTTGGCTGGTAGAGATCTCTCCTATAGATAAGTCCACATTTGTACTTTTGTTTTTACATACTATTTTTGTAATATGATTATGTTTTTATGTGCAATAAGGGATTAATATAAAGACTCAAGCAGAAGGCATTTGACATGAGAATGATGATATTGTTTATGTATCACCGTCATATAAAGTACTTCTAATTCAGAGGGTTCTAAATCCTGGTGGCGTGGACCAATGACTTTTCGAAGTTATGCGCGTAATTATCGCTTGCTCCTCTGAAAGCACGTTAAGCCGTTGGTCCCGGCTGTCTTGAACAACTATGGCAGTCGTTAATAGGTAGTCAGTTTTTGACGACCGATGTGGCGTAGTGGCGTCGGAAAGCACGTTAAGCCGTTGGTCCTGGCTGTCTTGAACATCTATGACAGTCGTTATTATATCAGTTTTGGACGACCGATGTGGCGTGAAGGTCAGTATACCTACACTTCACTCCAGAGGTCGTGGGTTCGATTCCCACACAGGACATATCTTTGTGTGCATGAACATGAATATTTGTACTGGTCTGGGTGTTTTCCTATGTATATTAAATATGTATTTACAAAAAAAAAGTATGTAAGTATGTTTATCCGTTGTTTAGTATCCATAACACAAGTTCTTAATGATACTTTTCTTGAAACTAAATAATTGGTGTAATTGTTAGAAAATATTTATTTATTTATTTATTTATAATAATAGTATTTTGTAAATGTTGATATTTGTTGTTTTTTATATTATTTATTATTTTGTAAAAGTTCCCTCTCAAATTGAAGTGCCCCTTATCAGTATTCATTGTATTACTTAGGTACTTGTTTTCTTGATGCAATAAAGATTTATGATTTTAAAATGATTGTGTTAGAGTTTATGTGTGTATATTTATGAGTACATCTCTGAGTTAAACTATTGATCTCGTAGTCATTTAGCCATCCTGGACGCCCTATTGAACGGCTTGCAGGAGTCTAACAGCAAAAAGCACACGTAAGACCAAAGGAGCCCAAGCCAACCTCACCTGCAAGTGGTGCACCTGCCGATCTACGGACGAGGCTCTGGCGATAATAACAGTACCTGGTAAGCGGCTATAGGCTTGCCACCTATTACGTAGGACCAACTATATAATTGGCGAAGAGTGGGCGAATAATAT
This sequence comes from Musotima nitidalis, assembly GCA_949126915.1. Taxonomy (NCBI): domain Eukaryota; kingdom Metazoa; phylum Arthropoda; class Insecta; order Lepidoptera; family Crambidae; genus Musotima; species Musotima nitidalis. Next base: position 1,972,859 of record OX421422.1, read on the forward strand.
GCCTCTGCCTACCCCTTCGGGGAAACAGGCGTAAATGTATATATGTACAATTAATAAAACAACAAAATATTAACTAAAACTTAGCACGAAAACTTACGTCTTATCTCTGCTTATATATATTGTCAATTCCTCTATAAATGAAAAACAAAGTAAGATCCTACAAACAAAGTAAAAATACGATTTAAAACAAATCAAATGCAATAATATTACATAATCCCCGGCAGTCGTCGTCTGAAGTTATTGGCTTCATAAATGACAGGCGCGGGGAGCAACTTTGTGTCCCGTCTATACTTCTCATTCACAACCACTTTGCTTTGACTACACACAGTTGGGCACGATGGCAAACGTATGTCTGACCCCAAATAATCTTGGTCAAAATTAGAGATGCTTTCAAGGTTAATAATTTGTCGATGGCACATTTAAATTGGCGGGGTTATTTTAACCAAAAAATATATAAGCATATAATAGTTTTAGGTCATTGGGCCGTTACTTAATGATTTTATAAAGTGTATTGGGCCGGAGAGTCAACATTTCTTTGTCATTAAATTAGGTCCAATGACCTTACGAGGATATACTACATATTGTACGATGTACGATGATTTATCACGTGATATGAGATTTATAAGAAGCAACTTTACTTACAACTTTTAGTTAAGTAGAATGTCTACTTCACTTTGATTTTAGTAATATTGCTTATATATTATAAGATTTTATTGACATCATGAATAACAGGCGCGAAACGTACAACTTTTATTTTCTTTCATTTCAATAAAACCGGTTGTAAACTATTAATTAATATTTGTTGCCTGCTTAACATACTATAAAAAAATATTTTATTATACTGACATGACATTTATGATATATAGAAGTTACTCTTATTCTTCTGACCCCTTTTATTGTACTAACTCATTAAAAATAAAAAATAATGTGAAATGTCACCTTATTTTTTATTTTATTCAGTATTGGTGGGAGTATAGACTTGATGAGTTACTTGCACACTTCTTCCACACGTAAGCTCCTGTTGAAAGGCAATGAGTGCTTGTATTAGGCTCGACATTAGTTAGTGCATTCAAACCAGAAATGAATATGCAGCTCTTACTAGGAGTTAGTCCCAAATCATCAAATGACCATCTTCCGCCCTGGGTGTGTCAGAGCCTTCGTCCTTCTTGAGCCAGTTGTGTCCTGGGGCCAAGGGGATCGCCGTTACTTTAGTCATGTTTTCATACCACAAAGTACTTGAACAAAAAATTGTCCTATATACGCTGCTTAGCTAAGCGCAGAAGCGGTTACTAAAAAAATCGTAAAGCTGATGTTTACAGCATAGTTTAAAAAATACGCATGCAATGCACAAATTCAAGTAGCCGCATCTTATTTAAAACATAAAAAACCCCTCAACAAAATGTTTCCTAACTCCAATCTCTCTATACGAAACGTCAATTTTCTCTAATCTTATCTACAAGCGATAGGAATACCGTTCTCCACTACATATGAGTCGTCAAGAAAATAAAACATTTGCTAGTGTACTTTATAAATTGCTACGAGCAAGACGCGTTTGTCAAAAATTACCAAAATTGTCACCATATCGTAAATAGCTCGCCGACCTTTATCACAATGTGTCAACCGAGAGCAAATACTCCATTTGCCGTCAAATTACGGTAAAACCGATCTTAACATCAACTTTTTACGGCTTTCCCGCCAACTCACCTATCTTTGTTGCTTATGAGATTGCTCTATTGAGTTGCGGTCTCCACTTCAGGGAATTTGGGATATGCCTAACTTCCACAACCATTGTACCTTTCCTTTGTACGATCAAAATCTTTTGAACGACAGAACGTTGCTCCTTTGATCGCCATTTCTTAGGGTACTGTGCATACAGTTGCGAAACCCTTAAAGTTTCAATGCTTCGCTGTATGTCTGTCTGTCCCTTGGACAATATGAAACTTATTAGCTTCGTGCTTTTATCTCTTACGGGCTTTAAGTTCTTGAATAAAGATACTTTGACAGAAAACTTAGTGCTTAGAATCTTAAGGTGGGGAAATATGTGAATTCGCTAAAATTGGGCTTTTTGATTTTGTTTCTTCTTAGTCGTCTTGAACGGAAAGAATATGAAAAAATAGACGCAAATCTACATCATACAACACATCAGAACGTTTGGTTTAAAATAAAATTACCCCTTTAGTTTCTCGATATAAAATATTTAAAGATGCGTCTCGTTTTTTTTTTCGGCCATTTTCCATCTATACTATTACTCACAATTATTATTTTTTATGACTCCAGGTTATTAGAAGATTGAATACCGAAGAGACCGTTTGGTTGGTTTTTTCTAATTTCTGTTTTACTTATTTTGATGACTTTTGATATGCAATCGATGCATGAAACCCATCTGAAATCCCCTCTGACGACAGTGGGTGCAGGGGCGCTTTGCTAGGCTTCTGAATCACCTAAGTCAGCGCCACCGCCCCCTTAACTAATTTATCCTCTAGCCACTAGATGGAGTTGCATCGTTATTACCATTTTTAGACTCCCGCTAGCGATTGCTGTTTCTGAGATAATATACTGCAGATGCTCAGTAATACAATCGTTTTTAAATTGCATCATCGATCGTTCGATGGGATTTAAATATATATTGTAGCGGACCAGTAATAAACTGTTTCCTATGTTCACGAAGCATAGTACTTCCAAGTCCAAACGCAAGGTCGGATGAACTGATGTAGGTCGCAGGATTAGGCTGTTAGCAGGCCACCTACTATCGTTTATATTTTAAGTTTCTGCGAGAGGCCTATGTTCAGAAATGAACGTTTGGTGCTGATGATGATGATGTGCTTAATTTCATCTGCAATGATACAAGACCTTTCCTTAGTACAATAATAATCTATTAAACGACAGAAGGTTGCTCCTTTCATCGAACATTTTTAGGGTTCAGTGCATGCAAAAGCCAAACCTTGTAGTTTCAACGTTACGCTGTATGATAGCCCGTCCGCGGGATAACATTGAAAATATTAGAGACTAGCAGCGCTCTGCGGTTTTACCTGCGTGGTCCCCGTTCCCGTGGAAAAATCGGGATAAACAGTGTCCTATATGTTAGTCCAGGACTGCAGCTATACACGTACAAAGTTACATCACAATCGCTCCAGTAGTTTTTACGTGAAAGAGTAACAAACATCCATCCACACATACAATATTAGTAGGATGTTATACAACATGGTTACTCTCGTAAAAGTAACAGTTTAAATAATTTAGTTATAAATAAGTTTAACTATAGAATTTGTTGGATTGTTCGAAAGGGTTACCGCGGCCTTGGTGTTACAGGCTCAAGAAGGAACACGGATGGTTTTTAGTCAGTAGAAGTCTGACACAGCCTCCCGCTCCACCCACAGCGGGGGAAGGTCATTAGATGATTTTCCATCCCAAAAAAAAGCACTTGGTTTGTATGAAGTCTTTATATAAAAATATTTTTTTCTTACTCCTGCACGAATTATTTAGTTCCAAGATAAGAACTTGTAAGAAATTGTGTGTCATATCAGTCAGAACTTGAGTTTTAGATACGAATTAATAGATACATACATACATGGATAAACATACACAATGTCTTTTTTTTTTATAAATACATATTCAATATTCATAAGGACACCCAGACCATATGTTCATGCACACAAAGATTTGTCCTGTGTGGGAATCGAAACATGTGATCGGGTCAGGAGTGGAGTGATATCCATATGGCGAGTGTACCCTCAACGTGGGTCGTCAACAAAAATAAACACCAACAACAATAAATAGGTACCAATAATATCGAAAATAAATAATATGTAGTAATTTATATTTTTTTGCATTTACAATGCCATATATAGTAATGAGACAAATTCCTACCCCTGTTACCGCAAACAAATTGATTTTTTATAATAAAAAAAAGTTTTTTTTATTATTTTTTTTATTTACTGTCATAATTTGAGCATCTTTTAAAAAAAACAATACATTATTATAGAAATGACATATGGCTCTTTTTCAAATAAACTTTTAGGCTCCCTTACTAATTTTAAACTTGAGTAATTTTGCAACTATTTCTATCAGACTAGCAGTAAAACGTATAAAATCCTTAAGCCATACAAATAAGGTAAAATACATAGGTCTACATCTTAAAAAGACCAAAGGACCCCGAGCCTACCTCACTTGCAATTGGTGCACCTGCCAATCAACGGATAAGGCTCTGGAGAAGATGAAAGTTTTCAATCAGCGGCAATAGGCTCGCCAACTATTATATGGGACCAACAATATTAGTGACGAAATGTGGGCTTATAATTTTGCCTCTGCCTACCTCGTCGGAGAAACAGGCATGATATTATGTATGTATACAAATAACTACGGATCCTTCTTATTCACCTGGCCCCACTCGCACCTGACCTCTTTTTGTCACATAATTTTCTATAACTAATATTTTTTCTGTCAACGACAAAGTAGACATTTTTCTGTTGAAGTGGGTTTGAGTTATTTCCCTTTACGTTTCTTTTGAAAGGTTTTATGTTGTTGGTGCTTCGAGAGGTTGGTGCTTTGATGTGGCCAGTTAGTGTTGCTAATTTTTCGTATTAACGAGAAGTGCGCTTCAATGGTCGTGGGCTGAATTCCCACTAGTAAAAAAGTGAGTTTATTTTTATACTTATTTATATATATATTCTTCATTGCACAAAAAACAATAACAAAAATAGCCTTATGTGAAAAAGACGATTTATTTATTAAAGACAACCAACAAAACATTACTTCTATTTAGTGACACTTCAACGGGATACATTCTATAGTAATGCTTTAATTACAGGCTGCCACGACATGCAAAATATTAAACAGTATACAAAATTACAATTAATCTTAAACTTATAGTAAAAAAATATATAATAGGTTGGGGAAAAAGTCTTTTCGTATTTTTATATGAAAAGTCAAGACATTTTTTTCAAAGTTTATTTACATTTAGTTACAATATATATGTACCGTTTTGTTGAATAACTTTCTGCCATTTTGTGGGCAGAGACATTATCCCGTTACTGTAGAAACTTTGGGACTTCTGATCAAAAAAACGGGACAAATAGTTTTGGCAGTCCTCTCTTGAGGTCAACCTTACAGAACCTAAAGAATTCTGCAGAGACCGAAACAGGTGAAAATCTGAAGGCGCAAGGTCAGGGCTATATGGTGGATGCACTAGGACCTCCCAGTCGAACTCTCTTAATTTTTGCTGAGTGGCTAAAGATGTGTGTGGTCTAGCGTTATCGTGATGAAAGACCACACCCTTCCTGTTGATCAATTCCGGCCGTTTTCTCTCGACTGCTTCCTTTAATCTCATCAGTTGCTGGCAGTAAAGATCAGAATCGATGGTTTTGCCGGGCGGTAAAAGCTCATAATAAACAATGCCCTTCCAATCCCACCATACACACAGCATCACCTTATTTCGTGTTAGGCCAGGTTTGGCCACAGTCTGTGAAGCCTGGCCAACTTTCGACCACGACCTTTTTCGCACGTTCTTGTCGTACGTGATCCACTTTTCATCGCCAGTTATCAGTCTCTTCAAAAACGGCTCGGTTTCATTACGTCTCAATAATGAATCGCAAATGAGTACACGGTTCATTAAGTTTCTTTGAGTGAGCTCGTGTGGCACCCAAATATCGAGCTTTTTTGTATAACCAGCTTTTTTCAAATGGGTCAAAACTGTTTTGTGGTCAATTCCCAGTTCTTCAGCTACATCGTAACTACTAATATGCCGATCTTGCTCCACTCTTTCAAAAATGGCGTCCATTTTATTCGTAACAGGGCGACCAGAGCGAGATGCATCTTTAACATCAAAATTTATGAGATTTGAGAAAAACAAATGAAAAATAGCGGGAAATAACTTTTTTTTATTTTTTTCTTTTCTTTATAATGGAACCTTTTTAATGTTACCAAAACCAGCCAGACACAAATAGTACAGTTAAAAAAAAATTATAATAAGTTTATACCTACGTTATGCGAAAAGACTTTTTCCCCGACCTAATATACAGTTACAAATGCAATGTTTTGCCACGACAACTGTAAAGCCCTACGATTTGTGTCTTGGGATCAAGGTAAACTTACTTATGCAGTTACCGTGATCATAGTGCGCCATAGCTATCTATAACTTTGACATAGACCTGGCAAAGATGCCCGGTCTGCAAAACAAATCAAAGTCTGAAGTTTTTGGAATTTTATTAAATTTGTTTTGTAATAATTATACCACGAGATGGCATTCAAATATGCTAACTACCTGGTAAAAAGAGGTAACAGTAGCCTACTATTTTCAATACCCGGGGCATTACTAGCGCAATGCCAACTGCATTGCTATGATTGTTAGCTGATATATACATAGCAAACAATCAAACCAAAAATAATATTTATGTGCACACAGATCGACGGTAGCAATTAACAATGTCGTAAGTGAAAGCCGTTACTTTAAACAATATAGTAAGTGAAAAGCCGTTATTTTAAACAATGTCGTAAGTAAAAAGCCGTTACTTTAAACAATGTCGTAAGTGAAAAGTAACGAATTGTGATATAATTAAAAGCAACGACTTTTCAATTACGACATTGTTAATTGTTATTATCAAAATATACGTCGTGTTTGGAATCGTACCCATAACTGATCTTTGAAAAAATAAACGGGACTACGCTCTAATAAAGTGGCGCTCGAACTTCTTGGCGGGAATGTGAATAGTTTTGTTTTAGTTTCTAAAATTTGTGATATTTAGAACATTAATGTGTAACAAACTAGTTAAGTGTTTGTAAACATATATGAAACAAAACAGTGCAATATAACTTTTCAAATTCTCTCAAGAAGTCCAAGTAAAATCTTAGTACCCACATCTTTACTAAGGACTCGAGGGTTTTAGGGGGAGGGCATCTCATTTACAATTTGTCATCTTTATCATCACTCATTCTCATTTACTATGACTTATGTATTACTAATATATCTCTTACTTGACACTGGATGAATGTGCTAAATGCATGAATACATTATTTAAAAGAAAAAAAGATCCTAAATTTAAGTGACTTTTAGGACTCTTAGGACTTCTTGGCGGGAAAATGAAGCGTCATGTCTGCAGTTTTGTTTCATTTTCTAAAATTTGTGATATTTCTAACATTATTGTGTAAAAACGGTGGATTATTAACCGTTAAATGTTTGTGAACATACATGAGTGTTGGTAAATCAAACAAAACAGTGCAACATCACTTTTCAAATTTTCTCTCAAGGAGTCCATGTGAGATCTCAGTATAGTCCCACATCTTTACTGAGGACTCAAGGGGCTTATGGGAGGGTATCTCATTTACCATTTGTCATCTTTATCACCACTCATTCTCATTTACTATGAATTATATATTATTAGTATATCACTTACTTGACACTGGCTAAATGTGCTAGACGCACGAAGCCATTATTTAAAATAAAGAAAGAAAGTGACTTTTAGGACTCTTAGGACTTCTCGGCGGGAAAATGAAGCGTCATATCTGCAATTTTGTTTTATTTTAAAAAATTTGTGATATTTTTAACATTAATGTGTAATAACGGTAGATTATTAACCGTTTAGTGTTAGTGAACGTACATGAGTGTTGGTAACTGAAATAAAACAGTGCAACATCACTTTTCAAACTCTCTCAAGAAGTCCATGTGAAATCTCAGTATAGTCCCACATCTTTACTGAGGACTCAAGGGGTTTAGGGGGAGGGCATCTCAATTACCATTTATCATCTTTATCTCCTCCCATTCTCATGTACTATGATTTATATGTTATAATTATATCTCTTACTTGACACTGGCTAAATGTGCAAAACGCAAGAAGCAACTATTTTAAAGAATTAAAAAAGTGACTTTTACATTTGTTCACGCTTGCTTCAAAATGAAACCAAGCTTTAAATTAGTTTGAATTTCGAATATAGCGACCTCCACGTCACACCGGTTGTTACTTGGTAGTGGTGATTTAAATATGTTTCATAACATATAACTTGTAATAGAGAAAGAAATAAAACGGTAGCACTTTATTGTGGAGCGTGCAACAAAGCGAGATAGTGGGTGTATCGCAGGTGCGCGGCGCATTAGCGGGCTAAGTGCGTCTGCAGTCTGCACTCGCTACTTCGACATTGATTAACATCGTTTACTGCTAACATACAGAAAGTATAGCCAGATCAAGCTCCGCGTTCCTAGATGGACGGTATCAATCACTGAAATAAAGCTGTACGTTGAAATAACTTTGTTGTTAGTTTAGTTAGTTAACAGTGGCAGGTAAATAATGTTAAATTTCACTGTCAGTCCTATATTAACTATGACATAGAAATAAGTAGTTTCTAATGGTACCAATAGATGGCACTGTGCCCAGTTCGATCGCGATGGTGTTTTGTTTTATCGTAGTAATAAGACCAACTGATGAAATGATTGCTATTGAGTACTCGGACGGCTTTGGAGCGGTAGTAACCTAACGGTGCCAACTACTATCGCTTCGATTCGCACGCGCACGCACACGGGTTGCACAATCTACGCGAATTGCTTCCCCTTTTATTGAAAAGAGGCGTAATTGCGCCTAGGCCACTTAGCCTGGAGGAGACTTTCATTCCCACAGTGCTTCCGGGGCGGCGGACTACAACCCGTCGCCCTTAGCAGCCGTGCGCGCGTGCACGCCCTGATTCTCCCACCCATCCCTGCGTTTCCCTTGCACAGTCGTTACATACTCGCGCTTCTTGGTTCGGTGTACTTGGTGACAGGAAGACCGTGACAAGAAGAACGGGAAGATATACGGCGAGAGGAAGAAGAAGACGCCCGCGGAACCCCCGTCGCCCAGAATATCGGCCGGAGAGGAGCGAGCCATTCCCCTCACCCCCGGGGCTTATGCCCAACCCCCTGCCGGGGAAGGACATGAACTCGGGAGAGGACGCTCCCCAGCCTCGACGCCCCCCGCGCCGCGCACCCCGCGCGAGTGGGGAAGAATTTTGACGCCTCAGGAGAGCCCAGTGCTGACGAAGGCGCCATACATACCGTCGCCAAGAGGAAGGCATGAGCGCGACGTACTGATGACTGCGCGCCTAGCCGAAGCAGGCCTCCTGACAGACGGCCTGCTGAAATGGATGGCTGCGTACATCCGGCTAGCCGATTATGATCTCGGCCTGTCGGATGAGCTGCAGCCCCTGGACACAGCGGCCCTGGAAATGGTAGCCACTATGCCCTTTACCCTACCCCCTCTCAGAAGCGATGTCGAACTGAGAGAGAGGGGTAGGAAGAGGAAGGAGACGTCGCCCCTACAAGCGGAGGACAAGCGCCAACGCACCGGTTCGGAGGCAAGATCCCGCAGCGCCAGCGGCCGTGTCGAGGCCTCGACTGCCGACATGCCGCCACCTTCGGCGCCGCCGAAGAAGAAACTCACGTACTCGACGCCCGTCGCGACGCCCATAGCACCGGGGACGCCGGAGCTATACGCCGCGGCCGACCTATTACCGCAGCCACAACGCGCGCCGCGCCCGCACGCACGGCCGACCGTGCCCGCGTATCCCCACTCCACACCCCCACCTCCCCCCACCACTACCACCGGTAGGGCGCCCCCTTCCACCACCCCCCGCACCTCAGCGGGGGTTCCTTCCCCCTCTATCCCCACCCCTACACACTATCCCCCAACCCAGCATTTCCTACCCCCTCCACCTACACCAGCGGCCCGCGCGCCCACCGGCCACTCCGCCGCCGCGACGCCGCCTGCGGTCGCTACCGCTTCATACGCCGCCATGGCATCGATCGCCGCCGTCACCGCGCCTAAAAGATTAAACGCCGCGACCGCGAACTCTAACGCCGCCGCCGCCGCCGCGACAAATGCGGACAAACCAAAGACGCCTCGCTACCCACCCCTAGTGGTGGAGAAGCTGCCGGACTGGCCGACCCACTTTAGGGAACTAAAGAAGCGCATCGGCAGGGCCCCCAAGGCACGACCGTTTCAGCAGGGAGTACGGTTCACGCCCACTGAAGCCGAGGAGTATCGAATAATACAGCGATACCTAACAGAGATCTCGCAAGAAACAAATCTGGCTTGGTTCTCGTACTCCCTGCCTGCCGACAAAAGCGTCAAGGTAGCCATTCGGGGAATACCTGTGGACACTGCTCCCGAGGATCTAGCAGAGGACCTTCAATCCCTGGGCTTCACGGTGGAGTTCGTGAGGCCAATAAAAGCCCGACAAGGACGCCCGGGCTGTATCTTCTTCGCGCAGCTGCAGCGCACGCCGGAAGTACACAACATCTACGGAGTGACTGAGCTTCTGTGCATGCCGGGCGTCAAGATCGAAGCCTGGAGGAAGAAGAAAGGCCCCGCCCAATGCCACAGATGCCAGAAGTTCAGGCACTCCTCTCACTGCTGCCATCGCCAACAAGCTTGCGTGCGCTGCGGGGAGGAGCACGCGGCAAGGGAATGCCCGCGCCCACGGGAGACCCCGGCCACCTGTGCCAACTGTGGAGGCGCCCACCCGGCGAACTCTCAGAGATGCCCCGCCTTCATTCAGGAGGCCAAACTCAAGCGCGCCGGAACAGTGGCACAGGCTGGCCGCCACCTAGCACAGAAGGCACACATCGAGGCGCCCAAGGACTCCCCACACCTCATGGCCGAAGCGAACTCAAAGCCGCCGCCGTCCCGCAGGAAGAGGGGGAAAACCAAAAAGAAGAAGAAGGGGAAGGTAGCTCCACCTCCCCAGGCATCTTCGGCGCGTGAGGACCCTCCTCCAGCCTCTACAGGACAGTCAGCCAGAGCCATCCAGATACAGATACTATCGGATGTGCTAGCGGCATTACAACAGGGTAAGGACGCGGTGCCTATCCTGTTAGGAAGAATGGCTACCCTTACACAGACCAATGGCTGAATTAAGGGTCCTCCACTGGAACGCAGACGGACTGAGGAGCAAGACCGGTCTGCTCAAGACAGTGCTCTCCGAATACAACGTGGATGTCTGTTTGATTTAACGGTGACGCATTAGGTCTAGTGTGCCCCAGCAACATCACTGATCACGATATTTGCATTGCTGCTTTTTCCACTGCACCTATACCTAAACGCCAAACCAAAAGATCTAGATATAAAGTAGATTTACAAGGACTGAGCTCCAAACTGTCCACAGCGGATTGGCCTAGTGTTCTAGGAAACGATGATGCCACAATGGCCGCCAACAGGTTTTCAGAAATATTAAATATTGCTTTGGTGGAAAACTCTAAGCTCATTAAAATCGGGCGGTCTCACGATAACATCAAGCCCTGGATAACTCCTGGAATAATGCGATGCCAAAAAACTCGCGACAAACTGCACCTAAAAGCGAATAAAAATCCAAATGATCATATATTGCAAATTAGTTACAAACGTTATCGGAATTTCCTCACTGAACTTTTGCATAGGATCAAAAACACATATTATAATGAACAGATCACTAATAATAGAAATAACCCAAAAAAATTGTGGTCAAACATTAAAGACATCTGTAATATCACCAAACATAAGAATAACTCAAATGATCTTATCAAATGTAAGGCTGATCCAAAAGAAGCACTTAACCTAACAAACTCATATTTTTCTTCTGTCGGCAAACAATTATCTGGCAAAATTCTTTCAAAACTCTCAACCACTGAAACCGTTCTGGCTTCGCAGGTCAAACTCCCTCGATCGCCACTTGAATCTTTCTACATGTCACCTACGGATATATACGAAGTCGATACTCTCATTCAAAATTTAAAAGATGAAAGCGCGCCCGGTTTTGATGGGTATACTCCTAAATTAATTAAACACGTACGGCACATAATCATACAACCTCTAGTTCACATATTTAATCTGAGTATTGGCACAGGCGTTTTTCCTGAACGATGGAAGCAAGCCATAGTCTCACCTATCCACAAGGATGGAGACAAAATGGTACCATCGAACTATAGACCCATATCACTGCTCATCATTTTTTCCAAACTTCTTGAAAAAGTGATCAATAAACGCTTAACAAGTTATTTGGAACGGAATAATCTGATTGCTAGCTCTCAATTTGGATTTAGGAAGGGAATATGTACAGAGGACGCTGTCTCTCTTCTGGTTAACACTATTTCTACTTCCCTGGATCAGAAAGAGTGTTGTATCGGTGTTTTCTTGGATCTGGCGAAGGCATTCGACACAGTGTCTCCGTCGATTCTGCTCAGGAAGCTGGAGTGTCTTGGTATTAGAGGAACTCCATATAACTGGTTCGAGAGTTACCTTTCTAACCGATGCCAATCTGTCAAAGTCGGTAGTTATTCCAGTGACGCGCAACCGGTAAGGTTTGGAGTTCCACAGGGCAGCATCCTCGGCCCTACTTTATTCGTAATTTACCTAAACGACCTCCTTAACATACCTATAGACAACGCAAAAATAGTATGTTACGCTGATGACACAGTGGTACTTTTCCGGGCTACATCGTGGAAGAACACTTTTAAGACTACAGAACAAGGAATGTCACAAATAGCTAACTGGCTTGATCGAAACCTATTAACCCTGAACGCATCTAAATCAAAATTTGTAACCTTCCACAAAACCAATACCACTTCCCCTGCCTTCCTGCCGCAGCTAGTTGTTCACAAATGTAACACAACAAGTGTGCCTACTACCTGTAACTGTAAAACAATAGATAGGGCAGGTTTTGTCAAGTATTTGGGAGTCCAAATAGATGAAAACTTGTCTTTCAAAAAACAAATTTCGTTTATTTCAGCCCGTCTTCGAAAGTTTTTATTTATTTTAAAGTCACTTCGACGATCCGCTCCCAAGGAAGTTCTTACGATGGTCTACATTTCGCTGTGCCAATCAATCTTGAACTATTGTATCAGCGTATGGGGCGGGGCATCCAAAACTAGCTTTATTGAAATAGAGAGAGCTCAACGTGCTGTTTTGAAAGTTATGCTTAATAAGCCCTATCGTTTTTCTACAGACTGTCTATATAAAGAAGCTGAAATCCTACGAGTACGGCAACTTTATGTGTGGCGTGTAACCTGTGCTTATCACAAAGAAACGATCAACTCCCAAAATTACGAAAAACTACTAAAAAATCGTATTTTTAAAGTTCCTGTACCCTCAGTCCGTTCCACATTTGCCAAGCGTTTACCTCTCTACTCCCATCCATTCATCTACAATAAGGTAAACCAAAAATGTCCCTTGAAAATCCTCACCTCTAACCAAGCCAAGCAGGCAATTAAAACCTGGCTGATGGACCTTACATACACTGAAACAGAACAAATTCTCCCCGCTAATAAGTAATATGCTGTAACTTTTCTAATTTGTGTTACTATTTTTTGTATATATATTTACAGAAATGGTCATACATTATTAGCAAACAATACACACACACACACACACGTACACTAACACACACTCACTTGCAGTCTTACTCACTTACTCGCTCACACACACCCATTCATTCCCTTTTTACGTGTTTTTTTATTTTTTTATTATTATTTTATATTGAATTTCTAATGTATTTTTTTGTTGTAACTTGATCTTTTTATGTAACATAATTATGTAATTACTTATTAATAAATGAACCGGAGCTACAAAGACGGAAATTATTGTACAATTAATATTTGTAACTCACTTATGGTTATTGCGACACAGGCCTGCGAGCCTAGTGTAATAACCGCTGTAATTCATTTCCTTTGTATATGCTAAATTGGTAAATAAATGATTATTATTATTATTATTATTATTATTATTTCGGAGACGCACTTGAAGCCCAATGACGCGTTCAAGATGCCCAACTACTACGCCTACCGGCAGGATGAAACCTCGGATACCAACCGGGTATACCGCGGGCTGGCAGTCCTAGTCAAAAGAAGAGTCGTGCACCAACAGATTCCACCAACGGGGGAACCGCGCGGGTCTTTGTACTCGCTCGGCATCGAGATCTGCGTGAACAGGAAGCCACTACGTGTGTTTGCAGCATACAAGCCCCCCCACGCCGCGCTGGAGGTTGGCGATATACGCCAGCTGTTCGCCGACACCCCCACGCCTACCATCATAGCGGGTGACTTCAACTGCAAACACACAGCGTGGAACTCCAACTCCATCAACCCTGAAGGTCGCCGACTCTTCAACGACGCTGCGAAGAATGGCTATGTCGTCCAGGGGCCCGAAACTCCGACGCACTACCCCTACCAGGCTACATACTCGCCGGACGTTTTGGACATAGCCATCAGCCACCAACTAGACTGCCAGCTGACGCAGGAAGTCCTCCTGGAGGACCTCCAATCCGACCACCTGCCGGTACTGTTAACGATACCGGATCGACCTGTATCAGCGAAGCCGCCTGCTCCAAGGCGCTGCACTGACTGGGGAAGATTCGGTGAGCTAATGGTTCGCGACACACCCTCGTACCCCATCTCGACGCCTGAAGAAGTCGACTGTTTAGCTGCCGACATAACGTCTTGCATCCAAGGCGCCATCACGTCATCTTCGCACACCATGCCTGCGCTCAGGGGACGTCCCCCGCTACCCGCAGGCATCAGGGACCTTCTCGCGACCAAGAGGCGCCTCAGGAGGGAATGGCAGCGAACCCGCTGCCCCACTATCAAGACGCAGCTAAACAGAGCGACTGAAGCAGTGAAGAACGCCATTAGCTCACACGACGCCGACGCCTGGGAAAGACACCTGGAGGGCGTGAGCGGGGACTGGAAGGACATCCATCGCCTCTGCCGCCAAATCTCCAAGGCCCCACCCCCGGTCAGACCGCTGAAGGGATCCGACGGGATGCCACGCTATCGTGCAGCAGACAGAGCGGAGATCTTCGCGGACCACCTCGAACAACAGTTTCGACCCAATCCGACGACCAACATCGAGCACGAGCGACTCGTGGTGGACCGTCTGGCCAGCTTCTTCTCTGCACCGATGGCGAACGAGGAGGATCCCATCGTCTTCTCCCCCGGCCAAGTGCAGAGACAGATCAGGAGAACCAAGCCCAGGAAGGCACCTGGCGCAGACGGGATCACCAACGTCGCGCTGACAAACCTGCCGCCGAGAACGGTAGCAGCCATAACCCGCCTATTCAATGGCATTATGAGAACGGGCCACTTCCCAGGCTCATGGAAGACGGGGCTGGTCATCATGCTCCTGAAGCCTGGGAAGAACATACTACTCGCCGCTAGCTACCGCCCCATCACCCTGCTGTCTACATTGTCGAAACTGTTTGAGAGGCTCCTGCTTGAACAGATGATCCCGCACATTGAACCACGCAGTGAGCAGTTCGGATTCCGTGCCGAACACTCGACTACATTGCAGCTTTCGAGAGTACTGCACTACTTCACCATGGCTGCCAACAAGAAGGAGTACACAGCTGCAGTACTCTTGGATATGGAGAAAGCGTTCGACCGTGTTTGGCACGAAGGTCTGCTGCACAAGATGTCTACGTCCAGCGCACCCAGACGCATAACGCAGGTGCTAGCTTCCTTCCTGGAGCACAGGAGCTTCAGAGTGGTGGTAGAAGACGCCGTATCAACGGAACGGAGGGTCGAGGCCGGAGTCCCGCAAGGGAGCTGTCTCTCACCGTCCCTGTACGCACGATACACGGATGACATGCCTACCACTGACAGAGTCCACCTAGCATTGTTCGCAGACGACGCCGCATATTATTCATCGTCGTACAGGAGACACCTTGCGGCGAACAGAGTCCAAGAGACACTCGACCTCCTGCCAGAATGGCTAGACAAGTGGAGGCTATCGGCCAACGTCCAGAAGACCCAGGCCATAGTCGTCCCTTACACCGTACTACTCCCACCACCACTCCGCCTGCATGGACTAGAGATAGCGTGGTCTCCGAATGTCAAGTACCTGGGGATCACGATCGATCGGAAGCTTAACATGAACTCTCACGTGGCGATGACAGTCGCAAAAGCCAAGACGGCGCGGCACCTGCTCCGTCCAGTGCTGAACTCGTCGCTCGCCACTAGAGTGAAGCTAGGGGTCTATAAAACCTACCTTAGGCCCCTACTCACCTACGCAGCCCCAGCCTGGTACGCGCTCACCGGGAAGCAGGCAAGGAAGAAGCTAGAAACTTTTCAAAACCAGACCCTTCGCCACATCGTTAAGGCACCTCGCTACGTGAGAAATGCTACGATCGCGAGGGACCTGAGGCTAGAGAGTATAGAATCCTTCGTAGGTCGATTGGCGGGACCGATGTTCGCGCGTGCGGATGCGTCTAGCCACGACCACATCAGAGGGTTGGCGCCGCTACACGCGCGTCCACCGGATGCCAGGGCCTACGCCCGCAGCCTCATCCCTCAGGAGACCCAGGACTTGGACTGAAGACACTGAAGGACACAACGCGCCGCTGATCGCCCGAGGGCTTGATCGCGGCGCCCCACCGGACTTGACACCCCGGACTATTACAGGCTGAACAGCCAACCCAAGGACGCGCCCGTATTCACGGGCGCCGCCAGATACCGCGATCAGGGGGCCTTGGCCCCGACACCGCGCCGTGACCTCCACCAGGGGGATCACGTAGATGACTACACTACGTTGCTATTGAGTTCGAAACTAGCAAGCATCATCATTATCATCATTTCAGCCATTTGAAGTCCACTGCTGAACATAGGCCTCCCCAATTGCTTCCACGTTGATCGATCCATTCCCGCCTGCATACACCGGCTTCCCGCCGCCTTGGTCAGATCATCAGTCCATCGGGTAGGAGGCCGCCTTCTTCTACGTTTGCTGATTCGTGGTCGCCGTTGAAGAACCTTAACGCCTCATCGGTCGTCGGTTCTTCAAGCTATGATCCCCGCCCACTGGTACTTTTGGTAGCAAGTATAGCTAATAATAATCCCTCTAGAGACGAGACACAAGCTTAACACAGGGATGTTAATGGGGTTAGTTAAGAAAAAATAATGGTTTAGTACTAGATAATACGTTTTCCTCGATAAAAGCCATTCGCAGAGAAAACTTAATGCTTTTAACAGGTGCACCGGGCATAAGTGTTCGCACGTGCACTTAGGGAACACGTTTCAGGCTAAAACCTATAAATTTTACTAAGTACACTTTTTCTAGTTGGTAACGTTTTAACTGCTTTTGCATACATTTAGTTTTATATAAAAGTCATCTTGGAAAAATGCTAAATCATCTTGTATTTATTGCAAAGTCTAACGAAACAAACGAAAGTGATTTATGATGGACAAGTGATTGGAAGTGTTGGAAGGGGAAGACCACATAAGACCTTCCATGACCAAATTCAAAAAAAAATTGAAAAAGTGTAGGTCAAAAGTACCCTAAACCGACGGGCGTGTATGAGGAGGTTAATGAGTGTGAATGAGGCTAAAAGTGTGTGCCAAGATCGTAGCAAGTGGAAGGATGTAATCTCTGCCTACCCCTACGGGAAAGAGGCGTGACATTATGTATGTATTTATTGCAATTATTTTGCTTTTAGGTAATGACTGCAACACTTATATGTCTGAAAGACAACATACATAAAATCACGCCTGTTTCCCCGAAGGGGTAGGCAGAGGCATATTTTTGTTAGTCCCACGTAATTGGCAACCCTATTCCCGCTTATTGGGATCTTTTATGTTCGCCAGAGCCTGGTCCGTTGATCGGCAGGTGCACCACTTGCAGGTGAGGTTGGCGTGGACTCCTAAGATGTTGATAGGATCCTTAGACACCTGAAAGACAAGGTGGTGGGAAATAATCACTTTAGAAAGAAAGAAAATGATTTAATCCATGACACATTATGATACAATGGTAAACAAAAGTACAAAAATAAAAAAAATATAGACACATGCGGCACCGAAAAGTCATACTCAGCATATGCTGAAGTGTCGCTATGGCAAATGACCACAAACCACATTAAATAAAAATATAATAGACTTTCTTTTAGACCTATTTAGTTTCGGAAAAAAACCTTTTTATTTTCCCACTTTGGAGCGTGCCGAAATCCGAGTAACTTCGCCACTCGTGATAGCAACACATTCCTGTCTCGGACAATATCACAGAAACGCTGCGGAGATAGTGTGAGAAAGAGCAGTTCTATTGCTCCGGCCCGCACTATGCGCGCAGCTGGCAAAGAACAGATAGTTTACTTTGTAAATTTTAACAAAATGATCTGTCCAGTTTTGTAATAAATATCTTACTGTGGTGGTTTTTGAAGTGAACACCCTGCTTGCGACAATCTGCACTGGGTAGTGTAGTATATTCTGAATTCTTCTCAAGCGATATTTTAATCGTTCGTGATGAATGGGTGCGTTTGTATTGCTTACATGGATTTTTTTGGACTGCATCGGTCAACACAAGTCTGGTTTCCTTTTTTTTTGTTTCTGAGTATTTCTATGGCCCTGACTATAAAACGACAGCTTTATCATTAAAAATGTAAATTTTTATTTTTTTGACAAAAAATATGACATTATTTTAACATAATGTCTATTGATCTCTGTCAAAAGTAATTTATAAGATTTCCTTGAATGACTTTAGGTAAATCTCGTTGCAAACTCCAGCAAATGTCTGCCATGTAAGCCCCACATCGGTTGTTTATGCTCTTTGTATAAACCTATACATTTGCCCGCAACAGGCTAGTCGCCGCCTCGCAATATGCAGATTTCGAGTCCTATGCCTTGGTGCTCTTCGTTAGCTACAGTTTCTAAGAGAACACTCAAGCTTATAATCTATTTGGTCGAATACTTGTATAAGACCCCAATTCCTCTCTCATTGATTTCTAGGAAGATGACCACGTTCAATAGTGACACAATAAGGGCTGATATGAAGTTTCTTTGGCTCGTTTATTGCGAATAAAATATTTTGCCCGTTCATAGCAAAAGCAGACTGCTTCCACTGCCCTGTCACTGGTGCGTAGAAATGGTGGCATAGATCATTACCGCTCCGCCCAACGCTTTTACACTCCTCGCCTTCTTTAGTCAGTGGCTGGATTAACTTCTAGTCTAGCTACTCTTAAACCTACAAATGAGGCCGCATCGCACTTGCACCGCAACACGTGCACCTTTTTTGGTTACGATATCAAAGATCTCAACTCTCTCCAGCTTTGTTTTAAAGTTGTTCGAATACTGGAGCAGAACTGAATCCCTCCCTTTGTTTCCTAGGAAGAGAACTGCGCTCAGAAATAGGACGAGCTGACATGATTACAAATAAAACCCAAGTCGAGATAAAAGATAAAGATTCATTTATTTATCAAAACATGAGCTGGTAATAATAAAACATACATATTATTGCTTATTTTAGGATGCTAAGATCATGGATGCCTTATCTCAGTGGTGGCATGGTAATAGACTAAAATAATGACAAAAAATCCGTTCAATGTGAAATGAGCAGACTGTTTCCATTGCACTATCCCTAGTTATTACGGTACGTGGAAATGGTGGCATAGATCACCACCGCTCCGCCCACCGCTTTTATTTTCCTCGCCTTTCGTTATTTAGTCGCTGGATAATACCATGGTTTCCAGCGGATCTTTTTTTATCGGTGGCCTTATTTTCTGGAAGATTACAGAAAGATTGAGCCTTCAATGATGAGGTTGTGTAATGAAAAAGTCTTTAGTAAAAACTGTGTTATTAAAAGGGAGCCATGGGATTGAGGTTACATGTTTTTGAAAGGCATTTTTAACCGAATACAAAGAAGGTGTTAGGTAATGTAGCTCTGAATTAATGATGATTTATATGACGAGCGAGGACTCACTTAAAATGGCTGGCAGCGGTTGGAGACGGAGAGCTGAAGATCCCGTTCTGTGGCGTGCCATTGGAGAGGCTTATGTCCAGCATTGGACGAATGTAGGCTGATGATGATGATAATGAAATGCCTCTAGGTAAAAAAAAACTGATCACAGAAAATATTTGAATTATATGTGTAAAGTAAGAAATGTGTTATTGTCTAGTGTCATTTCTGAAGGCGGACAATTTTTTTCTATATATCAAATTTTTACGTGTAAGTTATGGGGTCGTAGTGATTGTTAAAACATAATTTAGTTAATTTATTATCATTTACTTATATACTTATATATTTTTTTACACAAAATTAGTTAGTAAAATAAAATCAGTTAGGGTAGACACTCAGCAATTACTGATATTTTTGGGGAAAAGAATAAGCCAAAGGGCTATCTATCGGCTTAGAACAGTGCTAGCCACTTTCAGCCCAAAGGGAAGTCGTAACAGTCAACGAATCCTACCCGATGAGGAGTAGCAGCGTAATTCTACCTGAAAGTTTAAACTGCGATCACTAATCTCCCAGAGCAGTGGTTTGATGTTGAAAATATGTAGATAAAAGTTAGAAAGACTCGGTTTATTGAAAAATGTAGCTACAGAGGCCAGAAAAAAAATTGAATGATTTTCTTTTTATAAATATTTTAACGTGTTTTTTAAGTATGAAAGACTCAAATTTATAACAAAATGGCGTGTCATAAAGTCAAACACTATACAGTAATATAGACAGTACACTATACAGTAGATACGTTCTGGAAAAAAATTTCGTTAACTGAAATTCGCGTATACTAAAACTTACGATGATTAAACATGGTTGACATGTTAAATATAAAAGAACCACTTTAATTCTTAGAATACTTTATGCAATATACTATCAATAATTTTAATGGAAAAACACATCTATTGTCTTCTGGTAAGCGTTGTTTTGTACGTTCTTGTAAAATGCATTTATTACACCAAACGATGTTTTTAATTGAATGATACACGGTAAAGACACGGTCATTATTATTATATGTATTGTATATATTAGGCATTTGATCGCGACATTCGAAATTCGCGTTTTAGTGAAACCGCGCAAGGCTGCATTTTCGTTGAAACTGTTAATTCAGTGAAATTAAGCTTGAGGTTCTCAGAAGAATATCGTACCTACTGATACTCGATAAAGTAAAATAAAAAATGCAACCAGACAATATTCCGCAGAAAATAAAATATAATAAATGATAATCACAGCATCAAAGGACGTACGTGTCGTGACAACGAATTTTTACATCACAAATTTTCCCTTTGCGCGTGTTTTTGTTTGCCACAAAGGCCAAACCTTTGGGCTCATCTAGTTTTTGCAGACGACTGTTCTTAACATCAAGATAAAAATGGAAAACATCAGATATCAAAGCTACGGCTGGCGTTTGATATTTGTTCTTTGAAAACAAAAGGGGTTTGATTTATTTTTTGAGATTAATCGCACAGTAACGTCTGCTCTAGAATAATACCTAAAATGTTTTTAGTAGTATGGTATTAAAAATGCTGAGCTAATAATAATATTATCTTTAGGTACACAATAGAGTAGTAGAGGGCGGCCCCCAACGCGATGGACCGATGATCTGGTCAGGGCGGCGGGGAGCCGGTGGATGCAGGCGGCAAAGAATCGATCTACGTGGAAAGCAATTGGGGAGGCCTATGTTCAGCAGTGGACTTCGAATGGCTGAAATGATGATGATGATGATGACACAATAGAACAGAAAGCTGTTATACAAAATATATCTGAAAAAAAATATCGGAAAAAAGACAATAACATTTTTTGAATGGAAAATGAAATAGTGTAAACGTGCGCGTTAAATTTTAAGTTTGACCTTGAGGTATTTTTTTAATACTAGTATTAATTCGAGTTATTATGTGTAAATATAGTGGCTTTTTAGACATATCTTCTTTGGCAATGTGTACAAATATAGGAAAGTGCTATATTGTAGTGATGTGTGACTTTCCGTGTTGATTTCAAACTTTCTAGAAACCTTTGGTAAAATCCGACTATTTTCCTGTGGTATAGACTTTGACTTAACTCGACTATGTCAGACTTTTTTTGACTTAGACTGTACTGAACAACGAAAACTATGCATTTATGCAAATAACTTGATTAAGTATATTACACTGTAAAATTCTAAGGGGCCTATTATAAAACAAAACCTAAAGTTATAACTAGTGTTGTCACTGTCTTCATTTTAAAAAGTGACAGCACTTTTTTAACGTTGCTTTGTAATAATCTCCTAATACCCTAAACTAGTAAGTCCATATTTAAAAGGATAAAAAGGTTTTGCTCTGTCTTCAAGTTCTTTACGTAACAAAACTCTTTCCTTTTACATGCTGCAAGTAGCACAAAGTATTATAAACTTTATATTTCATGGAATCAAATCGCTATCATTAGACCCCAATAAGCCCCGGATCTTCGACTCAAGTTGTGACGACGGGCAAAGTTATGGAGCATACGACCATAGTCGAAATACATAAGTAGGTCAATTCGAGCTCTGAGCGAGCGTCTATAGCCTAAACAGGGCTGCCGCTAATAGTTTCTTTATACGTCAGCATAGCGTACGCCACGGAGGGAAAGTTACGGGTGCACTCTTAACGATAAATTTGATCAGTGTGTGCGTGTGACAACACATACGTTTGGGTGCGCGTTTTATTCTGTGCGTATGTTTGAAGATATCATTTATCATCTTATCATTATCTAACCAGATTTGGCTGAATTACAGTCATTACACTGAGCGACTGCCGTCTGGCCTACCCAACTCTGAGGGAAACCTCATTCTATGGTTTAACTAGCTCTCAGGATCCGGAACGACTGCCATAGTTATTCATGACAGCCATCATTATCATCAGCGGCTTAACGTAATTTCCGAGGCACTGAGCAAGCGATAATTACTTTGAAAAGCCTTAAGCATAAAGCTGATAGAATTTGAACCCGATATCCTTACCACAGAGCCCTTGTTGTTTTTACGAAGATATCATACTTGTTTGTTTCTACTATGACCTGACCAAGTTCGGGCACCTCCAAGTGTTGTTCGACATTAAGAACTGACTTTGAAGGCTCCCGACTAGTGAAGCTCCAATTTGTTCGATGATAAATTGATTTGAGATAGTGGTTCTGCTGCTTGTAGTCGCTATGCACCTACATGCTTGTTTTTTAATGTAGCTTATATAAAAAGTAGTTGTCGTGTGGTACCGGCCTAGAACACCACCAACCACCCTCTCTCATCTCATGGGGAGTCGTAAGAGTCAACGAAAAGAAATCCAACCGGATGATGGACAGCGGCTTTATCCTGCATACTGGCTTAAACGCGATCACGCGTCATTATGGGTACAGGATTGAACTGCGCCCAGCGTGGTGATTATGGGCAAATATCTCCAATATTACGTAAACTATGGGAAAGATACATTTTCAGCAGGAGAATTTGTATGGCTGGAATGATGATGATGACCCAGAAGCAAGAGCCTTACGGAGAACAATGTCAAATACTAAATAACATAATCTTAGCTGCTCTGGGGCCGAGAGATTTGATTATCGAAAACAATTATTCAAGTTAAGTAGCTAAATAAAATAGAGTTAAATTTAAAATAAATTTGTTTTATTTTATTCAGAAATGTAAAATAACATCATCTATCCAAACGCAGGCGGTATGATTGCCACAATAAAGTTAATTTAGCTACTATAATGTCAGAATCATCAATAAATTATTTAATATCATCTTCTCAGCCCATTTACGTCCCACTACTGAGCACGGACCTCCTCTCACATATCAAGGTGTGAGGGTATTAGGTCATACTCCACCACGCTGACCCAGTGCGGATTGGCAAAGGCAGGTGTATGGCGTCCTGCTGTTAGAATATTTCAAGCCGCCCATTAAGCCTCTAACATGGCTTAACGACTACCACATTTTGTGATAACCGGGACCAACGGCTTAACTTGCCTTTCGAAGCACGGAAGCGCTCGATATCAAATGCCACACAAAGGGTCACCCATCCAAGTACTCACCTCTGTAACTCTGCTGAACTTCGGTGATCGTTTCTGACCACCGAGCACCGCAATTCTTTAATATAGTTTATTGTGTTCAAATATTATGCAACCGAATGAAACATTTTATGTTTAGCCAAATTGTAGATCTTTTCAACCTATATTTGAAAGTCCCTCATAGATATAGGTGGCTTATAAAGTATATTTATGCAATAAAAGATGGCGGCTTTTTAAACTACTTTTATCGAGTCGAAATTGAATAAACAATTCTGGCATAGACTGACATCAAAAGGTCATATTTGCCAAATGCCAACTGGGTCGGTGTGGTGCACCTGAAATTCCCTACAACTTTTCTTTATAAAATATGCCTACTAGTAGTTTGTTTATAGACTGAGCTGACGGTAATAATACTATGTTATCATTGAACAGTAAACTCTCACGCCTTATATGTGTATGTATATTTTTTCAGACCGTCAGATAAATAGTTTATTTTAGTTTCAAGCTTTTGGTTTGAAATTATCTAATGGCAAAATATAAAATATATCAATATAAATAAAATTTAATATACCTTATTGTATTTAAAGGGGCATTTGTCAGTCAGTCTGTCATGATTCTAAAGGGGTGAGAAGATTTTTCGTTACTCAATCTGTCTGTGACTCTAACTCGGCTTCTAAAAGGCAACGAAATTGAGAAAAAGGTCTCAAGAAGCTTATGGCGGCTTTTTCGAAATTATGTCTTAAAATCGAATTCAGTACAATTCGGGCTTATTATAAGGAAGAAAGAAAGAAAGAAAAAGAATTTATTCTGTGACAACATCAATAGAAAACAGATACATTATATTTAAGTAACAATTTGAAGAGTGTTACAGAAAAGGTATCCACTCAGCATAAAGCCGAGGTGTCACGAAAACACCTCGACGCTGATGGTCCGTAGATACCGTTTGTGATCCCGATTATAAAATAAGACTTAAAGTTAAATCAGTTTTAAAACTAGTGCTGTCACTTTCATTTGATAAAATGAAGACAGTAAACATAAACTTAAACTAAGTTAAGCCTGGTTTAACTTTTGATCTTGTTTTGTAATAAGCCCCAATATGATTAAGAGTATTGCTTTTAGTTCGTTTGCATAATATTAAAATGAATTTAAAAATTCTACCTGTATCTAATCTTTTTCTATTAGAGCCGCGGAGAACAGCTAATATCCTCTAAAAAGGTTTTAACTTCTTAGAAAATAAATCTCTTGAAAACCGAAGGGCTTTCCACCGAAATGCAGAACGTTATCTCAACCATTCGCGAGGAGTAGGTGGGATATTTGGAAATGCTTTTAGTTAAGTAGGTCTCAGAGGGAATTTTAAAGAAGGTAATTACTTCTAAGAGTATATGGAGTGTCGAGACTGAAGATGGTAGGTATGTGAGAGGGATCCCAAATGAGATCTCGCTGCGGAGTTTAGTGAAAGTGAAACAGTATGGTGTCTCCATTTCTGGTATTGATAGGATTTGCGTGCTTGTGTTTGAATGCAGTCAACATCGGCTAAATGTTACTATAATATTTTAAACTGCTTAATAGGTATTAATATAAATGACATTGTTATGTTAATTTACACAGAAAATTCATGAATATAATTATTTTAATACATTTATTTATAGAATTGTTCATTATTGTTTAGGTTCTATTTATCACTATTATTAAGGTAAAAATAAATTTGCATGTTAAATTAAGTGCAAAACTTATTGTTACAATATAATTACTGATAATTTATAAACTCATGTTTTACCATTTGTACACATAATTAGTTTTACTCATAAAAAAATTCATTCAGGTTTAGCTCAATAGAGATCTTCTGAAGGTCAAACTTAAAAACTGACGCGCCCATTCACTGCGGGCGGGAGCTTGATCGTAATAGAACGGGCTAGAAAATCATCAAGATTTTCCCCGCCAATTAGCAGTCAAAAAAAATTTAGGAAAACAATAACTTGTTTTTCTTTCTTTCAAATAATGGCTTCGTGCGTTCAGCACATTAAGCCAGTGTCAAGTATGAGATATATTAATAACATATAAATCATAATAAATGACAATGAGTGGTGATAAAGATGATAAATTGTAAATGGGATGCCCACCCCCTAAACCCCATGAGTTCTCAGCAAAGATGTGGGACTATACTGAGATCTCACATGGACTTCTTGAAAGAATTTCAAAGATGATGTTGCACTGTTTAGTTTTAGTCACCAACACTCATATACGTTCACAAACACTTAACGGTTAATAATCCATCGTTTTTACACATTAATGTGCGAAATATCACAAATTTTATAAAAAAAACTGCGGACATGACGCTTCACTTTCCCGGCAAGAAGTCTCCAATTAATTGTTTATATGTTACTGTACAGTATTTAGGCTATAAATCAAAATGAAACATCTATTTTTCTTATCATAAAGACATGAAGCATACTCACCTAATTCCACTATGCTCCGGGTGAACTTCGAAAATATTTAACGATTCCAGGTTTTCAGATACATTAGCCCGTTTTTAAAAGCTTTTTACGATTTTATTTTGTTTTTTCTTGCATTCCGAATGGAGACTAATCGATTAATTGCCTCGTTGAATATCGTATTGAATGAATAACATATTCAGCTATTGAATAGATTTGTAATCCACTGTCTAGAATTTAGTTTTATTCTACTATTTCGTTCTTTCATGATATATATGTATATATCTGCTGTGTATAATATTAGCTTTGCGTAAAAAACAGTTTGTTGTCTAATTTTCTCAGCTTTACTCCAGCATTTTTACTCCAGCACAATAAATAAATAATAATTTACTAACAGTAATTTAATTACGGTAATTAAATTAGGCTTATATTTAATGTGTCATCAAAATTAATAAATTACCAACCTAACCTAACCTTTTTGTACATCAAAAAATTCTGATGGAGCACCTAATCCCCTATTAGATGCTAGATCAGTATTTTTGATGATCAAAAAAGTATTTTTTAGAGGTTCAGTTTATTATATTCCATTAAATTATAGTAATTTAGTAATAATAATAAGAATTATACGGCGTCCTTCCTCCTCTCTCCTACACTATGCTGTGCCCGACAGGGTCCACAAATGTACCAAATTGTAATATTCACCACCTTATAAAGCCGTTGTGGAAGGCAATAAAGTATTTGTTTGCAATAGAAGAATGCGTTAGTTTTAAGCGTTGCTGTTCTTAAGAGCTTTATTAGGTTTAACTTCACAATATTTTTAGCGTTGACTGTACTGCTGATGTGGGATATATCATCATCATTATCCGAGCGTTACCCCGGTTGCGGCCTTTCGCAGCCCAGGATCCGTTTTCCTACCTATATGCCTCGATTTCAAGAGATGTAAAAAATACCCCACTCTCTCCACTCTCGTTTTAGCGTTGGTCGTGAAGACATCGTTGTTCTGAGGCTCCTATCTTACCTGAAGATGCTCTGTGTAAGGGCAAAACACGTGTCGTGTTGAATAGTTTCTCGATTTTTCGGGAAATTATAGTAGCGCGGGAATTGTTACAAAGATATTTTAATCCATCACTTGCGTAAAAAATACCCTTTATAAAGTATTTGGTATACAAAATTAAAGATACTTTTCAATTAACCCTTTGCAAGGCAGAGGTAAATATACTTCCACCATAATTGACCCTTATGTATGAGTTAAGGTACAAAACCAATTTAAAAAATTAACATGTCTGATCGTTTAAGGGTTAAGTATTGCAGATCAGAATATCAGACTTATAAGTGCACTGCTAAACATTGACCTTTCCAATAGATTACATTATTTTGCGGGTATTTGCACATAATCACCACGCTGGGCAGTACGAGTACCTACGTTTCTTTAAAAAGCGAGTTGGCATGGAGTTATTTGCTCATTTAACTAATTAGAAGTATTACTAACTTTATGTAAACATTTAGGTTAGAAGAAAATTACTTATTGGTTTTTACTTACCCTAGATTGTAGTTGATATAGGGTCTTTCTTTTGAAAGGGATTTTTTTTTTCATAATATATTTATGAATGTGTTGCATAAATTTTATAAATGAATGAATCTTTATGCATACCCACATAAAGTCACGACTCTTTCCCGTAGGGTAGGCAGAGATCACATCCTTCTATTTGCAACGATCTCGGCACACACTCTTAGCTTCATTCACACTCATTAAGCTTCTTAAATAAATATAAATAAATATTTCTGACACTTACACCAATTATTCAGTTCCAAGATAAGTATCATTAAGAACTTGTGTTATGGATACTAAATAACGGATAAACATACATAATTACTTTTTTTTTTTGTAAATATATACTTAATATACATAGAAAAACACCCAGACCAGAACAATTATTCATATTTATACTCACAAATATTTGTCCTGTGTGGGAATCGAACCCACGACCTCAGGAGTGGAATGCGGGTATACTCGCCACCACGCCATATCGGTCGTCAAAATCGTCGTCTTATACACGACCGTCGGTGTAAGGTAATTTTAAATTGTCCTTTCTCCAAAATCTTCTGGATTTTGTCATGGAAGGTCTTACGTGGTTTTCTCCTCCCAACACTTTCATTCTTTTTTCCATCATAAATCATCCTCTCAACATGACCAAACCTACATATTTGTGTACTAAACTATTTAGTTCATGTTGTTTTAAGTTTCTTTCACCTTCAAGACGCCATATTTGACGTACTTCTAAGCTATGAAATTGTAACGGAAAAATATGAAATCCTACACTGAACTGCACCATCAGTCAATCAACTATAAAATTTTGACAACTGGCTATTTTGATTACGTTTGAACAACAGGAAACGTCAGACTGTCACTCACGAATTCAGGAACACTGAAAAATACATGACACAAAAATAATAGTGCATGTACGAAACGAAATACATCTCGAATATTTGAATTTCGAATGCATTTGGTAATCAAAGTTGTGTTGTTTTTACATTTTTTTCTTGTTTTTACACATATTTATTTTGTGACTCGAGTATGTCATGCACCCTTAAATGTCTCTGGGGTAGCGGCGTTATGCGTCGGGTCGTTACGTTCCCTTAAATATGGTTGAGTGAAACAATGGCTGGTTCATTCGTCATACTCGTGAACGAGTGCTGCTTGTCTACTATGTTTATTCGTAATTATGCTCGTATAACTTAAAAAAAAAGTTATTTTCTTCTTTTATTTTAAATCTTGTGACTGCAGAACGCAGGTTTTTGTAGATTTGTCCAACTGTTTTACTACTAAGTACATTTTATTGTAACTGGCGGGAGAAAAAACTAATCTTGACGATTTTCTTGCGCGTTATTTTACGATCAAGCTCCCGCCCGCAGTTTTGACGTTTATAAGAGCCGTTTGACGTTCATAAGTTCATAAGGCCTGCTAATAGACCCGGAACTGTAGGAGACTGGAACCACATGCACGGCAGAGAATTCTGGCAGGAACTCAAATGTTTTAGTTCGAGTGCAGATAGACTGTCCAAGGATGGCTCTTAAGACTAGCACGTGTTGTTGGGGAGGGAAAAGTTCTTACTGATGAAATGTGGTCACTATAGCCCAAAGACTTGCATTACTAAGTGAAAAACGATGGCATTGCTGACTTTTTTAATACGTTTCAAGAAAATAGATGCTATAATCTCTTGGGAAAATCTCGTTAGGAAACTCATTTGACAACACAAGGTTATGCGCTCTTGTCATTTCTAAAAAGTGAATTTTGAAAGTAAAATTTGACCCCTGCCGATGGCTATGCGATGATGGAAAGAGGTCATTGGTATCAGTTTAATCATTAAAGTCAAAGTTAAAGTCATTTATTCAAGGTTGGTTCAATAAAGCTCTTATGAACGTCAAACTAAAAACTAACGCGCCAATTCACTGCAGGCGGGAGCTTGATCGTAAAAGAATCAGGCAAGAAACTCATCAAGGTTGTTTTTTCTCCAGCCATAAAAAAAACTTAATAAAAACAGTATTGACTTGATAACATACATACAGACATACATAATGCCACGCCTCTTTCCCGTAGGGTTAGGCAGAGATCACATTCCTCCACTTGCTACGATCTTGGCACACTCTTTTAGCTTTATTCACACTCATTAACCTCATACACGCCCGTCGGTTGAGGGTACTTTTGACCTGCCTTTTCTCTAAAATTTTTGTATTTGGTCATGGAAGGTCTTACGTGGTCTTCCCCTCCCAACCCTTCCAACCACTTGTCCATTATAAATCACTTTCGTTAATCTCCTTTCATTCATCCTCTCAACATGACCAAACCATCTAAGCATACCTTTCTCAATTGACTTGATAATCTACAAAAAATTGTGTTTTGCAGTAACAAGATTTTTGCCACGCACTCAGAACACCCCACAATTTAATAAGTCTACTGTTCCCTGGGCGAGTCAAAGTCTAGAAGGAAAAAAACAATTTCTTCTCACCATCGCTTTCGGAGTCTACCTCTAAACCTCTTGCAGGGCCTTCTGTCAATTAATCGTTTATATTTTCTAACAAATACACCAACTATTTAGTTCCAAGATAAGTATTAGATAAGTAGGTACTAAACAACGGATAAACATACTTACATACTTTTTGTTTTGTAAATACATACTTAATAAACATAGGAAACCACCCAGACCAGAACAAATATTCATGTTCACGCACACAAAGATTTGTCCTGTGTTGGAGTCGAACCCACGACCTCTGGTAAAGTGTAGGTATACTGACCTCCACGCCATATCGGTTGTCAAAAGTAATAGTTTATAGTAATTAAGTTACCAAATCCAAGAATCGTCAGTCGAGTCATTGCAAGAGCATTTATAACCATTTGACAAAGTTAAACGGCTTAAAGAACTGTACGTTTAATGTGTTTAAAATAAAACTTCGACATATTTTAAAAAAAAAGGCTTACTACACGATAATTATTGAAATGATAAATTGTAATTGTGAAATATCATTTGTGTTATATGTAGATTCTTTTGTTTTATTTTACTTGGATAAGATTGACATCATTTTACATTTGACATCACTAAGAGTATGTCACTATTATATATAGATATTTTTGTTTTTTAGGGTTCCGTAGTAAACAAGGAACCCTTATAGTTTCGCCATGTCCGTCCGTCCGTCCGTCCGTCCCGCGGGTTAGCGCAGAGACTATTAACATTAGATAGCTGAAAATTGGTGTGGGTATATATATTAATCACGTCGACAAACCTGTAGAATTAAAATTTTAAAAAATATTGTTTTTTAACGTACCTCCCCTACACGTAAAGTAGGAATGATTTTTTTTTCTCGAGTCTATCTTATTATGTTGGGTATCGATAGAAAGGTTTTTCAAAAGTAATAAGAGTTTCTTAAAACCATTTTTCGATTTAGGGATCCGTTTTCGAAACATTAAGCTTTAAAGTGGAAAAAATTGATAGTGTTAAGTATCCGCCCCCCCACCAGGTAAACGGTACTTTCAGAGTGGCTGAAAAAATTCACAATAGTATATTATGTAGTTAAAAGGAAAACTATCACGTTTAAGTAGGCTTTACTGGTTTTCGAGTA
This sequence comes from Musotima nitidalis, assembly GCA_949126915.1. NCBI lineage: Eukaryota > Metazoa > Arthropoda > Insecta > Lepidoptera > Crambidae > Musotima > Musotima nitidalis. The sequence continues at coordinate 2,004,096 of OX421422.1, forward strand.
ATGGACGACAATCAAATAAATTTTTGTATTAAATGTATTAAAATTTCATTCATACCGTAGTAGTGATATCTATCGGGAAATAGCTGAACCTGTTCTGATAATGCTTTTTGTAACTTCCCTTGTGAAGTTGGATTTTACAACTCTTTCTACACCTACCATCGTCCTATATGGGCCCGTTTTTAGGCCAAAAAATATTTATTATTTTATATTTGCACATTAATGTCATCGAAAGAATGTGCCGAATAATTTATTTATTAGTACCAAATGTAGCAAATAAAGATTTATTATTTTACATATATTTATGTAACTTCATTTACACCTCATTTATATTTTTTGCAATTATTAAACAACAAAAAAAAATACAAAACTGTAAAAAATATAAAAAACGGTAACCGCTAGCCGCGAGGTAAAACCCAAACTGACAGATAGGGCTGCAGAGAAGGAGACCTCCTGACAATGCGCGCCGTGTCAAGAAGCATTGCCTTTTATATCTGACCCTTAACCTACCTACCTAGCTTAAGCTTCTTAAGATATTGGTCGAAGCTCTTCGCTATCGACCCGTTGACCGTAACCACCGTTATTATTATTACTAACATCTTTCGAAAGCAAAAAAAACCTGTGTAAAAGACGATACCTAATACCAGAACTCATCGAGTCAAATTCAGCCCTTGAACATTCGAAGCTCAGCAAAGAATTTAATAACACTCGAACCCACTAATAATATGATTAAAATTTCCGAACGGATCGCAATCTGAGAATATTAAGGTGACTGGCGGCATAGTGGAAACAAGTAAGAAGGCGAACTCTTGTGCTGTATGGAAGCGGCCTACCTTCTTAACTCGCTGGGAGTCATAAGAGTCAACGAAGAGAAATCTTAGCGTCATCCTGCGTACCGGCTTAAATTGTGATCACCAACTCGCCTGCCCAGAGTGATGATTACGGGCATGGATTTCATAAGATGATGATGATGTTGATGACGATGGGACGAACCAGAGCCCTAGCAGGCGATAATAGCCTAAACAAGTAGGGCTGTCGCTTATAGTTTATTTATTCGTCAGTTATGTATAAGTTATCTATAAGTTATGTATAAGTTATGTAAAAGTTATGTATAAGTTATGTATAAGTTATGTATAAGTTATATATAAGTTATGTATAAGTTATGTATAAGTTATGTATAAGTTATGTATAAGTTATATATAAGTTATGTATAAGTTATATATAAGTTATGTGCATAATTATCGCTTACTCATGTCCTGAACATCTAATGGCTGTCGTTTTTAGATAGATAGATTATCAATTTATTTGCACACGCATACAACACACTTATACAATACAATCAAATTACACCGGAAAAACAAAAACAAAATATACATCTTAAATTAGTTAATAATCTTACTGACTAAATAGTGTAGGAAAGTGCGCTGCAGCCGTGCAAAATGGTTATGGCCCGGTGAAATTTTACTCTAACGAGCAAACACTCATTTTCAGCCATAGACCAGACTAAAAGTAAAAAATAACGTAAAAGTTATGTGTTTAGATTCTCGTTAGATTCATTCAAAGTAAAGCGTTTTTCTAAAAATAAAATAAAATAAACATCAGATAATCACTGCATAAATTGATCATAGCAAATAATTTAGAATAGAGACAGAAAACCTAATACCTATTAGATTAGAAAGTCAGAGTCTTCTAATATGCTGACAGCTGGATTATGTTTCTGGGTTGCGGTGGTGAGACTATAGTTGTTCCGTGTAATATTTGCAGCTTAGACAAGACTAGTTAGACCAGTAAGTAGACCCTAGGCGTCCTTAGACTTACGCATAGGGTCTGCTCACAACAGACAACATTATTACAGCCGGGATAATGTTAGAGTGATGTGGCATAGCATACGTCTAGCGCGGGCTGTAGTTCGTATGACGGTGTAGCCACGACTGGCGCACCTTTAGCACCTATAAATTTTACCAGTATGTGCAACATTATTACAACCGGGATAATGTTAGAGTTATGACAGCGGCATAGCATTCGTCTATGGCGGGCTGTAGTTCGTATGACGGTGTAACCACGACTGGTGCACCTTTAGCACCTATAAATTTTACCAGTATGTGCGCGTGCGCATACGTTGGGGCGAGCCTACATACCTTATACGGTGCGTAGATATAAAGATATCATACTTCTTCATTTGTACTATGCTTGAAGCATCTCGAATTTCAATGGCCATCGAATTGCATTAAGTGGAGAGAGTCAAAAAGGCGGTGATGGCTCTCAGATTTGCGATCAGCTTTCAATATTGGACGGGGTCGGGGTTCGTTGGCCGTTCGTCCCTTTCTTTCTTTATAAAGACTTCAATTTCATCGCTTGCGGTGAATGGGGCATTGAGTGCGTCTCTACTCGCATAAGGGGTTATAATTTAATATACCTAAGTATTCTGGGATGATATTGCATTTTAATATTAAGCCGTAGTTTTATTAACATTGGCGTTATATAAAATAATTATATGAAAATCCTTACATATTGAGGACTATCTGGGACTACAATAAACTTTGGTAATCATATCTCAGACATTAAACTTCCTATTGCACTATTTATGTCAATCTATTTCAATTATATTTATAGTTAAGAATATACTGAATTGAATTTTTTTTTTATTTATGAAGGAATAAGAAATGCATGTTTTAATGAAAAACTAAATATAAAAACATGAATAAATAAATATTTTCTGACATTACACCAATTATTTAGTTCCAAGATAAGTATCATTAAGAACTTATATTTTGGATATTAAATATACGTAAATACTTTTTTTGTAAATACATACTTCATATACATAGAAAAACACAAAGCCAAGAATAAATATTAATATTCAACCCAAAAAAAAAATCTCGTGTGGGAATCGAACTTACGACCTCAAGAGCGAAGTGCCGGTCGTTAATTAAGTAGAGTTTTAAAAAAAATATAGTAAAAAATTGAAATTTTAAGACATGGTTATCTAAGCAGTTACTTAAAGTTTTTTGAAGTCTTATGCCACCATTCAAATTTAGAATTAAAATCTGAGAGATCGGTTAATGGATAAATTTGTCGTAATTATGTACAAGCACGAGTATTTTTTTGTGTTACAGTGATTCGTGGTCACGGAGAGAGTTAACTGAGAAAACAAGTAATATAGGTTGAAAATAGTTACAAAATCGAACCTGGCGTCTTCAATAAATAAAATATAATTAAGTAACATTTTGCACATTTATACGTCTACAGATTTCAATTTGCACATTTATATGACTGCAGATTTCAATTAGCACATTTATACGACTGTAAATTTCAATTTGCTTTTGTTTAGACTTTAATGACTGAAAAACTTGGGACCCCTCCAAGACAAAACGGAACAAATATATTTTATTGTTAAGCATGAACCTATAGTATTTAATAATTCCTCCTCTGTCCTACACTATGCTGTGCCCGACAGGGTCCACAAATGTACCAAATTGTAATGTTCACCAACTAATAAAACTATTGTGGAACGCAATAAAGTATGGAGTATTGAATACAAAAGAATAAAGGGACATATATTCAAACTTTAGCTAAAAAAAAAGGTAAAAAAAAAAAAAATTAATTTAGGCTTCGCAGCACACATTTTTTGGGTTTTGAGGACGAATATAAAGTCATTTCAAAGTCAAAAGTTAGATATAGAGCTCTTGTAAAAGTTGAACTTAAAAACCAACGCGCCCAATTACAGCAGGTGGGAGCTTGATTGTAAAAGAACGGGCAAGAAATCGTCAAGTTAGGTTGTTGCCGCCAGTATAGAAAACTGTAAGCATTTGGATTTATCATCTGCCAAAGAAACCCAAATAAAAGTATCGTCAAAAGAGAATTTCTACGATGCCCAACCCTACCCGGTCCAAGTCAGATGTCCACCGGAAACGGATGTGGCTGGCGGCTGTTCTGAGCTGTGTAATTTCGCGCGCGCGGTTTCCGCGTTCTATTTTTGAATGACCCGTTTTTTTGCGGTAACCTACTGCCGGCCTGGGGGCATATTCAATGGGCCATACATTGAGCATATACTGAACATTAATACTAGCTTTAAAGCTTATTGCCTTAATTCCAATTCGGAGTTATATGAACAAAAACAAGAGATATAGAAAATTACATATTGCTTCGAACTATTACGGTTAACCAAAAAATAAACAACAATTTGTGCAGCGAAATACAAAAAAACAAGAAAATCCTTTTTCTCAAAACGGAATTGGTCCTCCTTATATTATATTTTTTAAATAAATACAAACATACGTACAATCACGCCTGTTTCCATGAAGGGGTAGGCAGGGGCAAATCATACGCCCACACTTCGCCAATTTTAACGTTGGTCCCACGAAATAAGTGGCGAGCCTATTGCCGCTTCTTGTACACCCATTTTCATAAACACTGACCGCCATCGCGCAAGAGTTGACATAAAAATAAAACGGTTTTGCGTGTTGAAATTAAATGTAGAACCTTGATTGTTCTTATTTTTAGAAATAATAACGTCGAAATCTTGGCGGGAAAGTGAAGTGACAGTTTTTTTTTTATTTTCAAAAATTTGTGATATTTCGAACATTAATGTGTAATAACGGTGAATTATTAACCATTAAGTGTTTGTAAACGTACATGAGTGTTGGTAAATAAAACAAAACAGTGCAACATCACTTTTTTAATTCTCTAAAGAAGTCCATGTGAGATCTCAGTATATATCTTATACTTGACACTTAAGATGAGTTTCTTGAGGCATTCTTCTCAATCTCGTTGCCTTTTTGGAAGCCTCGTTAGAGTCACCGACAGACTGACTGACTGACTGACGGACAATCCCCTACCTCCTTTAGAATCACGACAGGCTGACTGACAGATCCCCCCGATAAGAGTCACCGACAGACTGACAAATCTTAAGAAAAACCACAACAGACAGATAAAATGACAAACCTGGACCAATTTTGACAAAGAACCCACTTGCTTTTATTTCTGTATTATGGTACCGCTCATATCTCTTTCATTGTTGTTAAAAAAATATCAAATTTCCATTTTGCGTGTGAATGTTTGACGAATCTAAATGATCATGTTGATCTTAAAGACAATAGTATATATTTTATTTTATTTTAATACTTGAAAATAATGCTTAAAAATAAAGTTTCGATTTTAATTGGTTATTTTTGCTCATATGCGTCGACTCCATAGAGTAGGTAATTTTTAGATCTGTTTATCATATTCTAGCATTTTTCCGGTTGTTTAAGACTTAAGCTGCCTGCTTACATGTCATATTAAATTTTAACCAAATTTGAGTTATTACATAGAGCGTGCTGTACCGGGGGGTATCCTGGCCACCAGCGGAGGGGAAAGGCGTGCTGTACCAGGGGGCCGCCCTGCCACCAGCAGAAAGGGAATGCTGTACTAGGAAGAACCCTGGCCACCAGTAGGAAAGGAAGAAACTGTACCGGGTTAAAGCCCAGGCCGACATTCCCACCAACCTTCCCATGGCCCGACTCAACCCTTAGGTTATACAGGCCGAAACGCGGGAGATACGCGCGGAACCATACACAACGATGGTGTTAGCACTCTACCGCGCATACTTCTTGACTCCCTACAAGTTTTTTATAATTCTCTACTATGTCCCTACCTGTCCTTCTCCCCCTTCTGGGGCGGACAACCACACGTACGCCTTCGGTGCCTTCCGGTCGTTCCGTGCGCCGCTCCTCGGCGGTACCGCTGGCTCCCTTAATCTTCTATTTCTTCGCCATCTATTGGCATTTCTTCGCCTCTTTCTAGCCCACTCCGAATCTTGTGCCATCTTCGGGCGTAAGTCTGTAGCAGCTTGAAGATTACCTCCGATCCTACGAGGTCATGATAGTAAACTGGGCCCAACTCAAGCTTCTTCACCCCGTCCAATAGGTCCCTTCGGGCCTCGCCGTAGAGCTCACACTCCCACAGCGCGTGGTGTACGTCCTCTACTTCCGCTCCACAGTAGCAGGACCCCACGTCCGCTAGCTTCATACGGTGAAGCCTAGCCCTAAAGCAGCCGTGTCCCGACAGTAGGAGATGCAGAGAGAGGATTGCGGATAGCTTTAAGTAGTACACATAAGTTACTATTCTATTTTACTTATTTCTTGCTTCGTGTCTCGGAAAGCACGTTAAGCCGTTTGGTCCCGGCTGTCATGAATATCTATCGCAATCGTTATTAGGAATTTTGTAACTTCTTACACCCTGACAGCTGGTTTAGCATTAGAATGATGTCCCCCACTGAGTTGTGGAGGTCAGACGGTAGTCTCTCCATGTAATAACTGAAATTCAGCCTAATGGTTAACCATTAGCCGAGGGTCTGCTCACTAACTTAAGTAAAGCTCCTTAACTAAAGTCAATGACAACCGGGAAAATTGATACACTTTCTAGTATGTTTTCTTTATCTATTAATTCATTAAGTCTATGGGCGAGACGGTCCCTGAACTAAAAAAAAATGAGGTTACGTACGCTCGACTCCATTTGCATTCTAAATGGCGGGTTGTTGTTTGTAGAGCGCGACAGATGGCGCCTCGTGGTGACGTCATCGCGGCCATGCTTGTTTGCTTAGCCAATTGGAATTAGCCACCACTATATTTAACCGTTGTAATCGTTTTGAATGGGCTCTACAGATGCTTTGAAGTTTAGATTCAATAAAGAGGTAAGCTTTAAGATTTTGAGTTTAGTTTACGGTGGGCCACAGAATATATATTAAGAATTTAAGCTACAGACTCTAAGCTACAGTGGGGCCCACATATTGGTGAATTGTCGAGTAGACTTAGCTCTGCAGCATTCGCGGTAAAGAAAATTCGCCAATTAACAGACGTTGTAACAGCTAGGCTAGTTTATCATAGCTATTTCCATAGTGTTATGTCCTATGGTATTCTTCTGTGGGGTTGTGCCGCAGACATTCAAACAATCTTTGTGCTGCAGAAGAGGGCTATTCGAGCAATTTATAATCTCCCGTGTGGACATTCACTAAGGGAAAAGTTTAAAGAAATTGGTATTTTAACAGTGGCCGGTCAATTCATTTATGATAACCTGGTTTATGTACACAAGAATACTGATCAATTTAGTAAGAAAAGCTGTGTACATAACCTAAACACAAGGAATAAGCATAAATTAGTTGTACCTGCCACTAGGCTCCAAAAGATAAACAAATCTTTTAAAGGTCAATGTGTGCGATTCTACAATAAAATCCCAAGCAACATACAGCAATTGAGCCTAAATAAATTTAAATTAACAATAAAACACAAGCTGTCTCCAAAGGGATATTATTCTATTAAAGACTATATGGCAGATAAAAATGCTTGGGATTAAACTGCCGTTTCATACAGGCTATTCTAATATGAATGACTTGAAAACATAAATATTGTTAAGGTTATGTTATATTGCATTGTATAGCTTCACAGACAAATGAAGATTGTAATTCTAGTACCAAACTAATGGACATATTTAAAAGAGCATAGCCTGTGAGTTTCTTGCCAGTTCTTCTTACAGAGCGGTGGCTCGGAACTGGCACTTAGATTCACTTACACTTAATTATTTTTTATTTTTAAATTGTTTTGTTGCATGTAAGTGAATCTAAGCTTCGTGATTTAGTGTAATATTATTTCGATTGTTTTTTTTTTTCATTTGTGATCATGACGTTTTCAAGTACTATGTATAATAGTTTATGAAATAAATAATTTTTTTACTTTTTTTACTTTACTTTAGAATATATCGGGATTCTGTAGGACGCAATTGTTCAATGACAAATGCCATACAAACTATTACCCATCAAAGGACCAATCACTTATCAATCAATCAATCAGCGCTGGCTCAGCGGCTTGGATCTTAGTGTCCGACACGATATTTCTCTATTAAGCCCGCACCTGTAGCAAGAATAAGTAAGCATAAGTGCCTGGTTTAATGCTAAAAACAATCAGATTATTAAAATTTGACTTTATTTTAAGACCTTCAAACCAGTCAAACGGTTTTGTGGGATATGTTTTTATATAACTTGTATTATTTAAAGGAAATGAACGGTTTATCTATCTATATATCTATCTTCAGATCCCAAGTCAATCTCACCTGCAATTAATGCCTTGTAACAGACGAGGCTCTGAAAAACATAAAAGTTCCCAGTAAGGGGCAATATGCTCGCCACCTATAAAGTGGGTACAAAAATATCTTTGGCGATACAAGGGCATAATAAATATTCTCTTACTTATAATCAAACCAATTATTTAGTTCCAAGATAAGTACGATTAATTATATGTGTTATGGATACTAAAGAACGTATAAAAATACTTACATACCGTTATTTTGTGAATACAACATACTACGTCTACACTAATATTATAAAGACGAAAGATTTGTGTTTTTGTATGTAACGATTAAACTCAAAAAGTACTAGCCCGATTTTCATAAATTTTTTCCATTAGAAAGCTACATTATCACTGAGAAACATAGGCTAAATTTTAATTTGAAAAAAATTGGGTTCCGTAAGATATTTGGGTTTTTCGGACACAGAGTGTAAAAAATCAACCGTTACTCATTTTGCGCACGCTGTCTAAACTATAAAATAAAGAATCACAAAATCTGCCAAATAATTGTAGATCTTATAAATTTCTACTAAAAATTCCGCGAATTGCCGGTAGGAGTAAAAACTTAGTATTAATTACATTTAACTATTTTCATCATTAACAACTTTGAAATCCACATAAAGACAATCTATGCAGCCTGCGGATAATGACTGCGTCGTCGATGTTAGTGTCTGTGAATTGACCTGGGAATCATTTTGCTGACGACCGCTAGTTTTTTATATATGTAGGAAAACACGGAGACCACAACAAAAAATCATTTTCATGCAAACAAAGATTTGACCTATATCAGTATTGAACCCACGACCTTTGAAGTGAAGTGCAGAAATACTGACCTCTACGCCATATTGGTCGTCAAACATAACATCACCTATCCCTTCAGAGTTAAAGGCGTAAATGTATGCAACCATGTAAGTACGCCAAACTTTGTAGGATATTATAGAACATCTGATCCTACTTTTCGACCGAGCTGCGTTTGAAAGCTATAAGAAAATGAATGTAAGAATAAATGCATATACTATATCTGGTGCTGCCATATCGCAACGCTCTAACCGAGCCGGAACCATATTATTTCCAAGTTGAATTTTATATTTTCCCCGGGCAAGTGTCTGTCTGGGCAATCATAACGGGTCATCTGACATACGGCTTGTCTGTGGTAGAATGAACATGACCACAGCTAAATAAATACAGATGGTTTTTTTACCATATTGCTTCGTGCGTCTACAAGCGTGATTCTTATTTTTTTTTTCTATTCGAAAGTCATAACTAATCACATATGAGCTGAACTACAAGTAACATAAAAGACTTAAATAAATAAACAAATATTTTCTGACAATCACACCAATTATTTAGTTCCAAGATAAATATCATTAAAAACTTGTGTTTTGAATGATAAATAACGAAGAAATAAATAAATATTTTCTAATAATTACACCAATCATTTTAGTTCCAAAATAAGTATCATTAAGAACTTGTGTTATGGATACTAAATAACGGATAAACATACATCAATAATTTATTTTTCATATATAAATACTTAATATAGGTACATAGGGAAACACCCAGACCAGAACAAATATTCATGTTCTTGCACACAAATGTTTGTCCTTTGTGGAAATCGAACCCACGACCTTGGAACGGAGAGCGGGTATACTCGCCACCAGGCCATATCGGTCGTCAAAATAAACATTCATAAATACTGTTATTTGTGAATACATACTTAATATACAAAGGAAAACAGAATAAATATTCATGTTTATGCACACAAAGATTTGACCTGTGTGGGAATCAAACCCACGACCTCAGGAGTGGAGTGCTGGTACACTGACCTCCATGCCATATTGTATATATTGCAATATATAAATACACTGAGAATTAACTATTAAGTTAAGAAAAAAGACTCAATTATAAAATGAGTGTGGTGCTTAATCTCTTATAAGAATTGACACAAAATATCAATACGTCTGTAATTTTTATTTACGAAACCATTTCATGTCACATGGCGAATCCACGGTTAAGTGGGAATATGCTGTCCTTATAATATGGGCTTCACTTTTATTACAGTCATTACACTGACAACAATAAGTTTTCTTTTACAGTTTTATTATGCGTTAGTTAGACGATACCTTAAAATATACGAGTATGTAGCAGGATGACCACAAACAGGGTCAGATGCCAAGACATCGTGAGCCGCGTATCATTCGCACCTACTAACACCTATAAGACGACACGATCGCATCGTCAAAAGCGTAACGAATAATAAGAAGAAATGTGAGAGTAAACAGTCAGGCAAAGGAGATACACGACATGTCAGTTTAGATCGGTCTACTGCTGTAGTATTTGTTTAGCTTTTACTGTGTATTTCTTATGAGTTATAAAGTGCGCTGGCTGTTTCATTTAGTCTTTGTATGGGAAGTGGAACGGTTCAATAACGCGGGCTTCATTTGGTTTTATTGTTTTTTTGCACTGCTGGGTATGTGCAGTATGTGCAGCTATAAAATTGTAAAATACTTTTAGAAAGAACATATTCTTTGTATTTTTAACAGCGGCGATAGCCCAGTTGTGAGATCCATTGCCTTCAAATTCAGAGGGACGAGGGCTCAAACCCTGGTGGCGCACTTATGACTTTTCGAAGTTATGTGCGTATTTATCGCTTGCTCCGTGCCTCGGATAGTTAAGCTGTTGGTCCCGGCTATCCTGAACATCAATGGCAGGCGTTATTAGGAATTCAGTGCCTTTTAACATTCTGATAGCTGATTTAACCGAAGAATGATGTTTCCCTCCGGGTTGCGGGGGACAGGCGGCAGTCGCTCCGTGTAGTAACTGAAATTCACCTAAACTTGGTGAAATCAGTGAGCAGACCCTAGGCCCTAAGCTTAAGTCTAGGGCAAACGGTACAAAGCTAGGATATGATAATGATATTTTTTGCATTTTCGACTGCTGTAATTGCTTTTATATTAATATGTGTCATGCATTATTTAAAGCTTTCATTCACAAAAGCAACCCCCAACAAAACGTATTTTTTTTCATTTAAATAATGGCGTCGTGAGGTTTGCACATTTAGCCAGTGTCAAGTAAGAAATATATTAATAACACAAAAAATATAGTAAATGAGATTGAGTGGTGATAAAGATGATAAGATGCCCTCCCCCTAAACCCTTTAAGACGACTATTCGAAATATCACAGATTTTAGAAAATAGAACAAAACTGCAGACGCTTCACTTTCCCGCCAAGCAGTGTAACATCACTTTTCAAATTCTCTAAAGGACTCCGTGTGAGACTCAGAGTAGTCCCACATCTTTACTGAGGACTCAAGAGGCTTAGGGGAGGGATCTCATTTATCCATTTCTCTCTCTCTCTCTCACTCATTTATACCATTTATTATCTTTATCATCACTCATTTATTTACTATGAATTATATATTATTGATATATCACTTACTTCTCACTGGCTATATGTGCTAGACGCACGAAGCCATTATTTAAAAGAAAATAAAATAAAAATCGCGAAGCTTAGATTCATACATGCAAAATAAAATTAAGTGCAAGTGAATCCAAGTGCCAGTTACGAGCCACCGCTCCGTGAAACTGCCAATTTAGTTGAAAGTATAAGCTTTTGCTGTATTACCCAGTATAATATTTAAATCCTATACGTTAAATTTTACATACACACATTCACGCCTGTTTTCGCGAAGGGGTAGGCCAAATATATAGCTGGTCCCACGTGATAGGTGGCGAGCCTATTGCCGCTTACCGGGCACTGTTATGTTCGCCAGAGCCTCGTCCGTTGATCAGCAGGTACACCACTTGCAAATAAGGTAAGCTTGGACTCCTTAGTTCTTGATAGGATCCCTATACAATAATATCTACAGAGCAAAATTAATTCAAAGCCCGGTCATACAGAGCTGAGATTGAATACCAAATGGGAAGTCTCTCACCAGGGCCGCTTCAACAGTTCGGCGACATTGCAGATTAGGTATTAATAGGATCCATCAACTGTACAACGTCCTGCAGTGTTCTAATACGTTTTGGTCGCCTTTACACCACACTACATTCAATTCTAATGTCGCTTATTCTGACATGACACTCAGGAAACTACTAAAATAATATAAACTTTTAAACAGGTATTTGACGACCGATATGGCGTGATGGCGAGTATATCCGCACTCGACTCCTGAGGTCGTGGGTTCGATTTCCATACAGGACAAATATTTGTGGGTATAAATATGACTATTTGTTCTGGTCTGGGTGTTTTCCTATGTACCTATATTAAGTATGTATTTACAAAAAAAAGTATTTACATATGTTAATCCGTTATTTACTTAATACCCATAACCCAAGTTCTTAATGATACTTATCTTGAAACTAAATAATTGGTATAAGTGTCAGAAAAAAATATTTGTATGTAATATTTATTAAATAGGCAATAAAACCTTCTTTCCTTGTTCTATAGATTTTAAAGCACTTTTCTCATCTCTTTTTAATCATTTACTTAATCTATACTGGCAGGAGGACAAAATTTCCCCCCCGACTGGTCTCCACCTTGTCGTGGTGGGGGGGCTGAGTACCTCCCGGTAGGGCGCAGGAGGCGCTAGGGAAAAGGTAACAGCCAGAGACCGACAACTCTGGGTGCCCTTAGTACTGACTACCGGGGGGGAAACTAAGAGGGACCTGTGGAGGGCGCAGCGGGCGGGCCAGGAGGGCTCGCTCAGCAGCGCCAGGAGGGTCTAGGCAGTGGGGGTAGGGGGCCCCTGCTGTCTAACCATGGACCCTCCGGGAAGTCGGCCACACACGCTATGGTCGCACGGGGCGGTAGGAGGGGCGCGTCAACTGCGCCTCTCTGAGGAGGTCCTCCCGGTTTTGGTCCGGGGGACGTTGGCCGCAGGCGGGGTGTCAGAAGCTGCAACCCAGGTACTGGCCCCCGCCTCTTTCTCAACAAGCGGCGGGCGTCGTTGGAAGATTTTTAGTGGGTATTACTTGGCGGTCGTGTCTGCCGGTGGTGAGACCCACACCCCCTTTCGGTCCCCCTTTGGCCGGAAGGCAGTGCGTAAATGCATTTTGTTACCGACGTAAAACAAAAAAAAAGGAGGACAAAATTTACGAAATTCTTGGCGAATTCCGACTATTACAGCATGGAATTTAATTTAGTAACAGAAAGTGCATGTACCTGTTCGGTTCTAGGTAAGGATTCTCTGCCAGAGCATTTATATATTCTTTCACACTAATAATTTAACTCTTATTTGTATAAAACTTAATTTGGAGTTTAGAGAACATATCTCACATAACTTGTCTTATGAATGCTAAAGAAAGGAGAAACATACTTACTTTTTTGTTATTGTATATTAAATACATATAAAACACTCAGGCCAGATCAAATATTCACGTTCATGCACACAAAGATTTGTCCTGTTTGGGAACCGAACCCACGACCTCAGGAGCGAAGTGCAGGCATTCTGACCTCCACGCCATATCGGTTTCCCAGGTCCTATTTCTTCTTTCTTTCGGGTCTTTTAATGCCTTTTTACTGTTCTCGTCAATACGACTTCTTTCTAATAAGAGCTCTAAAACAAGAGCTCCTCCTCCTCTGTAAAATAATTATTTATTTTCGAGCCCCTAGACACATGATGTCAATAAGAGTGATGGTGGATTCGATATAATGCGAAATTCATTTATATTCTCATATAAAAATCGTGACATATAAAGGAACCTTTACTCACTGTTTGTCCTTTCATACATTGGGACCCGCATACGCCTACGTACACTGTACCCATTTGGGTACAGGAGTGTGTCAGCCGACCGGTACTTATCTGAGCACACAAGATCGTGCTTTGAGCTGCCTTTGATGAACTTAAAGGCTATGACGCTTCTCGGAAGAGAGTTAAACTTAATTGGTAGTCAGCTTAGTAACGTTTTCGATATATCGGTGGATTGTTGACAATTACAAGTTTAATTGATTTGGAAATACGTTTTGATTACTAATGAATCCATATCATTTATTTTAGCTCTATCAATATTAGAAGATATTTCGTGCGTTTATTGCACTAAAATGTACTGAAGTGTGTCGAATTCGGAATGTCTTGAATAAATAATTTTAATATTGTTTTTAAATAAATATTTTGTGACAATTACACCAATTATTTAGTTCCAAGATAAGTTTCAATAAGAACTTGTGTTATGGATACAAAATAACGGATAAACATACAAAAATACTCTTTTTTTTGGGTAAATACATACTTAATACATAGGAAAACCCCCAGACCAGAAGAAATATTCATGTTCATGCACACAAAGATTTGTCCTGTGTGGAAATCGAACCCACGACCTTACAAGCGGAGAGCGGGTATTCTCGCCACCACGCCATATCGGTCGTCAAATCGTTTTTAATTCTTTTACATATATCATTTTACAAAGGCATGGTCACACTGTTTTTCAGCATTTAGTGCCAGCATAGTGAGTGCCTCCCCCTCTAATCTCACGAAGTCGGAAGAGTTGACGAAGAGAAATCCTTCTGAATGACCGACAGCAGCGTCATTCTGCGTACTGGCTTGAAATGCGATCACCAACCCGCCTGCCCAGCGTGGTGATTATGCGCAAATACCCCCAATAGAATGTAATCTATTGGGGAGGCTAATGTTCAGCAGTGGACTTGATAAAGCTGATGTGATGATGATGACACTGTTTTGAGGCGACTGTTTGCAAACGTACAGATTAATCTTGGCTCTTGATAAGAGTCTCATGCATCGACTGAGCGAAGAAATACTTCCACGCATTCCTGTTTTTTTATATCTAGACAGACCCTTGTATATGTTACCGGCCAAACCCGATTTTAGGACAAACTAGTATAGCCTAGTCCAAACTAATTTAGGTGGGCTGCATAAAATGTTTTTTAATTGTATGAAAAAAAAATAACCTCAACTTAACCCAAAAAGAAGTACAGATACTTATACTTCTCTTTTTGGGTCAGGTTGAGGTTATTTTTTTTCTTACCATTAAAAAACATTTTTTTTATAATAGTTGCATATAAAAATCGGGTTTGGCCGGTAACATTTATATAGATCATAATTAATTTTAAAACTAAATCCAGCCGGCATGTCAGTCAGCATAGTAATCAGTTAAATAACTTCTGTAAATATGAACTCAGCTATAATTCATTGTACGATTCTGGAGTTCTTCCTCTTAATTAAAATATATCTACTTGGAGTTAGAAGGTCCATTTGCTAGTCTGGTCACGCACCAACCAGTCTAAGAGTTCGGTCTTGACTTTTATTGGAAGATCCTCTAGATTTTAACGCGGGGTAAGAATTTTAATTAGACTTGCCGTATTGGGAATTTATTGCTAGAGATCTATTGTTAAGTGTTTTTTTTTTACAATATTCTGGTTGCACTTGGCATAATTTCCGTGAGATCGTCATTGAGAAATTATAGCCTTATTTAACTAATTACTTTGTTGGTCGCAAAAAATAAAATAAAACTTCAAATTAATCGTACCTACACATGAATATTCGTACATATCAATAAGGTCCCAAAAAATTTTGGTGACTAATATTTTTTTTACATCAAATTGCTTAATTCGTGCTTAAATAAGATACAAAGAAACAACAACTCTAATCGCTGTTTCGGAAATAAGCCACATCAAATAAAAATTAAAAAATAATAATTATCATTTGTCTAATAATCTTTTGTATTTAATGAAAAGATTGCATACATACATACATAAATTCACGCCTGTTTGCCTGAAGGGGTAGGGTAGGGGGGTGTGTAATGTTTGATATAATAACAAATGCTCTAATTTCACTTGAAATAACGTTCATATGTTATAATTTTCATATGCTATAATAAAAAATAACCTAATTTCATATGATCTAATGTTTTATATGATATAATCTTTCTTTGAAATAATAACATTTAGTATAAAGTTCATATTATATAATTTTCATAATGCATAATATTCTTTTAATATAATGTTCATTTAACCTTATGTTCTTTTAACCTAATTAGTCGACGGTAGCTATATAAAAAAATAACCAAACCTATTCGAGTCGGGGTGCCCTAAAGTCCATTGTATCAGATATTCTAAATTATATTAAAAGTTACTTATAGATTATGAATATTATAGTAAATAAATAATATACTAAATTAATTTTTACTCGGCACTCGTTGTCCTTCACATATTTAATATTATTTAATGTACTTTTTTTTTGTAATGACTGTTTGTGCCAGAATAAATAAAAATAAAAAAATAAAAATAGAATATTATGTCAAATGTGCATTATAAGAAATGTTCATTATATCAAAAGAAATTAGGTGAAATGAAATTATAACTACAATTCATTATGACAACTGATCGTTATATTAAACAAAATTATATTAAGTGAATTTATGTCAAGTGAACGTTAGATTTTTTGTTATTATATCAACCGTTACACACCCAGGGTAGGGATATACGCCCACACTTCGCCAATTTAAAAGTTGGTCCCACGTAATAGGTGGAGAGCCTATTGCCGCTTGCCGGGTACTTTTATATTCGCCAGAGCCTCGTCCGTTAATCGGCAGGTGCAGGTGAGGTTGACGTGGGGCCCCTTAGATCTTGGTAGGATCCCTATGCACCCTATAAAAAGATTGTCTTTTGAAACAACAGACATACTTTCGTCCACTGCTGGACATAGGCCTCTCCAATGGCACGCCTCTGAGCTTGAGCTTCAGCTCTTCGTCTCCAACCGCTGCCAGCCGTTTTGCATACGCACCTCCGGTGCGAAAGTCACTTCTGCAAATAATGTAATCTTCCAGGAGAAGCCTTTTAAAAATTAAATATCCTGGTATAAAATATAGCTCTTCTTAATTTAAACAATTAAAAAGTTACATTTCAGCCTCTATTTCAGACTTCATTTCAAAGTAAAACGAAACATCTTATAATTTGGTACATAAGCATTTTTCCTCATAATCAGATCAATTTCGACAAAATTGCATAAGTGACGTTGTAGCACCATAGGGGCGCCGTCACTTCACATTTTTTTTATTTGATTTACGGCGGTAACAACATGCATTTACGCACTGTCTCTCCCCGCCAAAGGGGGACCGAGAGAGGTGTGTGGGACTCACCACCGGCAGACACGACCGCCAGCAGTAATACCCACTAAAAATCTTCCGACTACGCCCGCCGCTTGTTGAGAAAGAGGGAGGGGGGGGGCAGTACCTGGGTTGCAGCTCTGACACCCCGCCCGCGGCCAATGTCCCCCGGACCAAAACCGGGAGGACCTCCTCAGAGAGACGCAGTGGACGCGCCCCTCCTATCTCCTTGTGCGATCATAGCGTGTGTAGCCGACTTCTCGGAGGATCCATGGCTAGACAGCAGGGGCCCCCTGCCCCGCTGCCTAAGACCCTCCTGGCGCTGCTTGACGGGCCCTGCGGCAGATACATAAAAATTTGTATAGATTAATCACCATATCCGCCATTTAACGTCAACTGCTGACCATTGTCCTCCCCAATAGATTCCAGATCATCAACTCATAGGAGGCCGTCCTCTACTACGTTTGCTGGTCCGCCGTCGCCATTGATTTGTATAGATACGTTATAATAAATGTATATTTAGACAGTTCATAATCTTTTTAGCTTTCCCTAAGCCATCGAACCCTCCAGTACCTTACTCCTCCTTACTGGACTACTCATATTTACAGATGATTTGATACCAAAATCGTGAGAACGATTCAAATCACTGTCTCAATCAATTCGCATAAGCCAGAGTAGATCGAAATCGAAACGAAAATTAGTTAGTGTGCAAACTTCGGTAAGGATGCATCAGAATATCGGAGAGCGATAAATATCCTAAGAGATGTTGATTGCTCGATGAATCCTTGGAACTAATTTTAATTAGTGATGTTATAGCTCTCTTGAAGATTGTCTTAAGATGTCGAGTTAATAAAATTGAAATATATTAGGGTGAAACCGATTTTAAAAACAGATTCATATTCGACAGAATATATTTCATAAAATGTTAATTCAGCCATTGCATCTGGGCATTGCTCTTTTCCAAATTTCTTCTTGATGCTTGAAACTTTGCTTTAGGGCACTGTCCAACATCGAGACCTATGATGTATGAAGGGGATCGGCTCCTGCTACTACACACTCAACCATAGGATCTCAAGGCGACTATACGTAACTCTTTCCTATTTTAATTTAATTTACTTTCTATAATATATCATTTAAACATACAATCCACTTTATTAATATATAGAGGCGTAAACAGGCACTGTTGTGGCGTTTGAACTGGGGTAATTATATCTTTTGCTTACGATTGTCGTATGGAATCACAATTTGATTGAAAATTCTTTCATTTCTGTACCGATTTCACAAAGAAACATAAGTTTCTCACTGCAGATCATGTAATTTATCTTATTTCATTGCTCCACATTAGCCAATATTGTATTTCTGGGTAGTTAGAACCGGATTGCCTCCACCATCGCCTTATATTTAGCATTATTCACCTATGTGAGTGATCAGTTTTTCTTCAAGTCAAAATTTCTGTTACGAAAGTTTTTAAGCCAAAAGCGCACCGCATTATATTACACTTTTGTGTAATTTGTATCATCGATATGTCGACATTTGACATCAACACGCGTCCCTAGTACCAGCACGTTTCCACCCCGATTGATTCGGTTTAGGAGCGAGTATTCGAATTCTCGGTTTGATTACCGCCGTGTCTGATTACGCGCGACGGTTATATCAACGTGTGTGACGTCACGGCGAACGGAAAAACGGAATTGGTATCGACATTCCCTTCTCGATTGAATGTGTGTGTGTGTTTTTAATGTCTTTGCTATATCGGTACAAGTACATTCATTTCACTAAAGTTATCTTCATTTTAGAATATAAATGGTCTACAGTAAAACCACACACCAAATTGGGCCATCTACAGCTGAACGAACTGGACTATAAAAGTAGCTACAAAGAAAGGCGATATTGTCCACAGGACATAAGTTGAGCAATGACCTTGAATCCGCAGTAACCTCTTTTCGGATCACAATCTAATTATGGATGGGGATTACTGGCAAAATGCGCTATATTATATACAACGTGTTTTGATCTCATTGTGAAATCCCAAGCTGTTTCCTAAGCTCTTTGTGAAAATCTGTGCATCATCAATGGGCCCATAGTTAAAGTAACCATAATTAATCACTGGTAACAAACAAAATAAAATGAAATGATCAGCAGGATCATTTAGATTCGACAATGTTTTATAATCAAAAAGGTAATACAATATATTTTTTAAACAACAATGAAAGATTTGCCAGTATTTGGCAGTTTATTTGTCTGTTGTGGTTTTTTCTCAAGATTTGTCAGTATATCGGTGACTGTTATCGGGGGATCAGTCAGTCAGTCTTTCAGTGACTCTAACAAGGCTTCCAAAAGCAATCGAGATTGGGAAAAATGGATAAAATCTGCGCATTATCAATAGGCTCATAGATCAACCAATGGATATATTTAAAAGAGCATAGTCTGAGAGTTTCTTGCCAGTGCTTCATACAGAGCGGTGGCTCGGAACTGGCACTTAGATTCACTTACACTTAATTATTTTTTATTTTTTAATTATTTTGTTGCATGTAAGTGAATCCAAGCTTCGTGATTTCAGTGTAATAAAATTTCGATTGTTTATTTATATTTAATTATGACGTTTTCAAGTACTATATATAATAGTTTATGAAATAAATAATTTTTGACTTTGACTTTAACTTTGACTTTAACTTTAACTTTGACTATAATCAGAAGACGGAATGCACGCCCGATTCTTATTTATGACCGGACAAAAGACATCTTCGTTCCATCTCCAACCTGCAGCCAAGCAAATTGATTATACACTCCGCATGAATACCAAAGCACTACACTACACAACACGCCCAAACTGAGATTCTCAGCTTTTAATTGGTGTACCGTCACTAATTTGGGAGTTGTGAACAATATCCAACTGGTGTAAGCAGAAACGGAACTATATAATACATCGGTACTAAGTTTTGAAATACGCGACACGAGTATGCATTACTTGTGGTCATGAATTAGACTTTAATTTGACTCGGTGCAGTTTCGGGTTGAAAATTAAGTTTGTCAATTGTACGTGTTTTAGGTGCACTAATTATGATAATAATTTTAAGTTTAACTTTGAATCGGAAGACTATGTCAATATAAACAAATAAATAGTCGAGTTTGCGAGTGTAATAGTCAAGGAAAACTTGCTTAAGGCAGTCAAAGCTCATAACAAACAGAATGAGAGCAAACTAAACACATCGCTTTTAAAAATTTGTGGCCCGCAAAAACCAATATATATCTCAGAATATATGACGCAGAATTCAAAACGCCTATATTATCAAGCACGAGAATTCGCTAAAAGTAATAATTATAATTTCTGTTGGACTATTAATGGAAAGATTTATTTGCGAAAATCTGAAGGATCTAAGCTAGTAAGAATTACTGAAGAAAGTGATCTTCGTGGTCTTCAGGGTTGACTAGATGGTCTCTCTGGTTTCGTCAACATTAATAAGGCTTTTTTCTTTTTGTTTGATTTGATATTTTACTTATATTATGTTTTAATTGTTTTGGTTTTAGTTTATTTTGCTGTAATATTTTTCCGATTCACAGTACACAAAATACATATCTCATTGACACTTATAATGTTTCAAAAACATTTATCTTACACACGTTACAATATATACAAATGGAAACGGGAGGATGGCTGTTATGCGTGCTTATCAATGACACATATTTATATAGAAGTTTTTCTTCTTACAGGTCTGATTAATGTTATACATAAATATATTTTTTACAGAATGCAGTGCAAAATAGGTCAAGTAGTCCATGGACACAACATTCAATCACTCAGATAATGATCTCGCAACTGTTATTGATAACAGTTGCAATCCTTTGTGCCATATTGTCAGTGACCCCTCTATCTCGACCTCGGTATTGGGAGTTAAGAGCGATTCTAACTATTTTTGTATTGTTACCCAAAACATCCGGAGCATATACAAGAATCTTGATAACTTTCTTGTATTTGCATCACATATAGACCTTGATGTGGATATATTTGTATTTACTGAATGCTGGGTCGATGAACATAAATCTCTTCCGGCAATCACGAATTATGACATGTACAACAGTAAGCGAAGCATAAATAGGGCAGACGGCATTGTTGTTTACATTAAAAATGGTTTGCAAGCATATGTACACGAACCACACGTCGTGGAAGGTAACTGCATAGTTGTCTCTTTACCAGACCAGCATACAATTATTTGTTCATATAGACCGCCAAGCTTCTCTGATCCTATGGTTTATCTTGAATCAATCGATATGCTGTTAAGTGATATTAGTAGTAAAAGTGTCATCTTCACTGGGGATATTAACATCAATACTGCAGATATGAATTCTATAGCTACCGATTACTATCTCAATATGTTGGCAACTCATGGCCTTATGCAAGGAGTTATTCATCCAACCCGTACCAAGTCTGGAACCATATTAGATCATTTTATGGTGAAAAACTCCTGTGACTGGCAAACAATAGTCTTTAACCAATCCAAAATTACGGATCACTCTGCTATTCTGCTTTATATGTCTTCAAAAACACACAAAAAACCAAATATTAATACATTTAAAACAATCAATTTTAATCAGGTGAAGAATTTTCTCTCAGCAGTAAATTGGACCCATTTCTATAAATGTTTAGATGTAGATCTAGCTTTTAATATATTACTGCAAGAACTACAGACCGCTATTAAGAATAGTGTCACGTATCGAGAAGCATCTAAAAGAAATTTACCTCTAAAGCCTTGGATAACAACTGGTACGGTTAGATGTCTTAGAAAAAGAGATAAACTTCACAAAAAAGTACGTAAAGTGACGGATAATGAATTACAAAAATACTATATAAGTTACAGAAACTGGTGTACTAAGATAGTCAAATCACTTAAACTACAATATTACACACAATACTTCAGTTTAAATAAGGGGAAATCAAAGGAGACATGGAATGCGATTAAGGAACTATGTAATTTTAATTCTCGTAAAAAGTCGCCTGATGAACTTATTGCGATCAGATCTACTCCAGAGGCTTCATTGGATGAGGTAAATCAATATTTCACTTCAGTTGGCTGCTGCCTGGCGCAAGACACTCTTCTGAAATTAAAAACAACCGAAAAGGAACTAGCACATAAAGTCAAATCTACTTACAGCCCACTTAAATCTATGTCAATGTTTTTAACTGATTCTAGTGAAATTGGTTCGCTTATTTCAGAACTTAAGCCAAGTAGTGCCCCTGGGTTTGATGATGTAACATCTAGAATGCTGAAAGAGGTTAAAGATTTCATAGCTGAACCCTTATGCTATATTTATAATTTGAGTTTTCAATCTGGTAAGTTTCCATCTGCGTTAAAACGGGCTATTGTGATCCCTGTATATAAAGCTGGAGATAAGTCGTTGCCTAGTAATTATCGTCCTATTTCACTTTTATCGTCCCTGTCCAAGATTTTAGAGAAAATTGTAAATAAACGCCTAGTAGCATATTTGGAATCAAACAGTTTTCTATCAGAGAACCAGTATGGTTTTAGAAAAGGCAAATCAACAGATGATGCAGTCCTAAATCTAACTTCACTGATTACGAAGCATATTAATAACGAACAAAAGTGTCTGGGTGTGTTTTTAGATTTGCAAAAGGCGTTCGACACTGTTTCTGTTCCTATTTTGCTTAGCAGACTTGAAAATATCGGTATTAGAGGCACCTCACTTGCATGGTTTACAAGCTACCTCACTGATAGGAGACAGAGAGTCAGGATTGGTCATCATATTAGCAACGAAAACACGTCTACTTTTGGAGTCCCACAAGGTAGTACGTTGGGCCCAACTCTCTTTCTTATCTACATTAATAGCCTTTGTCATATCCGTCTTTGTAATGCGCACTTGTTAATGTTTGCCGATGATACAGTATTACTGTTCCATGGGTCTGACTGGCCTAGGGTACGGTCTGTTGCTGAAAAGGGCTTGAGTCGCGTCACCAGTTGGTTGGAAGATAATTTGCTATCGCTTAACAAAAATAAGACTAAATACATCTGTTTTAGTAAAACTGAAATTGGTATCCCAGATGAGAATTTTAGTATATCTTTACATGTTTCCCCTTGCAATCGGACAATCGCAGACTATCCAAAATACTGTGTACAAAATCATGGCTGTGTACCTCTTGGCCGTGTAAGCACAGCTAGATACTTAGGTGTGGAAATTGACAGTCACCTAAAATGGGACACACATTTATCTCTTGTTGCAGGGCGTGTTAGAAAACTAATCTATCCTTTTAAATGTCTAAGACAGGTAGTTTCCTCTGATTTGCTTCTTAAAGTTTATAAAGCCTTAGGAGAGAGTGTTATAAATTATTGCATTGTATCGTGGGGTGGTGCTGCAAAAACTTACTTGATAACATTAGAACGGGCCCAAAGAGCTATATTGAAGGTGCTCTTGAAGTTGCTATTTCGCTTTCCTACTGCCTCGTTGTACTCTGATAGTAAAATTCTCAGTGTTCGAAAACTTTTTATATTGCACTCAATAAGACGATTTCACAAATCAACACTTCCCTCCTACGATACCTTGAACCGGCGCCGCCGTTATAATTTTTCTAAAAGTTATCATGCTAAAAGTAGTTTTGCACGTAGACACTATGACCATTTGATTCCTCGTTTGTATAAAATTCTGGATGGTAAGCTTAATATGATAAATTTAAGCCAGGCGGTCCTAAAGATTGAAATTTATCAATACCTTTTACCGCTGAATTATGATGAAATTGAGAAATTGCTACGGCCATTCCTATGAACCTCAGATAAAATGATTCTCTCCATCACGCATGCACGCATGAAACACAACGCACACACACAAACACACACAACACACACTACACACACTACACACACACACTACACACACACAAACATGCACTCTTTTACCATGTATAGCATTGAAATGTTGTAAAAATTTTATTTTGGGAAGAAACTGGCTGCTGAAATACAGTTATATAACTAGTTTGGAAGCCAGGGTTTTTGTAAGAAAATTGTGAACTATATGTGGAATAAAGAAATTATTATTATTATTATTATTATTAAATAGTGTCTAACAATTACACCAGTTATTTACTTCCAAGATGAGTATCATTAAGAATTTGTATCTATTATTGATACTAAATAACGGCTAAACATACGTAAACACTTTTTTATTTAAAGTGCATACTTAACATACACAAGAAAACACCCAAGAACAGATCGAATACTCCTGTTTATGCGGCGTAGTGCGGGTATACTCGCCACCGTCGTAGTTATCACTACAAAATCTATTTTGTAGAAAAGCAGGGCCTCTAGGCCCTGCTTTTGATAGGCTTGAAATTTCTAAAAGCAGTACAGAAGAGGGAGGTTAAAAAAATATCTTTTTGAGCAAACGTTCTATGATATTAATGACTTTATGAAATAATTGATTCTTAAAATTTATATTTTTTAAATTTCATTGGTTTATATGTTATTTTGATTGAGCAAGAATCTGAAATGACATTTTGTTTTATATAAATGTTTATGATTATTAACCGTTTATTTTTATTAATTGCATTTATATTTCTTGATTTAACTGCTATTGACATTTTTTATTTTGACACTATCAATTCCTAATAATATTGTGATTTATTTAATTTTAATATTTTTAATAATATATGTTTTCTTTTCTGTGACGTGTAATTTTGTGTTACCAATAAATGAATATTTGAGTATTTGAAAAGTCTAAAAGATTGACCGTAGATAGTTTATTAGAGGAGGCCTGAGCCCAGTAGATGAAAGATAAGGTCAGATAATAACGGTCTCTTTCTGGCATAGGAGCACGTACGGTCTGTTTTAAGAGAAAGTAATCACTGCGTACTCTTAGTTTTCCATAGATAGAATTTTCCAAGTACGACAGCTGGGGCTATTAAAGGGCTATGGTATATAAGGATACTATCCACATCTTACGAGTCCAAGCCAACCTCACCAAACATAAGGGTTCCCGGTAAACGGAATGGGGCTCGCCACCAATAACGTGGGACCCTTAATAAAATTGGCGAAATTAAGGCTTATAATATGCAAGTGATGGATTAAAAATATCTTTGTAACAACCGCGCTACTATAATTTACCGAATAATCGAGAAACTATTCAACACGACACGTGTTTCGCCCTTACACAGGGCATCTTTACGAGAGACTCTCGTTTCAGCGTTGGTCGTGAAGACATCGTTGTTCTGAGGCTCCTATCTTACCTGAAAATGCCCTGTGTAAGGGCGAAACACGTGTCGTGTTGAATAGTTTCTCGATTTTTCGGGAAATGTTACAAAAATATTTTTGATCCATCACTTGCTTACAATAGATTTCCGCAAAGTAACGCCTGAATTAATAAATTACTTATAATATGCCTCTTCCTATCCCTTCGGGGAAACATGCGTAATTGTATGAGGCTATTCAATAAAACACGTGCTTTAAAAATAACACGAAAGCGCTGGAGATCGCGTTGATCTTCATTCAAGTGGGATGTATACTTAAGAATAAAGATACAGTCAAAAATAATAATAATACTTTAATAATAATACTTTCTGCCAATTACACCAATTATTTAGTTCCAAGATAAGTATCATTAAGAACTTGTGTTATGGATTCTAAACAACGGATAAACATACATAAATATTTTTTTTTTTAAATAAATACTTAATATACATAGGAAAACACCAGAACAAATATTCATATTTATACACACAAAGATTTGTCCTGTATGGGAATCGAACCCACAACCTCAGGAGTGGAGTGCGGGTATACTCGCCACCACACCATATCGGTCGCGTAAAATTATATTAATTCCCGTATGAGCTCAGATACTTTAGTATAATTCGCTAAAAACCAGCCAACTCAACCCCTACTTTGGAAACCAAATCACATTGTCAAACGCCACAAACTAACTAAGAGTTACTTAACTGAAAACATAAAGAAAACACGGAGTTTAGCCAACGCGGCGGGTTTGCATTCGTTACGCGTTGCATAATTAATTATTTAATTCTATTGGAAGTTTCTCTATGCTGTAGTCTCATTTAAATCTGATTTCGAAGTCTCTTGGAGTCTTAGTATCCAATGTAAGTTTTGAACGAAGTCTAATTATTTCGTCCTGTTTGTAAAATGTGAGCTTATAAAACAAAGGGTTTTGTAAATGTTTAACAAAATAAGCGACTTCTTAGCGGGAAAGTGAAGCGTCATGTCTGTAGTTTTGTTTGATTTTCTAAGATTTGTGATATTTCTATCATTAATGTGTAATAACGGTGGATTATTAACCGTCAATTGTTTGTGAATATACATGAGTGTTGGTAAATCAAACAAAACGGTGCAACATCACTTTTCAAATTTTCTCTCAAGGAGTCCATGTGAGATCTCAGTATAGTCCCACATCTTTACTGAGGACTCAAGGGGCTTAGGGGAGGGTATCTCATTTACCATTTATCATTTTTATCACCACTCATTCTCATTTACTATGAATTATATATTATTAATATATCGCTTACTTGACACTAACTAAATGTGCTAGACGCACGAAGCCATTATTTAAAAGAAGAAGAAGAACAAAATAAGCAGATTGTAGTTAATACATACATACATACATACATTCACGCCTGTTTCCCCATAGGGGTAGGCAGAGGCATATTATACGCCCACACTTCGCCAACAATATAGTTGGTCCCACGTAATAGGTGGCGAGCCTATTGCCGCTTATCGGGCTCCGTCACGTTCGCCAGAGCCTCGTCCGTTGATCGGCAGGTGCACCACTTGCAGGTGAGGTTGGCTTGGGCTCCTTAGGTCTTGGTAGGATCCCTATATATAGTTAATACACATTTTAAATATGTGTAATATCAGTGTGATGAATGAGCG
This sequence comes from Musotima nitidalis, assembly GCA_949126915.1. Lineage (NCBI taxonomy): Eukaryota > Metazoa > Arthropoda > Insecta > Lepidoptera > Crambidae > Musotima > Musotima nitidalis. The sequence goes on from OX421422.1 coordinate 2,031,133, forward strand.
ATGATAGCCATAGACTTTTAATTCAGAGGGTCCAGGGCTTAAACCCTGGTGCACCTATGAATTTTCGAAGTTATGTGTATAATTATCTCTTGCTTAACATGCCTTCTGGATCACGGAAGCGCTCGATTTCAAATGCCACACAATCGGTCACCCATCCAAGGACTGACCTCTGTAAACTCTGCTTTGCTTCGGTGATCGTTTTCGGCTACCGAGCACCGCGGAGTTACGAGCGCTTGTGGTTCTTGTGCCAAATAATATAGTTTCTATCAAATACAAACTACTAACGTCCGTTAAACTGTTGATATATTGTGATTAAATAAAGAATCGCTAGCTAGCTTTGACCAATACAATAAACTAACTTAGGTCATACGCTATATATATTAAAGTGTGTGATCCAAAACGTTAGTTTCGTGTGTGACAAATACAAATATCTTATTTTATTCCTTATTTAATTTTAATATCGCATTGACGTTGTAGTGTAGCAGCTAGCTCAGTGTCCAGACCAATATAATGCAATGCAGAGGGGCTCAGGTTCAAATCCTGACGGTTATCTTCTGCTTGTTGTCTTGTTATAGACATATATGTTATAATGTTCTGTGTCTGGTAATATATTGTAATAAAATATAAAAATCGCTACCATCTGACCATCACAATAAACAAATTTCGGACACACTCTATACAATATGAAAGGGTGTGAACCAAAACGTTAGTTCCGTATGTTACGTACTCGGAGTGCAATAAATTTTCATACAAATACTAAATTTAGTTTTCAACTTCGCCACTAGGGGCCGCTGTGTTGATAACATGTACCAGTTTTACCGCAACTTTCGCAGGCGTTACCACATTTTGAAATAAACCTTAAACTGTTCACCTTATAGTGTATAGTGTTGTGTTGAGTACATATGCAATGTAATAGTTGATTTCTAAAATGTCATGAGAGTATAAACTTTAATGCGGGGTAATAAGGTTCGGGAGATAACGTAAGTAAGTGTTGTGAATGTGTAGAAGTTTAGAATTGGAGTTTACTGCCTCCTTGCGGGCGTGCGCTTGGAGAATGTTCTGTTGGAACTAGAGTAAGGATGGAGGTTCATATATCCAGATTTTGATAGAAACCTTGCAATAAGGAGCGATAGAAAGTTAGTAACCAGCATACATAAAGGGTATCCCACGAATATTTATATTAGAGCAGCGATATCCCAGAGGCAAGACCCATAGTCTGCAAATTCAGAAAAAAATCGCTTGCCCACTTAAAGTTGTTGGTCCCGGCTGTCGTGAACATCTATGGCAGTTGTTATTAGGAAGTCAGTGCCTTCTGACAGACTGACAGCTGATTTAACCATAAAATATTTTTTCATTTTGGGTTGCAGATGTCAGACGGCAGTCGCTACATATTCCGGGATCAACATTGTAGCCGCCACCCTTTGGGGTGCGTTCAGATAGTGAGGTGCTCGTACTGCAAGGAACACGCCCACACCAGGGCCCCGTAAAGGTCCATTGACCTCACGACCCCCGTATAAAGCTTTCGGCAGGAGGCGTTTGGGACCTCTTAGGTTGGGCAGAAGCCGCTTAAGGGCCCCGGTCCGTTCCAACTTAGGAGTCAAACGTCGAAACTGCTCGACGAAGTTCTACCGGCTGTCGAGAACGAGTCAAAGGTATTTCATCGTAGACTCGACGCCGAAGTGAACCCCTCCTACCGTCAGACGGAATCCCGACGAGGCGGTCTGCAATAACTCGCTCAAAGAGTTTTCTTCCCTCGTCAACAATGGCTGGAATGCGAATGGACAGTCCGCAGGGCGCCCGGGCTTCCGAATGAGGACCAAATTTCAATCTTCCAAAGTACTGGAAACTGCGCTCTCTCCAAACATGCGCTCAGGAGCCCCTCCAGTCGGGGCCCGAGAGGCCTTTAAGGCCAAGACCCAGGCTTTGCCAGGCAAGCCATCGGGGGGCGGTATGTCTGCTCTTCAACCTCACTACCGCCGCTTTCAAAGTGAGCAATCCCTGGGCCCTAAGCTTAAGTCTAGGGCAACCGGTTGAAACCGTTCCAGTAGTTGTTGATTTTATTTATTACAAACATTCGCATAAAAATAGTTTTTATTCCTCTTTGTATGATATCTTTGAAGACAAAAATACACTACACAAGTGTCTTGTGACTACTTTTTGGGAAGCCCCGGCAACTTAACTGTATAGATTTACCTGAAATAAACACTTTTTTGTTATTTTATTTAAAAAAAAAACAAATAAACAAGAAACAAATAAATATTTTCTGACAATTACACCAATTATTTAGTTCCAATTAGTAGTTGGTATAGTTTATCCTACCATTATTATGTTTTTTTTTGTTTTGCTTCGATGCTTTGCTTTTTGTTTAAAGGGGAGCGGAAGGGGGGTGTGGGGCTCACCACTGGCAGACGCGACTGCCAGCTGCATACCCACTAAAAACTTACGGGCCCTCCTGGCCCGCCCGCTGCGCCCTCCACGGGTCCCTCTTAGTTTCCCCCTCGGTAGTCAATACTAAGGGCACCCAGAGTCGCCAACCTCTGGGTATTACCTTTTCCCGGCTTCCGGTACTCACCCCCCCATCAAGCCAAGGTGCAGACCTGTCCGGGGCGGATACGGGAGCGGTACCCTACCAAGACCTTTTTTTTTTTTTACGTCGGTAACAAAATGCATTTACGCACTGCCTTCCGGCCAAAGGGGGACCGAAAGGGGGTGTGGGACTCACCACCGGCAGACACGACCGCCAAGCAATACCCACTAAAAATCTTCCGACGACGCCCGCCGCTTGTTGAGAAAGAGGCGAGGGCCAGTACCTGGGTTGCAGCTTCTGACACCCCGCCTGCGGCCAACGTCCCCCGGACCAAAACCGGGAGGACCTCCTCAGAGAGGCGCAGTGGACGCGCCCCTCCTACCTCCCCTTGCGACCATAGCGTGTGTGGCCGACTTCCCGGAGGGTCCATGGTAAGACAGCAGGGGCCCCCTGCCCCCACTGCCTAGACCCTCCTGGCGCTGCTGAGCGGGCCCTCCTGGCCCGCCCACTGCGCCCTCCACAGGTCCCTCTTAGTTTCCCCCCCGGTAGTCAGTACTAAGGGCACCCAGAGTCGTCGGTCTCTGGGTGTTGCCTTTTCCCTAGCGCCTCCTGCGCCCTACCGGGAGGTACTGAGCTCCCCCACCACGACAAGGTGGAGACCAGTCGGGGGGGACCCTACCAAGACCTAAGGAGCCCAAGCCAACTCCACCTGCAAGTGGTGCACTTGCCGATCAACAGATGAGGCTCTGGCGAACATAACCGTGCCTTGAAGCGGCAATTATTACGTAGAACCGACTACATAATTGGCAAAGTGTGGGCATATTATATGTCTCTGCCTACCCTTCGGGAAACAGGCGTGAATGTATGTATATGTATTATGAAAACTGTATGGATACCAAATAACGGATAGGTATATATATATTTTTTCTAATTTTATTTTTTGTAAATACCTAGGAATACACCCGTACCAGAACAAATATTCATGTTTATGCACACAATGGTTTGTCCTGTGTGGGAATCGAACCCACGACCTCATGTATACTCGCCGCCGATCTCGGGTATATGTATGTATACGGGTGTATATGAAATGAAATAAGTACACGAAACTAAAAACAAATCAAACAAAATGCGAGTTAAGTAAAATATTTATACTTTCTTTGGACAATTAAATAGTTGGGGAGTCATTGACATGAGTTTACCACTATTTACTTGTTACTAGCTCGAGGTTATGCAAGTATGGATTGGGTAAAGGACCGACAGTGTATCTAGGTTGGATAAACACCTGACTGCTTGATCTATCGAACGGAGTTTAATAGCTGCGAATTTGATTCATGTCACACAATATGTGGAAACCATTGACCACATAATCGAAACCACGTTCTTGGGAGCGGACAGAAGTAAATAAAAAATAAAATAAAATATACTTTATTGTCTTTAAGATCAACAGGATCATTTAAATTCGTCAAATATTTACAAACAAATTTTAATAGGAAATACAATTTATTATTTAACAACAATGAAAGAGATATGAGTGGTACCATAATCAAGAAATAAAAGCAAAATGGATTCTTTGTCAGAATTTGTCAAGGTTTGTCAGTTCATCTGTCTGTTGTGCTTTTTCTCAAGACGTTAAAACGTAAAAGTTAATTAAGAACGTTAAAGCAAACTATTCTACAAGGCATACCAAATTTTAATATTTACTTTAATTGTCAAAAGCTAACTAATCATACCTTATGGCAATGGAGACATATTATTATACTCATGAAAAATGTTACAATTTATTTTTTCCTTTTTATTACATCATATCTTTTTTTAAGAATATTGCTAAAATCAAGAAAACAATAAAGTTATATCCGTGAAGCGCTCGTAGCTTCGCGGTGCTCGGTGGTCGGAAAAGATCACCGAAGTGCACGTGCTTCGGAAGGCACGTTAAGCCGTTGGTCCCGGTTATAACTAAATGTGGTAGTCGTTAAGCCATATTAGAGGCCTAATGGGCGGCTTGAAAATTCTAACAGCAGGACGCCATACACCTGCTTCCGCCAATTCGCACTGGGTCAGCGTGGTGGAGTATGACCCAATCCCCTCGCACCTTGGTATGTGAGGCTCGTGCTCAGTAATGGGACGTTAATGGGCTAAAATGATGATGATATCCGTATAAGCATTCTCACCAAAATACCCACAAAAACATTATATCTTCAGTGAATTGAGAAACACTTTTTAAACACGGCAGTAAGTATAAAGAAAAAACGAGTTGCCCTATCCCCACCCGAGACTGTCAGCTCGCCACAAAGCCCACTAAACTTTGAAATATTTTATTCACGAAACAGTGGAAGTTGCCAAAATGCGGACACGAAGTTAGCCAGGATATTGTTTCCTCAAAGAAAAGTAAACACGCTCAGATCTAAAAGGTCGGATAACTCAAACATTCCTCTTGCAAAGTGTTTGTATAGGTTAGAATCAAATCAGAAGCGAAAGTTTCATTGTGACTGTGAATATTATATTAGTTAAAGATTGAAAACCGTTAAACTACGCCTTTAAAGTTTTCTGCTAACCCTAAGATTAACTGGCAGAGAATGCCTTATGGCATTAAGTTCTTCCGTCCTTTTGTAATACTTTTAAGTGTGCAATAAAGATTAAATAAATAAATAAATGTAACTACAGGCGAGACCAATAGTCAGTAATAGTTAAAAAAGATCAAAAAATATCTTAACGTCAAATTTGTGTTTCAAGCTTGCCAGAATAAAGTTCTTATGAAGGTCAACTTAGAAACTAATGCGCCCATTTATTGCGGGCAGTATTTTAATCGTAAGAGAAAGGGCAAGAAAACCTTCATGGTTAGTGTTTTTCTCCCGCCATTCAAAATAATATGTACTTCATGATTTTTACTATTTGATAAGTATTCAAAAACTTGTGTTCTGCATTCACAAGATTTAAATGAAATGGACTCTTTTTAGCAAGATGAACATAATAACGGTAAGCAGTAAGCGGCAATATGCGCGCCACCTCTTTCGTGGGACTAAATATTTATTGGCGAAATGTGAGCGTAATATTTGCCTACCCCTTCGGTGAAACAGGCGTGATACTTATTATGTAAATATGTAACATAATTTATTGATTCAGGCGTTACTTTGCGGAAACCCATTGTTAGCAAGTGATGGATTAAAAATATCTTTGTAACAATTCCCGCGCTACTATAATTTCCAAAAAAATCAAGAAACTATTCAACACGATACGTGTTTTGCCCTTACACAGGGCATCTTCATCAAGTCTCTCTCTCGTTTCAGCGTTGGTCGTGAAGACATCGTTGTTCTGAGGCTCCTATCTTACCTGAAGATGCCCTGTGTAAGGGCGAAACACGTGTCGTGTTGAATAGTTTCTCGATTTTTCGGGAAATTATAGTAGCGCGGGAATTGTTACAAAGATATTTTTAAATTCATCACTTGCTTATGTAACATAATAACGAATAAACATAGTAGACACGAGCTAACCAGTCCCTATTGGCGGCACCCGTTTACGTGAATGGCTCGAGTTTAAAGACTGCTGACCCTGACTGCAAACCTATGACTTGTTGAAGTTATGTGCGTGATTATCGCTTGATCCGCGGCTTGGAAATTACTTTATGCCGTTGGTCTCGGATGTCAGGAATATCTATGGCAGTCGTTATTAGAAAGTCATTGCACCGATTATCCTGAACGCTGATTAATCAAAGAATGATTCCCTTGGATTGCGGAAATCAGAGGGCAGTAGCTTTGTACATACATACACACATAATGTCACGCCTCTTTCCCGTAGGGGTAGGCAGAGATCACATCCTTCCACTTGCTACGATCTTGGTAAACACTTTTAGCTTCATTCACACTCATTAATCTCCTCATACACGCCCGTCGGATTAGGATATTTTTGACCTGCCCTTTATCCAAAATTTTCTGAATTTGGTCATGGAAGGTCTTTCGTGGTCTTACCCTCCCAACACTTCCAATCACTTGTATATTATAAATCACTTTCGTCAGTCTACTTTCATTCATCATCATCTCAACATGACCAAACCATCTAAGCATACCTGTCTCAATTCTTGTCACTATATCTTCTTTTACACCAGCTTCGACCCTTATCACTTCATTCCTAATCTAATCACTCAATTTCACACCTAGAATACTTCGGACTGCTCTCATCTCTACTGCATTAATCCTACTTTCATGTTTCTTCTGCCCTAACCAACATTCGCTTCCATACATTAGTGTAGGTACACTCCTCTATGAACTGCAAGACGTGCCTTTTCGGACACTTTTTGACTGCTTACAAAGGCGTGGAGTGCACCATTCAACATGTTTCCTGTGTTCCGATTAAAATTTCGCAGTCGCTTCTTGTAATTACTAAATGCCGAATCTGGTTAGACCAGTAAGAAGGCCCTGGGTCCTGAGCATAAGTCTAAGTAACAACTGTAATTAATACTAGGATGATGATATACATTGACAACCGACTGGAACTGGACTGGCATGGAAGCAGTACATGTCTGATATGCACACCACTGTTGCAAAGTGATTGTGTAGGTTTTTTATGTACCCGCTCTCTCTCCGGCTACGCCGTTGGCCGACCCCCCAAAAGTCGGCCAGTCACGTCATGGCCGCACAAGGAGGTAGGAAGGGCGCGACACACTGCGCCTCTCTGAGGAGGTCCTCCCGGTTCTGATCCGGGGGACGTTGGCCGCGGGCGGGGTGCCAGAAACTACAAATCCCCTGGTGCTGGCCCCCGCCCCTTCTTCAACAGCGGTGGGCGTCGTCGGAAGATTTTTAGTGGGTAGGACTGCGGTGGTCGCGCCTGCCGCAGTGAGCCCCACACCCCCTCCCGGTCTCCCCTTTGGCCGGGAGACAGTGCGTAAATGCATTTTGTTTTCGACGTAAATCAAAAAAAAAAAGTTTTTTATGTACGTCGGTTACAAAATGCCTTTACGCACTGCCTCCCGGCCAAAGAGGGATCGAGTGGGGAGTGTGGGGCTCACTGTGGCCAGCGCTACCGCCAGCAGTCCTGCCCACTAAATTCAATAAAGCTTCTGATACCACGCCCGCGGCCAACTTCCCCCTAGATCAGACCCGGTAAAACCTCCTCAGAGACCATAGCGTATGTAGCCGACATCACCACTTCGCAGAAGGATTTTAGTGTGGCCCCGTGATATAGGAAGGTTAAGAAGGAATATTGATTGTTTTGAGTCAGTAAAAGTCTAACACACCCTTCCGCTCCTTTGGTTCGTTTGTGTTGCTCAGTCACCGGTTGGTATGTTGTTTGAAGTACCAGGGCAGCATCACCTGCTTCCCGCTGTAGCAGAGTAGATCGTCCGTAGCGCTGTAGTAGCCTACTACGAAAGTGGGCGGTGCTTATTTATAGAACAGCTGTCGTAGCACGGACGGGTGCAGCGAGACTTCTTGTCACGGATGCACTCCTAATACATGCTCTTAATTTACGAATGAATTAAAATAGTTAAGATTTAAATAAATGAAATAATAAACTTTAATGTGACAATTGTAGACGTGCACTCAGTAAGCGGTCCGGGGAAAGAGGATGAATAAAGGTCAGTATCAAATTAACAGGGGAAGTTTCACTTTGATTGTAAATATAATTTTTCCTTACTCTACATACCAACTTATAATGTTCTAAGCCGTTGTACCAATAGACTATGGCAGTAATTAATTTTAAGATAAGTGCGGTTATATATTCATTAGACCCATTATTACTTCCCACGTGTACTTACCCCAGAGTAACAAGAAATCATTATAAATTTATGGTTATGTATGTAACATAGAAGGGTGTTGAAATGAAGACAAATGGTTCTCGATAAGCTAAAAAGTTTGCTTTGCGTGTTTCTAACATTTTCTTCACCTATTTCGCTAATACACACAGACAATCCCTGAATCGCTCGTAGCTCTGCGGTGTTAGGTGGTCGGAAACGATCACCGAAGTACAGCAGAGTTCACAAAGGTCCGTCTTTGGATGGGTGACCGTTTGTGTGGCATTTGATATCGAGCGCCTGTGCTTCGGAAGGCACGTTAAGCCGTTGGTCTCGGATATCACTAAATGTGATAGTCGTTAAGCCATGTTAGAGGCCTAATGGGCGGCTTGATAAATTCTAACAGCAGGACGCCATACACCTGCCTCCACCAATCCGCACTGGGTCAGCGTGGTGGAGTATGACCCAATACCCTCACACCTTGATATGTGAGAGGAGGCTCGTGCTCAGTAGTGGGACGTTAATAGGCTGAGATGATGATGATGATGACAATCACCCCTGCTTCCTTGAAGAGGTAGGCAGAGGCATATTATATGCCCACATTATGCCAATTGTATCATTGGTGCAACGTAATAGGTGGCGAGGCTATTGCCGCTTATCGGGAATTTTTAAATCGTATCCTCGACCATTGATTGGCAGGTACACCTCTTGCAGGTGAGGTTCGCTTGGGCTCTAAAAATTTGCATATTCACTTGATTGTGCATCCTCATTTTCTCTTGATTGGATCTTATAATATTGCTCTCTGAAAATTCGAAAAGTTATCGTCGCCTTCAAAATACTGCTCCAAGACTAGTTTACTACATTTCGAAAATGGCGTAATGTAGATCATCATAAACGTTAAAAGGAGGTCAGTAAAAGAAAATTTTAAGACTGAGATATACTTAAATGTTACTTTACATACATACATAATGTCACGCCTCTTTCGTCCGTAGGGGTAGGCAGAGATCACATCCTTCCACTTGCTACGATCTTGGCACATACTTTTATCTTCATTCACACTCATTAACCTCCTCATACACGCCCGTCGGTTTAGGGTACTTTTGACCTGCCCTATCGCTAAATTTTTTTGTATTTGGTCATGGAAGGTGTTACGTGGTCTTCCCCTCCAATGTTACTTTATTCTGTGTATTCGTAAATCTTAAATAAACCTATTAAGATCCTTTCAACGAAACTTGTAAAACCACTCCCATGTAATAATATGCTACCCATTCTAATCTCACATCCTTTGGGATAGGGCAAAGTAAAAAGTTACAACAAAATTCAAGTTTGATATATGTCCTTTATGAAAATATCCTTTGCATGAAAGACTACGAAGTAAGTCCCTGAGGCATCGTTTCTGCTAAATTCTGTAAAAGCTTTACCGTTGTTTAGAAGCCGTCCGACACCAAATGTGCCTTCATCGTCAGCCCCATGTGTATTAAGTTGCAAACCGACTAGGACCTTAAAATGTGTACACTGAAATTGTTTTTCCTTTGACAGAAAGCAACAAAGTGTTTGACTTTTGAAAGTCAAGATGATATTTGAAGAAACTTGAGAAGTGTAAAGATGAAAGTTACATTTTTGTTTAATAATTGAACGTTTGTTTCGTTTTATTTTTTGACAAAACTCTTTATTAATAATAATAAATTTATTTATTTCATAAACACAGAAGTATTTTAGCAAACAACAAGTTGATGAAGTCACCTTTTAAGCAAATATAGGCCTGTGCTAGATAAACTTCGCAATTCGCTTCGTATTAATGGTTTCTTCTATCGGTTATGGCGTGGAGGTCAGTACATCTGCAGTCCATTCTTGAAGTTTACTTTAAATAGCGGCCTAGAATAGTGCCAACCCCTCTCATCTCACGGGGAGACTTAAGAGTCCACGAAGTGAAATCCTACCGGATTATAGGCAGCAACGTCATTCGGAATACTGACATGAACTGCGATCACAATCCCGATTGCCAAGCGTGGTGATTATGCTCAAATACGCAAAATGATGTAATCTATTAGGAAGGTTAATGTTCACCATTGGATTTTTAAGATTAATGACTATATATTTAAAGATCATATGTCTTAGTCTGAGTCTGGTTAAAAAATATCTTCTTGAGCAAACGTTCTACTATGACATTAATGACTTTATGAAGTAAAATTTTTAACTTAATTGCATTTATATTTCTTGATTCATTTGTTGTTATTGACATTTTTTTTATTTTGACATTATTAAGTCTTTATGATATTGTAATTAAAATTATAATAATTCTAATAATTATGTATATTTTATTAGGTCGGGGAAAAAGTCTTTTCGCATAACGTAGGTATAAACTTATTATAAATTTTTTTTGACTGTACTATTTGTGTCTGGCTGGTTTTGGTAACATTAAAAAGGTTCCACTATAAAGAAAAGAAAAAAATAAAAAAAAGTTGTTTCCCGCTATTTTTCATTTGTTTTTCTCTCCGTAAAAATGAGTGAATCTAATGAAGAAATTCGATACATTTTAAAATTTTATTATAAAAAAGGCAAAAATGCAACTCAAGCAGTGAAAAAAATTTGTGATGTTTATGGACCTGATGCAGTGTCAGTAAGAGTAGCACAAATTTGGTTTAAACGTTTTCAGTCCGGAAATTTTGATGTTAAAGATGCACCTCGCTCTGGTCGCCCTGTTACGAATAAAATGGACGCCATTTTTGAAAGAGTGGAGCAAGATCGGCATATTAGTAGTTACGATGTAGCTGAAGAACTGGGAATTGACCACAAAACAGTTTTGACCCATTTGAAGAAAGCTGGTTATACAAAAAAGCTCGATATTTGGGTGCCACACGAGCTCACTCAAAGAAACTTAATGAACCGTGTACTCATTTGCGATTCATTATTGAGACGTAATGAAACCGAGCCGTTTTTGAAGAGATTGATAACTGGCGATGAAAAGTGGATCACGTACGACAAGAACGTGCGAAAAAGGTCGTGGTCGAAAGTTGGCCAGGCTTCACAGACTGTGGCCAAACCTGGCCTAACACGAAATAAGGTGATGCTGTGTGTATGGTGGGATTGGAAGGGCATTGTTTATTATGAGCTTTTACCGCCCGGCAAAACCATCGATTCTGATCTTTACTGCCAGCAGCTGATGAGATTAAAGGAAGCAGTCGAGAGAAAACGGCCGGAATTGAACAACAGGAAGGGTGTGGTCTTTCATCACGATAACGCTAGACCACACACATCTTTAGCCACTCAGCAAATATTAAGAGAGTTCGACTGGGAGGTCCTAGTGCATCCACCATATAGCCCTGACCTTGCGCCTTCAGATTTTCACCTGTTTCGGTCTCTGCAGAATTCTTTAGGTTCTGTAAGGTTGACCTCAAGAGAGGACTGCCAAAACTATTTGTCCCGTTTTTTTGATCAGAAGTCCCAAAGTTTCTACAGTAACGGGATAATGTCTCTGCCCACAAAATGGCAGAAAGTTATTCAACAAAACGGTACATATATATTGTAAATAAATGTAAATAAACTTTGAAAAAAATGTCTTGACTTTTCATACAAAAATACGAAAAGACTTTTTCCCCAACCTATTATTTTCTGTGACGTGTAATGTTGTATTACCAATAATTGAGTATTTGAGTCAGTATCTCAACATGTATATTTGTTGCATAGTACCTACAGTACCAGCTTTAATTTATTAGAGTCCGGAAGAACTGTGTAAGTTGTTCCATAATTATATTCTTCATAAAGTGAAGCGCTCATAACCCCGCGGTGCTCGGTGGTCGGAAACGGTCACCGTAGTAAAGAAGAGTTAACAGAGGTCAGTCTTTTGATGGGTGACCGTTTGTGTGGCATTTGATATTGAGCTCTTCCGTGCTTTGGAAGCCACTTTGAGCCGTTGGTCCCGATTATTACAAAATGTGGTAGTCGTTAAGCCATGTTCGAAAAATTCTAACAGCAGAACGCCAAACACCTTCGCCAATCCGCATTGGGTCAGCGTGGTGGAGTATGACCCAATACCCTCGCACCTTGTTATATGAGAGGGGGCTTGTGTTCAGAAGTGAGACGTTAATGGGCTGAGATGAATGTGGAAATCAAATGGGGCTTCTAAAAGAGTCTTAAACCGATTATGAAATGGTTGCTTTGGATACTTCTGTTATGTCTTGCTAGCTGATAAGCTCCTTTCCATTAGGTAGACCATATGCTTAGGTACCTTGTGGTACGTATATTAAAAAAAGTTAATATAAGTAATACAGGGGTGACAGCTAGATGTTATAAACAGAAGTCACATAAAATGGTTGTGTTTTATGAGAAATATATTATATCAGATTGTAACATCAAAGCCATTCTAGCAATTTGATTGGGCAAAGTTTATACGACTTTAACAATTATACTGAGTGCTCGGAGACTGCAGTAAAAGCAGAGGATAAATGTAGCGCGAAATAAAAGTCATTATTATTTAGCAAACTTGTAACTTTTATCTTGAGAGTTAAGTAAATTCTTCTTCTTCGTTATCGTTACACTCTTGGCAGAGTGGTAGTGGTCACAACGCCTCACAACTCGCTGCCATACCTCTTTGATTTGGTCCGACCATCTCATGGGTGATCTACCTCGTGCTCGGGTGCCTTTAACCTTGCCCTGTACTACTAGGCGTTCTATGGAATCCTCGCCACGTCGGGATACGTGCCCAAAGAAGGTAAAAGGATACGAGCTTGCACAATGGAGGTCAGACGCGGCTTGATACCGAGTTCTTCAAGTATAGAGACGTTCGTACGGAACTCCGTCCACGATACTCCAAGCATTCTCCTCCAGCACCACATTTCGAGGGCGTCAATCCTCTTCCGCTCAAGTAAATTATCAATCAATAAATATATCGTATTATAAGTATTTTAATGACATACAGAAAGAGTGCTAAAGGTTTTTTAAGAATCGGTAACGTACTGGTGATGCTCCTGACATTGAAATCGTTCATAATCAGCGTTTACAACTTTGCACCAGGTAGGCTGCATGATTAAGATACATATATTCACGCCTGTTTCGCCGAAGGGGTAGGCAAAGGCATAATATACGCATGCACTTCACTAATTATATAGTTGGTATTGCTGCTTACCGGGCACTGTTACGTTCGCCAAAGCCTCGTTCGTAGATCGGCAGATGCACCACTTGCAGGTGAGGTCGGCTTGGGCTCTTTAGTCTTGGTAGGATCCCTATACACCCAATATTAAAATCACATCACAACAGCACATTAAAATCTTGTTAACACCAGTTTGTGAATCGGCAGCTGTACGTAGATGTGGCAATCAAAATGCGTGTCGATGTCAAAGGTTGCCTCCACGAGCCGAACAGTGCGTATTGTTTCCGTTTGGCACCATCTACAACTGTTTGTTCTGCTATCAAACGGTTCTGTTGTAAGTATAAACACCGCATAATGAAGCGACATCACCACACTCGTGTTTACGGAAAACATTGTCTATCACGCGCTCGTTATTGTACATTGTAATATACTTGCTTTAGAAGCTGCAAAATTCTTTAATTTTTCCGTTATATTCCCTTATAGTCTATATACATATTTAATAATGATAAGTTTTATGTTTATTATATATTACAAGATAAATGGTTTATAGTAAATATTTAGCCATAAGTACTGTCTTTATTATAGGAGCCCTTTTTTTGATTTACGTCGGTAACAAAATGCATTTACGCACTGTCTCCCAGCCAAAGGGGGACCGAGAGAGGTGTGTGGGACTCACCACCGGCAGACACGACCGCCAGCAGTAATACCCACTAAAAATCTTCCGACGACATTCGATTGCCGGGGCCCCCTTCCCCCGCTGTTTAAGACCCTTCTGGCGCTGCTTGACGGGCCCTCTATAGGTCCCTCTTAATTTTCCCCCCGGTAGTCAGTACTAAGGGCACCCAGAGTCGCCAATCTCTGGGTGTTACCTTTTCCCTAGCGCCCTCTGCACCCTACCGGGAAGTACTCAGCCCCCCACCACGACAAGGTGGATACCAGTCGGGGGGGTATCATAGGAGCCCAAGCCAACCTCACCTGCGAGTGGTGCATCTGCTGATCAACGGACAAGGCTCTGGCAAGCACAAAAGTTCCCAACAAGCGGCAACTGACGAAATGTGGGCGTCTAATACGCCTCTGCCTACATCTTCGGGAAAAAGGCGAGATTATATGTAATATTATAAGTGAGACTTAAATTATTGTACTATATTATAACGTTATTATATGCCGTCCGAGTTATTATTCCTCTTTTTTTTAGAGCGGAATTTTGTTTACAATATATTTATTTCTTTATACATAGCATAAGTTCTTAATGATACTTATCTTGGAACTAAATAATTGGTGTAAGTGTCAGAAATATTTATTTATTTTATTGTATTTATCTTGTAACTAAATACTTATAGACAAATATTTATCTTACAATCACACCAATTATTTAGTTCCAAGATAAGTATCATTAAGAACTTGTGTTATGGATACTAAACAACGGATAAACATACTTAAATACTTTTTTTTTGTAAATGCATACTTAATATACATAGGAAAACACCCAGACCAGAACAAATATTCATGTTCATGCACACAAAGATTTGTCCTGTGTGGGAATCGAACCCACGACCTCTGGAGTGAAGTGCAGGTATACTGACCTCAACGCCATATCGGTCGTCAAAATCATTAAGAAATTGTGTTTTGGATGCTAAAGAACAAAAATACATATTCAAATTCTATTTTTTAGCAAATACATACTTAATATACATAGGAATCCACCATCATACTCGCAGGGCTTTGCCTCTCCATAAACGAAGTCCCAGATTGCTTATACAACAAGCTCCATCAACCAGTGCTGGTAAATTGGCAAACTCGTTAGCAAGCAGTATTTGCATCGCCCACTGACAGTTTGGACTCCACTAAATGTTCAAATAACGGTCCCAAATCGAATTGTAACTGTGCCGGGTTTGTCTTCAAGATGCTTTGTTAGGTCGACCATCCTTAGATGTCTTGCAAGTTTAACTTTGGTTTAGTAAATAAATCTTTACTGTTTTGATTTGAAAATGTAACCTCTAATGAAGCACTTATAAATGTCAAGCAATAGTTTTTAAGTTAACTATCGCGCCTATTTAATACGGACAAGAGCTTGAGTAGAAAAATAACCGGGTAGGAAATTCGTCAAGTTTGTCCTCCTATCAGTACAGATTCAATGATTAAAATGGATAAAAGAGATCAAACGTATCATTTAATCAACACAACAAAAGAACCTTTTATCTATCACACATATGTTTATCCGTTATGTAGTATCCATAATACAAGTTGTATAGGGATTTATAAGAGTGTAAAGAGAACCTACCAAGACTTTTTTTTTTTGTTTTTGTTTTACGTCGGTAACAAAATGCGTTTACGCACTACCTTCCGACCAAAGGGGGACCAAAAGGAGGTGTGGGACTCACCACCGGCAGACGCGACTGCCAGCAGTAGTACCCACTAAAAATCTTCCGACGACGCCCGCCGCTTGTTCAGAAAATGCGGGGGCCAGTACCTGGGTTGCAGCGTCTGACACCCCGCCTGCGGCCAACGTCCCCCGAACCAATACCGGGATGACCTCCTCAGAGAGGCGCAGTGGACGCGCCCCTCCTACCTCCTTGTGCGACCATAGAGTGTGTGGCCGACTTCTCGGAGGGTCTATGGTTAGACAGCAGGGGCCCCCTGCCCCCACTGCCTAAGACCCTCCTGGCGCTGCTTGACGGGCTCTCCTGGCCTGCCCGCTGCGCCCTCCACAGGTCCCTCTTAGTTTCTCCCCCGATAGTCAGTACTAAGGGCACCCAGAGTCGTCGGTCTCTGGGTGTTACCTTTTTCGGCCTCCGGGAGGTACTCAGCCCCCCCACCACGCCAAGGTGAACGGGGGGGTACCTCACCTGCACTTGCCGAACAACCGACGAGGCTCTGGCGAACATAACAGTGCCAGATAAGCGGCATTAGGCTCGCCACCTATTATGTGAGACCAACTATATAATTGGCAAAGTGTGGGCGTATTATATTCCTCTGCCTACTCCTTCGGGGAAACAGGCGTGAATGAATGTATGTATATGATGAACGTATATATATGATGAATGTATATATAATACAAGTTCTTAA
The DNA here is from genome assembly GCA_949126915.1 of Musotima nitidalis. Taxonomy (NCBI): domain Eukaryota; kingdom Metazoa; phylum Arthropoda; class Insecta; order Lepidoptera; family Crambidae; genus Musotima; species Musotima nitidalis. The sequence goes on from OX421422.1 coordinate 2,047,537, forward strand.
TGATACTTTTCTTGGAACTAAATTATTGGCGTATTTTTATATATATGACCTTTATTGAGCCAAACTTATACAACTTAATAAAAGATCATGTCTTGTCTTTAAAAGTTAGTTCGTTGCAAAATTTACATCTAATTACTTTTATTTGCAATCAGACAGATCGTTGAGTATCCGAGTTCATTTCGGATCTCAGTCCGTAATTAAATTTTCGTCAAAACATCTTACAGAGTCGACGGGAACTCAGCAAATGTAATTTTCGTCTGTAGACAGATGCGTTGAATGATCTGAGCCTATTTATTATTCTTCTCCAATATTTTTATTGCTCATCTCTCGAGTCAAGCTTAGAGGGATTCATACTATGAAAATATATGAAATAAAATTTAACAAAGAACAGAAAACAAAACAGTAAACAATGTTTACACATAAGTTTACATATAATGCCTAAAAAGGACTCCACTCAGCATTTGCTGCAGTGGAGGACCACAACAGCGCTGGTCTTCTAAAGAAACTTAGTCTCTAAAGAAACCTACTACATAAATACATTTACAGAATCTTTCTTCCACGTACTTTTGGGTTGTGAAATAGCTTTCACAAGAGATTACAGAATAGGTCCATACATACAACATATCGCATGCTTAAAGGAACATCGACCCATTAATAGATAGGTCAGATTTGAGTTACGTACTTATACAGTCTTTCTATTTCTTACTGAGAACGAATCAATGTTAATCAAACGTTCAAAACACAATCAGAATTGCTTATTAATAAATCAGTATCAATTTAATGCGCTTACAAGTAGGATAAGTATTTTTTAGAAGATCTTTTTTTGGGATATCCTACAAATCGTCTTTTTTGAGTTAAGTCATTATTCCATTAAGCATAACACTAATACACAAACTCCTTAAGTGCCAAGTTAATTGATTTTGCGTGGCAGATTCAACTGCGCAATTTAAATCGTTTCTGCCCCATCTGACTCTGTCTGTTCTGTTTGGGCGGCTTGGTGGGGCAAAGTGACATAATTCGCATGTAGACGCCACGAAACGACCTGTACTTATTGATTCCATCAGCGTTACTCAAATACGAGAGGCATCTCGTAAACATTTCACGACAGTATAAAATACAACGTGAAATTTATTTTCATTCGGAGGCAGCCGCGCAGGTGACCATAATGTTATTTTTTATTGCGAAACAGTACGCATTTTATGTGGAATCATATGGATGAATATCTAATGCTGGATAATTTTATGGTCGGCATAACTTGAGTTTATCGGGAGATGGTGTATCATATTTTTATTGTTATGCGATGGTATGGTATCTGTTATATTGAATTCTAATTACGTTTCCTAAATTTCTGACTTTAACCATTTACATGGCAGTGGTAATATTCCCACCAGAATTGAACCTTATGTAGTTGAGTTAAGATACAAAACCAATGAAAATTCTTTAACATGTCAGATCGTTAAAGGGTTAACTTTATGTAACATGCATCTCAGACCGATATCGTTCCACCACAGAGGATTATACCCAACAGAAGACCCTGTCGGGCACGGCTGATAGAAGGGAGGACAACAGATGCTTTATTATGATAATAATGTATATCCCACGTAATAGGTGGCAAGCCTAATGCCACTTGCCGGAAACTGTTACGTTCGCCAGAGCCTCGTTCGATGATTGGCAGGTGCGCCACTTGCAGGTGAGGTTGCCTTGGGATCCTTAGATCTTTAGAGGATCCCTATACACCGCACAATAAATGTCGCAAACATTCAATCTTTTTCAAAAGGTAATAACTTATCGGCTAACCAGCTATCTAGATTTCTACCAACAGAAAGAGGAGGCAGGATTTAGGCAGGGCTATATTACAATGAACCATATCCTCACAATGTAAGTACTGATAGCAAAGAACACAGAATATCATATATAGTGCCATCAGTGGTCCTGAAACATGGGTGACAACTAAGGCTTGTACTCTCAAAACTCGAATTCGCAACAAAAGCGATGGAGAGAAAACTAGAGGGTGTGAACATTCTGAGATCGAAGGACCAATAAATGACTTCAAAGACAAAGACGCGTTGCTTAGTTGAAGTGGCAATGGACTGGTTGCATAGCGCGAAAATCTATTAAATAAAAGTTTTAAGAGACAGCTTTAGTCTTTTAGCAATAAAAAATAATCATACCCAATACCTAACCATGTGGTTTATACTACAGCAAGTAAGATGTTTTATCTAAATCATTATAATATGGATCCTACAGAGTACCAGGATCATATATCTGAGCAGGAGTTAATATTTCAGAGACAGCGACCCAGAACGTGCCGCCGCCGGCACGCAAGGACACTTGCAAATTGAACGGCTAATAGGTATTGAGAAGCAAAAGGTAAACTCAATTTTGTTTTTATATTTCCTAATTTAAGAGGTGTTCGTGAAAATTACTAAAATATTTAGGCGTGAAATTATTAATGGATGTGTGTAAATTACACATTGGCATTGGGTTGTAGTTATAGTACAATGACTTTTTGGAACGAAGTTCCTTATCGCGCGTTGTTGTCGGGGCTAGACGGAAAAAGTTCTTAAGAAAAGTTGTCACGACACTTTTTCACGGTCTAGTGGCTAGGATACCTGGCTTTCACCCAGGAGGCTCGGATTCGATTCCCGGTGCTGGAACTTTTTGTTTCCTCTTTTTAAGCGTTTTATTATTTGATTTATTGATTTTTTTGTATTTTTTTTTTCATGTTTTTTAATAACATAAAATATTTTTTTTAATATAATTTTTAAAATTTTATTACAATTCCTTCACTAATTAATCGAAAGGAACTTGGTTCCATCCGGGTGTCCCTTGACACCTCTCAAGTTTTTTCACATATAAAGAAAAACGCAGCAGCGCTAAACGATTTCGCATTAGAAAGTTTTATTGGACTCGTTGCAAAAGAAGCACTCAGTAAGTTCGACATTTTTGTATGTGTCAATAAAAATTAAGTTCGATGTACTGGGGACTAGTAGGGTGATGTAATAGTTAACAAGATCTTAAGAAAAAAAAAAAAGTAAAAAGTAAAAAAAATATTTATTTCATAAACTATTATACATACTTACTATTATACGTACTTGAAAACGTCATGATTAAAAATGAAAAAAAAAACAATCAAAATATTATTACACTAAATCACGAAACTTAGATTCACTTACATGCAACAAAACAATTTAAAAGACATAGCAGAAATAAATTTACTAAGGGTGTATGTATAGGGTTCCTTCCTACCAAGATCTAAGGAGCCCAAGCCAACCTCACCTGCAAGTGGTGCACCTGCAGACCAAACATAAAAGTTACAGGTAAGCGGCAATAGGCTCGCCACCTATTCATGGGATCAAAAATATAACTGGTGAAATGTGGACGTATAATATGTTTCTGCCTACCCCTTCGGGGAAACAGGCGTGATATTATAATTCGAATATATTTTGTTCTTTCTTTCTTTTATACTAACATAGATTTATAATATGGAACCTAGACAGTGTGTACCAGGATCATATATCTGAGCAGGAGTTAATATATCTAGTATATATTAACGATCTCCCCCACCTCATAAAAGACGATCACGAGATTGTTTTATTTGCAGATGATACGTCTTTAATATTTAAAGTTAAGCGTGGCCAACGTGAACTTGACGACGTAAATAATGCGCTCTCTAGGATAGTCCACTGGTTTAGTGCTAATTATATAAATATTATATAATATAATAGTTATATAAATAAAATAATATACATAAAATATTATATAATTAAATAAATATTATTAAATCAAAATAAAACTAAATGTGTCAGGTTCACCTTACCTTATGTGCGGCTTGCTCAAACCAGTGTTAGGGTTCGAGACGATGATATAGAATTAGTTAATGAGACGGTTTTTCTGGGTATAACACTAGACTCTAAGTTATAATGGGGGTCTCACATCGAGAAAGTTTCGTTCAGACTGAGTTCTGCAGCCTATGCCACGAAGAAGATCCGACAACTAACGGACATTAAAACAGCTCGTCTAGTCAACTTCAGCTGCTTCCACAGAGTTATGACATATGGCATACTGCTGTGGGGTAATGCTGGAGATATTGAATGTATATTTGTGCTGCAGAAAAGGGCTGTCCGTGCTATCTAAGGTATGAAATCTCGCGACTCATTAAGGGATAAGTTTAAGGAGATAGGCATAATGACTGTGTATTCACAGTATATTTATTAAAACTTACTGCATACTCATAAAAATAAAAGTAAGTTGAGTAAAAATAGTGATAGACATAATTTTAACTTAAGAAATAAGAATAAACTGGCTTTGCCCAAGTATAGGCTCCATAAAGTTACAAATTCTTTTGCGGGGAACAGTATTCGCATGTACAATACGCTGCCAGATGATGTGGCAAATTTATCAATAAATAAATTAAAAGATTACATAAAGAGTAAATTGTGCCAGAAGGCTTATTATAGTGTGAAAGATTTTATGAACGACAAGTCTGCCTGGAAGTGACATGAATTGATCCTTTCTTTCTTAAGATATGTATGATCTTTAGATATTAGATTTTGTTAGTTTTAAGAACAGCGGTAATATTAATATTTTATTTCGTCAATTGTATTAGATCTTAAGACATAATTTGAAAAAAGCCGAGATGAGTTTCTTGAGCCATTCTTCTCAATCTCGTTGCCTTTTGGAAGCCTCGTTAGAGTCACCGACAGACTGACTGTCTGACGAACAATCCCCTCCCTTCTTTAGAAGCACGACAGGCTGACTGATAGATCCCCCCGATAAGAGTGACAGACAGACTGAAAAATCTTGAGAAAAACCACAACAGACGAATAAACTGACAAACCTTGACAAATTCTGACAAAGAACCCATTTGCTTTGTTTCTTTATTATTGTACAGTTCATATCTCTTTCATTGTTGTTAAAAAAATATATCGAATTTCAATTTTGTGTGTGAATGTTTGACGAATCTAAATGATCATGTTGATCTTAAAGACAATAAAGTATATTTTATTTTAGAGACAGACTTACTTGCCGCCACTGGCAATATAATTATATAGTTTTAAAAGACAAATAAAGTAGTTTAGCAATAATAACTAATCATATGAGACTTCTCGGCGGGAAAGTGAAGCGTCATGTCTGCAGTTTTGTTTTATTTTCTAAAATTTGTGTAATAACGGTGGATTATTAACCTTTTAGTGTTTGTGAACGTACATAAATGTTAGTAAGTGAAACAAAACAGTGCAACATCACTTTTCAAATTCTTTTAAGATGGACTCTGGACAGATCTCACATGGACTGTGAGATCTCAGTGTAGTCCCACATCTTTACTGAGAATTTAATAATTTACGAAGTCTTTTAGCATTAAAAAAATATCATACCCAATACCTAACTATGTGGTATATACTACTACAAGAAAGATGTTTTATCTAAATCATTATAATATGGATCCTAGAGAGTACCAGGATCATATATCTGAGCAGGAGTTAATATTTCAGAGACAGCGACCCAGAACGTGCCGCCGCCGGCACGCAAGGACACTTGCACATTGAACCGCTAATAGATGTTGGTAAACTCCATTTTGTTTCAATATTTTCAAATTTAAGACGTGACTGTAGAAATAATTTCAAAGACAAAACTACTTTCATACATATAATATTGGCCTTTATGTTACAGTTTAGGTATTGGCAGCAAATTCTCGCTCTTCTGGAGAGGCGTTCTTATATTTAAGTGATGTTTAATGATGCTTCGGAATGCAAATGGAAGCTATGTTGTTTATGGGATTTACCTGAAAGGAGTTAAGTTTTTATTGTGACTTGTTATATCGACTGTGGTATCGATTAAGCAGTCAATTTAGTCGAAAAACAATAGGAGTTTTTTCAACATTTTTTAAAATAAACTAATAACATGTTCTGACATGTTTTGTCTCCAGAATACTCCGCCAATCTTTAGAAGACTAAATATAAACCAAGTTCTAAGATATTTTGATATCGAAATATTTCGTTAGGATTTAAAAGACTTCATACAACTTTAGCTTTAAATCTCCGCTCTCGTCGAAAATAAGACAGCCGAATGTGCAATCTTCCTAAAACTGCACCAACTTTTCCTAGAGAATGTTTCCTACATTCAATCTTCTTCACCGTACCTGACGAATCGTGATGGAGCTCACGGTTCGGTATAAGTAGTTCACTTCAAATAACCTGGCTTATTTGAAAAGCTGGATAAACTAAGGACGTATAGGGAACGTAAGAAGCGAGTTTAATAAACCAGAAACCTACTGAATGTAAATAGGCACCTAGGTCACGCTTTTATTTTACATAAACATTCACAATCAGGACATACAACACGCAGTTAAACACCCATTAATGAGCAAGAGCCATCTCAATAAAAATCATATAGTAAATTTGCAAGACAGTTCTTAATTTAATGTAAGCTAAGTTGATTTCAAAAGACATCGCATTTCAGTAGTTTGCTTGAAGTTAAGAGAGACAGAACGATTTTTAAGTTTTAGCACGTTGAGCAAGACACCCTAAATTTACTTAGTCTCCCTTCAATGTAAATTCTAGAATGTTGTAATTTTTGAGAAGGCTTATCCCTATATTTTTAAATTCAAAAATGCAAATTTCTATAGAATAACCAGATAACCTACTCTTATTCAACGAAAACGAAACTTCGTTATACCTATCTCTTACACTCTCTAGGTATTTCCTTATCGAGTGAAAGGGATGGGTACAACGAAGTTTCGTTTTCGTTGAATCAGAGTAGGCCCTCAGACGTCACGGTAAACTAATATTGCTTGTAGTAGGCACACAGTATTACGAAAGGAACTTTTTCCAAATGTCATAAAGAATTATAATTATTAATAACATAGTAACGATTTGGTTCCTGTTGGGCCGCTAACATGACTTAACGAGTACCAAATTTAATTACTTAATAAATATTTTTTTCTGACAAATACACCAATTATTTTGTTCGAAGATAAGTATCATTAAGAACTAGCTAGTGTTATGGATACTAAGTAACGGATAAACACACATACATACTTTTTTTTGTAAATACTAACACAACAACAAATATTCACGGCTATGTACACAAAGATTTGTCCTGTGTGGGAATCGAACCCACGACCTCAAGAGTCGAATTAATATTTAGTGATCACCGGGACCCATAGCTTAACACGATGCGTTTGATAGATTATGACATACTAACGGTAACCCATCCAAGAACTGACCCCTGTGAACTGTGCTGAACTTCCCTTATTGCTACTTTATTGGTTACGGCATCTGGGGACCCTTTCAATATCTTCAAATATTCACTATGTGTTCTTATTTCTTATATACACTTTGTGTATTGTTGTATTTAATTGACAATTTAAAAGAGCCTGTGAGTTTCTTGTCAGTTCTTCTCACAGAGCGGTGGCCTGGAACTGGCACTTACATTCACTTACACCAAATTTTTATTTATTTGCATGTAAGTGAATCTAAGCTTCGTGATTTCTGTGTGGTAATATTTAGTTTTTTTTCAAATTTTGTTTTGGCGTTTTCAAGTGCTATGTAATAGTTTATGGTATAAAGAACTTTTACTTTACTTCGGTGATTGCTTCCGGCCAGCTAGTATCGCGGTGCTGTAGGCGCTTATTAATACATACGTTAAAAGGAGGAAGACTCTGGCGCAGGTGTTTTATCACTCAAATGAAGAAGTCTACATTCGTTCTATATTTATTTCTTTACCATGCTAAAGATATTTTATTAAAACCTTTTTACTCATTTTGGGTAAAAAAAATCACTTACTCCATTATATCCTAGCATTATCCCAGTTGCTCTAGACTTAATCTTAGGGTCCAGGGTCTGCTCACTGGTTCAACCAGATTTGACTGAATTTCAGTTACGCACTGCCTTCCGGCCAAAGGGGGACCGAAAGGGGGTGTGGGACTCACCACCGGCAGACACGACCGCCGGCAGCAATACCCACTAAAAATCTTGACGCCCGCCGCTTGTTGAGAAAGAGGCGGGGGCCAGTACCTGGGTTGCAGCTTCTGACACCCTTCTGACACCCCGGGGGGGGACCTCCGCTACCCTAAGGTAAGGTAAGGTTAACATTATTCTATCTTTAAACTAGCTGTCATTCTGTTAGAAAGCACTGACTTCCTAATAACGACAGCCATAGATGTCCATGACAGCCGGAACCAACGGCTTAACGTGGTTTCCGAGGCACGGAGCAAGCGATAATTACGCACATAACTTCGAAAAGCCATTGGTGCGCCAGAGTTTAAAACCGAGACCCTCTGAACTTAAAGGCAAGGGGTCCCGCCACAAGGCTAACGCTTTTTAAAAAAAACCACTCACTGACAAATGAAAATGAAAGTGGAATTAAAATGTTTCAGAGCAACTTTATTAATGCTAAGACAAGGCTGGTATCCTTTTGAAAGTTCAAATCGCTTCTACTCAAGCGTGACATGTTATAGCATCGTATTGCTTAGCATAGCAAAGCTCAGCGTCGTATAGCTTTCTATCGCTCATCAAAGACACGGTTACCAGAATAAAAGCCCGCCCTAATGAATTTTCGTTTTATAATAAATTTGACGACCGATATGGCGTGGAGGTCAGTACACCTGCACTTCACTCGAGAGGTCGTGGGTTCGATTCCCACACAGGACAAATCTTTGTGTGCATGAACATGAATATTTGTTCTGGTCTGGGTGTTCTCCTATGTATCTTAAGTATGTATTTACAAAAAAAAAGTATTTATGTATGTTTATTCGTTATTTAGTATCCATAACACAAGTTCTTAATGATACTTATCTTGGAACTAAGTAATTGGTGTGATTGTAAGAGAATATTTATTTAATATTTATTTATTTAATAAGGTGACTTATTGAAAATCTTGGGAACAAAGCTCAGTATGAACAAAATTAGTTTGAAGTAGAATGTTTCAGAGCAATTTAAGTAATGCCTAGACAAGACAGGTATCAGCTTATGATCTGTTTTCGCTGAAAACCAACAAAATAACTCGTATAACTTGTGTGTTTGGATACAAAATTGCTAGTTTTGTGAACAATGCGTATCTTTTAAGAGATAAACAGTGGCTGGTGTGGCCCGGACTAAGGGTTTGTGGTTAATTTTGGATAAGGTATTTATACGTCATTCCCTTCTGAGATAATAGAATTCCAAGCGGGGGAATTCTTTCGTGACGTACGTGCTTTCTTTTCAAAGTCTCGGATATTTTAAACAGTGTTTGTGTAGGCTATCATGAGTGGGTGCTCTTGCTAACGTGCTCACCCCAGGGAAATATAAGGAATTTATCCTACAAAGACCTAACGATCACAAGCCAACCTCTCCTGCAAGTGGCGCACCTGCTGATCAACCGACGAGGCTCTAGCGGACATAAAGTTTACTCGCCACCTAATAGGTAGGAGAGATACGAGAGAGAGAGAGATACGTGGGACCAAAGGTTATTCTGGTGAGAGGTGGCCAGCCCTTCGACCGCGAGACCTTTTATTTATTACAGCTATTTAAAGTTGACTGCTGAATATAGGCCTTCCCAATGGTTTTCCAAGTAGATTGATGTTGTGCCCCTTGCATCCACCGGCTTCCCGCCGCCTCTATCGCATTAACTCTAGACGAGACTATATTCCACAATCTATTTAAATTTAGTAAATACCGCATCCAAAATATGTTTAAAATTCTGATCCCTAGTACACCAATATTACTTCACCAAACTTTGTTATTACTCCAGCCAAGTTTATTTGGAAAATGAACTGGAAACTGGCGTCCAGTGGCGACGCACGCGATTTATGAACTCCTTAACTGCCCAAACAACCTCCTGAACTTAACAAATTAAACCTTATCACCTACCCCATAAAAGCCACGCCGAAAGCACAACTGCTCAGCTCAAGTGGACCCATTCGACAAGTTTGTGCTGCAGTTAAATCATTAAAATGTGTGTTTAGAGTCCCTGAAATAGGGTTACAAAAGGTTGTCCCAGTTTAGGTGGTAAGGTATTTCGCAACGTTTTAATTAGATGTGCAAACTGGTTTGGGAGTCGTAAACAACAGCCACAATTTTAGTGTATTTTTACAGCGGCAGGTGACAACGGAATTTACATTTTATGACTTTATCAAACAATTTAAACGTCGTAAATAGATGAGCTAACTTTGCGATGACTTTTGAAAGCAAAATCATATATATTATAATAAAGCGTGGATGCCAGTCCACTTTAAATCCACACTTGAGGTCGTGGGTTTGATTCGCACACTAAAATTGTAATAACGCATGTTGGTCTTAATCCGAAAATCTTTTTTTTTAATCACATATCAAGGTGTGAGGGCATTAGGTCATACTCCACCACGCTGACCCAGTGCGGATTGGCGGAGGCAGGTGTATGGCGTACTGCTGTTAGAATTTATCAAGTCGCCCATTAGGCCTCTAACATGGCTTAACGACTACCACAGTTAGTGATAACCGGGACCAACGGCTTAGCGTGCCCTCCGAAGCACGGAAGCGCTCGATATCAAATTCCACACAAACGGTTACCCATCCAAGGACTGACCTCTGTAAACTCTGTTGTACTTCGGTGATCGTTTCCGACCAACTAACACCGCAGAGCTACGAGCGCTTCTAAAAAAAAAATAATAATAATAATATTGGAGTACAATTACGTTACAGTATTATCTTTTAAATAATGGCTTAGTGCGTTCAGCACGTTTAGCCAGTGTCAAGTAAGAGATATATTAATTAAACATAAATCTTAGTAAATAAGAATGAGTGGTGATAAAGATGATAAATAGCAAATGAGATGCCCTCCCCTAAACCCCTTGAGTCCTCAGTAAAGATGTGGGACTATACTGAGATCTCACATGGACTTCTTGAAAGAATTTGAAAAGTGATGTTGCACTACTTTGTTTGATTTACCGAAACTCATGCATGTTCACAAACACTTACAGTTAAAAATCCACCGTTAATGTTTGAAATATCACAAATTTTAGAAAATAAAACAAAACTGCAGACATGACGCTTCACTTTCCCGCCAGGAAGTCACGTTACAGTATTAAAATTAAATATCGCAAGCGTAACTTCATAAAAATTCTCGGTTCTGCCAAAAGTTTCAAAGACAATTTATAATACGCGTCTTCGTACGGTTCGGTTCGTTGAAAAGAGGTTGAAAACATGAGTAATGCTTAAAACTGTACTGTTTAAGGAAAATGAAATATTTCAAAAGTTCCCTTCGTATATAATAAATTTTTCGAGCGCATTTAATGCTCTTTTTGTCTTCATTTCATACACGGCTCGTTTTCGTATAAGATTTTGCCGTATTTTGTTTTGAAGCCCGCCGTAGCTTAATGAAAGCCGTTGCTGGCTAGAATGATGAGAGATTTTATTTTAAATAAAAAGCCTTATTAATTCTTGTAACGTCGCAAATGGTTTATGTTGAATCCTAAACGGTTTCTTCTTATTATGGTTTTAAATTATTTTCATGTTGTAATTGTTTTGTAATAGTAATGCAATAGTAATAACTCAAATTGCAGTTGAATGATATGTTAATGTTATTTTTTTGTAAATTTTTAACTAACCAAAATTTCTGTAAATTAAAAAATTTTAAAACTTTCTATATTATATTTTAAAATGATATAGCACATGAAAAACGTATTTAAACTAACTTTATTCTCACTAAGTATTTTATTTAGATACAGTGAGATTTCACTATAGTAGATAATACAGGTAGTCCAAATACATCAATAAATCATATTCTGACTTAACTGTGCACCTATTTAGTAATTATTCTAATGCTAATTAGGGCCATAATGACTTATGGTAACGCTACGTTATGCAAATGGGTTTCAACCCACATAAACCAGTTTTATCCTGACAGGCTAATGTTGATTACGCTTTATTTTTAGCCTGAGCAAAAAATATCAAAGCTGCATGACAATTTATAATCATTATAGCTAACAATTATTCTGCAGTAAACTTAGTTTGACGTTGTTAAATTAATCACAAACAATGTCGATGAATGCCCACGCTGCCCGAGTACGATTCGCACTTGACCAATTTTTAATAAAACATATTGAAGGTATTCTGTAAAAAAATAATATATGCAAAAGAATTGCTTGTGTAAAAGAGGGGCTTAAAAATCTCACTGATTTAATTATACTGTGACTTTAACGAGTGACGAGGCCTAAGTCCATGAAATTTCATACTTTAGGGACACCCAAGTGGTCCGGTGTTTGGGAACTATTTAAACTGACAAAGAAGTGTTCGGTAGTTAGCAAACTTGGAGTTTTGGATAAGTTGTGAAGTCGACGGGAAATGCCTCGGATACTGCGGGATAAGACCGGCGTTACTATGCTGTAGAATCTTTATTTTGACCCTCCTTTTTGGCAATACTCCAAGATCAAAATCCTTCATTAAGACCTAACCGTAACTGTTACCGATCAAAATATAATTCGCCCACATTTCGCCAATTATATGATAGTTTAACGGGAACTTTAATGTTCGCCAGAGCCTCGTCCGTTGATCGGCAGTTGTTCTATTTGCAGCTGAGGTTCTCTTGGGCTCCCAAGGTATTGGAAGGATCCCTATGGACCCCCCAACTGGTCCCCACCTTGTCGTGGTGGGGGGCTGAGTACCTCCCGGTAGGACACAGGAGCACTAGGGAAAAGGTAACGCCTAGAGATTGGCGATTCTGGGTACCATTAGTAATTACTATCGGGGGGGAAGCTAAGAGGGACCTGTGGAGGGCGCAGCGGGCGGGCTAGGAGGGCCCGTCAAGCAGCGCCAGGCGGGTCTTAGGCAGCGGGAGCAGGAGGCCCGAGAAGTCGGCCACAAACGCACAAGGAGATAGGAGGGGCGCGTCCACTGCGTCTCTCTGAGAAGGTCTCCCGGGTTTGGTCCGGGGGACGTTGGCCGCGGGCGGGGCGTCAGAGCTGCAATGTCGTCGGAAGTTTTTCAGTAGGTAGGACTGCGGTAGTCGCGTCTGCCGCAGTGAGCCCCACACGCCCCTACCGGTCCCCCCATTGGCCGGGAGACAGTGCGTACACAGCATTTTTATACCGACGATAAAAAAAAGAGTTTGCTCTCGGTTTAACCAAATTTGGCTGAACTTCAGATATTGCATGGAGCGACTGCCATTTGACCTCCACAACCCATAAGGAAACAACATTCTATGGTTCAACCAGATGTCAGAATATTAGAAGGCACTGACTACCTAAAAACGACTGCAATAGATGATCATGACAGTCGGACCAAAGGCTTAACAAGCTTTCTGAGGGACAGAGCAAGCGATAATTACTCACGTAACTTCGAAAAGTCATAGGGTTTGAACTTTGAACCCTAGACCCCTGAATAAGAAGTATGTGGGTCTCGCTATTGGGCTATCGTTACTCTTGGAGGCAGAAAGGACGGAAAGCTGACCCCAGGCCTAACCCAGGGATAACGTTTGTATCACGACCGTGAGTTGTAAACTGTCGTGTTAATTCGAAAATTTCAAAGAAGATTAATTTTTACTGTGACTGGGTGACGAAAATCTTAAACGAATAGAAATTTACTCGACACTGTTAAACACTCTGAACCAGTAAGTCCATAACAAAAACACTGTAGTCCAGAAGTTGTCCATATCACTTTTCGTTGACGAAAAAAAACAACAAAACTTTTTAAAAACAAAAACAAAATGGCGTGCCTGCGCAAACTTTCGGAAGTTACCGCTTTAAGTTTTGAATTCTTTTGATATACCGTCGCTAGTGTTGACTTTTTTGTTTGGAATAGTTCGTTGAGTTATATTTTCCACACCCGCTTATGGAAGTTCGCGGCATCTGTCATTTGTTTCTTTAACTATAGTTGGCCTATTTTGATAGTTTTAAAGTGCACTCTCACCGGGAGCCTTTGCCTGTAATGTAACGTTACAGGTTCGAGCGTTACATCAATAAGAAAGGAGAACAGAGCAGAACAGTAAGCAACCTGTATAGAAGAGTCATATTTTATTTGCAGAATAATTTGCAATGAGCAAAATTTAATTAAAATACACGTTTGCTAACATTATTTCATATACACAATTTAATCTATATAAATAAATAAAATTAAATTGTCTGATTGTAATGAGAATATAGAAAATATGAATAATTTTAATAAACCACTTTCAAATACAAATACAAATTATTTCAAATACAAATTATTTATTCAATATCTGTTTTTTACAATTTCTGTGTTATAATTGAGGATTTCTTTTAAGTAAACAAATACTTGTGTCAGATATCCCCGTTCTCCATTGAGGTAATGTACTCAAAACAGACAATTATAAGAAAAATAATATTTAAAAAAAAAAAATTAAACATATTTATAATTAAAACAAATTACACAACGTTATGGGTAAAAATACGCGCGCGTGGGTAAATGTGCGTGCGTGTGAGTGTGCGTGCATTTGTGTGTGTGTGTGTGTGTGTGTGTGTGTGTGTGTGTGTGTGTGTGTGTGTGTGTGCGTATATATATTTAATTCAAGTTATATATTTATAAAACTATATTACTTTATTTCAAAAATGCTTCAGTTTTGTCATAATTCCATGTTTTTAATAATAATATAAGATTTAATTTGCAATTATAGTAATTCATAGGATATATGTTCAGAATCTTGTTTATATTATTATATAAGTGAGCAGATCGTGCCATCACTTGTCTCTTAGCATATACTGTTTTAGTCTTGGGAGTTGGAGCTACATTATATTTGCGTCTTCGGGATAATTTTGAAGGAATATAAGGCAGCGTTCGATGGGGTCTCAGGGTAACATGCAGTATGTATAGCTGCCGAACCGACATAGTGTCACTTATCTCGTATAGTTTTTCTGTTGGAAATCTGTAAGGTTTAAAATTCATAACTTTTAATAGAGCCCTTTGCGCTCTTTCCAGTTCTAGAAATTTTACTTTACTAGCACCTCCCCAGACTGAGATGCAATAACCCAGTAGTGATTGAGCTAAGGTTACATATATTTGTTTTAATAGCTGCTTATCAGCGATATATCGAAGGTTTCTAAAAGTCCATATGAGTTTTCTGGTTCTTGCCATCATTAGCTCAATTTGGGCATGCCAAGAAAGTCTCTGGTCTACTACGACTCCCAAATATTTTGTATGAGTAACTTTTCTGATAGCCTTACATGAGCAAGTTAAGTTTTGGTTGTAGCAATCATGAAGAATAATTTTAAAGATGTTTTCAGGTTGTGAAGAATCATATTTTGTAAAAGCTATATAATTAGTTTTTTCGAAATTTAGTGAAAGAAGGTTCAATTTTAACCAGATCGATATCTCCGCAAGTCCTGTCTCTGCAGCATTTCGTACAGAGTCCCATGTTTTGCCAACAAAGACGATAGCAGTGTCGTCCGCATATGAAAAAACACGTCCTGAATTGATGGTAGCATTACAGAGACTGTTGATATAAATCAAAAATAAAGTTGGACCAAGTACACTGCCCTGTGGTACTCCATACGTGACGCTGCTTTCAGCACTAATATATTGCCCTATTTTTACTTGCTGTTTGCGCCCATTGAGGTAGTCCGAAAACAGCGACAAAGCGACTCCTCTAATGCCCATATTCTCTAGCCGTTGTATAAGAATTGGTACGGAGACAGTATCGAAGGCTTTTTTAAGATCCAGGAACACGCCAATACACTTCTGTCCACTGTCGACGTTATTTACAATATGGGACGTTAATTCCAACACTGCGTCTTCGGTTGAAAGGGCCTGCCGAAAACCATATTGCGATTTTGACAAAATACCATTTCTATTTAAATATTTGACGAGTCTTATGTTTATTAACTTCTCTATTACTTTAGATGTTACCGTTAAAACTGAGATTGGCCTATAGTTTGAAACGTCACATTTATTCCCACTTTTATACACAGGCGTAATTATTGATTTCTTAAGTCCAGCAGGAAAGGTTCCTATCTGAAAACATAGATTAGCCAGATGGGAGATAATTGGCACCACCACTTCATTTGCTAATTTCAAAAATCGAGTAGAAACATTGTCCCAGCCCGGAGCACTGTCGTTTTTTAGACCCATTAGGATACTATATACTTCTTCGGGATCAGTGTCCAGAAAGGCAAAAGACGCGACTGGTGAGCAGTGAGACAAATTTAAATCAGAGACTTTTTGTGAGGGAGCATATGAGATTTTTTGAGCTAAAGTTTGGCCGATACTTGCGAAGAAAGTGTTGACATGGTTAACTGCTAATACTGGATTATCCTGCGAATTGAGTAACTCAATGTTACTAGCTTTATTTGAGTTTCGATTAGTTATGTTATTTATAGTTTTCCATAAGGTTCTTGAATTTTTCTATTTTTTTGTAAGAGCTCCCTTTCGTATTGGAACTTCAGTTTTCTAATTAAGTTAACACAAAAGTTACGGTACCTTCTATAAGTAATTTTCAAGATTTCGTCAAAAGGATTATTTTGTAGCGTTCGTTGCATGTTATTCCTATTTCGAATACATTTTAAGATACCTGTTGTTATCCATGGCTTAATTAACCGATCCTTGGAGGATATACGTTTTGTTATGGTGTGATTAATTATGCATTGTTGTAATTTAGCTATAAAGGTATTTGTTAATATTGTAGGATCATTATATGTAAGAAGGTCATTCATATTACTTTCCTTTAAGCTCAAGACAGCCTTTTCATAATTTATAATTGTCTGATACTTGTTTTTTTGTGTCTTAGGTTTTATAATACTACTTAGTTTTAGAAATATCATATGATGGTCAGTTATGGTGCTGTCGAAAACTACAATAGACGCTGAAAACACACTGCTGTCCATTCTTAATATGAAATGGTCTAGACAGTTGTGCTTTCTTGTAGGCAGTGTGTGGCCTGCAAGGAGGCCATGCGTCGCAAGCATATTAAGATATGACAGTCTACTTGCACTTTCTTGAGATCCGGGATTTCTATTTTCAGTAGTATTGATATTTATGTTAATATCACCAGTTATAATTATATTTTCGTGGGATTTCATGCTGTTCAAATGACCGCTTAAAGAGTTTATAAAATTATCGACATTAGTGTTTGATGGCGAGCGATAAATACAAAGTATTGAGTAATTGGGGAAAGTCACCTGTAAGCATGACGCGTCTATTAAATTAACTTCCCGGATACTACTCTTGCGTAAACTTTTCAGATAGACGGTAACACCATCACATTGGTTAAGATGATTAGATGTTGAGAATGACGTATAGCTATTCAACTGAGGTACAGGCTTATTAATATCAAGCCAACATTCGCTTAATACCAGTAAATCCGCTGAAAATTGAAGATTTGACAGGGTTACACATAAGCCGTCAAAGTTCTTATATATACTACGAATGTTCTGTGCAATAATAGTAAAGTCTGTTGAATTGACATACTGTTCATTTTTAGCGAGATTTTGAATTGAATCTGTTCTCGATTGTGCAATTTCAATATCGTCTATAACATGCAATTTGTTATGAGGGCTATCCATCATTTGTTTTGATAAAAGAGCTGAGTTTTAATTCCGGGTTAATATTTTTAAAGAACGTATCACGTGTCGATAATGCTAATGAATTTATTATATATTGAGTGGAAATATATTTTATAAGCATTGATATGATAGTAATATAGTAGTTTGTAAGTGTGGTTTGTGAGTGTATGTACATATTTTTAAATTTTCTTTTTATAAATAATATTAACAAAGAAGAATCGGTAATTAAATGATAAGCAAATATTATAGTACTAGGCAGTAAAGAGGATAAACATCCCTCCAATACTATCACATGAGGCATGCCACTATCCAGTCATATTTTCTGTACTAAACTGTTTATTTGAGTCTCATTTATTATTGTAATGACTGGAGAAGTGTCATGTTCTCGTAGGTACACCCGGCCAAAAGATGTCCAACAGTATTTGTACCTATTGGATTTAGCAAGCTCCCGAGCCAAGAAAAACAGCCGGGCTCCTTTGATGGTTAGCTGCTCCGTTATGAAAATAGGTATGTCTTCATTTTTCTTCAAGCCAAGATGTTTAGCACAGAGTTTTTGTTTAGTTCTCTTAATAAAGGCCTTACACTTCGTCAAGATTTCTGTTTTTAAAATAGAGGACGAGGTCTCTACTATTATAGGCGAGTCACCTTTTGCACCCTTCTTGCCTTTAATTCTATACACGTCTGTGATATGTCCCTCATCGAGCTTGCATCCAACTGTTTTTGACAGGGACTTCACCATGTCAATCAGGGTTACTCTTGATTCATCACTCGCCCTTGGCGCATTTTTAATTTCAAAGTTGGCCTTCCTGCCCTCCCTCTGAATGTCTTCAATTCTCTGCTCCAAAATAGTTATGCGTTCCTTGTCCTTCTTGCTTTGGTTTTCTAGGTATTCCATCTTTTTTTTAAGCTCGTCATTCTGCGATGCAAGGAAGGATATTGTGCTTTCTATTTGTGTGTTTATACTCTTAATGTCTAAGATGTGTTTCTCTAAGCAAGTGTTTTGTTGCGATTGAATAGTCCGCAAGACCTCACGAAGTTCATCTCGGATTATCGTTCGAATCTCTTCATTTTCTGAGTTTATCGCAGTATCCGACAGTCGCGGTCGCTTGCAGTCCCTCTTTGTCATATTAATGTCCCCAAAAGAAAGATCGCCTCCGGAACTCGTACTCGCTACGTCAAGCTCTGATGTACTGTGCGACTTGTTTAGAGGAGGTGAACGCATTATATTAGGCATAGCGTATCACGGGAGCGAGCCGATAAGTAGGACGGGTAATTTCGCACGGTGGAATTATCGCTTTAGTGGCCGAATCAAGCGCTTGCACACAACGCCGTAGAATTTAATTCGACAGTAAATTTTCAAGAGACAGTTACTACTATGTTAACTTGTAACGACGACGAGGAAGCCACAATAATATAAAGCTCATAAGAACCCCCCCCACAGAACCAACAAACTAAGCAGTTTAGCACTATGAAAAACTTGCAATAATTTCCCAGTGCCACATTGGTTTCCCTTATGAAGCAATTGCAGCAATATCGAAGTGACGGGCTACTCTTCCTTTTGAAATATATGCAGCAATATCGCAGTATCGAGTTAGACTTCCTTATACAAAACTTACGGCAATGTCCCTGTGACGAGCCAATCTGCATTAATAACACTTGCAGCAATGTTTCAGATAGTCACAGTTATTTATGTATTTTTAAAATGGCGCTTTTCATGGTATTCAGTGCATTAAGACATGCCCCATTATTGTTCTACCAGAGCAAAATGTGTTGCTGATAAGTTGAGTAAACAGTGAATCCAAATATTTGTACCTGCAATCGTACTCCACTCTCTACGATGCGTATTCCGCCAATTTCGACGAATAGGTTTTGATTTCTTGTGATCTTCAGTAGTATAAGGTAGGCGCGGTGACGGCAAACAAGTTATAAGAAATTGCGGCACAAATACGTCGAAAAACAGTATGGATTTCACTAACACTAATAACTGGTATTTTGTTTTAACTTATTTTAAAGTAATTCACTTGTAAATCACTGGTAATAAATTTTAAATCAAGCTTTGCTCAGAGGTGTATTTAACGTGTTTATATGCTATTGAGGGTGATTGACTTTATTTCTAAGAATACTTTATGCAATATATACTATCAATAATTTTAATTGAAAAATACATCTAAATAAAAGCTTTAACAAAAACGTATTTTAAAATGTTTGTCTCTCCATTCTCCGATCTCCAATGTAGCTAGTCCAGTTTTGGCATGGTTTTAATTGACAGATTAGCAAATGTTGTTAGAAATATTTTTTGTTTTTTATTACCAAAAAAAATTCAAAATAATCGCGATCGCGGTTTACCTGTTTTGTTATAAAAACATGACAGCACTTAAGTGTCATTTCTTATATAAATGGACATACTTTGAGCTGAATGTCGATTCATATAAGAAATGAATTCTATTCTCGAACATAAGCTGATAAGCATAACAGCTTCTGAGAACTCGAGGAAAACTGAACTCAGCTTCAGATTTCCCCGAACTCTCATTTGGTGGGGCTGCCTGCGCATGCTTCAGATACGATGAGATGCCATGGAAACTTTGTAATGCTTCATCAGAATGAACAGCTTGGGATTATTCGCTTATGACCTACATGGAGAAACTTGTACCTACTAGTGTTTTATGAACTGTGTAAAGTTAGAGCGTCAAATTCGACGGAATTTTCAATGAGATATTCGCAAAAGTTTTAAAATTCAAAATTCTTTTTATTTCATAAACTATTACATAGTACTTGAAAACGTCAAAATTATAAAAAAATAACAAAAACAAATAAAATATAATTATACTAAAATCACGAAGCTTAGATTCACTTGCAACCAAACAATTTAAAAAAACAAAAAATATTTAAGTGCAAGTGAATCTAAGTGCCAGTTTCGAGCCACCGCTCTGTAAGAAGAACTGGCAAGAAACTCACAGGCTATGCTCTTTTAAATTATCGATTGGTTAGTTACAATCTTCATTTGTCTGTGACGCTATACAATGCAACATAATATAACAATATTCATGCTTTAAGTCATTCATATTAGAATAGCCTGTATGAAACGGCAGTTTAATCCCAAGCATTTTTATCAGCCATATAGTCTTTAATAGAATAATATCCCTTTGAAGACAGCTTGCGTTTTATTGTTAATTTAAATTTATTTAGGCTTAATTGCTGTATATTGCTTGGGATTTTATTATAGAATCGCACACATTGACCTTTAAAAGATTTGTTAATTTTTTGGAGCCTAGTGGCAGGTGTTTCTTGTGAAGTTTAAGAAGTAGCTAAGGTTACTTGTGAACCAAAAAAAATACAAAGTACA
Organism: Musotima nitidalis; assembly: GCA_949126915.1. Lineage (NCBI taxonomy): Eukaryota > Metazoa > Arthropoda > Insecta > Lepidoptera > Crambidae > Musotima > Musotima nitidalis. The sequence goes on from OX421422.1 coordinate 2,068,347, forward strand.
ATAAATACTTATAGGTCGCCGGTAGTCATTTGTTTGTTAAGTATAAAAACACGATATCACTTAAGTGTCATTATTTGACTTTGAATATAAAAATGGACATACTTACAACACAAAGGCAATTACAGAACATAAGCTGAAGATAACAGCTTCTGAGAACTCGAGGAAAACTGAAAGATAGTGACGTCCTAAGAGAGATCATGCACTCAGCTTCAGATTTCCCTGAACGCTCATTTGGTGGGGCGGTCTCGAACTCGCGCACACTTCAGATACGAGGAGATGCCGTGAAATTTTTATGATGCTTTCATCAGAATGAACAGCTCGAGGTTATTGGCTTATAACCTAAATATCTACGGGGAAACTTGTAACTAGTCGCCAGAGTAATAGTGTCTGATGTACTTTAAAAAGTTAGCTGTAGTTTTACTTTATAAATGTAAACGCTGATTAAGTGTTTCCGTTTTAGCTTTATAATTAATATTAAATAGATATTATTTACTTTATTTACCGGCTGGTATGGCGTGGTGACGAGTATAGGAAACACCCAGAACAAATATTCATATTCATGTACACAAATATTTACCCTGTGTGGGAACCCAACCCTCTACCTCAGGAGCGGAATATAGGTAGGTATATTGACCTCCACGTCATATCGGTCGTCAAATAAATGAATAAAAGGTCGAGTTCTGAAGACAGCTTTTCTTCTATAGAGAGAGAATTTATATTTACAAAGTATTTAAGGATATTTATTCGATTTGAAGTCCGATAGTCCGATGGGACTATCTATGCTTAGTTTAGACCTGTATGGCGCTGTATGAAATATATGAAAAAGATAAATAAACCTTTGTATTAAGTAGACATTGAAAAGTGCACCATCGGAACCATAATTGTTATTTTTTTAATTTTTACAATTTAAATATACGATTATTGTAAATTTAAGTCAAATATCTAAATTAACTGACGCACTTATTTAATTGATTTTGAACAATCCTCTTTGTTGTACAAGTGGAGCAACCCAAGAAATAATTCTAAAGCAATGATCAATATTTGAACGACGCAAATAAAAGAGAAATTGGCGAGCTCATTAATTCGATAGAAATTTCAAGTCAATTATTAATTTGCTTTTGATGAGAACTAATTTTTTAGCTAAAAGAGAATATTGCTTGTTCATATACTAATACTTTAATTTTGAAATAATATTTTTAGGTAACGGCCTACAACGTTTTGAAAAAAGTAATACCTATTGGCGTAAAATTTAGAATTATTAAGGAAATTTTAAAATTACTTACTGTAGTCAGTAACTGACACTTTAGCTAAGAGGAAATATGGTTTATTTTCAAATATTAACATGTATTTGTGATGATAATCGTTTAATAAAAACCTAGATAATCTGAAAGAAAACAGCATAACCCATTTTCTTTTGTTTTGGTGTACACTAAAGTGTTTATTCATTCAAGTAGTAGTATTATACTAGTATTTTCAATATTCAAGCGTAAACATAAAGGGGCTTATTAAAAAACAAGATCAAAAGTAACTTATTGATAATTTCACCATCAACGTATTGTTTTGTTACTTGATTTGATCATATAGCCACATTAGTTAAGTATAAAAAACGACTAAGGAGTTTTTTACTTTGTGTCACAAGTTATGTAGTCTGTTTAAGTTGTCGCACTCTTAAAAAGCACTATGAGATAACTAAATGCTTGACCTGATTAATGTCAATCTACTATAAGCAGGTTGGAACTAGCTGGAGATATAATGATAGTAATGCTTTTGTTACTTGATTTAATCTCAAAGCCACAACAGTTAAGATGTAAAATAACTTATGTAAGTTTAATAAAGTTATATAGTCTGCTTAAGTTTTGGTACGCTTAAACAGCACTATCAGATAATTAGATGCTAGTTTATTGTCAATCTAAAAAGCAGATTGCGACAAGCTGTGGATGTAATGATAGCTGATTGATAGCGGCACGAGCTCCGAACAATATACATTAACTGCGTAATAAAGAAAACTGCTCGATTCACGAATTGTGGCCCTATAGTTTTAACGTCTATATATAGTGTGTAAAAGGGTTAGTAGATAGTTGGCTACAACTATTTAAAAAGGGATTAGTATATTTAAATGCTGATAAAAATGCTTGGGATTAAACCGCCGTTTCATACAGGCTATTCTAATATGAATGACTTAAAGCATGAATATTGTTATATTATGTTGCATTGTATAGCGTCACAGACAAATGAAGATTGTTACTAACCAATCGATAATTTAAAAGAGCATAGCCTGTGAGTTTCTTGCCAGTTCTTCTTACAGAGCGGTGGCTCGGAACTGGGGCGCTTAGATTCGCTTACACTTAAATGTTTTTTGTTTTTTTAAATTATTTGGTTGCAAGTGAATCTAAGCTTTATGATTTTAGTATAGTTATATTTTATTTGTTTTTGTTATTTTTTTATAATTTTGACGTTTTCAAGTACTATGTAATAGTTTATGAAAATAAAGTATTTTTGACTTTGACTTTGACTTTAAATCTTAGCACAGTGATCTCTAGATAAAAAGTGACAAAATTGAAAGAGGTCACGTACTTTGAAACCTAAACATGAGTCTACCTGAGTCACCTTTTACATAACCCTAAAGCAAGATATCGGTTGGTAGAATGCCTTGGGGCGATATTAATTTTACATATTTTCTGACCAATATTTTCTGACAATTCCAAGATAAGTATCATGAAGAACGTGGGTTATGGATACTAAATAACGGATAAACAATTTTTGCAAATAAAAAATATACATAAGAAAACACACAGATCAGCACAAATATTCATGTTTACGCATACAAAGATTTGTCCCGTATGGGAATTGAACTAACAACCTCAGGAGCAGGCTGCGGATATACTCACGTCCACGTCATACAGGTGGTCATGTTGCTCATGATAACAGATTATATGAAATCCTATATTTCTAAGTACCCTAGTGTATAAAGCTGAGCAATTCATATAAAAATCTAACATATTTACACACAAGGATTTTCGTAAGGCTGCTGGTAAGAGAAGAAGCTATTTTCGAACAAAACTATTCCTTCATCTTCCTCTCTATCCTCTCATCCAAATCGCTTTTGTGGCGAGAAGAGTTGCGAGAGAGACAGAGTAACTTTCGCGATTTTAGTGGTCATTAATTTTTATATATTTTGCGATCACGATGCTACAGAAAATATTAAAATATGTACACGATGATCAAATAAAAAAAATATTGAAAGCAAAGAAACCTGCCTTCTTATTAATTGAAGAAGAAAAAAACACGCAAAGATTCCACAATTTGCGTGCCGGTCGATGTGGGTCGCATCGGTCCCGACAGGCGGCGGGATAATGGCGTAACTCGATAAAAGATTTCCCGAGACGGCGATACCTCAACACCGCCATCGCCCGCCATCGCCCGCCATTGGCCATTTGAACTCTGCGCGCTTTCCGATATCATAACTTTGTGATGGAATCCACTTCTTTTTTTTCAATCTTATCTTATAAAACACAAATTATTTATGTTAATATGACGTGTATTTTGGAAAGAAAGAACCAAGTTTTAGATATAAATTGTTATCTGTACTAGCAAGGCATTGGCATAATAAAGTTACTCTGGTTTTTTAAAGTTAAAAGTTGCCTAACTACTGAGCCTTCGTATAGGTCTAAACAAAAGTAAGTAAAATAAAAAAATTGTCCTAAAACTGCGGATCAGGACAGTTCTTAACCTTAAGTTAAGGCCTATTAAAATCTCTCTTTCCTCGACAAAAGATTTCCCGAGAAGGCGATACCTCAACACCGCCATCGCCCGCCATTGGCCATTTGAACTCTGCGCGCTTTCCGATATTATAACTTTGTGATGGAATCCACTTCTTTGTTTTCAATCTTATTATATTCACAACGCAAATTATTTATGGTAATAAGACGTGTATTTTAGAAAGACAGAATGAAGATTTAAATGTTAATTATTATTTCTCCCAGCAAGGCATTGGTATAATAAAGTTTCCCTGGTCATTCAAAATTCATTTATAGTTCAAAATTGTGCTACTACTAAGGCTTTGTATAGGTCTAAACCAGCTCGCCATTCTCTGTTAAAAATTGTACTAAAACTGCGGCTCAGGACAGTTCCTAACCTTGAGTCTCCTGAGACGGCGATATCTCAACACCGCCATCGCCCGCCATTGGCCATTTGAAGTCCGCATATCATAACTGTGTGATGGAATTCACTTCTTTGTTTACTATTTTATTCTATAACCAAACACATTATGAATAGATATATTTATCAGAAATACTTATTATGATTATTACTATTTATCATTTACAATCACGGGCTCATATCTCCTATTTGGGATGGGCAGAAACCTTCCTACAACTTAATTCCTACAATTAAAAATAATATATCAAAAATTTTCTGTAGCAAAATTCGCTTTTAGCACACAGATCTCTTGGTGAAACAGTTTCAATCGTCGAGAGTTGCCCTACACCCATATGGACAGTAGACAAGATCTCATTCCCTTAGTCCCTTTCTTCGACACCCTCGGCCAAGATATCATCATCATTATCATCTCAGCCCATTAACGTCCGACTACTGAGCACGAGCCTCCTCTCACATACCAAGGTGTGAGGGTATTGGGTCATACTCCACCACGCAGACCTTGTGCGGATTGGCGGAGGCAGGTGAATGGCATCCTGCTGTTCGAATTTCTCAAGCCACCCATTAAGCCTCTAACATGGCTTAACGACTATCACATTTAGTGATAACCGGGACCAACGGCTTAACATGCCTCTCGAAGCACGGAAGCGCTCTATAATAATAATCCCTTATTGCACAAAATAATTATAAGTGTTACATGAGGTATATAAAATAACATGAACAAAGTTCTTTATCAAATGCCACACAAACGGTCACCCATTCAAGGACTGACCTCTGTAAACTATGCTGTACTTCGCCGATCGTTTCCGATTACCGAGCACCGCAGAGCTACAAGCGTTTCGGCCAAGACATGGGACGGCGGAATACTTTAGAGGTGACGCAACCACACAATTTATATGGTACCGTCTAAAGGAATATAAGGCCTCTGCATTAGGTATAGCATGGTTTATTGATAAATGCTAATAATCCTATGAACTCGGGACCAGATTATAGACTTAATGTGATTTCTAAAGCACAGAATCGCTCGATATCAAATCACAAAAGGGCTCCGATTTAAAACTGACCTCTGCCAACTCTGGTAAACTTCAGTAAGAGTTTGCGACCTCCTTGTGTCATGGAGCTACAAGCGCGTTAAGTACTGAAGTTATATCTCCAGTTACACAAATTTGAACTTCTGATCTTGATTTTGAAAGTTGAAACATCTTGAAACATCTTCAAAGCAAGTGAATGAATTATTAATAATGTTGGAAACATTTTGTTAATATTTACATTCTGTGTGTGTAATATCGGAGAGGCTTTATCTCTGTATCATCTGGTACCTTTATACCTATTAAGATAGATAATTCATTTATTTTTCGTCACAGCACACACTTGCAAATTAATTAAAAGAAAATACAAAACGATCAGTATATTTTACAATATGATACATTACATAACGATACATTAAATAACGTAAATAATCATGTGTGTAGCAGTTGAGTTTTACCCTAGACAAAGGGTAAACCCTGATTTTCAGTTTTTTCCTGGGGGAGTTTCCACTGTGCACGCCTGGTGAAGACACAGTTATTTTATATAAAAATAAACAATCCAGTTAAAAAGTAACAATAAATTTGAATCGGGAGACTACGGTTGCCTCAAATCAATGGTCATAATCCGTTTACCGCCAGTAGATGTGAGCCATAGGGAACTCAATTCCATTAAATAATTATTTTTTGACTTAACGCACACATTAACAATGGATTATGAGATTTTACCATTTGCTCTGAGTCAGTGGAATTCAAAATAATTATGCACATGTCTTTAAGCAGTCAGCCTTTTTGAAATGAAATGAAATAAATGAAATGAAATAAAATTTTATTTAGACATAAATACACATAAACAAAAAACAGTATTCAAATCAGTAAACAATTTTTACACAGTTTACATATAGTATGCCTAAAAAGGACTCCACTCCACTACTTTTTCAACATTGCTGCTTATCATCAAACTATTTTCGATTCTAAATAGCTTTAATTCCAGTACAATGTGTTAAGAAGTATAAATCATATTTGCGTGTACACTGAAGTCTGTGACAGTCTACAACTTGTCTAATACATTAATAGCGTTTTCATCTTCAAAATACAGTTATGTTATTTGGAAAAGCGTCTTAAAAATACTGCTTGTCATGAGAATAGGTTTGATTGTCATAAAGTCATACTTTATATTCCAGTGCATTATGTTCGACGTCTTTCAAAGACCCACTGGTTTAAAGTAGAATTAGCCATCAGAACTCAGCTCACTTTCCAATATGATAACTTCGCAATGAAGCCGGCTGTTGAGCTCGAAGCTTCTGGAAATTACTGTTGTTTGAAGAAATTCAAGATGTTTGAGGAAAGTTTCCTCGGATCATTCGTGACACAAGCCGCTGCTTTCATTTTACAAAATAATAAATTAGGATGCTTATTAAGTCCTGACCTTAAAGAGGGGTCGATGTCGCTTTTTCTTTTATTATCTTTATTGTTTTTAGCTTCTGCATTTTTATCTTTTCTGTTTCTGATTTGATTTATGGTAATAATACTGGTTATGATTCTGTTTCTTGACATTAAAGTTTATCTATTTAATGCGTAATTAACCTAAAATATTTCACATTGTAATTCCTACACAGTATTACATTTTAAATTCCTATATCTGAGACTGAATAGATGAATTTTTTTTATTCTTGATCCAATGAATTGATTTAATGATTGGGATTTTCGATAATAATTTAGTACTTAATTTACGCTGCGCTAAACCTTTTCAGCAATAATGACGATTACCCCTAGGCTCTGATATCATTTATAAGATATGATATAATTTATCCCGGAAATCATACATTGATGTAGTTAAAAGTGTTTTTTTTATTAGGAGTCAATTTTCTTTTAACAAAGTGATATAATACTAGGTAGTACGTATCGGAGATATTTCTATGATGGACAGACGTTAATTTTTATATTGAAAATTTACGTGGTTTCTGAGATACCAATAAATGGTATGTCACGAACTAATTACCAAAGAATTGCGGAATAAATAAATTGGAAGTTTATCTAAAAATTTCCAGCTATCAAAAAGTTGATAGGCTAGGATAGTTTTTCTGCTGTATGACAAAATGCTAATAAACGATAGGAGAGAGCAAAAAATTACTAGTATTTACAGCCTCAAAATACTTGTTTTCGCCTACTTCCAACCGCATTCAATGGAGCATGTAGCAATCATTTACCTCTAACGATAATGCGGCGGACGATTGTCACATCAGAACCAAGGTCATTCAATTCCTTAGGTAATTTAGTTAATGTTTTGGGACAGGCGGATATTTTAGTTCTTTAAGTACCCATTCTTTTGGTCCTTTGAAGAATAATTGCTTAACGCAAAAACGTGAAGTCTGGGCTCACTTTGTCACAAAAAGTATGCATACTGCTGCAGTGGTTATCTGTCTTCAAATTGCGCTTATTGCGATACTATATTCATTTCACATATCTTCTATCACTTAGTAAAATATAATGCATTGTTGTCTGATGGACATTACAAGTGCAATGTGCCTGGAAGAAGTTGCTGTAAGCGATAAGACCGCCAATTGTATCACTTTTCTTTTGCAATTGTTTTTTGTTTTTTTTTTAATTTGGTGTACAATAAAGAATTTTCTATCTATCTAATGTACTCATACTACAAAAATAACAAATTGATACTTTAAAAGTATGAAAAACTTGAACAGCGTGAACAATATTAATAACAAGTACTTTGATATGAGTGCCCGGTAAGCGGCAATAGGCTCGCCACCTATTAAGTGGGACCCACTATTGGCGAAGTGTGGGCATATAATATGCCTCTGCCCTCTCCTTCGGAAAAACAGGCGTGAATGTATGTATATATTTTGGTATGAACTCCCAGAATTTCATTAACTCGACATTATCTCATAGATTAATATGTACAGAACAAATCCAGACCTAGATAAATATTCACAAATAATCGTTCCTGCGACCACTAATTTTTGGTGAAATTCTTTTCAGATAGTTGACAAATAATAATCTTATCTATTATTCTTAGCTTAATTTTAAAGTCTTCTTAGAGCTTTAATTTAAGCAGATAGTTGACAAATAGTCTTATTTATTATTCTTAGCTATATTTTATAGTCTTCTTAGAGCTTTAATTTAAGCAGATAGTTGACAAATAGTCTTATTTATTATTCTTAGCTATATTTTATAGTCTTCTTAGAGCTTTAATGGGTCGATGTCAAATTATGGTAGACATATAACTTTTTACATTTCCTAAAAAAATATCTGAAAGAGTTATAAAATTGTATTTAACAGTTAAATTTTAAATTTGTTACTCGAAAATCTCACTAGCCTAAGTTTATGTTGTAAATAATAAGATTAAAATAAACTTTTCCTTTCATCGGATCCAACCTTAAAAGCCAGCCCCATAAAGTAGCACATCAATTCTCCCTCCGCTACACGCCCAATATATCTTCTGTCAAACTAGAGCGTCCTTTGTTAATCGCAACTGTAACCACGAATAAAACAGACTAGCAGTTGATAATAAGACCTCTGGCTAATTTTCTCGGCGCGAGAATGGCCGAAAAACAGTTTTATCTCGCCCATAAGGCCACTAAGGAAGCCATTCGGAAAAACAAAGGGTCCGAATAACGGACTAACAATTCCGTGGGAAGATATGCTTAGATCAGACCCCGGATAACAGTTTCTGGGACTAGTTTGGGCTTTGCACGCAAATTTCGGGAGACCGAAACGATTTTCGGTTTCCTTAGATAACTTAATTAGCTATTGATATTGCACTGTTTTGTAATCTCGGGCTGTTTTGTGGTATTAGAATTGTTAGATGCTTGTGTTGGTGGATATTTAACGATCTGAGTAATAAAAGGCAAGAGTCTTACTGCGTCTTTAACAGAGTCTGTGTTCCCTTACTGTTTCTATTTCCAAAAATCGTTTTGGGGTAGGTACTTGCTGTTCAAAGTTATGCAACAGCAGCGGTCGCGTCTAACCAAACAGTCCATATTTTAGAGGCGCGGGTAGCTAGAAACAATTGAAACTCTACGTTTGTTTTAAGTTTTTTTTTATCTTCGTAAATTTAACATATTCAGCCAGTATAATTGCCAATATTTAATTCAAATTAAATTATAATTAGTGATTATAAATATGATAAATAGTAGTAAATAAGATGCCTTAAACACTTTTAAAGCGTTTATAGCTCCGGGGTGCTCAGTGGTCCGAAACGATCACCGAAGTAAAGCAGAGTTTACAGAGATCAGTCCTTAGATGGGTGACCGTTCGTGCGACTTTTGATATCGAGGGCTTCCGTGCTTCGGAAGGCACGTTAAGACGATGGTACCGGTTATAACAAATTGTGATAGTCGTTAAGCAAATGTTAGAAGCAGGACTTACTGCCGGACGGCACACACCTACCTTCGCCAATCCGCACTGGGTCAGCACCCTGGCACCTTGGTATGTGAGAAGAGGGTCGTGCTCAGTAGTGGGACGTTAATGGGCTGAGATGCCTAAACCCTTTGATTCCTGAGTAAAGATATGGGACTATACTGAGATCTCATATGGACTGCTTATTTATTTATTTAATCTTTATAGCACACACATAAAAATACAATGTATATAAGGCGAAATTATTGCCATTAGGACTTCTTGAGAGAATTTCAAAAGTGATATTGCACTGTTTTGTTTCATTTACCGGTTTACACTTAACGGTTAATAATCCACCATTATTACACATTAATGTTTGAAATATCACACATTTTAGAAAATAAAACTGCAGACTCAACGCTAGGAAAGTATTTTAAGTTTACAAAGTCGAACAGTATTTTTATTTTTCTAAAAATACTTTGAGTTCATTGCGCTTAAAAATAAATGATAATTGTTGTAATTTGTTACTTCTTAGTTATTAGATCAGTCTCTAGTGTTTCCAATAAATCGATGGCTAATTTAGATACAAATTATGTTTGCCTTATTGCTAATAGCAATCACTACCAGGCAACTTTAAGATGGACAGGAAACTGTATACGTACGTATACGTGTATACGTATGTACTTTCAAATAAACAAAAAACGTACAACCTGTTTTCAATATTTGAAAGAAAATAACATACATACATACATAAATTCACGCCTGTTTCCCCGAAGGGGTAGGCAGAGGAATACTATACGCCCACACTTCGCCAATTATATAGTTGGTCCCACGTAATAGGTGGCGAGCCTATTGCCGCTTAACGGGCACTGTTAATTTCGCCAGGGCCAAAGAGAATAAAAGCATAAGAAACTAAACTTTGGAATAAAAATATATGCATGGAATTTTGTTTACATCGAGTTTAAAAACAGACTAAGTACTCCATCACTATAAACCTTACTGAAATGGAACAGTTCGTTCGGGATATTAGTCAAAGTCCCAGTTTGGTATTTCAGACACGAGGATATATATTATCAGCGTTTCAGACTAAGGTGTGGCGTGTATTGATGTCGTCGGCGATCGCGTCGTATTTCATACGGATATTGTCTTACTAACGTTATAAATCAACTTTTGGATAAGCGAGAAATAATATCATTTTTATTACATTTTCAAGATGCCACTAGTAACATGGAGAGCGAACCTTTGTGCTGCATTTTTCCAATATTAAAAGTCCTTTCTTTTTCTGTTTGATACTAAGTTATTCGTAGAGAAGCTTTAAGTCATTAGAATAATACGGCTTAAGTGCCGTGTGATATCGGCTTAGAATAGTGCATCCCCTCTCATTTCATGGGAGTCGTAAGAATCGAGGAAATGAATCGAATGATGAGCAGCAGGGTTATCCTGCGTAGAGTTGGAGTTCCAGGAAACTTCGACGCCATCTCATGGCGTCATGGAGGGAACGACTGTCGCAACCTTGGCAGGTTTAGTCCCCTACCCAGGGTCCCCTCACTGTGTTGACACCTCTTTAAGGCGCACGTGGAACACGAACTCTGCCTGTCGCCTATAGTAGGCGGACGGATATACATTGCTAAGTCAAAGTCAAAAGTCAAAAATACTTTATTTCATAAACTATTACATAGTACTTGAAAACGTCAAAATTATAAAAAAATAACAAAAACAAATAAAATATAACTAGGTATACTAAAATCACGAAGCTTAGATTCACTTGCAACCAAATAATTTAAAAAAACAAAAAACATTTAAGTGCAAGCGAATCTAAGTGCCAGTTCCGAGCCACCGCTCTGTAAGAAGAACTGGCAAGAAACTCACAGGCTATGCTCTTTTAAATTATCGATTGGTTAGTAACAATCTTCATTTGTCTGTGACGCTATACAATGCAACATAATATAACAATATTCATGCTTTAAGTCATTCATATTAGAATAGCCTGTATGAAACGGCGGTTTAATCCCAAGCATTTTTATCAGCCATATAGTCTTTAATAGAATAATATCCCTTTGAAGACAGCTTGCGTTTTATTGTTAATTTAAATTTATTTAGGCTTAATTGCTGTATATTGCTTGGGATTTTATTATAGAATCGCACACATTGACCTTTAAAAGATTTGTCAATTTTTTGGAGCCTAGTGGCTAACAACCTACACATTGGTGTTTACATGCTCTAGAAGAAACATGGATGGTTTTTAGTCAGTAAAAGTCTGACACACCCTTTTTCTTCACCCACAGCGGAAAATGGTCATTTGATGACTTTCTATTCGAAATTCGAAAATCAAATAAGTCATCTTGCGTACGGGTTTTAACTGCGATCACTAACCTACCTGCCTAGCGTGGTGATTATGGGCACATATCCCAAACAATGAGGGAGGCCAATGTTCAACAGTGGACTTGATGTAACTGAAAAGATGGAGGTACAAATAATCTAATAATTAATCGTTATTAATTTTATCTTATATATTTATCTTGGCTTCAGTATTTTGTATGTTGAGTATTTTCTATGTATGAAAAGTATATATGAACATAATGTGTGATTGTTCTTTTAGCTTTTAGATTATTCTTTTAGACCAAATTCATAAAGGCTCATCAAATATTTTCTGAACCGACTCAATTTCAGTGTGTGTAAGTTAGATCTAATTGAAAAAAATATGAATATTTTAAACAATTCAACAATTGTTAAATAAAATCATACATAATATTAATATCTAATAGGTGTATAGGGTGTATGGAGATTTTACCAAGACCTAAGAAGCCCAAGCCTGCAAGTGGTGCACCTGCCGATCAACGGAAGAGGCTCTGGCGAACATAACAGTGCCCTATAAGCGGCATAGGCGTGTAAATATAAGTATGAGCATATGCTATGCCACTGCCTACCCCTTCGGAGAAGCAGGCGTGAATGAATGTATGTATGTATATGTCAAATGAAACAAATGAATTTGACTAATAACAACCGAAGATGGCGACGACGGGCGGCTGAGCGGGGAACATGAAGTTCAACCAATCAGAGCGCGAGGTGTGTTCTGTCGCATGCCATTTTACAATCTGACGGTTTGTCTTCGATAGATTATAATCTATCGAAAAATAATGCGTTAAATTGTAAGCAGTTTGTTACGGATCACAATTTTTCGACAGATTAAAATATCGCGGGGTAGATTATAATTTAACGTTATTTACAATTTTACGGTGACATATATAACAGATTCCAGTTACCAAACAAATGAACTGTAACACAAAGCGAATTATGTTTCCATGCCGTGATAGCCATCCTGAGTCGAACCAGAAGTGATATGTATAACTATTGTAAGTGAGTAAGTACTACCTCATTTTATCTCCGAAGAACTTTAACGGAATACTAATGAGTGTAGGTGAGCTCAGCGGATACCGGGGACGTGAAGAAGCGGATATTACCGAGATGCGAGCCAGCTACGGGCGGCGGCGACCCCGCGGCGAGAACAGGGTTAATTTCCACCTATATTCGCAGGGAATATCCATAATTTTCTTACCCTTACTAACTCTGTCTTCCATACTAATATTATAGATGCAAAAAAAACTGTAAAGAACAATTATGTTGATTTTTTGAAGATTTAACTACTGAGCAGATTAAGAGGGCTGGCGGCAGTAACCGCGGCGAGAATATGGTTAATTTCCACCTATATATTCACTGGGAATATCCATAATATCCTTACCCATTTTAATTCTCACTTCCACATTAATATTTTAGATGCGAAATTAACTCTTAGTATGTCTGTATGTTTGTTTATAATTGCTAAGTAGATTTAGATCAAATTTTATGAGGACATTTTTTTTTCAGGAAATCATTATTTGAGAGAGTGAATAGGGAGAAAGTTTATTATAGAAATCAATATGTTTTTAATTATAAGACTCATCTTAAAGCCAAGACGTATTTTTTGTAAGAAATTAAGAATGATTCGATGCGATTTAATGTGTGTTAGGGAAAACATATGATCTATTTTAATATAATAATATAAAGAACTTTTATTTTGTTACAATTCAATGACTTTCTCAAACTTCATATTAAGCAACCTGTTATCATTCACATTGAATCGCTCGTAACTTTACAAGACTATGTTTCGAACAACAACTAAAGTCAAACAAAGATCTTTAGATGGGTGATCGAATGTGGGGAATTTAATATCAAATGCTCAATGCTTCCGATGGCACGTCACGCCTATTCTGACTGCTACTATAATAATAATAATAATAATCTTTATTAGCAGAAAAATAAATGTGAAAAGGATATTTGTAAACTATGACTTCTGCACTAGGCTCGCAGGCCTGTGTTGCAGCAGTCAAAAAGAGAATAACAATTTAAGTTACATAATGTAGTTATGAGAGCTCCGGTTCGACTGAGACTATGAAGTAGTTCGAACAATAAACTGAAAAATAATAGAAAAGAAAACACTTAAATAACGAAATTTAAAAACAAAATAAAATGTGTCCTTTGTCTGTTGGGTGTGTGTGCGTGTGTTTGTTGGGTGTGTGTGCTTGTGTGTGTGTTTGTGTGTGTTTGCTTGTATGGTTGCATGGGTGCGTGGACTATGAGCAATGATATTATAACTAAAGAAGGTAGTAGGTGCCTTAGCCTGTGAAAACTGAGGCGGCTAAATTCATACAATTGTCGTAATTTTATCTTCTATCTTTGTCCATATCATTCGATACGTATATAATATAATACCTATTTCTATTATGATAGGGTGTATAGGGATCCTACCAAGATCTAAGAAGCCCAAGCCAACCTCACTTGCAAGTGGGGCGCTTGCCGATCAACGGACGAGGCTCTGGCAAACAGAAGAGTACCCGGAAAGCGGCTATAGGCTCGCCATCTATTATGTGGGACCAACAATATAACTGGCGAAATGTGGGCTTATAGTATGTGTCGGCCTACCCCGTCGGGGAAACAGACGTGATATTATGTATATATATATAAACATAACATTATTCCTTTCACCTAGGTTTGATTATAAAACACCTTTGTGCTTTAAAAGGCACTTTATGCCATTGGTCAAGGTTATTTCATAGTCGTTGGGCCTTATTGAGGTCTAGAGGTCACACACCAGCCTCCGCCAATTGTGTGAAGAGTTACGAGTTCGGTCCAAGTTATCACTATATCTGGTTGGGCCTTGTCGAGTACTAGGAGTGGGAGGAGTCTAGAGGTCTCACATCTGCCTTTTCAAAGTCCGCGTAGAAAATGAGCTGAAGCCCTCCAACCTTGGTATGTGTGTACTAGCTTTAATATGAATGATCCAACATTTTCTATGAAACTTTCGCGTAAGTTTGGGAAAGTTTTGAAGAAAAAGTTACATCTCAACAATAAATTTTGATAACAAAGTTCGCGAGACAGACCCTTAACTCGACAATGCTCGTGATGTGTACATTTGTATATAAAATATGTTTGCAATAACCGAGACCAAACGTCTTGTAAGGGTCAGGTTATAGTAACGGGAGTAGCGGCATTAAAGTATTTTTTCTGTTAATTCAATCATATGAAAATGTATTTGTGGGATTTTTAAATTTATAAAAATATACACCTTTTGTTTTCATTGCTTTTTATGATAATAAATAGATATTTTACGAATTTGTGATACTTTATGTTAGATTAGTCATTCCCGGAAGTTCTTTGGAATATTCGCTGATGTAAATTGGCAACATGGTGCGATCACTACTAATATATAAGATAAGCTTTCTTTTATCCATGTAAATAACTATACAAGTTATTAAAATATCGTAAAAAAATTACCCGGAGAATGTCCATATTAACAAAAAAAAACTTCAAGTTAAAATACATTTTTGCCTCCAGTTTTTCAAAGTTTGTATAATAATATTTTTTGCATTCACAGCCTCACTTTTAAAGTACCCTTGTTACTTTCTTCTATATTATTTTGTAAAATTGTAAACGTATTTTATTAAGTCAGCTTACAAATAAGCTTGAGTAAACAAATGAATAAAAAAAATTGCACACGCTTATCGCCCCTCTTATCACAGCATTCGACGTTTAACAGCAACAGTGAAATGTACCGTAAAAAGAAATCTTGGAGAGGGCCAATGTCGATCCTTATTTATGAGTCAGCGTATTATTATGACTCTCCAATTTTCCGGGGAATAAAACCCGTTGCTGTACCCCCAGTGTTCCCAATTCCTTACTTACATTCATCGCCTTCCAGACTTTTATGGACCTGCCCTGACTTTCTTTGTATCATACTAAACAGACTTAAGGCTGTGTTGATTTTGAAAAATTATCTTAATTGTTGGCATGTGACTAATAACGTGCGCAGGACCCCTATACACCCCTATTTTACTAATAAAACAGGCGTGTATACTGATCCTTCAAAGACATAAGGAGCCCAAGCCAACCTCACCTGCAAGTAGTGCACCTGCCGATTAACGGACGAGGCTCTGGCGAACATAACAGTGCCCGGTATGCGGCAATAGGCTCGCCGTCTATTACGAGGGACCAATTATATAACTGGCGATATATTATAGGCGTATAATATGCCTATATATGAATGTATGTATTGTTTCTTTTTAAGCTTTTTAACTTAGTGTCTTTGTAAATTCTTGTGAAATTACAAAGAGATGCTTAACATGTAAATATAACCCGCTGCTGTACTCCCAGTGTTACCTATTCCTTATTTACACTATTTATGTTTTTAAATGGTTTGGCAAGTGTTCAATAATAGGTATCATTTAAAAAAAAAGTGTTATTGCTATGAAACGCATCTAATCAAATCATCAATCATCTAATTCAAAAGCTCCTTTCTTAAATAAATTAAGTATACCGTTTATTCTTCCTAACAATATGAGGCAGTGGTCTAACTTTGTATATCAATGGTGAGTAACGGTGCCAAGAGTTTTTTTTTTTAAATCATTTTAAACCATACAGTACTTAAAGGCATTACATATATTTCTCGCCAAGCTATAAAGCTTGTGGGCGAGATAGTCTAGGCGAGGTAGTCTGTAGTGCGGTCGCGAAGCAGGAAGAATTTCGTACAATGATCTCTGTGCCCTTAGGCAGTAGTCACAAACATTTTGTATAAGTGCAAGGGTACAAGAACGGACCTTATAAAGTGTCAAACATTATAATTATTTAGAGACGGAAAAGACAAATTCTACGATGACGTAGCCACTGCTGGTTATTCATTACATACATACCGACTTATCCGTAGAACAGAGTCCGATGTGATCATAGAGCAATAATACGATAAATAGCTAAACGAGATAAGGAATACAAGCTCTATTGATATACATTTTTAAAATTTTCGTATCTTATTTAGTTTGAGATATATAGAATCGAACAACGTTCAATGTGATTTAAGTTTCGTAGAAAAACGCACGAAGTGGTCAACGGACAGTGCGCGGGGAGTGGGGACGGCGAGGGCGCCACGTTCGTTCGTCACTCCGGCCTCTTTTCGTTGGAAAGCGGGCGTTTTCATGTCATGGGCTTAGTTTTTTTCGGTTTGATGAATATATCTAATTAGTTAAGTGTTTTGCATTAACAAACATATTGTTAGAGATGCCGCGATCACGAAAAAATTAAGACATGCTCAGAAAAGATGAAGGAGAGCCTGAGCTAAGTTCATCTTATTCAAATTCGCCTGCAGTTTATATGAAAAAAACTGCAGGTGCCGGTAAGTTGACTTTGTAGTTGTAATATTTAATCAATATTATTATGTGCTACACTATTACATTGTTAAATTTATAAATATTACGTCTATTATTAATTTTTGTATCCGATACTACTTGTGGGCGATCGATTTTTATATAGGACGTGTTTTTATGGAGAAGCACAAAAACGCAATTGTAGTTCGAAAATACACTTAGCGTAATGCCTATTCATAGAATAACCAGTTTCTATGTAATAATAAATAGTAAAAAGTAGAAGTCTTTACAAAACTTAGGCCGATTTAATACGAACATTATGGAACTTCTAAGCGTTTCATGTGAATATTGGACGTTTTTCTACGGAAACTATGATACGATTTGTTGGTTCGATATAAAAATGGGACGTTAATACTGGGATAATGGAGTCAGTTAGGACGTTATTCAATTTAAAATTTCGTTAAATATAAATAATTTTGGATAAAATTTGCATAATGAATTGCTAGGTAGGTATATTAGTCCTGCTATTTTAGTAATAATATATTTTTCTATTATTTTAGTTGAGAATGTTGATGAAAAAGGCATTACACCACCATCGTCACCTCTGCCACCTGGTGCAGACAAAATCAGTCAGGAATTGACTATTGATTGATATATGGGAAGAAATTCAGAATGGAGATGGCGATACCTACCCAGAAATCTCCTGCGACAGCTCAATACCAAATATATTATATGACCCACAACCCAAAAATGTTACCTATAATTAACTTAGTATATTTTCTTTAGAAGTACCGTCTACGTCTACTATGACGACCCCGTCACCAAAATCACAAGATCGTCATAGATGAGGCAATGAAAAAAAGAGTGTTTGTGACCATGTTCGAGCATTTGTCCCTGTTAGGTCGTACTATATACGCAAAAATAGCCAAAAGCTCTACTTACAAGGTGACTTATTTATTTATTTATGTAATCAGAACGGAATACACCAATTACATTAATTATCAAAAGTAAACACTAAGTATTTCCAAAATGTTTAAGTTGTATCTTGAATGGTTCGAACCTGAGAAATACACTTCCAAAGCTACAAGATAACGCCAGTATCGGGACATTATGAATCCAAACTTCAATCTCGCTTTTCATATTCCCAAAAAGGATCAGTGCGATGATTGTCACATTGTCCGATTGAAACATAATCCAACGGATCAAGAAAAAGAATGATCCCTACAAATTATTTTTTAAATATGATCTCACTCAACCTGGTTTTAATATTTTAGTGATTCGCGGTAACACGAGAAACTCGGTTTCGGAAACAAGTTGAACTAAAAAGCCGAGATGAGTTTCTTGAGGCATTCTTCTCAGTCTCGTTGCCTTTTGGAAGCCTCGTTAGAGTCACCGACAGACTGACTGACTGACGGACAATCCCTTCCCTCTTTTAGAATAACGACAGGCTGACTGACAGATCCCCCCGATAAGAGTCACCGACATATTGACAAATCTTGAGAAAAACCACAACAGACAGATAAACTGGCAAACCTTGATAAATTCTGACAAAGAAACCATTTGTTTTTATTTATATATGTGCCGCTCGGGAGATATTCCGGTGGAGTATCATCAATATTTTAATGCTTTGCCACACGGTACTGGTGATGATTCTGAAGAAGTAGATCCTAATCAATAGGACAGCATCCAATTCCTCAATTACTTACTTGAGTACTTATTATCATTCACATTGTTTCGCTTCATTCGTATTTTTATTTAATACTTATTGTTATTTGATGTTTGTCTAAGCATGATTTAATTGATATATTTGCGTAGCAACCATTATAGGTTAATTAGAATATGCAGGTTGTAATCAGTCTTAGATATAGATTCTAAGACTGATTAATAATAATATTGTACACGCTGGTTGTTATATGATTTATTTTAAATTGAGGATGTGGAGCAAAATGTCTTGTCTGTTGTCATGATGTGTACTTAATTACATACATTTTTAAGACAATTAATTTAGGTTGTAACCTAGTTGCAGTGCTGTGATATAATGAGTTACCTACCTATTTATTTATTAGTAACACTGCCAGAGTATTGTTAATTTTACGTCAGTTTAGTTGTTATTAAATATAAAATCGTCTAGGTAATGATGCTTTTAATCGAGACTGATTAAGACTAATAATTTCTATAGAAAAACTATGTTATTGTTAATTTTTAAACAAAGTTTAGGTATGTACCTGCCTCTACTATAGTTCGATTAGAAAGATTAGTGTGTAAGTTATATATATTTAAATCTTCTAAGTACGTCACTTTGATGTCATTGGTGTTCCAATTTTTAACCTCTAATGGTTTTATTAGGTTCCTATTTTGAGATTTTCTAAACTAATAAACGATTTAGAACATTAATTTCGTTTTAATTTTGTTACATAAGGTTATTGTCATAACTAATGTTATGGCTAAATTATATTTAAACTAGACGTTACCCACGGTTTTACCCGCGTAAGTCCCGTTCCCGTGGGATTTTTTTAGGATAAGATAGCCTTTGTGTTATTCCAGCACTGCAGCTATACACATACCAAGTATAATCATAATCGGTCTAGTAGTTTATGCGTGAAAGAGTAACAAACAATCAAACATACATACATACACATACACATACATACATACACATACATACATACAAACTTTCCCCTTCATAATATTAAATAGGTATTTCAAAGTAGCATAGAGGTATATAGGACCTATAGGTGATAGAGTATTCAAACGAAAAACGTTCAAAGTTAATATAGAACGGCATCTAATTCAGATGTCTCCGTAAAAAAAACGTATTATGTACACTACGGACTCCCGCTCTTCCGCTATAAAACGTCCAATGTTGATATGGAACCCACTATTTCGTGAAATAAAAGCATTAGAAATGTACATTAAGGAGCATTTAACAAGGCTAACGCTTTATATAAACATGTCAAAAAATCGAAATGTCAAGTCTCACTGTTTTAGAATAACACAAGTTAAAAACTTCTTTGACCTCTACTGAAAACTATCAACCCTACAGATCGAACGTTATTCTACGGATGAGTCGATACATACGTAGATTCACGCCTGTTTCCCCGAAGGGGTAGGCAGAGGCATATTACATGCCCACATTTCGCCAATTATATAGTTGGTCTCACGTAATAGGTGGCGAGCCTATTGCCTATTTTGCCTATATGTTAAAATATTTGTAAAATATAATTTTTTTCTTATTTATAATGACACACACATTAATGAAAGTAATGTACCAAGGTAGACATATATTTATGTTAATCTACTGACGTATTTAATCAGACAAGTAACATAATCTAAAATTCAAAAAAAAATATCTGATCATTTATTTTACCCCAGAGCCAACTGTTTAGATTAGATTTGAATGCTGTATTTGAATTTAATTGAAAATAAACTATTGAGGCAATAAATAAATTAGTTACCCATCATATTAGAAAGAACCAATCAAAACCCAACTCAAAACGGGGCTATCCACTGCAGACCTTTCAATGAATATACATAGTCTAAAAGGAAATCTGACCTGAATGGAAAGGTAACCGCTAATAAAGGGACCTTCTGAATTGAAAGGTCGATGCGGGAAGGATTATATGAAATATTTTTAGATTGTTAAAATGTTATCGTCAAATAACTAGATGTCGTGGCGGTCAAGGTAATTTTATATATCTTCGAATACAACTCGGCTGGTCAGTGTGCGAGGAAGTGCGCATTATCATCTCGTCTCAAATAACAGATTAGCCTTATAAAGTCCACTGTTGAACATTGGCCTCTCTAATAGATAAAATTATATTGGGGGTATTGACACATATTCACCACGTTGGGCACGCAGGAAGGATCGCAGTTCAAACCAGTACATAAGATGAGGCTACTGCCCATCGTCTAGTAGGATTTCTCTTCGTCGACTTTTACGACTCCCCGTGAGATAAACTCTAATCTAGACCGGTACCACACGGGACCTATTGACACTTGGAGCAAGACTATAGTCCTGATAAGAAAGCTAGGAGTCACTAAAGCTAAAGTGCAATAGGGAAAGCTAAGATAGAATCTCAAAATGAGGAAATCCGAAGGCGAAGTACCGGCATGTCAAGACGAATTTCTAGCCTGAAATGCAACGGGCGGAGCACATAGCTCAAGAGAACGATGACAGTTGGAACTTTATGGTTCTTCAATGGCGTCTTCTCCATTGGTTGGTGATATGAACAGTTCTCTGAGGAGGTCCTCCCGGTTTTGATCCGGGGGACGATGGTAGCGGTTGGGGTGTCAAAAACTGTAAAAAAGTAAAAGTATAAAATTATTTATTTCATAAACTATTATACATATTACTTGATAACGTTATAATTTAAAGTTAAAAAAAACAATCGAAATATTATTACACTAAATCACGAAGCTTAGATTCACTGACATGCAACACAACAATTTAAAAACGAAAAATAATTAAGTGTAAGTGAATCTAAGTGCCAGTTCCGAGCCACCGCTCTGTAAGAAGAACTGGCAAGAAACTCACAGGCTATTATGCTCTTTTAAATATATCCATTGGTTTGGTACTTGAATTACAATCTTCAATTATCTGTGAAGCTATACAATGCAATAAGTTAAGGTTATGTACCTTAACAATATTTGTTTTCAAGTCATTCATATTAGAATAGCCTGTATGTAACGGCAGTTTAATCCCAAGTATTTTTATCTGCCTTTAAACTTTGGCTCTGGCCCCCCGCCTCTTTCCGTTGGGCGTCATCGAAAAATTTTTAGTGGTTAGGACTGCTGGCGGTCGCGTCTGCCGCAGTGAGCCCCACACTCCCCTCTCGGTCCCCCTTTGGCCGGGAGGCAGTGCGTAAAGGCATTTTGTTACCGACGTATATAAAAAAAAACAAATAGGTGATGTGAATGCTGAAGATCGATTATTGTGGAATACAATTGGAGAGAACGATGAGCTGCTGTCGACTTATTGTGACGAAGATAATCATCACAGCCCATTAACGTCCCACTACTGAGCACGAGCCTCCTCTCATATACCAAGGTGCGAGAGTAATGGGTCATACTCTACCACGCTGACCCAGTGCGGATTGGCGGAGGCAGGTCCTGCTGTTAGAATTTTTCAAATCGCCCATTAGGCCTCTAACATGGCTTAACGACTACCACATTTAGTGATAACCGGGACCAACGGCTTAACGTGTTTCCGAAGCACGGAAGCGTTCGATATCAAATGCCACACAAACGGTCACCCATCCAAGGACTGACCTCTGTGAACTCTGCTGTACTTCGGCGATCGTTTCCGACCACCGAGCACCGCAGAGCTACGAGCGCTTCTGATCAGTGATGACAAATTGTCAGTTGCGTCGCTGAGGAGGCCGACAGCTCTCTTATATTGCTTAGAATTATTTAACGCGAAATATATAAAGTACTCTTTGTACAGTTCCAATGTACAGTTAAAGTTTTAGCCTTTGAAGTATTGACGTGAGATCCTGTTAAGCCCTGCCAAAGTTGAAATATCAAATATCTTCCAATATTTGAAAGGTGTTTGCCGTTTTGGTAGCTACTAGTAAAGTCAGACTCAAACTTGTCGATATGATACCAGTATAATATGACACAAATTTAATGAGTTCAAACTTTAAGTAAGTGTCCTACTAGTACTTAGTATTACCAAGTATGTTAATGAGGTGTAATGGTTTGCTTGTAAATCCTCTTCATAAACTCTAAGAATTTTGAATCGATTCCTGATCTTGTGTTTTCTAAAAATTTAACGTAAAATTTATATAATTTTGAAATTTTAGGCCAATTTATGATATTAATAAATCTTACAGAATTCGTGGACATCGCACGCAGAGAAAAAGAACAAGTAAATATTTGATAATATTTTTTTTGGTCATATAAATGTTAAATAAAAATAGGTAAAATAGGTCTCAGAGACGAAGCAATATATTTATGTTAATACAATAACTTGTCCTGTCTGTAAATCAAAACCACGACCCTAGGAGCGTAGTGCAGGTATACGTTCTAACTAACAACGGTTAAAGACATTTATTTTCTCAAAAGAATTAGAAAATTCACTTACAGAGAAAATACAAAACTATATTATTAACTCGTATACAACACCAACTAGCATTTCAAAAAAAGTAGGTATATTGACAAAAACTCATTTTAAACAGAGGGCATGTGCACCGGCAAATCAGTGACCACCCTTATATACTGGTTATACTTGTTCCAATGTTTATCATCATCATCTCAGCTATATAACGTCCACTGCTGAACATAGGCCGCCCCAATAGAATTCCACATTGAGCGATTCTGAGTCGCCTGCATTCATCGGCTTTCCGCCGCTTTGAGCAGATCAAAGGTCCACCGCGTGAGAGGCTGTCCTCTATACTACGTTTGCTGGTTCGCGGTCGCGATTGAAGAACCTTCATGCCCCATCAATCTTTTACTAAACAACATTTAATAGATAACTCATTACAGCTCATACCAAACGAACCGATACTTAACCGTGTTAAGTAATTTTAATTGTATTTTATTTTATTTGGGATAGCAAACAGCTGTCACAATAAAATCTTAAATAAACTGGTTGTACATAATATGTAAAAGGTAATAATAAATATCGTGATGCACACACCGTTATCCTTGAACTTATTAATTTTGATACTCGATATTACTAATAAATATTTTAACAAAACAAAAAAAGGGTTTGTAACAGAAAACATAATATAAGTTATAGAGCTTAAATAATAAATATAATTTAATTAATTGCGTAGGTACAATCCATTGTTATTTATAAGAATTTTTTTAAGTTAGCACTTACTCACAACGCGAATCGATACTTAAGGCACAAGTAATTAAGTTAACTTAGTTTAAGCAGCTAACACTTAAATGAACTGCATTACCTACTTACCCAATTTATTTAGGCTATAATAACACAGAAATTAATCATCAGTATGACGTTTTCAAGTACTATGTATAATAGTTTATGAAATAAATATTTTATTACTTTACTTTTTACATTAGTACTAGCGGTCGCCCGAAACTGCGTCCGTGTGACCTACATGAACGGGCGGGGCGTGAAACGGCATTTTAGCAGGCCGTCATGAATGTATGCGCTTTGTATCGTGCTTATTTTACGGTATGAGCGCTTTCATTTTTTTTTTCGACTGCATCGACTGCTTACCACAAGGCAGGTAGTCAATATGACGAGTCACATTAAAAAAAAACATATATTAATTCCTCTTGAATCACTATATGGATTGCTTGGCGGGAAAGTGAAGCGTCATGTCTGCAGTTTTGTTTTATTTTCTAAAATTTGTGATATTTCGAACATTAATGTGTAATAACGGTGGATTATTAACCGTTAAGTGATAGTGAACATACATGAGTGTTGGTAAATCAAACAAAGCAGTGCAACATCACTTTTCATATTCTCTCAAGGAGTCCATGTGAGATCTCAGTATAGTCCCACATCTTTACTGAGGACTCAAGGGGCTTAGGGGAGGGTATCTCATTTACCATTTATCATCTTTATCACCACTCATTCTCATTTACTACGAATTATATATTATTAATATGTCACTTACGTAACACTGGCTAATTGTGCTAGACGCACGAAGCCATTATTTAAAAGAAAGAAAAAAAAAAGAATCACTATATCTTTTAAATATACCGCCTAGTTTGTAAGATATAAGCATATTTATATATAACATTTTTAGGAGAACCAACAGCTTGCTAAACATAATACATTAAACATATAATCTCAGGAAGCCAATGATAAGTCCCCACTGATAGAAACAGAATCTCATATAACCTCATAAACATAAAATCACAAAAACATGCTAGATATTAATGCCCTTAATGTCTTAATTAATGCCTTAAAGAACCTGCTTCTTAACTTAGTCCTTGGCGAAACAATATTTGTGCAGAAAAGATCTAAATATAAGTTATGACAATTTTCATTAAAAAGGTTACCGGCTCACCACATAAAATAAATAAATAAATAATAAAATATTAGGTCGGGGAAAAAGTCTTTTCGCATAACGTAGGTATAAACTTATTATAAAATTTTTTTGACTGTACTATTTGTGTCTGCCTGGTTTTGGTAACATTAAAAAGGTTCCATTATAAAGAAAAGAAAAAAATAAAAAAAAGTCGTTTCCCGCTATTTTTCATTTGTTTTTCTCTCCGTTAAAATGAGTGAATCTAATGAAGAAATTCGATACATTTTAAAATTTTATTATAAAAAAGGCAAAAATGCAACTCAAGCAGTGAAAAAAATTTGTGATGTTTATGGACCTGATGCAGTGTCAGTAAGAGTAGCACAAATTTGGTTCAAACGTTTTCAGTCCGGAAATTTTGATGTTAAAGATGCACCTCGCTCTGGTCGCCCTGTTACGAATAAAATGGACGCCATTTTTGAAAGAGTGGAGCAAGATCGGCATATTAGTAGTTACGATGTAGCTGAAGAACTGGGAATTGACCACAAAACAGTTTTGACCCATTTGAAGAAAGCTGGTTATACAAAAAAGCTCGATATTTGGGTGCCACACGAGCTCACTCAAAGAAACTTAATGAACCGTGTACTCATTTGCGATTCATTATTGAGACGTAATGAAACCGAGCCGTTTTGGAAGAGATTGATAACTGGCGATGAAAAGTGGATCACGTACGACAAGAACGTGCGAAAAAGGTCGTGGTCGAAAGTTGGCCAGGCTTCACAGACCGTGGCCAAACCTGGCCTAACACGAAATAAGGTGATGCCGTGTGTATGGTGGGATTGGAAGGGCATTGTTTATTATGAGCTTTTACCGCCCGGCAAAACCATCGATTCTGATCTTTACTGCTAGCAACTGATGAGATTAAAGGAAGCAGTCGAGAGAAAACGGCCGGAATTGATCAACAGGAAGGGTGTGGTCTTTCATCACGATAACGCTAGACCACACACATCTTTAGCCACTCAGCAAAAATTAAGAGAGTTCGACTGGAAGGTCCTAGTGCATCCACCATATAGCCCTGACCTTGCGCCTTCAGATTTTCAGCTGTTTCGGTCTCTGCAGAATTCTTTAGGTTCTGTAAGGTTGACCTCAAGAGAGGACTGCCAAAACTATTTGTCCCGTTTTTTTGATCAGAAGTCCCAAAGTTTCTACAGTAACGGGATAATGTCTCTGCCCACAAAATGGCAGAAAGTTATTCAACAAAACGGTACATATATATTGTAAATAAATGTAAATAAACTTTGAAAAAAATGTCTTGACTTTTCATACAAAAATACGAAAAGACTTTTTCCCCAACCTATTATTTTTGACACTTAACCAATTATTTAGTTCCAAGATAAGTATCATTAAGAACTTGTGGTGAACCTTGTGGAAACTAAATAACGGATAGACATACATAAATACTTTTTTTTTGTAAATACATAGGAAAACACCCAGACCAGAACAAATCTTCATATTTATACACACAAAGATTTGTTCTGTGTGGGAATCGAACCCACGACCTCAGAGTGGAGAGCGCATATACTCGCCACCACGCCATATCGGTCGTCGAAAGAATTATTATATTATTTATAAAAGAATTATTTGTAAGAATTATATATTTTGTTTAGGACTTTGTTTTATACTATGTAGTAATACTAAATTTCAATGAATTTTCAATTTGAAATTTCTAAAGGTTATATAAAAGTTAATTTCGTTAAGCACTGTCATTTCTGACAGATACTCAACACAACATTAACGTTTTAAGGCGGTCATTATAAATAATTCTGACGCAATTATTATGTAACGTAACGCCTTGGATCTGTAGACAGTCTCCTAATAACTGTCAAAAGGTAAAACAAATTAAATGAGGATTGAGTTGGGAAACTCGTTAAAATAGCTACGTGAGATATTGAAAATAATTCTAAAACTTGACTACATTCCAGGGAATATTAATAAAATATCTAACTGAAGAAGTTTGTTTGATTCAAACAACTAAATATGATCTATAAACCTAGACTAATTGATGAAGTACTCTCAATACTTAATATCTTAATTTCTATCCACAAACAGTTACGATAAGATGTAAATATATATTTTAGACGAGCGATATGGCGTGTAGGTCAGTATACCTGCACTTCACGCCAGAGGTCGTGGGTTCGATTCCCACACAGGACAAATCTTAGTGAATATTATTCTGGGCTGGCTGTTTTTCTATGTATATTAAGTATGTATTTACAAAAAAAAGTTATTAAAGTATGTTTATCCGTTTTTTAGTATCCATAACACAAGTTCTTACTGATAATTATCTTGGAACTATGTAACTGGTGTGATGGTAAGATAATATTTATTTATTTCTTTATTACAGTTAGTTGTGGACCCTGTCCGGGACGGCAAGTAGATCAGAAATTAGAGACTCTAAATTCTAGAATCTGGACTCTAGATTATATACTCTAGATTATAGACTCTAGATTATAGACTCTAGATTATAGACTCTAGATTATAGACTCTAGATTATAGACTCTAGATTATAGACTCTAGATTATAGACTCTAGATTATAGACTCTACATTACAGACTCTACATTATAGACTCTACATTATAGACTCTACATTATAGACTCTAGATTATAGACTCTAGATTATAGACTCTAGATTATAGACTCTAGATTATAGACTCTAGATTATAGACTCTAGACAATCAGTCAAATCAATCTAGACGTCTGTGAGATACAAGTAGATCATAAATGATCACCACTTATAGCGGAGTTCAGTGGACAGTACCTAAAGTCAAAATCAAAGACAAAGGCAAAATCATTTATTCAAGTTTGGCTCAATTAAGCTGAGATAAAGGCCATATCGAAGAGGAATGAAGTGAGAAATACTTCTTAACATACTTACTACCTGTAGGTAGACAAGGCCTATTAACATTCTTTATAAAAAAAATGTTCCTGAAATATTTAAAAAAAAAATTTTTTTTTAATCTTTTTTATATTACATATCAAAAAGAACATTTTATAACGGTCACTCTGACTCAGATTGCGATGACGTGGCGAACGTTGATGGCGGAAGTGGGTAAGGGTATAAATACGCTCGAATACGCTCAGCTGCTCACTCTCATTTCTGCGTTGGTCGTGAAGACATCGTTGTTCTAAGGCTCCTATCTTACCTGAACATGCTCTGTGTAAGGGTGAAACACGTGTCGTGTTGAATAGTTTCTCGGGAAATTATAGTAGCGCGGGAATTGTTACAAAGATATTTTTAATCCATCACTTGCTTACAATGGATTTCCGCAAAGTAAAGCCTGAATCAATAAATTAAAAAGAACATTGTCGACCGATAAAGCATAGAGGCGAGTATACCCGCATTCCGATCCTAAAGTCGTAAGATCAAAATCTTTGTGTGCTAAGACGTGAATATTTGTTCTGGTCTGGGTGTTTTCCTATGTATGTTAAGTAACTATTTACAAAAATAAGGTATTTATATATGTTTATCCGTTATTCAGTATCCATAACACAAGTTCCTAACGATACTTATCTTGGAACTAAATATTTGGTGAAAATTCAGCAATTTTATGCGAAATTCTAGATTGTTTTAGATTTTTAGTAAACTACATTCCAGGTGTATAGGGATCCTGCTAATACCTAAGAAGCCCAAGCCACCTCACCTGCAAGTGGTGCACCTGCCGATCAACGGACTAGGCTCTGGCGAACATAATAGTGCCCGGTAAGCGGCAATAGGCTCGCCACCTATTAATAATAATAATAATAATTCTTTATTGATAAAATGTTTAGTTACAACTTGTATACCTACTTTGACAAAAGAGAAAAACAGATGTGATTTGTACAATTTGCGATGCGGGTAACAAAACAAAATACGAAAAGGATTTTTTGCTTGCTACCGTCAACAACGAACAGATATCACTCGTGCGAGTGACCAACGGGTAGCGTGTCGTAGGAAAACGGGCCTTCACTGTAATGACAAAGGAGTCACAATAAAATGTATCGGTGTTGACGGTGAGCGATGCACTAACCACTAAAACTGTGAACCTAAGACATTGATCTTATCCTTTTCATCCTTTCATTTACTCATATATGTATACATATCCACACCACACATTTATTGTATGTACATATGCACACACATATGTGCTATAATTTTATTATTTGTTTACATGTTTGTGGTACACATATACTAGTACCTAAACTAGGCCGAGCCTGTATTATAGGTACCAGTTCCTTCCCGATGTCTTATATCAAGTAAATCAAATATTATAATAATACAAGTGTTTAAAATATGTAGGTATTAGCTTTTCTGTTCTTATTCTAAGTATGACTATATTTAGTATTATATTTTTTTTTTCGTTTTAAATATTGATATACTGTATCTTAACTTATTATATAGTATGTGTGTCTGCACGTGTGTGTGTGTGTGCGTTTGCGTGTGTGTGCGCGTGCGTGCGTGTGTGTGTGTATGCGTGTATGTGTGTGTGTGTATGCGTGCGTGTTTGTGTGTGCTTTTGCGTTCGTGTGTGTATGTAAAAGTGTGTATATTAATATATATTTAATTTGTTCGTGTGTAATTAATTCTTTTTTTGCAAACGAATAGAGTAGAAATAGCTTTTTTATTTATTTTAGGACTTTAAAGAGATTTTCAACTTCATCATACGTATGCGACTTAAGCCACATGGTTAATTTATTTTTGCAAGCGTACTTATTCAGAGCATAAATATTCAAAAATTTGTTAAGTTTGTTGTATAGAAATGATCCATTAAAACAATGGAACCTACGAATAAATACTGTTTTGGAACTTAACGAAGGACATATATTTTTGTTTCTCCGCGATGTGGTCTGTGCGTCACCAAAAGTAAGTTTTTTATGCTGGTCTAGGACAGTTTGGAGAACATACAGCTGTCGTACACTAAGTAC
The DNA here is from genome assembly GCA_949126915.1 of Musotima nitidalis. Classification (NCBI taxonomy): domain Eukaryota; kingdom Metazoa; phylum Arthropoda; class Insecta; order Lepidoptera; family Crambidae; genus Musotima; species Musotima nitidalis. Next base: position 2,098,458 of record OX421422.1, read on the forward strand.
ATCAGATTGCGCATATAAATCACGAGTAGGAAATAAGTATGGCTTAAAGTATATTACTTTTAAGAGAGCGCGTTGTGACCTTTCAACTAACAGCATATTCGTTTTGTTTGCTCCACCCCATGCCATTAGACAATATCCTATAATCGACTGTGCTAAGGCATAATACACGATCTTAATAACTTTGGTGTCTGCCACATGTCGCAGTGTTTTAAAAATGTAAATTAATTTACGTGTTCGCTCAGAAATTAGTTCGATATGAGGTTTCCACGTCAGGGATTGGTCTAAGAGCACGCCAAGGTACTTAACGGTACTTAGCCTTTCCAATTCAGTACATTGACAAACACGAGTAGGATCTTGACATGTATGAAATTTTATCTTTAAACTGTTATGAGGTAATGTTCTTTTAGATATCGCAAATGTTATAAAATTGGTTTTTGTTTCATTTAACGTCAATATATTTCTTTGGAGCCAAAGGTTAGCAGTGCGTAGTCCTTCTTCCGCTCTATTCTTAACCTCGTCCCATGTTTTGCCGTGGAAAATCATCGCGGTATCGTCAGCAAAAGTGAAAATTCTACAGTTGGTAAGTTTCAAATTGCAAAGTGAGTTAATGTAAATTAAAAATAGGGTGGGACCTATCACACTCCCTTGTGGCACGCCGTATGTTACTTCTGCGTCCTTTGAAGTGTGGTCACCTATTTTAACTTTTTGAACTCTATGAGAGAGGTAGCTAGTGAAAAGTTGGAGGACTTTGCCACGAATGCCTATTTTTTCCATTTTATGCAGAAGTAGTTTAGTTGAGACTGTATCAAACGCCTTTGCGAGGTCCAAAAATATGCCAATATATTTATCTTTCTTGTCAAGATGCTGGACAATATGATTTGTCATTTCAGTTACAGCATCAGTAGTTGATTTTCCACCTCTGAATCCGTATTGATTTTGAGAAAGTAGTTTTTCATTTTCAAGAAAGTGCAGCAGCCTTTTGTTCATAATTTTTTCTACTATTTTCGATAAGGCGGGTAAAACTGATATAGGGCGGTAATTATGGACGCAATCTTTTCTTCCCGACTTGTGTATCGGGTGAATTATTGATATTTTGAATGTGTCGGGAAATTCTCCTGAATCAAAGCATAAGTTGATTATATGCGTAATGGATGGAACAATATATTTGATTGCTCGTTTGAGGAGGATGTTAGAAATTCCATCCCAACCAATTGCACTGTCGGTTTTAAGATTTCGAATTATTGCCGACACTTCCTCTTCAGTGGTCAAAAATAGAGCGATAGAATTAGGTGGGTTCGGCGTGTTAAAGTAGTCAAAGTGATCCTCTGAATCAAAATGATGATTTAAAAGTATTTTTTCTGCTAAATTTTTACCCACTTCAGAGAAGTAGTTGTTTACATTATCAGTAGAATTTTGCGGGGTATCAGCTACTCTCAACAGTTCGCTTGACAATGACCTTTTTTTGTTAATGTGAACAATATCTTTAACAGTGTTCCACAGTCTTTTTGGATTTTTTGAGTGTTTCTTCAGTTCAGTCTGTTCATAAACTCGTTTAAGCCGCTTTAATAAATCATTGCAGTAGTTCCTGTAGCGTTTATATGTTATGTTCAATACTTCGTTGTTAGGGCTACACTTGCACTTAAGGTGCATGCGGTCTCGATTTTGTATACAACGAACGAGTCATGGAGTTATCCATGGTTTAAAGCACTGATACTTTTTCGAAATCATTACTTTGATAGTATGTCTCGTAAGGTAAGTGGAGAGTATGTTTATGAGTTGTTCTGCGGCAAAGTTAGCATTATAAGATTTTAAAATGGGTTCAAAGTTGGCGTTTTTAATGTCGTCTAATAATGATTCGTAGTCAATTCTATATTTAGTAGTGATTTCTTTCATATTAAATTTGCAATTAAAGTTTAAACATATCAGAACCGCAGAGTGATCAGTCAAAGGAGATTTTAATACGAGAGTGATATTGGGTATCTTTGTCTTGATCATTGAATGGTCAAGGAAATTCTCACCCCTCGTAGGATATGAATGGCTTTTTAAAATGCCATGAGAGCTAAGTAAGTTTACATATTCAGCTGAATTACAGTCTTCGTTATTAATCTTAATATCGATGTTCATATCTCCAATAATAACGATGTTATGAAAAGATTTATTTTGCGTTAGTAATTTGTCCATGGATTCAACAAATCCTAAAATATTACGGCACGAAGGGGATCGATATACTGCTACGATAAGAGTATTACGGTTTAGCTTTATACAAAGAACAGTAGCATCCTCAAAAACCGGCTCATCTACTGACAAGTCCAAACCATCCTTTGAATATACCACAAGACCATCATTTTGATTTTTATTGTTTCTTGTATAGTAGGTATTGAAGTTCGTTAGGCTGGGATATGATAAGGTCTTGCTATTCCATGTTTCTGTGAGAATATAAATGTCACAAGTAACATCAATTCTAGTAAGTACTACCCTGAAGTTCTCAAAATTACGATTAATGCTCCTAATATTTTGAGTTAAAATTTTTAATGATTTGGCGTATGCATTTTGAGCAATCAGCTCTTTACATTCCTCCGGTTGGCACAAATAAGATTTGCCAACGGACAGTTCGTCAATTTCACTTGTAGTTATCGTACTGTTATTATTGTTCGCCATTTTTAGATTTAGTTAACCATGAACGTCCCATTGATCGACGACTGAAAGCTTGATAATGTAAATACAGGAATATAGTAGCACATTGATTGGGTGTTTGCAAATATAATGTTGAGTGTGTTAGTGTATTAGATGTTGTGTGACAAGGTGTTTCTAAGTGTAGTATAAGTAAAAAATTTAAAAATAAGTTAAACAGTACACGAAAAACAATTGAATTTACCATTGGTGAGTTTAGAGCAAAAACAGTAGATAGTCATTGAGGGTTACGCAGTTTTGAGAGGTCTGCTTCATTCTTAATTTCTATGTAAGGTGAATTGTCAGCCTTACGCATGAAAACTCTTCCATTAGTTGTCCAGCAATATTTGTAACCGGCGGAAGAGGCCAAGTCACGCGCCAGGAAAAACAGTCTTCGACCCTTAGCAGTCAGAGCCTCGGAGATATACACGGGGGTAGGAGCACCCCGAAAACCCAAGTGGGTGGAATCAAGTCGCTGATTAGGATGGTTTTTGTTGAACTGTTTGGCCATTTTAACTAAGTCCAGCTTAGTGGTAGTTCTTGTAAAGTCCACTACTATAGTAGATTTGCCTGTTTTGCCTTTAATGTCGAAAACGGTCTTAATATCGCTGTCATGGATGCTTAGATCCAGAGCGTTACAAGTATCCTTAACTATCTTCCTCAAGTCTGGCTTTAAGTCACTTTTATTGTGTAAGGGTAAATTCCTGATTTCAATGGATGCAGACTTTAGATTTCTTTCTATGTCCTCTAGTCTTTTTTCAAGGTCTGCGACTTGTAGAATATGTTGTTTTCGTTCTTTTTCCAGAGAATCAATTCTTTTATTCGTGTTCTCATATTGAACAGAGATCAGTTCCATGGACTTTTCAATCTCTAAATTAGTTTGCTGGATTTTAAAATTTTGTTCTTTAATTTCTGCGATATCCGAAACTAGTTTGTTAAGTATAAGATTTTGACTCTCTTTCATATCCGACAGCAACTGCCTAATTTCGTCTTTAAAAGAACTTGAATGCTCGTCAGAAGATCCCCTGCGTCTCTTCTGCCGCTGGCTCGCAAAGGATACCGAGGGCCCCTGTTCTTCTAGTTTCGAGACATCAGAATCTGATTGGGTATGGAGTGACCCTTTGTTACTAGGTGGGCTTCTTTGAACACGTTGCATTTTTCTTAGGTTCACAGTATACGTTGTCGTTATCAGTATTAGTTAAGGGACCAGGTTACCTTGAGCTCTCGAAGCACGTTGTCAGGTGGCACAGAGAGATCTTGTTGCGTTTGACACACGGCGATAGTGCAAATAGTTGATGTGGCTCCTGATGTTTATGTGCGCCTGGTACTTGTTGAAATTTATTGAGTTTATTAAATCACTTCTTATTTAATTATTTTTAGAAATTCGCAACAAGCACAGTGAACACGTCTAGACTCTTTCGAGATCCGAGGGGAAGGGACGTGGGACCAACGATGTAATAGGCGAAGTGTGGTCGTATAATATGCCTCTGTTTATCCCTTCGAGGAAACAGGCGTGAAAGTTTGTATGTACATTCCAAAAAAAAATATGTCATACTTTCGTAATAAAAACACAAATTTGTATAGAAATAAAGAAATATGTACTCATCATCATCATCATCACAGCCCAGTAACGTCCCACTACTGAGCACGAGCCTCCTCTCACATACCAAGGTGTGAGGGTATTGGGTCATACTCCACCACTGACCCACGCTGCGGATTGGCGGAGGCAGGTGTGTGGCGTCCTGCTGTTAGAATTTTTCAAGCCGCCCATTAGGCCTCTAACATGGCTTAACGACTACCACATTTATTGATAACCGGGACCAACGGCTTAACGTGCCTTCCGAAGCACGGAAGCGCTCGATATCAAATGCCACACAAACGGTCACCCATCCAAGGACTGACCTCTGTAAACTCTGCTGTACTTCGGCGATCGTTTCCGACCACCGAGCACCGCAGAGCTACGAGCGCTTCAATATGTACTCACTGTAGCTGAAATGCAGAATTCCACTAAAACACCACACCTTTAGATAAACAAGACACCCCATTAGATCGAATAAGAAACGCGAACCTATCTTCAAATTATTCTATAATGTCCCGCATCCACCGTTTACCTCCGACCGAGAATCACAGTTTATCTCCCGGAGCGGATCCCCGAAAAATGGGCATAAAACGCCTCATAAATACTCCTGTTCCCGGACACAGTCGTCCCATAATAAACGCGTAAAGCGTATTTATCTGATGACCATACGTCAGGGCGCGTCGGCTGACGGAAATATCTTACAAACAAGGGAATTACATTGTTTTATCGCATGAGAAACTTGTTTTTTTTCCATATATGCTATAAGGGTTAGCGTAGGCAAGGGATTATGGTATTACTTGCCGTTTATTCTGTTAGTTATATTATTAGGATATAAGACTTTAGAAACACAAGTCTTGGAATTACTAGAGCGGTTCAATGCTACATAAAATTATATACAAACATAAAATTGTTTTTATTGGTTCAAAAAAACGTACAATTGTAATAAAATACAATACATCTGCCAAACTGCGTAGCAGTTTGTCGGCAGCTCGTAGTCTTCGTGGACGCTTACACACATTATTATCTTAATATATTTAACTCTAACCGCAGATACATTATATAGGTACCTAATAATGACATACCGCTAATTACGTTCCAATTATACTACTTTAATAAAGGCTTATTATATCTTGACATTACAAACAGAAACTTCAAATTCATTTTTTAATAGCAACGGACACAATGACATATAATGTTTCTTTAGCACTTTCTTAAGTTGTGATTTAGTATTAATGTTTGCAAATAGTTCACTTGGTAGTTCGTTAATTAACGTTGGTGTTATTAAGTGTTTTGTTTGTTTTCTATAATAATTATTTGTTTTAGGTACAACCAACTTCTTTTTTCTTGGCGGGTTGGATAGTTATGAACGCGCTCTTTCTTGTGTGTGTTTACGTTGTGTTGTTCTATTAAAAGGGCCGTTTTCACTTTTATATTTACCGGCATTATGTTACAGATTTTAAATAATTTTTCATAAATCACGCCTGTTTTCGCGAAGGGGTTGGCAAAGGCATATTATACGCGCCCATTTCTTCAGTTTTATCCTGTTGACTCCTCAGATTTTGGTAGTTGCCCTATGAACCCTATACAGCCCCAAATCAAATTAGCCCTGTAATTAAATTCAACGATACAATTACGCCAATTTCCCTGAAGGAGTAGGCAGAGGCATATTATACGTCCTCATTTCGCCAATAATATTGTTGATCCCACGTAATAAGTGGCAAGCCTATTGTCGCTTACCGAGGATTTATATTTTTGCCAGGGCGTCGTCCGTTAATTGGCAGGTGCGCCTCTTGCAGATGAGGTTGGCTTGGGCTTCTGATATGTTTCGGGGGGTCTTAGGCGGCGGGAACAGGGGGCCCCTTCCGTCTAGCTATAGACCCCCCCAGAAGTCGGCCAGTCACGTCATGGGTGCCAGAAACTACAACCTAGGCACTGGTACGTCGCCCCTTTTTCAACAGCGGCGGGCGTCGTCGGAAGATTTTTAGTGGGTAGGACTGCGGTGGTCGCGTCTGCCGCAGTGAGCCCCACACCCCCTCCCGGTCTCCCCCTTTGTACCCAACGATACATTTATTCAAAATAGGTGTGTGTATAAAGCACCTGTGAACAATTTAAATCTAGGCACGCCACTTAACTAGAGCTTCTAAAGCTTGCTTGTGGAAATCTGAGAGGAGGCTAGTGCTCAGTAGTGCGACGTTAATGTGCTGAGATGATGATGATGATGGTTAATATGAATAATGGACGACTATCTACCAGTTTCTAAGCTGACGAGTGCAGAACAGTCCTATCATTACGTGTGGTTGCATTTGAGTTTTGTCTGACTGTTTCGTAAAACGCAGCTAGCGTGCGCCACGAACTTTGTGAGATGGCCATCTGTCAGGAGACAGGTAAGAGTAGATTTGTAATGTTATCACAACCATTATCTATTATAAAGTGCCTATAGGGATACCGGCACCGGCGAATGCGTTTACGCACTACCTTCCGGCCAAAGGGGGACCGAAAGGGGCCAGCGGCCAACTTCCCCCGGACCAAAACCGGGAGGACCTCCTCAGAGAGGCGCAGTGGACGCGCCCCTCCTACCTCCTTGTGCAACCATAGCGTGTGTGGCCGACTTCTCGGAGGGTCTACGGCTAGACAGCAGGGGCCCACTGCCCCCACTGCCTAAGACCTTCCTGGCGCTGCTTGACGGGCCCTCCTGGCCCGCCTGCTGCGCCCTTCACAGGTCCCTCTTAGTTTCTCCCCCGGTAGTCAGTACTAAAGGCACCCAGAGTAGGGATACCGGCACCTGCCGATCAACGGACGTGACTCTAGGAAGCTTAAATGTTCTCGGTAAGCGGCAACAGGCTCTCCACCTAATTACCATATAGTAATCGATAATTAAAGTAGCTTATCATATTCCAAAAATAAGGCGACATTGATTGAGAAACACCTAAGTAATTCATTGAAATGCGTCAATACACGACTGAAGCTTGCTACTAAACTACTAGGCGCTAACAAATTTCTTACAAAATACTTGAATTAAACTTAAGCAATAACCAAAGTACGGACAGCAAATACATTTTTGACAACCCTAAAAATATCCCACGTAGTCCTAACCACCGCTGAAGACGCACAAAAAGTCACCATTGTGTACGTGACAAGTTGGTCTTCTAACATTTTGCGCACCTTTGTGGGTAAGAGGTCCCGAGTGCCGTGTGGTTATTGCACCTTCAAAGAACAAGGGTAAGGGATGGATTATCATCTAGTGTCCATTTGAGCCCGTTTTGTCATTTAATTTCGTCTAGCATTTGCGGTAGCTACCTCTCACCATAGGACACGGACACGAATTAGTTTCACACTTTTAAAATTCTAATGAGTTGTTTGGCAAATTTTTAGTTATATTATCTTTGTTTAATGTTAAAAGTGTTACTGTATATTTATTTATTTATTAATTAACATAAGCTTATATCTATCATATCTACCATAGCAGGTCCTTAACCTCTTGCAAAAGAAAAAGCTCAACACAGTAAGCGCTATTCTTGTGAATTTATTCAGAGAACTTTGAAATAGATTCAGTCTTTCTGATATTAAGTTGAGCGTGGCAAAGCACGAGTCAGCGCATCCTTAGTTTACTATTTTAATAAAAAGCTAATAATATTTGTTGTAAATAGTTTTTTATATCTATTCTGTTACTTCTATAGAATCTAACTGACTATACTGTACTTTACTGACTAACTATGAGCTGTAAAAGGAAGATTACACAAGTGCTTAGGGTCACACAGCGAGCTATGGAGAGGACTATGCTTTGGATTTGGGTGAAGCGCTCGTAGCTCCGCGTTGCTCGGTGGTCGGGACAAAGCCTTCTGAGAACTTTATATAATATTTCATGTACTGTGAATCCTTTGTTGGAATTCCTTAATAAATAAAAGAAAATCATATATAGGCGTCAAATTATATATCGTGTCGTCGTGTTGTGAAAGCAAAAGTTGCTCTCTTGTGACAATAGTCCTACAGAAGTCTCTCGTCTGCTCCGACCCTAATAAACACTTTATTACGTACCGAATCATTTCTCTTCGCTGTGTCAGAGACTCATTTGTTTGTATTTATCAGATTTCTGTCTCGCAGTCTCGTTTTGATGGAAGTCTCTGTGACTAAATGATCTGCATTTGTTTAGGGTTATTGTGGTGTTCTTATATAGTGCTGAATTGTTTTTGTATGTTATTTATTGCTGATGAAATACACTTTTGTGAAAGTGGACCGTTTTTGGTGGGTAAGATGCGATAAGAGCGCTGTCTAGTCTTGTGATTAGATTATGCCTGTGCTTTAAAAACACTAGGATGGGTTGAAGACAAAGAATTTTAAGGTTGCACGGTGGGAAATAATGAAAAACAGGATATAGCTGTATTTTCTTCAAAAATGTTGTTGCTTAATTTTTTTTTAATAATATTAAATAAATTTTGGATGTTCAACGTTTTCAAAATTATGAAAAAAATATTACGTCTTAATCGATTGTTTATTCTCTCGACTGTGAGACCAATATTAACTTCACAGTAACGTTATATCGCGTGCAATGCAAATTTTTTACTTTTATTTATTATAATATAACAAAAAATTATATAACATTAATATCCTAATCCCAGTGTCACAAAAACAAAAACTGGTTTTACTGGACACTACCTCTCGCCAATATTACATTAATTTACAATTTGAATTTTGAGGTCCTACAGTATATAAATTAATTGACGCTCGCTCCCAGAACACAATGTCGCACCAACCGGCTTCATCCGAGCGCCCCATTCGCCCCACCCGATCACCTCACCTCGTCACTCAATGTGCTCCTTACGATGACGTCGTTAACCATAACAATATTACAGCCTCGACACACACGGGGTGATATACTGATACGGATTTTATATCCATATATTTATTTTAAATAAATAGTTTAGTTGGATATGTAACTTATATTTTACTACTTATTATTTACAAAGGTATATATTATATTATTTAAATATAGGAGAATCCCAATGTTTTTTTTATTTTTTGAATTTTAAATTTTTAAATTTTTTTTATATAATTTATTAAAGTGTGCTCTTATTTGTATTTATTGTTAATGGTTAAAGATATTTTTTCTCAAAAAGACATATACAGTCACTTGAGTGAGAACTTAAATTAACATACAAATAATTATAAATGACATCGTCGTCACTTAAAGATAACGCTCGCCCATCCAATGTATTCAATTTAATAGTTAAGAGTAAGTATCAATAATATGTTGTGAGAGTTTTCGTTTGAATACATTAAACGAGCTTACATTTTTAATGTTCGAGGGTATTTTGTTATAAAGCTGCGCGCCTTCAAAGGTGATCATTTTTTTCCATAATTCGTTTTTACTTAGTTGTTACCTGTTATATAAATACTACATACACATCTGGATATATATTTACATACACACATAGAATGTATTGTAGTAATAAGTGTTATGGCCAACTATGAAGTTAGTAGTGATAGGAAGTACTCCCTTAATTTAATTTTTATATTTTTTTCATTAAGTTGATTTTTAGTGTCTTGGGTAAGGTATTTATTAGCTTTGAAATCTGGAATTGTACTGTTTGTCTCCCATAAGAATTATTACACCTTGGTGTAATTAGAGTGACTTTTTGTGAGCTGCGTGTCTGTTTGTTGTGTTGCATAGTTTGTTTTAGCTCATCATTGATATAATACTAACTGATTGTATCTTATTAACAACTAGTCTTTACATTGGTAATTATGTATTTAAATTAATTTGATTGGCTAATGTTTAGTTTTACGGAGCAAATCCAGAAAGATTAAAATTAAATAATTTCTTTTTAGACAATTTTTTACTAGAAATACCTTTGGTTAGTCGGTCCGTAACAAGGAAACCGATGTACACGCTGAACCTTTTTAATCAATAACAAAGTCTTAGTTAACTACAAAAATAAATCGCACAAATGACTAAAGAAAAAACTTTCAGGAATAGTCATACCACTTGTTAATAAATATGATAAATTTCTACATTAAACTTATATGCACACATTTCATACAATACTATTAAAGAAGTAGTGCAAGCTCCAATTCAAAGCCACAGTTCTCCTGTTACTTGCCAAGTAGTCGGCACGTGTGAACACATTCCCAACCCCCACTCACCCAGATTCAACAAAATCTTATACTAGGAAACACGCTTAAATAATTTCACCTCTTACAAAGAATATTCTTTTACCCACCATGTGCATAGTCAAATTGGTGATAGTATAACGTGAGTAATACATTTTTATTTAAGTATTTTTTTTTACTGGCAAGGTGAGGCAGGCATTGTGCCTATCAAGATCTGAGGAGCCCAAACCAACCTCATCTGCAAGTGATGCACCTGCCGATCAACGGACGAGGCTCTGACAAACATAAATGAGCACTCTATTGCGCTACCCTACGTGTATACTTCTTATCATGTCTTGTCCATCCCAAGGTTGCCTGGAAGAAATTGCTGTGAGCAATAAGACCGCCCATTGTACAATTAATTTCAATTAAATTTTTCCATTGCTGTATTTCTCTTTATTTTGGTGTTCAATAATGTGTTCATTCATTCAAATGTTCCCGGTAAGCGGCAGTAGGCTCGCCACCTACTATGTGGGACCAACTACCCCTTCAGGGAAACAGGCGTGACATGTATCTATGTAAGGTGGGACGAAATGAAAATTTGAATCCTCCATTGAACTAAATATATTTTTAAAATATTGATGGATAATTAATGAATACGACGAATGAATGAAACGAACCATACAACAAAGAGTTTGGTTATCCATATCTAACTCGTTTCAAGCGATTAAATTTTGTAGTGCTTAAGTAATTTGTGTCTGTTACAATATAAATATTGATGATGGTAATTCATAAGTTTCAGGTCCTATTTAGATGCTTATATAAGTCTACATCTTGTACATTGGACTTGTCGTCAGCGTGGTCAGCGGCGAGTCGGCCTAGTTGCAACATCCACGTGCAGTGTCGACACTTTACACAGACGCTGCACTTCTTTATTTCTTTATATGTGTACACAACATATAATTATATTATATCCTTTATTGCACATTCAACAAAACAAAGAAACACATATACAAATTAAGCAAGTACAAAGGTGGGCTTATCTCTAAGAGAGATCTCTTCCAGCTAACCTTAACAGGAGTGAGAATTTTGTATGTGGGATAAAAAAAAATATTACAATAGGACAAAAACATAACAGTGACACTAAATACAAACAAATTTTTAAAAAAATAATTAATATACAAATAAACTATAATATTATACACATACATATATATATAAATAAATAAAAAAACCTATTAACAACTCTTAACTCTGTGATCAACTCTTAAGGAAGTTCTCCTTTATCTTCTTCTTAAAAGACATCACTGACAGACTCTCACGGATATCAGCCGGTAGCTTATTCCACAACTGCGCCGCACGGGCGGAATAAGACCTGTGAAAGAATTTGGTCTTCGAGAAAGGGTATACTAATGATTTAGTTATACAGGATCGTTTAGGACGGGATGATGAAGGAAGCTGGTTGAAGCGGGAACGCAAATAGTGAGGAAGCTGGGGATAATGGAGAATCTTGTAAAGGAGACAAAGGATGTGCATATCTCTACGTAGCCTAATAGGAAGCCAATTGAGCTTAGCACGATACTCAGAAACGTGGTCGTATTTCCTAAGGCCGAAAATAAATCGTATTGCAAGGTTTTGCAAACGCTCTAACTTGTTCAGCAGGTCCTCAGTCGCATCCAGGTAACAGACATCAGCATAGTCAATAATAGGAAGCAGCAAAGTATGGGCTAACATAATTTTAGTTTTGTGAGGAAGGAAAAATTGAAGCCGCTTGAGAGAGTGATACGAAAAGTGCACACGACGACTAATATCATTAATATGCGCTCTCCATGATAAAGTGCTGTCAAAAATAAGACCAAGGTTTTTCGTTTTAGCTGCGTATTCAATTATAGATCCATCATACATGACCTCAGGGAGAGATGAAGGGGAAAGCCTACCGAGCATTCCACTGCTACCAATAATAATCGCTTGGGACTTCAAAGGATTAACAAGAAGCCCAGACGAGTCCGCCCACAACTTGATAGCTCTTAAGTCAGCATTAATAGACTCAATGGATGTACGAAAGTCCGCAACATTGAAATGTTGGTAAATTTGTAGGTCGTCAGCGTATAAGTGGTAAGAAGATGTAATTACTTTAGTTAGTTCGTTTATAAAAACTGAAAAAAGAAGAGGAGACAAAACTCCTCCTTGTGGAACACCAGCAGATAGAAGAGACCATTCCGAATATGCATTATCGCTCCGAATTCGCTGTTCCCGACCTCGTAAGTAACTAGAGAACCACGCTACCACTGAGGGGGAAATATTAAGAGAGGAAAGGATAGCAAGGAGAACATCAAAATCAACGGAATTGAAAGCACTGCTGAAATCCAAAAGGACAACAACAGTCAGCATTTTTTTATCCATAGCATGGCGAATCTCTTCTGTGACATTTAATAGGGCCGTGACAGTACTATGACCGGGCCGAAACCCGGACTGAAATGGGCTTATGAGATCGTTACATGACAGATAAGCAAAAAACTGACTGTGGACAGCGCCTTCAAGGATTTTAGATAGGAAAGGTAAAATGGAGATGGGTCGGTAGTGGGCACAGGATGTAGGATTTGAGATTTTCGGAATGGGCATGACATGGGCAAGCTTCCACCCACTAGGAAAGATATTGGACGATAGTGAAAAATTAATTACATGTGAGAGAATAGGCACAATATCATCCAGCAACAGTGTAAGCATTTCCCGACACACTCCGTCATAACCCACAGCTCTAGAAGAAATGGAAAGGATACTCTTTTTTATTTCCACCTCAGCAACAGTACGAAACGTGAAAGGTTTACAATTAGGAAGCGACATGCCAGATAGAAAAGAAATTGTAGCAGACTTCACGCCATCCAGTAAATTGACAGGGGCATTCGCAAAATGTTTGTTAAGATCATCAAGCTGCGGGGTATCAGCGCTGTAAGTATAGCTTTTACCAATGCCATGGGAGTTGAGAAACTTCCATGCTTGAGCAGGAGAAGTGTCTTCCAAAGAGGCATGAAAGTATTGACGCTTAGCATCCCTACATAGTCTGTTGCACAAGTTCCGCCGCTTTTTGTACTCAATTAAAGTCTCCTCAGTGGGATTATTTTTAAGTTTCGATTTAACCCTATCCCTGCGTAACATAGCCTTTTTAATATCTTGTGTAAGCCAAGGCGCAGGAAGATGCTTTACACGTACCGGTCTGAGCGGAGCATGGACATCATAGAGATCAAGTAACAGCTTATTAAGTATTGCAACTTTCTCGTTAATACAATCAACAGTATACAGAAATGTGAAATTGATCTTATTAAAATCCTCTCTCAAGCGTTCAACATTACACCCCACAAAGTTCCGCCTAAGAATTACCTTACTTTTACGTTTGGGAGTACGAACACGATAAGAAAGATATATAAGGTCATGATATGAAAAAGGAGCTGTTAGTTGTCCATGTAAAAGAACAGAATCCGGATTAGATACTATGAGAAGGTCTAATAGTGAAGGTTGACAATGGGGAGAATGATGGGTGGGAGAAAGTGGAAGCAATTTAAAGTTAACTGAATCAACAATTGAAGAAAGACGAGAAGATCTGTAATTGGTTTTTAATAAACATGTATTGAAATCACCCATCAGTATAACGTGATTAAAAGAAGAACTAAGAGTCTCAAGAGAAGTTTCAAAGGAATCAAAAAAATTTACTGTATTGTTAGGACTGTAAGCCACACCAACCAAAATGTTCGTGTGATGTAAAGTGACTTTAAGAAATAGAAACTCCAGGGAGCCATTGCTTCCAATAGGGGACTGACCAACAATTGAGCACGAAATATGATCTTTCATATAAATACATACTCCACCTCCACCAGCCCCTATTCGGTCATTTCTATAAAGTTTATAACCACACAGAGAATAAAGGGATGATGACAGCGAAGGTTTCAGCCACGATTCAGACACCAAAATACCATCAACAATGCCACTGTTGAAAGATGCGATCATGTCAGAAATATGTGACGGAATGCTTTGCGCATTGATATGAACCAGATTAAGAAGCGCGGATTTACCACGGAACACAGTTTGTAGCTTAGCATCCAACAGGTCCCCGTCAGAGTCAGATGAGGAAGAGAGGTCACTTAAAGCGCTTTCAAATTCATCAGAAGAGTCAGAAGAAAAATATTCAGAGTTTATTATAGACATACTAAATTAAATTATTACTATAAAAAAATATAAAAAAAATATATTAATAAAAAATAAAAATAAAAACTAAAAAGATAATTACGATACTACCAGTGAAGATTGGCTGCAAACTAATAATTGAAATAATAACAATAACACACATACGCTATGCACACAACACACTAAAAAAAAAATGATATCGAAAATGCAACAATGAAACAACGTGTATATAAAAAAAAATAAACACAGAAACACTTCAAACCAAAACATATAAAATATAAAAAAAACAGTACATTGCCGTATAACCAAACGAATATCGTTTTCTAAGATTAAAAAAGTTTATACTTTAGGCTGACAAAATATTCAGTTCAGACAGTGCGAATTGAAAAAAAAACTAAGTGTCAGACTGCGGTGACTGTGACAGAACTAAAAATTTAATGTTTAAATACAATCAGCTTTCAATTGTGATTGATAGTTTTTATATATTACCTACAATCCCGGCCACCAAATATAATGTCATACCAGCAAACATCCTATTAGAAACTATATACCAACAATAATATAGATGTATTAAGTGCATATACGCTGTGAATCAACGATATACAATAAAACTTAATATTATTACAATGACACGCAACCAGACAGCAGAAAAGATTCACTTAGTTATTGTAGGAGTGGGAAATTCTTCTTGGAGCTTATTTAATTCAGTCAGTGAAGTCAACTTCCTCCTGCTTTTGTCAGGAAGAACCACCATAATATTGCCATCTGATGACCAACAGCTTTTGATACCGAAATGTTTCCGAGCTGCAGCGAACACTATTTGCCGTGATTTCGTCAAAAACTCTGATACAGATATTTTGCTGCCTTTGAGCATGGTCTTTGAGTTCCACACAGCATTACGGGCCCTCTAAGTAACAAACCGAACCAGGACAGGACGGGATCGATCCTTTCCAGAAGCACCTAGCCTGTGGCAAGCCTCTATACAGTCTGTTGTTATTTGTGACTGCTTCATTTGACCCTTTACTACTTCGAGAACCCTGTCCTGTATGTTCTCCTTAGACGCCTCTGGAACACCATGCATAAGTAGTACCTTCCGTCTCATATGGGTCTCCATGCTATCAAGCCGATCACTCAATAGATCCAGCTGCTTCTTCATCATTTTAATTGCCTGTATCACAAAAGTTTTGAAGTGATAGTACTCTGTAGATAAGGCCTTAACTGTCTGCTGTTGAGTACCTGAAGTAGAAGATGCGACATTCTGTTGAAGCAGTTTTTCAAAGTCTTCCATCCTGGCATGAAAAAGGCTGGACAAGTCCTGAAGATTTTGATTCACTTGGGCAGGTTCCATGACGTAGGTAGTGTTTGTAGGTGTTTGAGGAAGTTGATGTGTTACAGTTGATCAATTAGTGGAAATTTTTGCTAACCAACATTCACTGGTGCATTACTAACACATTTATGCACAAATTAAAATCGTAAGTATAAAAATAATATTAAAATTTAAAATAAATAGAAGAGCAAGTTTCTTAGGTGTTGTCACTTCAAAATACCCACACAAAAAAAAAAAAAATTCATATAAAAACCATACAAATATATGCAATAAATTAGATTTCAACCGTCCGTGTTGGGTCTCATTCCTCTCTCTGCATCTCCTACTGTCTGCCGGGGCTATACCCCGGTACAGTTCCTTCCCTTTCTGCTGGTGACCAGGGTACCCCCTGATACAGCATCTTATCCCTTTTTCCTCTTACTATACGAGTGGCGAGCGGCTGCTTACAACAGCAGGCGGATCACCGTACTCTGCTTAATATCTTACAAGGTCAAGAGGACGTCACTCACCCGCCTCCGCTGATCTCCACTGGTTTCCTGTGGTGGTGTTATGTTCAATAAAACACAGTAATTAGGTAAATACGTGTATTGAGCTTTGTAGCAAAAACCAAAGTAAAAGTGAAAACATTATGAACTACCTCCATACTACACTAACATTATTAACTAAGAATGTTTAGCAAGTACCCTCAACTTCCATACACAACATACCTTCCCCCAAAGTAAGTACATACTTTTACAACATTAATAAACTATAAATTACAAAAACCACTACAATCATTATGTTGCACTAATTACACAGAAACTTAAGAAATCAACAATCACATCATTTGTATTATTTATTAAAAAGAAATCCAATGGCAAAATGTTTAAGCTATGAAAATAGCATTACAGTTAGACCTATCATATGGTGACTTATGGTGTGTATGTAACTTATGTTTTATTTTTCCCCCCGAGCTACCTGGTTCTGGTTCACGAGGTATACCTAACATCTCCGCCCATTTGTCCTCACTAGGAACCTCAATTATTTCCTCCCTATCAACATCATTGTGTAAAGCCGTGTTAACTTCTAAACTACATCTCTCACTATTATCTTCCTCAATTGCTGCTGTAGTTAATCCAGTATTCTTTTTTACAAGTTGATCTATGTGTCGATTTACAACGGTTCCATCTTCTGTTGAAATTTTATAGCTACTTGGCCCACTTTTGTCCACGACAGTGCCCGGCAACCAGCGTGGGCCACTGCTGTAATTCCTGTACATCACTGACTGGCCTACATCTGATTGTCTTGTGACTTTTTTGGCATTATAATCTATTTGCTTGTTTCTCTTGTCCTGCTGCCGATTGTCTGGATGTATGGTGTCTAGCAAAGTTCTCAGGCGTCTGTTCATCAGGAGTTCAGCTGGGCTTTTGTTGGTGGCTGCACAAGGAGTTGTACGCAAACCTAATAACATGTTGGGAATTTTAATATCCCAGGGAACATTATGCATTTTTCGCAATTTGTCTTTAACAGTCTGAACCATTCTTTCAGCTAAGCCGTTAGTAGCAGGGTGATATGGTGCTGTAGTTATATGTCTAATTTTATTTGCTTCCAAAAATTGTTTAGTTTCAGAAGACACAAATGAAGTCCCATTGTCTGAGACCAACGTCTCACATAAACCATGCAAGGCAAATATGTCTCTCAGGTGCCGGATGACCGTTCCAGAGTTCATGTTGTTTACAATAAAAACTTCAGGCCATCTAGAATAAGCATCTACAGCAATTAAAAACGTTTTGCCATGGTAAGGACCAGCAAAATCAACATTAATTCGAGACCATGGTTTGGTGGGTGTAATCCACACACTGCTCGTTCTAGGAGGCATGTGTCTATTCTCCAAGCATTTTTGACAACCATTTACTAACGTGTCTATATCACTATTTAACTCAGGCCACCAAACGTAGCTTCTTGCCAGAGCCTTGGTTTGAACAATTCCACTATGTGTTTTATGTAAAACATTCAAAATTGACTGACGTAATGGTCTGGGTACAACAACACGACAGCCCAGTAAAATACAATCCTCATATAATGACAGTTCCGTGCGATGTAACCAATAAGGACGTAGTTGGATGTCTGTGACCTTAGCAGGCCAACCGCTCAACAAGTAATGGCTAACACGTGATAACGTTGGATCTTTCTTGGTAGCTGTAGCTATAATATCGACATCGACTGGGAAGTCAGTAGGCCTTTCAGCCATTAACAAAATTTCACCAAGCTGCTCTTCTGGTCTGTCGGGAACTGGCTGGGGCCAGCGACTCAAACCATCTGCATGTCCAATCTGCTGCCCTGGCTTGTAAATTATACTATAGTTATGTGAAGTCAAAAGCAACGCAATTCTTGTTAAACGAGGTGACAATACTGAAGGCATAGGCCGTTTAGGATCAAATATACCAATCAATGGCTTATGATCTGTGACAATAGTAAAAGCCCTTCCCATAAGATAATTGTGAAATTTAATAACTCCAAAAATGATGGCTGCAGCTTCCTTATCAAGTTGCGAATAACGCCTTTCGTGGCTATGTAACGTTCTAGAACTCATAGCAATAGGCCGTTCTGTATTGTCTTCCATTACATGTGATAATACGGCGCCTACACCGTATTCGGAACTGTCACAGGTAAGAATTAGTGGTTTCTTCAAGTCATAATGTACAAGTGTCAACTCAGATGATAATAAACGTTTTGCAGTGTCAAAAGCAGTTTGCTCACGTGAAGTCCATTGCCAGGATTGTGTTTTGTCGAGCAATCTATGTAAAGGCTCTAACAATGTAGCTTTCTGAGGTATGAACCTCTCGTAAAAGTTATATAATCCTAAAAATGCTTGTAGCTCTTTTACATTTTTAGGCTTCGGAGTATTATAAATAGATTCTACCTTGCTCGGGGCTGGGTGAATACCTTTAGCATCTATCACAAATCCTAAAAATTCCACTCGTTCTTTTGCGATCTTACACTTGTTTTTATTTAATAGTAAACCTGCTCCTTCGATTCGTTCTAATACTACATCGAGGCGCTGCCTCATCTCTGCCATAGTGCGTCCGCTAATTATGACGTCATCAATTAGAACTGCTGTGCCTGGTACTCCAGCAAGTAATGCCGTCATTAATCTCTGAAAAATACCCGGGCTCGCTTTAACACCAAACGCTAATCTATGTACCGAATACAGACCTTTACACGTATTCAATGTTAACAGCTTTGCAGTCGCGTCTGTCACAACAACCTGTGTGTAAGCTCGATCTAAATCCAATGTGGTGAAGAAACAACCACCGGCAATGACAGCAAATACTTCACTCGCAGTAGGCATAGGATATGTATCAGATTCAGTAGCCTGATTAACTGTGCTGCGATAATCGCCGCAAAGACGTATGTCACCGTTACGTTTCATAATAGGAACTACTGGTGTAGCCCATTCAGAAAAAGAAACTGGTCGTAACACTCCTTCTTTCACTAACCTGTCTATTTCTTTTTCCACACGTACTTTTATTGCAAAAGGTACTGGTCGAGCTTTTAGAAACTTTGGTGCAGCATTCTGTTTTAAATTTATTGTAACAGGATCTCCTCGGTAAGTACCTAAGCCTTCCATAAAAACACTACTATGCTTATCAATGACCTTGCTAATTTCATTGAGATCTTCCTCTAAAATTAAATTAATATTTAGCGAAATATTAAGTGCGTTAAACCAATTTCTTCCTAGCAAATTTGGCCCTAATCCCTTAGCAACAACTAAACTTAAATTACACTTAGTTTCCTTATATTCCACCTGCACTATTGCCTGTCCCATCACTTGCACTGGAGAATTGTTCCAGGTACATAGCCTATTAGGTAAAGCTTGTAAATATTTACGGCCATGTAACTGTCTCCATGTATGTTCATTCACCAAAGAGAAAGAAGCACCAGAATCAACCTCCATCACCACTGGTAAACTATCTAATGTTAGATTTACTCGGAAAGCTGGTATATGTGAGGTGTAGCTGTCCACATTATAGATACTATTAAGTTGCATGACAGTTTCACTGTCTGTGTAATTTACTTTACCCTCTCGGCTCTTCTTTTTAGCTACACAAATCTTCTCAATATGCCCTGTTTTCTTACAAAAGTGACAGACTGCATTTATAAAACGACATTCGCCTCCATGACGATCCCCACATCTATAACATAGCCGTATGTTGGGTTTGACTTGCAAAGCATTCACATCCATCGGTTCACATGATAAAGCTGTTGTCCCGCTTCCGTCAGCGTAAGTAGAACTTGTGGCCCTTTGAATCATACGCGCGTCTTTCCCTGCGCTTTCAAATGATAACATTGCATCAACAACATCTTGGTAGCCCAAATTATCTCTTTTTAACAACTCGTACTGCAAACTACGGTCGCTCATGCCACATACTAATCTGTCTCGCAGCATACGGTTTAAGTTTGTGAAATTACAGCCAGAACTTATTTTTCTTAACTGCGCAATATAATCTGAAGCTGATTCGTCCTCTTTTTGATCACGTTTATAGAATTTGTATGACACAGAAATTTCATTCGGTCTAGGGCTATAATGTTTTGTCAAAATTGTTATAATTTCTATAAAAGTAACATCACTCGATTTTTTCGGTGTAATTAAAGCCAAAAGAGTTTCAAAAACTGTTTCACCACACACAGTATAGAAATTAGCTCGTTTTGATGTATCTGAATCAATTCCATTAGCCTCAAAACAATATGTGAGTCGATCTATGTATGTGTCCCAACTATCGTTTTGCACATTGAATTCACGAAATTTCACTGACTTGCACTCCATTGTTTATATTTTCCTCAACGTCGCCACTGTTATGTTCAATAAAACACAGTAATTAGGTAAATACGTGTATTGAGCTTTGTAGCAAAAACCAAAGTAAAAGTGAAAACATTATGAACTACCTCCATACTACACTAACATTATTAACTAAGAATGTTTAGCAAGTACCCTCAACTTCCATACACAACAGGTGGAGTATGACAAGATATAGTAATGGAAAGGTGTGATTTTGATCTACCCCTACTAGTTTTTGAAAATAACTTAATTTAGTTTTTAATATATTACCTTCTGCAAAAAATTGCATTGAATGACTTTTGTTTAGGATAACCATTGCCAGATTTATTTTACTATCACCAATTCACTGTGTCAGGAAGCAGTGCCGCTTACATTTTAATGTATTCTTTTAGTTTTATGTCACATTTCCGTGTATTCCCGCTGTAAAGTTTCTGGTTGTTTTAGCCTTTTAACGGAATGGAGATGTGCAGACTTGGTATTTAAAACATAATGTACATTAACACAATTAGGTTCTAATGGATGAAAGTAATAGTAGTTTTTTTTGCATACAGACTAATTTTCAAACTGCGTAACTCCAAAATATACAAAATTTGACTTTTTATGTCATCTAGTGCAAAATATCAAATTGATTAGTCCCATAAATATTTATTTAATTAGTTATAAACGAATTATTATTAGAATAACATCTATATTCAATTAGTGTTCCTTTAAAGTTCGCTTAAAATAAATAATAATGAATTAAAAGCGCTCGTAGCTTCGAAAACGATCACCGAAGTAAAGAATGAATATGAAAATTTCTTCTGGTCTGGGTTTTTTGTATGTATATCATGTATGAATAAAAAAAAAGTTTCATTACCCTTTATATAGTGGACATAACACAAGATCTTACTGATACTTATCTTGGAACTAAATAATTGGTATGATTGTAAGAAAATATTTATTATTAATTAATATTATTAATACACTGAAACTTGCTGAACTATATCCTTCTTGGTACAGCTGTGGTATTTTACTATATTTTAATTATACTTTTAGGGCTTTTGATTGATATTTTACATCGGCCGCTATTATATATTTTGTAAGGGATACTGTTAAATCTGTTTTTAAGACTTTAAAACATTAGAAAGTCTTTTGTAGGGCAAGGTATGAAATAGTGCAACAATATTCCGCAGGATATATTGGATTAGTCCTTACATGAATTTAAATTAGCCTTTAATGAGAAATGTATTAAGAGAGCGTACTATTGTACGCAAGATTATATAGATGATAAGACGGCTGTAAATTATATCTATCATAGGACAGACAATTGTACGGTCTACAGCTCATTTTATTTTTATAATATTATAGGTTTTTCGTATGTATTTTTTTTTTTAATTTGTGGCTTGAGTATGTCATGCACACATTGATGTCTCTGCGATGGCGGCGTCATGCGTCGGGTCGGTACGTTTCCTAAAATATGGCTGAGTGAAACGATGGCTCCTACGGTCCGCTACGGTTTGCTACGGTCCACTACGATTCGCTTCGGGCCGCCACGGTCCGCTCCGAATCCCTACGGTCCACTACGATTCTCTATGGTCCGGCAAAGTCAAAGTCAAAAGTCAAAATACTTTTTATTTCATAAACTATTACATAGTACTTGAAAACGTCAAAATTATAAAAAAATAACAAAAACAAATAAAATATAATTATACTAAAATCACGAAGCTTAGATTCACTTGCACCCAAACAATTTAAAAAAACAAAAAATATTTAAGTGTAAGCGAATCTAAGTGCCAGTTCCGAGCCACCGCTCTGTAAGAAGAACTGGCAAGAAACTCACAGGCTATGCTCTTTTAAATTATCGATTGGTTAGTTACAATCTTCATTTGTCTATGACGCTATACAATGCAACATAATATAACAATATTCATGCTTTCGGCGTTACTCCGTATCTATTTTTAAAAGAACCCCTCAGTTTAAGTCGCTACAATTTTCAACACCAATTTTAGAAAATGAATCTTTACCTGCAAATGATATTTTCTCATAAGCATTAAAATTTTCCTTTATCATCTTTCTTTTAGTTTAAATACAAGTTTATCATATTTGACGACCGATATGGCGTGGTGGCGAGTATTACCCGCACTCCACTTCTGAGGTCGTGGGTTCGATTCCCACACAGGACAAATATTTGTGTGTATAAATATGAATATATGTTCTGGTCTGGGTGTTTTCATATGTATATTAAGTATGTATTTACAACAAAAAAAGAAGTATTTATGTATGTTTATCCGTTATTTAGTATTCATTATACAAGTTCTTAATGATACTTATCTTGGAACTAAATAATTGGTGTAGGTGTGAAAATATTTATTTATCATCATATCCTAGCATTATCCCTGTTGCCCTAGACTTAAGCCCAGGGCCCAGGGTCTGCTCACTGGTCTAACCACATTTGGCTGAACTTCAGTTATTACATGGAGCGACTGCCGCCTGACCTTCACTACCTTATGGGAAACATTCTATGGTTCAACCAGTTGTCAGAATATTAGAACGCACTCTCTCTGAATTAGAAGTCTAGAGGTCCCGCTACTGGCACATAAACATTCATAAAAAAACACAGTAACAAAAACATGTACAAAGGTGAGCTTATTTCTATAAGAAATCTCTTCCAGCCAACCCTAGCAGAAGTGTCAGAGATTAGTGTGTGGGATCATAATAAAAAATAATAAATTAATATAAAAAAAAGTTTAAATAAATAAATAAAATTTATATAAATTAATATTTATTTATTTAAACTTTATCGCACAAATTAAAATTAAAATTTACAAATGGCGAACTAAATGCTGCAACGTATTCTCTACCAGTTAACCTTTGGGTTGACAGAAAAGTATTAGGCAGTATAAATAAGAAAACATATAAACTTACATAGAATTAAATATGTGTTATTAATAAACTACATATACCTATACACAAAATTAATAGTAATTATGATATGTAGACTCAATCAGACGATAACTCCTCAAGAAAGTATTTTTTAAGCAACACTTTAAAAGTAGGCTTGCTTTCTGCCAATCTAATATCAATAGGGAGGGAGTTCCAAAGTTGAATAGCTTTTATGCAGAAAGAGTTCGAGTTCGAGTTCGTTTTGGAGTGGAAAGGAGAAAGTGGTCACACGAGCGAAGCGAATGAGTAGAAGAGAGAGTTCTGAATTTGGGCTATTATTATATTTATAGTAAGACCATTAGTGCTGTGCACTCCCTGAGGTATGCGCGCGGTGAGACGGGGGGGTTAGATTCGGCTGCTGCGCTGTCAGTGCGCCGTCAACGCTTGTGACGGCAGGTAGTGTTATTTGTATCGGATTGTTTATGTCAGACGCACAAGAGATAAATATTCAAAGATGGGTCGTGCGTTATCTCGTGATATGAAGACTGTCATTTTTAGGGTGGCTGAATATTTTAAGAAAAGAAAAGCAGACAAAGAAAGCTTTGAATTTAAAAATGACGTGAATATTGCTAAAATCGTTGCGGAGGCTACGGGATACAGCAAAAGAACCGTACGTAATGTGATTTCTGCGGGTTATTTATCAATTGAAAATTCAAGCCAATTAAAATTTCAATCGCCAAAAAAACCAAAAGTTCTAAAGAAAAAACACGTTGTGGATGATTTTGACCTTGGAGTTATCAAAAGAAAAATTCATCAGTTTTACGAAGTTGAAAAAAAAATACCAAGTGTCCGTAAGTTACTATCAAGTTTGAGACAGGATGGCATATTGAATTGTGGACGGGAATATTTAAGACAGCTTTTACACAAAATGGGCTACCGTTTCAAAAAATGCAAATCAAAGAGACATCTCCTTATAGAGCAGCCTAATATCACAGTGTGGCGGAAAAAATATCTTACACAAATCAGAAATTACAGAACGGAAAACCGAAACATATATTTTCTTGATGAAACATACATCAACGCCAGTCACCATGCCAGCAAATGTTGGCAATCATCGTCAGAACCCGGTATTCATGCTGATATTGGGAAAGGACGGCGACTAGTAATACTCCACGCTGGGTGTCGAAATGGCTTAGTGGATGATGCATTGACTATATTCAAATCAGATGCTAGAACCGGTGACTATCATGGAGATATGAGCGGACCTACTTTTTATAAGTGGGTAGATGAAAAGTTAAAAGATAGGTTGCTGCCGAATTCTGTGGTTGTAATGGACAACGCGTCTTACCACAGCGTTCAGATTGAGAAGAAACCAACTATATCAAGCCTCAAAAGTGAAATGCAGAACTGGTTACTACGCCATAATGTAGAATTTTCAGGAACCATGTCAAAGGCTCAACTGCTACTTCTTATCAAAAATACACAAAAAGAACCCATGTATAGAATTGACGAACTGCTGAAAGCCAGTGGACACACTGTTCTGCGTTTACCTCCGTACCATCCAGATTTAAATCCCATTGAGTTGGTCTGGGCTGATATTAAAAACAACATAGCCCAAAACTATATTAATTCTTCTCTAGACGAAAAGATAATCTTATTGGATAAATTGTTTTCGGAATTCACGGCGGAAAAATGGCAGAAATGCGACGATCATGTCCAGAAAAATGAAAATGATTACTGGAGTCGCGATAGTAGGTTCGATAATGTTATTGATTCATTCATAATAAATTTGCAAGATTCAAGTTCCGGTGGCGAAGAGGAAGATGAAGATGAAGATGATGACGAAATGGAAGATGAAGTTGAAACAGAATCTATGTCAGAATAACTTTCGTTAGAATATATAATTGTTTGTAAATATAAAAAATGTTTAATAAAACAAGTCCTGTTGTGAATTATAACTTTCAATTCTTATTTATCACCTGCATATTTTTAATAAAATATGAGTATATTTGGGTTACATTTTAATCAACAAAGTAAGTATATATTACAGATAGATAGCCTCCGACCAACGCAACGTCCCGCCACAAGTCTTGCCTTAGAAATGCAAACTGATATCGTAAGATGTGTCCGACATGTATCGTCCTCATGTGAACTCATGCACTTTTTTCTTCGCCCCCCACCTCGCCGTGCATACCTCAGGGAGTGCACAGCACTAATGGTCATACTATAATATTAGCTTATCGTTGCTTTAGTTCAAGCTTCAGTTCAAATACAAGTTAATAGTCTATTTTGAAACCACGCTATGGAAGAGCGAGCTTAAAAGGGAGCACCAACCACTCACGCCTTTAGTACACTCAGTTTTGTTTTTTTTAAGTTTTTTTTTTTTAGTATTTTTTTTCTTCTTTTTTAAAATTACTTTTAGGATCCTAGTGTGAAGGCTAGTGAACAAATTATATCTTGATGTATAAATTTTTTTCAACCAAAAAATTATTTTTATCTATTTATTATTTTAGTTCCTTCATTAAACTTTTTGTACTTTGTATTGAATTTTGTATAATGAAACCCCGGCAAGGTTTTATGAAATCGAACATAAAAACAGGTTTTTTATAGTCCTTCCAATGTTCAGTTCGCAAACAGTCCGGTCGTACGGTCCGTGCGGGTATTCCGTATCTATTTTAAAAGGAGCCTCTCAGTTTTAGTCGCTACAATATTCAAATTGAAATGTTTCGAACAGTCGGGCCGTGCACTGCACTGCAGCTTACGATGTGTATGTGTTTGATTATTTGTGGGACCATTTTTTTATATTTTAGAAAATACTTTTTTAAAATAACATCAGAAACGGTTAAAAAACGAATTTATGTACTTTCTTTAAAAATAGTAGACTTCAATTTTATATTATTTACTTTTAAAGTATAGTATAGTATGAGATTATTATTATTATAGCATATCATTACCTCTCTCATTATTATAGTATAGCCATATTTGTGCAAATAAATGATTTGATTTGATTAAAATTTTCCAATATAACATGTGGAAAAAATTCGGACCTATATTCCAGAATTCTACACCAAGCTTAGAAGACTACAAAATTAAAAATATCAAACTAGCGTCAACAAATAATCAGTTATTAAAATTAAAACAAAGCGAGCTTATAGGAAGCATACCACGCTCCCTTGCAGAACATCTGCAGCCTTCAACCTCATCGCTTTGCTTATCACTTTCTTACCACTTATCCGTCAGCAGTCACAGAACAGTTATATAATTGGTCCCATGTAATAGGTGGTGCCTATTGCCGCTAATCGGGAACTTTATGTTCGCCAGAGCCTCGTCTGTTAATTGGCAGGTGCCCAACTTGCAGGTTGGCTTGGGCTTCTCAGATCTTAGTAGGAGCCCCTGTAGTACACCCTGTGTGTTGATAAAATATGTATTTAAAATTTTTATTTTAATTAATGATGGTGCGTCTTTTTCATAATGTAATGATCAACATCATCCCAAAGACGTCCACCGCTGTACATAGGCCTCCCCCATTAGCTTCCAACGTGATCGATTACAGGTGACTTGCTTCCATCATGATCCTGCAAAGAGAAAAAAAATGCAATAGCTTTGTTTAATCGCGTAAACAGAATAAAACAATAGAAAAGCTTAATATTTTCACAAATTGGTAATTAATAAATTTAAGCTCCAACGACCGATTTGGCGCGGAGGTCAATATATCTTCGCTCCAGAGGTCGTGGGTTCGATTCCCACATAGGACAAATCAATATGTGCATGAGCATGAATATTTGTTCTGGTCTGGGTGTTTTCCAATGGATATTAAGTTTGTATTTACAAAAAAAGGTATTTAGGTATGTTTATCCGTTCTTTAGTATCCATAACTCAAGTTCTTAGTGATACTTATTTTGGAACTAAATAATTGGTGTGATTGTAAGAGAGTAAAGCAGTTTGTAATAATCTTACAATTCCTACGACCCTTTTGCAACATGGCCACTACAGGATCCACTACGCGAATTCCCGTCTGTTAAACTTTTACACAACAAACTACATGTAAAAGGAATTCTCGATGAGACAGACCTCCAGAGGTCGCCGGCTCGCTGAATACAAATGAGTGCACCTTAAAGATTCCCAGGTTCTGCATAACTGATATTGCAGGTTCAATACTTACACGATGCGAGCTGGAATAGCACTGCATTTTATTCACCATTATATATTTATTTATCCAACTTCCTATTTTTTTTCGTTCGAATGCAACCCTTTTCTAAATTACAATTGCTGGTCTGCGGAAGCACCATCATGCTATGCAGACTATCAGCACTCGAACCAAGAAATTTGGTAAGTCGTTCCAGGAAATGCAGGGTGACGCTGCTGCCCATCATCCAGTAGAATTTCTCTATGTCGACTCTTACGACTTCTTGTAAGATGAAAGGAGGTGGCGAGTTTAAAGAGATTTAGTTAAGTAACATTCCAGAAAAAAA
The DNA here is from genome assembly GCA_949126915.1 of Musotima nitidalis. Classification (NCBI taxonomy): domain Eukaryota; kingdom Metazoa; phylum Arthropoda; class Insecta; order Lepidoptera; family Crambidae; genus Musotima; species Musotima nitidalis. Next base: position 2,126,453 of record OX421422.1, read on the forward strand.
GAAAAAAACCGCTAGTAGCTACGGTATACATTCTGAAAGACATAACTATTTTTTGAAAAGCTATTCCATGAAATAACTATTTTGATTGATAATCTACCGGAAGCGCTCGTAGCCTTGCTGTTGTCGGTGATCGAAATCGATTACCGAAGTACAGCAGAGTTTACAGAGGTCAGTTCTTGGATGGGTGACCGTTTGTGTGGCATTTGATATCGAGCGCTTCCGTGCTTCGGAAGGCACGCTAAGCCGTTGGTCCCGGTTATCACAAAATGCGGTAGTCGTTAAGCCATGTTAGCCGCCCGGCTTTGTAAATTCTAACAGCAGGATGCCATACACCTGCCTCCGCCAATCCGCACTGGGTCAGCGTGGTGGAGTATGACCTAATACCGTCACACCTTGGTATGTGAGAGGAGGCCCTAGTGGGACGTTAAATGGGCTGAGATGATGAATCTACCAAAATCACTGAATTAAATATAGAAATTCCCACTGTTTCATATCACAGCATTACAGAGTTACCCACGCAAGAAATGTTCCCGTTAGCCAACGCTGACCCAAACCCGCTCTTAGAAAATTAATTTATACGCTTTAATTAACAGTGAGTCATTTATATAAGTCGTTTTAACGGAACTAATTTACAAGGCTTATTTGTAGAGAGTATTGTCGTATTACGTAGTCAAAGATGTAGCCGCAAAACCGATGTCCTTACATGCTCGGCTCCAGATCAGTCCTTATCTCATTTACAAGCTAGGCCCAGAGGGTTTGGGTCTTGTTCCAATTTCACACAACACTAGCGTGGATAAGCCATAGTTGATAGTATGGCGGTTATAAAGATTTAGTACATTACTTGGTGTTCAAAACTATATGTTCTTTGTAAATAATAGTGCTTATGTTTGCCCAAAAGATGGCAGTGTACATAATTAGATCGCGCAAACGTTTATCGTTTTCCGGACCCATATAGGTCCGCCTGTTGTACTTATATATTGCTTTCGATTTAATACAGGTTAAATCCTTCCTGACATTTTTATATAATACCAAGGTTTGTTCACTTGGTTTCATACAAATTGTAACTATATTGGCCAAGCTGTTTTAATCGCAAATGTTGGTTCTGTTTGTCCAATAAAAATAGGTGTTCTTCTATATGCATGAGATGTGTCGTTTTAATTTAATTTTTTTAAAGTGTGTAATTTTTTAAAGATTTCTATTTCGTCTCTGAAATATGAAGCCTAAGATTATGAGCAAGCCTCTGAAATTTTGGGTTCAAAAAGTTAAAAATAAAACACGGCTTTATGAGCAAAGAAAAAGGAAAGCTCACACACACATGTAGCTAAAAGTTTAAGTCAACCAAATAAAAAAGAAATTGAAACTACATTGTTTCGTAAAATTTATAATTGGTTAAATGAGAATTTTTGATGTATTTATGACCATAATGAATTCAAACTAAGCGAGTAACCCGACTCGCAAATTGTCAGTTTATTGAAATTAATAAAATTACTGCTACTTACTTAATTTATTTATCCATATCATCTCTCATCATCATCTCTCTTAATGGGGATTAACGTCCCACTACTGAGCACGAGCCTCCTCCCACATACCAAGGTGTGAGGGTATTGGGTCATACTCCACCACTCTGGACCCAATGCGGATTGGCGGAGGCAGGTGTATGGCGTCCTGCTGTTAGATTTTTTAAGCCACCCAATTAGGCCTCTAACATGACTTAACTTCTATCACATTTAGTGATAACCGGGACCAACGGCTTAACGTGCCTTCCGAAGCACGGACGCTCGATAACAAATGCCACACAAACGGTCACCCATCCAAAGGACTGACCTCTGTAAACTCTGCTTTACTTCGGTGATCGTTTCCGTCCACCGATTTTTAAATATAATAACACAATGTATGTGTCCTACTGCATTTCTTATACTATATAAAGCATCCGACCTCAACCCATTTGCGATAAGCGGAGGCAACGAAAACAATACGGTATCAGAGAGTCGTCTTGTCAGAAAGGTGCTGCAACACTGTGATAACTTGTGAAGACCTTTATCAATGTTGAAAACTTTTTGGTTGACTAAACCAGAATATCAAAGCTGCAGAGTGTATAATGAGTCATTATATACTCTGGTTTAGTCGACCAATGTCAGATTTTAGGAATGTTCTTCTAGCGTTTAACTAATTTAATGCTTAATAGCAAAATTACTGTACGTAGCTGAAAACTTCTATATTTGTACTAAATTAGCGGTTGTTTATGTTTTTGAGGTTTTACTAATAAATTTAATCAAAAATAAATGACTATTGGTCTTTTAATAACATCCATTTTTTCACGCCTGTTTTCCTAAGGAGTCGGCAGAGGCATGTTATACACCCACACTTCGCCACATATATTGTTGTTCCCACGTAATAGGCGGCGAGCCTATTACCGCTAACCGGAATCTGTTACGGTCACCAGAGCCTCGTCTGTTGATCGGCAGGTGCACCACTTGCAGGTGAGGTTGGCTTGGACTCCTTAGATATTTTAAGGAGCCCTATACTTCTTTCTCTAAGAAAAAGCAAGAATGTGTGTAAGGGACAGTCAAATTTACACTTTATAGATAAAGACCTCTATAAAGTCAAAGTTATAGTCAAAATCATTTATTCAAGTTTGGCTCAATAGAGCTCTTATGAGAGTTAACTTATAACTAACGCGTCCATTTTCTGCGGGGGGGAGCTTGATCGTAAATGAACGGGCATGAAAATCGTCAAGGTTAGTATACAAATATATCATTCTATCATAACATTAATAATTATTTTATGATGTAATGTGTTTTCTTTTCCTAACAACATATTAAAATTGCCGTGTACCGGCCTAGAATAGTGTCACCCCTCTCATCTCACGGGGAGTCGTAAGAGACGACGAAATGAAATCTAACCGGATGATGAACAGCAGCGTCATACTGTGTAATGGCTTGAACTACGAATCACCAACCCGCTTGCCTAGCGTGGTGTTTATGGGCAAATAGACTGTAAGCTATTAGGAAGGCCAATGTTCAGCTGTGGACTTAATAAGGCTGATAAGATGATGACATTAAAATTAAGAAAAGTAAACAAAACCAGGGTAAGAAGCTAGCTTGCACATATTAGTTAAATAATTTATTGATTCAGGCGTTACTTTGCGGAAATCCATTTTAAACAAGTGATGGATTAAAAATATCTTTGTAACTATTCCCGCGCTACCATAATTTACAGGAGAAACTATTCAACACGACACGTGTGGTAAGATAGGAGCCTCAGAACAAAGATGTCTTCACGACCAACGCTGAAACGAGTTTCACTCTCGTTTCAGCGTTGGTCGTGAAGACATCGTTGTTTTCAAATTATAGTAGCGCGGAAATTGTTACAAAGATATTTTTAATCCATCACTTGCTTACATATTAGTTAAGTTGTCACAGTCCTTGGCATAATTTTCAATTCACTCAAAGGGGTTAACGGGGGACCACGGTTTCTAGAAACACAGTCGCGGGCAAAAGTTTGTGTAGGTACTATTTATAGTGAGGGTCGGCAACCGCTTAGCTGTCATCGTCCGACTCGAGAGAGAAATACGGCTGGTTTTCTTTGAGATCATACGGTGAGATATTTGTGCCGGGACGGCCGTGTTAGAAATTATTTAATACTGAAAATCTTGAACACACCAAACATGTGCACACAAAATAAAAACATGGTGCATACAATTTAAAGCCGAAGTCCTTAGTTCGAAGCTAAAAATATTCAAAAACCTGAAATCTTTAGCTTCATCAACTTTTTTGCTCTCGTTATTTTTAATTTCATATACCTCGAATTCATATATATTATTTTCAATAATTTTTTCATAAGTCTGAACTTTAAACCATACAATCTTATCACTTTTATAATTCATGTATTTATTACAAAGGAGAATTTACTGGTATCCGGAAAAACCATAGTTGTCTTATCCACGCTTCCTATTATTATTGTCTATATTTATTTCATTAGTTCGAAGAACTTCATTCTTCCGGGAACTTAATTATAATCTGAAAGAATTAGACATTGTCAAAGACAGATAGCGCTCTATATCCACATGTAAAATAATTCGAAATATCCCTCAGAAAGCGATACACCTAAAATATTACTCTTAAATCTATATGACGTGTCTCCGAATGTTTTCTGGTTGAATACATTACGCACTGTATTCTCCCTTCGTTTCCTGTTGGCATAACTTTACCTTCTAGTCTCCTTAAAGGGACTAAACTGTAGATTTATATTTCTTGAAATAGCGAGCCTCCTATTATTATAATGTTTTCCTTAGATCCATATAAAAAAAACTTGAGAGGTGTCAAGGGACACCCGGATGGAACGAAGTTCCTTTCGATTAATTAGTGAAGGAATAGTAATAATATTTTATTTTCTTAAAAAAAAACATGAAAAAATACAAACAAATCAATAAATCAAATAATAAAACGCTTAAAAAGAGGAAACAAAAAGTTCCCGTACCGGGGATCGAACCAGAGCCTCCTGGGTGAAAGCCAGATATCCTAGCCACTAGACCGTGAAAAAGTGTGTAGAGACAACGTGATTTTTTTCCGTCTAGCCCCCTTTTACAACACGCGATAAGGAACTTCGTTCCAAAAAAAATTACAAAAATATTTAAAAGTGAACGTACAAATTTGTGCTCCATATGTTTTCTGACTGCATACCTTACGCTCTGCATTCCAAGAGTGGTCTCACCCACGCTTCGTTACGTCACCGTCGACGACGGTTTTTGTCTCCTCAAAGGGAAACGAGGAAATCTGCAGATTTCTATTTGCTACCGTTTTTTTATTCGTCTCTCAGCGAATACTTGGTCTCTGTCAGCGAGTTCTTTACTTAATTAATGGACTGTGAGTAAGTAGCGTGAGGGCGCGGATTGTTTGGCTGATGTCGTTGTATTATGTCCGGGTAAATATGCCAAGTTAGTAGAAAAGGTTGTGAATTCACTATATGTCTTTGTGGATATGAACAGTTCGTGGAGTACACTATAAAATTTAATATTGAGTTTTGCCTAGTTGAAGGAAGAGGTAGTGAAATAAAATTGCAGTTTAGTCCTATATCGCGTTGTAAATAAGCACAGATTCTAGAATACATTAAGACGAAAGAAAAAAATTTTTTTTTTCCTTTAATATTTTAGATTAAGATGATTATAGTGTTGTGCTCACCTATAAGAGACATATATATTTAATTATAGTTTTAGATTTAATTTTGTTTTTACAATGTGAGATATATATGTTGTTGGTGTGCCTAAATAAATAAAATAAAAATAAATAAAGACTTTACAGTATATTTCGACATAAATATCCCAATAGGTGGAGAATAATCATTATAAAAAAAAATGTTTGTGTTTTAAATAACATATTATGTAATTAAAAAAAATGTCTTTTACCATCACATAATAGTAACAGTTACAACGATGTGTAGAAACAGTTTTCTGGCAAAACGACCAGAAATTGCTTACTTGCCTCCTGCTGAAATTAAACACATATTTATTAACTTAGACTAGTTTACAAAGATTTTGTTTCAAAGCTATAAAATGTGTATAATTTGGCACGTTTATGATGTGTGTGCTTATAGCACAGTCATTACATGGATTTTCATCAAACTAATGACTCAAAAGTCTCGTCACTTGATAGAAGCAACAGAAGTAAGTAAACACTCAAATCGTCCACTTGATATTTCAAAGAAAATTTAACTTAACATCTGTGTACCTTGATACTTTAACACAAACGACTTTGACACCAAAAAGTCTCGCAATAAACGCGAAATCCCCGGTGAGTGACAACAACGAAAGCGCATTATTCACCCTTCTAAGGTGACTATTAGCAGAGTTCGTTAAACGAATGGTAATGCGGCACTCCGGCTTTACAAAGAAACGTTTAATGCGTCCCACGCGTGTGTTGTGCGTGTTATGTGGCGCGGGGGACGCGTTTGTTGATGTTGGCTTTTCGAGACGAGAAGGGATCATCTGCTATCTATCTGGGGATAAGTAATCACACTAACGCCTTATAAGTTGTCGTGTGTGAGTTTTTTGATAACGCCTGTTGTAGTTGACGTGTGTTCGTTTCTTAGTGTGGGCTTGCATGCGTTTGTGTGCGTTTGCGTTCGTTCGCGTGCGTTCGTTCTGAGACTGTAACCAGATGATTGTAAAAGTAAAGCATTGCATAGGCTGCTCTCAAAATAGCATTGCACCAATTATATTGCAGTATCCACGCCTTTCGTTTGTTGATGTTGGCTTTTCCAAACGAGAAGGGATCATCTGCTATCTATCTGGGGATAAGTAATCACACTAACGCCTTATTAGCGTTGTGTGTGAGTTTTTTGATAATTCCTATTATAGTTGACGTGTGTGCGTGTCTTAGTGTGGGCTTGCATGCGTTTGTGTGCGTTTGCGTTCGTTCGCGTGCGTCTGAGACTGTAACTAGATGATTATGAAAGTTAAGCATTAACGCCTTATAAGTTGTCGTGTGTGAGTTGATATTTCCCTCTGGATTGCGGAGGTCAGACGGCAGACGCTTCATGTAATAACTGAAATTCAGTCAAATCTGGTTGAAACAGAGGGCCCACCTAAGCTTAAGTCTAGGGCAACCGGGATAATGCAAATAGTAATTTTTGCCTTAGTGTAGTCTTGCATTTGTGTGCGTGAGTATGTTTTGTATGTGCGCTAAGGCAGGCGTGTTAGTTTTTCTCTTCATATTAAAACAAGTGAATAGTTCTTATGTTGTAAGTAATAGGGCATAAATATATTTTTATAGGGTCGATAACGCGCTAATGATCACTGTAATATTGCAAGCTACATTACACAGGCTGCAGTGACCACTTTACACCAGGTTGGTTCTATGCTTGAGTGCCAACTAGAGGTATTAAAAAATATAGGGCAAGTTGCGCGTTACGATGACCTACTTACTCACTACTTACATAGGTACTCGACAGAATAGAATAAGTAAAGATACAGTTACGGTTTGGCATTTTCGCAATGCGAATCTGTCATGGGTGTATAGCTCCCTATGGCTCGTCATACCTTTCGCCTTTGGTAAGTCATTTCTTTGCATGACCATTGGGCTTTGCAATTATATTCCAGCGCATTATTCCTAGCTCCCATAGCCTCGGGTTTTTAAATCCAATTCAATTCAAAATGGGCGTATAGGGTTCTAACCAAGACCTAAAGAGCCCAAGCCAACCTTACCTGCAGGACCAGGTGCACCTGCCGATCAACAGACGAGGTTTTGGCGAACATAACAATAGGCTTGCCACCTACTACGTGGTGATGTGAATGTAATTGGTGAAGTGTGGACGTATAATATGCCTCTGCCTACCCCTTCGGGGATACAGGTGTAAATATATATATATGTATTTATGAAACTGTCATGTTTGCTCGCGTATGACAAGGGGTTAGGCGTTCTTTGCTTCTAACCGCTTAAAGTTTAATGTGACCACTTGACTCTGAGTCTTAGTACCTATCTTAGTTTGTATACAGGATCCGAGCGGCACAGCGCGTTCCAGAAAAGTGTACGATTAAGTCAAACGAGTATTATGTAGCATGGTCGTGCCTTAAATCAATTTATTAATACCATATAAGCGCTCGTAGCTCCGCGGTGCTCGGTGGTCGGAAACGATCGCCGAAGTAAAGCAAAGTTTACAGAGGTCAGTTTTTGGATGGGTGACCGTTGGTTCGGCATTTGACATCGAGCGCTTCCGTGCTTCGGAAGGCACGTTCATCCGTTGGTCCCGGTTATCACTAAATGTGGTAGTCGTTAAGCCACGTTAGAAGCCTAAATAGGCGGTTTAAAAATTTTTTACAGCAGGACGCCATACACCTGCCTCCGCCAATCCGCACTGGGTCAGCGTGGTGGACTATGACCTAATACTCTCACACCATGTTATGTGAGAGGAGGCTCGTGCTCAGCAGTGGGACGTTAATGGGCTGACATGATGATGATAAATGCGATACAAACCTATGCAACTAGGAATAATATAAAACAACAGTGCATGGGACTGAGTGTACCAGATAGATACGTGTAAAAGCGGAGGCGCCCGGGCCTCCTGGCAACACCTATAGCCAGAACCAATTAATTGCGGCAAAGACGCACCATTTCAGATATGTCTAACTTTATACAAATTGTTAAATGACTCAATTGATAGTCCCATGTTGCTTAGCAAATTCAATTTCAACATTCCGAGACGATTACCTAGATATCTTTATACATTGTTTAAACCCAAATTCTGTAGAACCAGACTGGGCAGCGATTCACCTGTCGTTCGTCTATATCGACTGTATAATACTGTCGAACAAAATGCCTGATCTAGATACCCATTCTCAGAGTCTGCATAGGTTTTTATCTATTGTTAGAGAGTGTGACGTATCTTAAGACCGCAATAGTCGCTATTATTGTTACAAAGTTTGCATCAACATACATTTGATTAGTGTGTTTTTGATTGTTAATAATTATGATTATTAGTTTTAAATTTTATTGCATGTTGTGATCTCCAGTAATTGTGACAATACTTACTGTGAACTTTATACTTTCTTATTGTTTATTTTGTTATGGTATATGTCATGTTGGTGTATGTCATATTATTATATTAAATTAAAAAATAAACACCTTTAACTCGTATTACTATTTTATTGAATTAGGTCCTGAAATTGTTAATTTGCTTACATTTTCTTTGAGTGAATTCGAAATAGTGACACTATAACTTCTGTGTAATTTTTAATTTTAGATACAGTATCGCATTGGGTACTTGCCTGTAATGATAATTGTACAAATCTATATAATAAATAAATAAACATGAATGTTTCTACTAGAATAATACTCGAAGAATATAATGATGAGACGCGCGGCTTACTAAAGGTCGCTGAATTACTATGAACGCAGACCGCCTACCATGGGTCACGCTGGAAATGTATGGTGAGGCCTCTGCTCTGCAGTAAACTTCCTTGGTATCATAATGTAAACCTATCTATACATTTATGAACTTTATTAAAATATACGAACAGCTCTTCACAGTACAGAAATGTATTAAGACATCGGCATGATCACATGTAATAAATTATTTATAATTATTAATAAATTATTCATAACTCCATATCTTTATTATATTCTTACAGTCATATCTAGCTAGAGAAATTTGCTTAGCCGAAATGGCAGTGGCGGTGTTTCATAATGTGAGGGCATATAATTTGACTAAGTTTGTTTCCCACATCTTGATTCTTAAATGATACATACATTCACGCCTGTTTCAGGGGCAGGCAGAGGCATATTATATGCCCACACTTCGCCAATTATACAGTTGGTCCCACGTAACAGGTGGCCAGCCTATTGCCGCCGTTATGTTCGCCAGAGCCTCGTCTGTTGATCGGAAGGTGCACAACTTGCAGGTGAGGTTGGCTTGGGCTTCTTAGGTCTTGGTAGGATCCCGAGGTAAATACTACAATAAAATAAAAAAGTCATATGAAATATAATGTGTCGTCTATTAATATTGACTCCAACAAACGATTGCGCGGCTAAAATATAGCTACAGCGCCATCTTTTGCCACTTATGAGAACTAAATTATTTTACAAATACCATTTATTATCTAACTATTCGACAGATATAATACATATATACATCGATAAGCCACACATTTTCTGAATATAAATGCTGTAAGCTTTCCAAATAAAATAAAAAACAATCGTATGTATTACTTATTACAGTCTTCTTACAGATTCCCCGAATTTAAACGTAATGTGTGGAAAAAGCGAACCAATTAGATATAAATAAGGCTATGACATCTTTGAGTCACATGCTCCGACACCTGAACCCGCGTCGGGTGAGTGCGTCGGAGGCACTGGAGCGAGGAATAAGGCTTGCTGCAGAGATGCACTACGTACCGATAATATTGCCGGGAATATTGCTCTTACTTTTTTTTTATTGATGTTCATTTTTCTGTTTGCGGAATTTTCGAATTTCAAATTTTGAAATTTCATACTGATGCCTCATGCAACGGCACAATCTAGGAGTGTCTTGAACAACGGGTACTGATCCTTATATATTTAAAACATCTTTCTATCCCTCTTATCTTCAAAAAAATTACTGAAATGCAAAGTCATTCAAAATGACTAAATTAAACTTAAATTATATTAAAAGCTGTTGTGTAAGTCGGCCTAAAATCATTAGAGCGCTAGGGAAAAGGTAACACCCAGAGATTGGCGACTCTGAGTGCCCTAAGTACTGACTAACGGGAGGGAAACAAAGAGGGACCTGTGGAGGGCGCAGCGGGCGGGCTAGGAGGGCCCATCAAGCACCGCCAGGAGATTCTTCGGCAGCAGGGGCAGGGGGCCCCTTCTGTCTGTAACTTAACTTTGCCTTTAACCACGCCTTTATCTCAACAAGCAGCGGGCGTCGTTGGTAGATGTTTAGTGGGTATTTCTGCTAGCGGTCGCGTCTGCCGCAGTGAGCCCCACACTTCCCTCTCGGTCCCTCTTTGGCCAGAAGACAGTGCGTAAATGCATTTTGTTACCGACGTAAAACAAAAAAATGCCTCGGTACGTAGCAGGCTCAAAAGAAGGAACCTAGATGGTTTTGATGTATATGTATGTATGTATGTATGTAAGTCTGACACCTACCGCTCCACCCACAGCGGGGAAAAGTCATTTGAGGTTACGACCTCATCGGATCTAAGTACGCTTAGTTATATCACTTTTTTTTTTGATTTACGTCGGTAACAAAATGCGTTTACGCACTACCTTCCGGCCAAAGGGGGACCGAAAGGAGGTGTGGGACTCACCACCGGCAGACGCGACTGCCAGCAGTAGTACCCACTAAAAATCTTCCGACGACGCCCGCCGCTTGTTGAGAAAGAGGCGGGGGGCCAGTACCTGGGTTGCAGCTTTGACACCCCGCCCGCGGCCAACGTCCCCCGGACCAAAACCGGGGGACCTCCTCAGAGAGACAGTGGACGCGCTCCTCCTACCTCTTGTGCGACCATAGCGTGTGTGGCCGACTTCTCGGAGGGTCCAAGGTTAGACAGCAGGGGCCCCCTGCCCCCGCTGCCTTAGACCCTCCACAGGTCCCTCTTAGTTTCCACCCCGGTAGTCAGTACTAAGGGCACCCAGAGTCGCCAATCTCTGGGTGTTACCTTTTCCCTAGCACCTCCTGCGCCCTACCGGGAGGTACTCAGCCCCCTCACCACGACAAGGTGGAGACCAGTCGAGGGGGACTTTGTTACATCACTTGTTTAAGCCAAACCAACGCGGGTGGGCGGACTAAATATAGTCTTTTATAAATATAAATGACGCTATTAAATGCACCTGATACATTTAGAACTGTAATAATGCATGCTGTCATCAGTGGTTGCAGTGTGTGGTTATAGACACAGGTCACATTCAAGTATGAAGTCAATTTAAAACATAAAAAAATAATTTATTCAAGTTTGGCTCAACAAAACTCTTATGAAAGATAAATTAAAAACAAATGCCATTCTCTGCAGGCGGGAGCTTGATCGTGAAGCAAAGGGCTAGAAAATCGTCAAGTCCATATTCATCAAAAATATCTTGATCATATTACCTTATGCTCATTCATCCACCGTCATATAATAATTAAAGTTACTCAAGAGATTTTCTTCAATATCTCAAAGTTCTTTAAAAATCAATTTCTTTAGATGGGAAGTAAACAGAAAAAGCTAACACTCTCAAATTGTGCTTTCAATAAAAATCAACTAGCATGGCGGCGGCCGGCGAGCGATCAAGTTCGCCACAGGAAACAGATTTAAGTCATAAACTTATAACCTTTTTATGAATAATTGAGAAAAGTTAATGGGCAATAATTGAGGACGCAGGCGCGTGCTGTCTAACCATAGACCCTCCTAGATGTCAGCTAGTCGCCCGACTAAGAGCGCCGCTAATCTTAAGCCATTTTTTGCCAGTTGGTGCAAGCCTCCTTCAAAACTCTTTATTCTCCTCTAATTTGGACTGTTTTAAATTTACACAGTTTAGCTATAATATTTAATAAATGTATAGATTGCGGCACGTTTCCAGATTTAATGAAAAATAGTAAAATCATTCCACTATTTAAATCGGGCAGTACAGCAGACCCAACTAATTTTAGACCTATTTCAGTGCTGCCTACTTTTAGTAAAAATTTTTGAAAAACTTATTTACAACCAAATGTTAAGATTTTTTAATAAAAATGGCTTAATGCATTCAAAACAATTTGGATTCACTAAGGGTCGCTCCACAACCGATGCAGGTGTTGAGCTTTTGAAACATATTTTTGATGCTTGGGAAGATTCTTTGGACGCTTTAGGTATTTTTTGCGATCTGTCCAAAGCTTTTGATTGTGTTCCTCATGAAACATTGATAAAAAAATTAGATTATTATGGAATAAGAGGCTCCACATTGGATCTTCTTACTTCTTACTTAAGTAATAGGATTCAAAGGGTTGAAGTTAATGGAAAGCGATCTCAGGGTTCTGTAGTAAAAATGGGGGTACCGCAGGGCTCGATTCTCGGCCCGTTTTTGTTTTTAATTTATATTAATGATTTGCCACATTTGGTAAAGGAAAATCACGAGATAGTATTGTTTGCTGATGATACATCATTATTATTTAAAATAAAGCGTTATCAGAACCCAGACGATGTAAACAATGCGATCTCAAAGGTGGTGCACTGGTTTGACGTTAACAATTTATTATTAAATGGGGCTAAAACGAAATGCATTAAATTCGTGACGCCTAACGTCAGACAAGTAAACACCACTATTAAAATAAAGGAAGATGAGTTGACCCTTGTGGATACCACCAAATTTTTGGGTGTTATATTAGATTCTAAGTTACAGTGGGGCCCACATATTGGTGAATTGTCGAATAGACTCAGCTCTGCTGCATACGCGGTAAAGAAAATTCGCCAATTAACAGACGTTGAAACAGCTAGGCTTGTTTATCATTGCTATTTTCATAGTGTTATGTCGTATGGTATTCTTCTGTGGGGTTGTGCCGCAGATATTCAAAATATTTTTATACTGCAGAAGAGGGCCATACGAGCAATTTATAATCTACCATGTAGACATTCACTAAAGGATATATTTAAAAAAATTGGTATTTTGACAGTGACGGGTCAGTTTGTTTATGAAAACCTAGTATATGTACACAAAAATTTTGATAAATTGAGTAAGAAAAGTGATATACATAACCTAAACACAAGAAATAAGCATAAACTAGTTGTACCTGCCACTAGGCTTCAAAAAATTAACAAATCTTTTAAAGGTCAATGTGTGCGATTCTATAATAAAATCCCAAGCAATATACAGCAATTAAGCCTAACTAAATTTAAATTAACAATAAAACGCAAGCTGTCTTCAAAGGGATATTATTCTATTAAAGACTATATGGCTGATAAAAATGCTTGGGATTAAACCGCCGTTTCATACAGGCTATTCTAATATGAATGACTTAAAGCATGAATATTGTTATATTATGTTGCATTGTATAGCGTCACAGACAAATGAAGATTGTTACTAACCAATCGATAATTTAAAAGAGCATAGCCTGTGAGTTTCTTGCCAGTTCTTCTTACAGAGCGGTGGCTCGGAACTGGCACTTAGATTCGCTTGCACTTAAATGTTTTTTGTTTTTTTAAATTATTTGGTTGCAAGTGAATCTAAGCTTCGTGATTTTAGTATAGTTATATTTTATTTGTTTTTGTTATTTTTTTATAATTTTGACGTTTTCAAGTACTATGTAATAGTTTATGAAATAAAGTATTTTTGACTTTTGACTTTTTGACTTTTAATTTTTACTTGCGATCTCAAAGATGAAATGGAAACAATCGACTTTTCATTTCCAAGATATTCATTTAGACATATTTGTAAAAATGTTACATTACCCTTAAGGAATCCTTAAAAATTGTTATACACAACAGATATAATAAGCACAATACATAAAACTACATAATAATAATTCGCTTTTGAATTGTACCAAACGCAGAACTCACTTGAAATAAATACGATTTTTGATACAAAAAGTCCCTTGGGGATAGCTCCCGGAATTAATCGTCTAATGTCTTCCTACCATTTTCATTACGAGATCATCCGAAAAGCAATTAACTCCTTTAACTCGTAGCGTTGTTTATTGAAACAACTAAGATGTTAATTATTACCTTTATTTATGTTACAGTGTTATAGTGTTTTTTGTATGGCACCAGTTATTTATAATAAGCTTCCTAAAACATTGAAAAATTTGACAATACATCTATTCAAGACAAATCTTCAAAAATTACTGTTAGACAAATGTTACTTTCTGACCGATACACTTCATGTGTAATTGTTAATAGGTGTTTACTGACCCCGTTTTTTATTGTAATTTAATTTTGACATATATTTTAATTTTATTGTTGTTGTGTAATTTGAGATAATTAATTTTTGATCATAAATAATAAGTAGGCGGAAAGTAGTGTAACGTACAGTGACTGGCGTAAACCGATCACTGGTTCTAAGACTTCTGAAATAAAAACATTTTTTTATTGTCTATTTATGTATTTAATATTTTTGTTAACTCATTAATGCTGTCAGTTTGATTCGTTAAAGTTGTATTTATTTGCATTTATTAAGCTTACTCGTTAAAGGGTTTAAAAAATATTTAAAAGCAGAATTGACTTATTGTTTATTCTAGATTTTTATCTATATTTTTACCCAATATAACATTTCTGGCGAAGTTAACGAATCGTGATGGGAAACGACGCAGTATTTCGGACACGTCTGGAAACCAGCACATTTTTACGTGACGAAGCACTTTATTCTCTTACAAATACAACTCACAATTGTTTGGCCGGTGCTATTGTTGGTTTAGGATCCGCCGACGTAGTTTCGTTGTGAAATTTGCTGTATAGGCGTAATCGTTTGTACCAAGATTCAAGCATTGGGGTATGCTTTTGACGTCTATCTTTCTAGGGTTCTTTTGTTGAATGGCTAGTTTTCAACCCTTTTGTAATTTTGGTTAGATTTGCTCAGAAGGCTACGTTATATTTTCTAGGTGCTTTTGTTATTAATTTTAAAAATGATTCCATGATTTAAAAAAAAAAGTCTTAAAAAGTCAATGAAAACGAAATATTTTACAAAAGTTTTTATAACAGTTACAGCTTTTTTTTATGAATGTATTAAAGTTACGTACACACGGTAATACAGTACGGATCCCAGATTTCAGACATAGTTCTAACTTGGAATATTTTTATACGTCAGAAACAAGGGGCTGTTAGCTTAGGTCGTGTGGTCAATAGTGGTGAATATTACGAGGACTCCTGAATGTCCGTCCCAAAGGTGAGAGGGATCCCTTTCACATACTATGCCCTGTTTTAAGATAGCCGCGAATCTTCCTTATAGAGGGGAACACCTTTCCACTTTACTAAACTCGATTTGTTTTTGTCATCTTGAAACATGAGAGTTACATACTACAATACAAATTGAAACATGAAAAAATAAAGTGATGGATCAAAAATATCTTTGTAACAATTCCCGCGCTAATATAATTTCCCGAAAAATCGAGAAAATATTGAACACGACATATGTTTCGCCCTTACACAGGGCATCTTCAGGTAAGATAGGAGCCTCAGAACAACGATGTCTTCACGACCAACTTCTACTAGTTTACTCTCGTTTCAGCGTACACTTGCTTACAATGGATTTCCGCAAAGTAACGCCTGAATCAATAAATTACATAAAAAAATATTTAAATAGAAATACTCACTGAAAAAGAATATAAAAATAAAAATCAATGCGTCTGTGCGGACTTTAATAACGACGCGACGAACATGACAGAACTACGAAACATCCATTTTTTCCATTTGGCAGCGGAACCAAATAAACTTGGAAACGTGGAAGCGAATGAAACCACATAATAGTTTTCGATAAATTTGTGCAAAATCATTTAAAAGCAATGTTGCTGGCAGCAAAACAATGAGTAATATAAGGCCTGTATCTGTTGTCGATAGACGAAGTACAGAGCGCTCATAAATAGTCACAGAAACGGTGATTTTATGTTTGTTACTTTTGTAATTGAATCTCAAAGACAAAGATTTTTTTTTCTACATGAAATATGGTACATAAGTGGTCTTAAAATTTAATAAAATCCGAATATTTATCCGAATATTATAATGTTAGTCACACCCATTATTAATAACAATGTTTCAAACAATAACCCAATAATCCGTATGTGTCGTCAATACAATTCCATTTGCTCTAAGGTTGACATATTTAAAGACAGCTTAAATATTTTTAAAAATTCTTTGCATAAGGATAATTTATATGTACCTACCCCATGAGTTTTAAATTGTAGTATTATCATGTCATCTTTATAATATATTATTTGTTTCTATTTACTCCTTGTACAGGAGCTTGTGTAATAGTGCTTAAAATTTTATTTGAATAGTGTTGTGTATGGTTATAATTGGATATCAGATTTGTAAAATTATGTACCTATACAAAAAAATTGTGTAATTCTTAATCTGTTATCTGTTACTGTACCTATTTAATAAATAAATAAATAAATTTCATCAATTACTGGTACGCAAAGTATAATCAAAGGAATCTACTTAATATAACTATTATAAATTTCATTCTTCAAAATATTCACGCATTGAATGAAAACACTTACCAACAAGCCATTTTTTTAAATAAACTTTACATTTATTTAGTGACATCACCTTAAGGTTATTGTCGATTATTACCTTATTGTTATTGTCGAGCCAATATAAACTTTTATAGACATAACAAAGCTGTTTTTCGCTTAATATGCAGTAGACATGATTAGCAAAGTCAGCTTATTTGAATACCTACTTGTATCTCTACGTTTTTTTTTGATATAATTCCAATAGTTTGACAAAAAATAATAATTACGAACGAAACTATGAAGCATAATATTATTTTCCATTTGGCAACAGATATAAAGGAACTGCAATGGTGGAAGCAAATGAAACCAAATAATAACTGTCTATAAATTTGTGGGAATCATTAAAAAGCTAAATATGAAGGCAAAACAATGAGTAAAAAGGCCTGATTCTGCTGTTAATAGACGACGTACTACAGCCGGCGCTCATTATGTGTCACTAAAACGATAATTTCATTTACTTTTGTACATTTGTCTCTTACATCGTATATTCTTAAAGTCACAAGAAAATAACCTATCCTGAATAGAAACTACGAAGCATATTTATTATTTTCATTTTGCAAAGGTACCAAAAGAAATGCAATGATGGAAGCGAATGAAATCAAACAATAGTTTTCTATAAATTTATTCGAAATGATTAACAACCCACACACTTGTACAGGGTGTACAGGCATGCCTACCATAATCTTTGGAGCCCAAGCCAAACTCACTTGCAAGTGGTGCACCTGCCTATTAACAGACGAGGCTCTGGCAAACAGAGAAGTGCCCGATCAGCGGCTCGCAACCTATCACATGGGACTAACACAGTTGGCGAAGTGTGGGCGTACAATATGCCTCTGCCTACTTCGGGGAAACAGGCGTGTTTTATGTATGTATCATTAAGCAAAATATTAAAGCAGAACAATGAGTAAGTATTTTAGAATTTCAGGAAATCATTCGCTCGTTGCCAATCCTCTAATCAATCTATTACTCTTTTTAAAAATCCCTGCTCCGAAAAATATTAGCGTTATTCGTCAATCTCAATAAAACATGCTTATATTGTTTTCTTTTACTTATGCGATTATACATTACAAGTAAAACATATTTGAGGGATAAATCGCGGTTTATTAAACTATTTTATTCCATTGTGATCGCGAATGACTGAAAAGTATTTGAAATAGAGAAGAGAATAAAGAATAAAATTATTTATTTGGTCCACACAATTCATCATCACAGCCCATTAACGTCCCACTACTGAGCCCGAGCCTCCTCTCGCAAATCAAGGTGTGAGGGTATTGGGTCATACTCCACCACGCGGACCCAGTGCGGATTGGCGGAGGCAGGTGTGTGGCGTCCTGCTGTTAGAATTTTTTAAGCCGCCTATTAGGCCTCTAACATGGCTTAACGACTACCACATTTAGTGATAACCGGGACCAACGGCTTAACGTGCCTTCCGAAGCACGGAGGTTTCAATTAGGTTTACCACACAATTAGGTTCTTACATTTAAAGGCATAGTAGTGCCAACATAAAACAAAGAAAACAAAAAAAAAAACAAAATCGAAGCTGTGGTTATGAAACCTTAGCGCTGGTATTCCGAAGGGGCCTAAGTGCACTGTCACGGTCAATCCACAACACAAATAAATAGTATACAATAAATTAAGTATGCAATCAAAGTTATCTAAATATAATACAATTATTGTGCGAAACGGAACATTAAAATTGAGCAAGAAGCGCCAAAACCATAGACTACCAAACAAACATCGCAAATGTACTCACTTGCCATCTGACAATTGACATATAACATTGTCACTTCAAAGCAAGAAAGCATTGTAAACACTTAAAATAATAACACCTAGAACGATAGTTCCCTACAAAGCGGTCTTTCAAAAGCGAGGCAAGAAAAAAATCTATGTGTGCGTAAGATACTTGTATTTACGCTCGACGAAACGCACACAGTGAAACAAATCATGTTGTCATTTCATTCCATTTTCCCTAAAAGTAGGGAAGTTGAAACTTTTACACTTTAGCTTAGCTATTCATTGCATTTAGTTTATGCGAAAAACCACTTACTTTATAATTTCATTAAAAATGTATATATATTTATCCTGCCTGGGGTGAATAATTTTTCACTAATTATTTATTTAATATATTTAGAGCTATGAAACTCTTAAATTGTTATAGTTAGTCAACTGTTTTATGTAGATAGACCAGAATCGAATAAAACTATTACACCTTTTTAAGATGTGATTTATGCCATATCAATTGAAATCAATCAATGAAAAAATAAAGATTTTTGTGTTATCGTATATTAAAGAAATTATTCCACGCGAACAAAGTCGCGGGCCGAAGGTAGCAGATAATTGTCAAATAACATCTATGCAATTTAATTATTGAGACGTGTTTCACTTACAACAAAATGTAGGAGATTTTTTCCCCTTAATGGCAACATTTTCATTAACTGTCACGTAACAAATATTGAAATCATTTTTTTCATTTTAATGAATGTTTTACTTAATATTTTAAGTTCAAACGCATAATTTACCCTGTAACGTTATGTTAATATGTTTCTTCTGCTTTTCCGACGTATTGTGATATCCGTTCATAGCACAAACCGTCATTTTTAATAAAATTATCAGGAGTAGTTTTCAATACGACACGACCTTGAGCACTGACGGGCCCTGACGGGCCGCGTAACAAACTTAGCCAAAATGGCTAGGTTTTAGTTGCCTCACTTTGACGACGCGTACTGGGCTTCTAGGTGTAATTATTCTAAGTGTAAACAGTATATAAATGTGTTTGGTCAATGAGTGAATGATCTTTCGCTTTACTATGTTTCATCTTCTTATATTTTTCTATACCACTTTTAACAAAAACATGACCAATAGATTCTCGTTCGATTGTGTAAGCTCGTAAATCGGAACAATGGATTATAATTTAACTGATTCCTCCCGCGTAATTTGCTTCATCGACCCCCATTTACATGGATAGTTAATGGGCTTCACACGCAAAACCCCCTACATTGGACCCGCAAATTAATTGTTTTGGGCCCAATCGCCAGGACTAATGGTCTGGTACCCTGTTTATCATTTAGATCGACCATACATGAATTAGTTGCGTTTATTTCATTTGTTTTTAGGGTCTTTGGGGAACTCACATCATTGACGTTAAGAGTGATTAGATTCGAAAGGTACCGGCTAAGCGAGAGTTGACACACAGTGTAGGTTTTTGTAGCTTTGTGTTGCAATATGTGGCCACTAAGGGCCCTTTATTTGTTATTGTTATAATAATGTTATTATGAGAAGTTATAATAAGAACTTATTGTTATATATAATAAGAAGATAGACTCAGATTGCCTAAAAATGTTATAGTAAGAAGTTAGACTAAGATTGCCTAAAAAATATTCACAAAATGTTATGTGACGTATTTCGGTTTTTTCTTTTCTGCGACAATCACTCGTAAACTTATACAACCTCGGCTCAGATAAGTAGTTGTGCTTTTATAAATTCTACATGTATTCTTAAATTACTTACATTTCACTATCTCTCCTAATTTCGGGGTTCCAATTCCCACACAGGTTAACTATTTGTAGGTCTGAAAACGAATGTCTCGCTTACATAATAACAATAACTGGTACCCTGTTTATCATTTAGAGCGACCATACATGAATTAGTTGCTTTTATTTCATTTATTTTAGGGTCTTTGGGGGAATTAACATCAATTATATAGTTGTAAGTTTTATGGTTGAATAAATAAATAAATAAAATAATAATCTTTTTTTAAACCAATATACCGTTTGTATTATTATAATATGATTATAAATAACCTATGAAGCGCTCGTAGCTCTGCGGTGCTCGGTGGTCGGAAACGATCACCAAAGTACAGCAGAGTTTACAAAGGTCAGTCCTTGGATGGGTGACCGTTTGTGTGGCATTTGATATCGAGCGCTTCCGTGCTTCGGAAGGCACGTTCATCCGTTGGTCCCGGTTATCACTAAATGTGGTAGTCGTTAAGCCATGTTAGAGGCCTAATGGTCGGCTTGAAAAATTCTAACAATAGGACGCCATACACCTGCCTCCGCCAATCCGCACTGGGTCAGCGTGGTGGAGTATGACCCAATACCCTCACACCTTGATATGTGAGAGGAGGCTCGTGCTCAGTAGTGGGACGTTAATGGGCTGAGATGATGATGATGATGAAATAACCTACGTATGTTAATCCCTTATTTAGTACCTGTAGTTCAAAATATGTTTAGTTTGTGTCTAGATGCGCTATGTGATATTTTCAATTGTTTTAAAAAAAATGCTGACATGCTAAAGGACACTGTACTCTTACAATTTAAACAGGACGAAGCCAGCTAGTATGCTATAAGCTTGCTTAAATGTGCTACCATTTGCGGACTTTATTTACAGAGAATAGTCGACATTAATTATAGTGCTTTTTTCTAAGAAGCTATTAATTATAGACGACATCGCTAGGCAACAAGAAAACGCTTTTAGCAAAAGCGTCTCGGCCAAATGACCAGATAGAATTAAAAGTTAAAACTAGAAGTCTATTGCAATTTGGCAAGATGTAGCCAGGAAGTAATGCCAAGATATATAGGTTTCGTTTTACATAAATCAATTGTAGATTCTTGTTTAATTGTTGTTTCGTCGTTTCACAGAATTTATGGGAAAATATAAATGAAGAAATATACAATCCATACTAATTTACGTCAAAACTAATAAACCGATTTTAATGAAACACAGATAGTCTAAAGCCAACGAAAGGTCATAAGATTTTTTAATTGAAATGTACCCGTAATCATATCTATATCTGTAGGGCGCCGGCGGCCGCTAATTATTCACAAAGCAATAAATGCCGATTTTCAATGGCTGACTTCTATTAACACATGACATTATAATTTGACATATATTATAATTTTTGTGTCGACATAGATTTTTAAGTTATTTTATTTTATTTTTTTGATATAATTGGTTTCTTATTCTGACACTTGAGGTCTAATTGTGTTTACTTTTTGCATTTTTTTTTACTATAATTAATTAATTCGATTTTGGACATTAAGGTTATTATTATTTCACTTATAATTTTTTGACATGTTTTTTATATTTAAGGCATGTTAACGTTTGAAAACTATCTGTAAGTTGAAATGTATTTATGAATAAATAAATACTTAAATGAATAAATAAATGTGTAATATCGAGCGGCGAAGTAAAAATAAAACGTCTATGACATTAATGAGATTCTTAATCTAGAGATAATGAACATAACACAGTACGGCCAAGTTGAGATTATTTTTTAATAAACTATCACCATTTGAATTAGGAATGTCTATGAAATTAATGAGATTCTTAAGTTATAGATAATGTACATTTATAGTTAGGCTCAGTCCAGTAAATGTATATGATATAATTTCAGTAGTTACGTACAGATGAGTGCAAAATGCGATGTTATTCGCGATCCTTGCTAATACCGCCGAGCTAATCTTATTACGATTATAATTGTGTACCTTACTGCAGTAGCCATCGCCAGTGCCCCTACTATTGTACTGTATTTAGATTTCAATGTAACTTTTATCGAGATAGAATTCAATTGGATATTGTCTAAACTTATGCGAAAAAATCTGGCTGTTGACAGAATCATGAAATTAAATGAAATACCTATTATTTATTTGCCAGAACATATGGATTGGATATTCAGGTGGTACGTTACAAAAGCGTACGTAACCTGACTTCCATTGTGCAAGCTCGTATCATTACCTTTTTTGGGCACGTATCCCGACGTGGCGAGGATTCCATAGAGCGCCTAGTAGTACAGGGCAAAGTTGAAGGCACCCGAGCACGAGGTAGATCACCCATGAGATGGACGGACCAAATTAAAGCAGCCGTGGAGAGTGCTCTGCACGTGTGTACCAGGAAGGCCAGCATTAGAGAGGAACTGCAACTGAAGTGACGACCACGACCACTCTGTCAAGAGTGTAACGACGAAGAAGAAAGAATGTTACACTTACAAGCACTAAAAATGTTGGCCTCATACACAAAAATATGCATAATTTTTGAAGTCACTTATGCACCCACCCCATTAAACTTGCGCTATTAAATATACATAACCTAAACACAAGAAATAAGCATAAATTAGTTGTACCTGCCACTAGGCTCCAAAAGACAAACAAATTATTTAAAGGTCAATGTGTGCGATGTACAGTAAAATCCCAAGCAATATATAGCAATTAAGCCTAAATAAATTTACATTAACAATAAAACGTAATGTTTTCAAAGGGATACGATTCAATTAAAGACTACATGGAAGATAAAAATGCTTGGGATTAAACTGCCGTTTCATACAGGCTATTCATTCATATTAATGAATGACTTAAAACATGAATATTGTTACTGTGTTGTTATAATGCATTGTATAATAGCTTCTTCTTCTTTTAAATAATGGCTTCATGCGGTTTGCACATTTAGCCAGTGTCAAGTTAGAGATATATTAATATCATATAAAATATAGTAAATGAGAATGAGTGGTGATAAAGATGATAAATGGTAAATGAGATCCCCTCCTCTTAAGCCCCTTGAGTCCTCAGTAAAGATGTGGGACTATACTGAGATCTCACATGGACTCCTTGAGGGATTTGAAAAGTTATGTTGCACTGTTTTATTTCATTTACCAACACTCATATACGTTCACAAACACTTAACGGTTAATTATCCACCGTTATTAAACATTAATGTAAGAAATATCACAAATTTTAGAAAATAAAACAAAACTTCAAACATGACGCTTCACTTTCCCGCCAAGAAGTCTGTATAATAGCTTCATAGAAAAATAGTTTCGTGCCAGTTCTTCTTACAGAGCGGTGGCTTGCAACTGGGACTGAAATTCATTTACACTTAAATATTTTTGATTTTTTATTGTTTTGTTGCATGTAAAGTGAATCTAAGCTTCGTGATTATAGTGTAATAATATTTCGTTGGTTTTTAAATTTATATTGAGTTTTACCGGTTTCAAGATTGTTATCGATTATTTGATTGAAATTACCTACATTTACGAGACTTTGGCTTCATTTGAATAATTAAATTTGAAGTAATCATAAAGCACTAAGGAAAATTGAGTGATTATTTGGTGTATTAGTCCGAGCGCTTTGTCTGAAAACAGAAGGCCGCAATTCAAATCCTTTGTCGGGTCTGGTTGGTGATACTTTTTCTGTGTCCAACTAATTATTATCCCTACATAGTATAAAGGTGTTTAAGGATCCTACCAAGACCTGAGGAGCCCAAGTCAACTTTACCTGCAAGTGGTGCACCTGCCGATCAACGGACGAGGCTCTGGCGAACATTACAGTGCCCGACAAGCGGCAATAGGCTCGCCACCTAAGTGGTACCAAATATATAATTGGTGAAGTGTGGGCGTATAATATGCCTCTGCCTACCCCTTCGGGAAATGAGGCGTGAATGTATGTATGTACATAGTATAAAACAAAGCAAGTAGCTTTTCTCTGTATGCTTAGATCTTTAAAACTACGCAACGGATTTTGATGCGGTTTATTTAATAGATAGAGTAGGTTTATATGTAGATTACGCGGATGTAGTTTCGGGCGACTGCTAGTACAGACATATACTCGAAAGCTCTTCTCTCATTCTTAAGCCTTAACGACTACCTCATAACTATCGCCAAAATTAGGGCAAACATTTCAACGAACGTAGCCCTTGATAATTCCACAAAAACGGTCACCTATTAGAGAACACCAATGGATTGATTAACTTCGATAACCGTTTCCAACTACCTATATACGACGACCGATATGGCGTGGAGGTCAGCATACCTACACTTCACTCCAGAGGTCGTGGGTTCGATTCCCACACAGGACAAATCTTTGTGTGCATGAACATGAATATTTGTTCTGGTCTCGGTGTTTTTCTATGTATATTAAGTATGTATTTACAAAAAAAAAAAAGTGTTTAAGTATGTTTATCCGTTGTTTAGTATCCATAACACAAGTTCTTAATGATACTTATCTTGGAACTAAATAATTGGTGTAATTGTCAGGAAATATTTATTATTTATTTATAAACCAGTACCGTAAAGAAAGTAGCTATTTACCTACGATATATTTCAAAATTCAAAGCACATTTCAACACGACGTCAATAAATAAAAGTAGATGTCTCAAAGAAAACCCCAGACCACAAAGGAAGCGACTGAAGTAAAATGTATAGTGTATGAACTCTTTATTTATTGTATCATACATAAATCTACTTTAGCTGAAAAGTTTCGATGCGATCAAATGAGGTAATGATAGTATGTTCGGGCTGTGCTCGTAAATACATTTTTTATTTTGAGATGATTTATTTATAATAATATATATTATTTAGCAAAAAGTAGAAAAAAAATTTTTTTTTAAACACATCCATATATTGACGCCTGGTTTCACGAAGGAGTAGGCAGAGGCATATTATACGCCCACACTTCGTCAATTATATTGTTGGTCCCACGTAATAGGTGGCGAGCCTGTTCTTCCAGAGCCTCGTCCGTTGATCGGCAGGTGCACTTAAATTTTTTATACCACAAGGTTCTCCAACTTACGACCTAGCTGATGGAAAATGGTCACCACAAACTGTGAGGGGCTTATTACAAAGCAAGATTTAAAGTTAAACTAGGCGTAAAGATGGTCCCCCCCGAACAGGTCCCCGAACAGGCCCCCACCTTGGCGTGGTAGGGGGGCTGAGTACCTCCCGGAGGCCGGGAAAAGACCCAGAGACCGACGACTCTGGGTGCCCTTAGTACTGACTACCGGGGGGGAAACTAAGAGGGACCTGTGGAGGGCGCAGCGGGCAGGCCAGGAGGGCCCGTCAAGCATCGCCAGGAGGGTCTTAGGCGGCGGGGGCAGGGGGCCCCTGCTGTCTAACCATGGAACCTCCGAGAAGTCGTCCGGGGGACGTTGGCCGCGGGCGGGGTGTCAGAGCTGCAACTCAGGTACTGGCCCCCCGCCTCCTTCTCAACAAGCGGCGGGCATCGTCGTCGGAAGATTTTTAGTGGGTATTACTGCTGGCTACTAGGTCGTGTCTGCCGGTGGTGAGTCCCACACACCTCTCTCGGTCCCCCTTTGGCCGGTAGACAGTGCGTAAACGCATTTTGTTACCGACGTAAATAAAAGAAATAAAAAAGGTGTAAAGATAGTAATGTCACTTTTATGTGATAAAATCAAGACAGTGACAGCACTTGTTTAAAAACTGGTTTAAACTTAAGTCTTGTTTTGTAATAAGACCCTGGACGTTTAAAAATTATAGCTCGTTGATGGCATTTATCGCTTCTTACAGTCCGAAACCTGTTGTTGTTTTTTTTAATACACACTGTAAAATAAACGGTTTCACGAATGAAATATCATATCATCAGCGGCATCAGTATCGAAAAAACAGTTTGGATTTCCCATCACTAAATACAGTGACGTAACGGTAGCTATTGAAAAGTGTGCACGCTTGATTTCTATACAAATCGTGATACTTGCGTTATCTGTTGTATATCTTTATCTGTGATCCCACTACAAAGCACCGGCCTCTTCTCCCACACCAAGGCAAGACGGATTCAGCTGATACATTTTGTTTGTAGCAAAATTAAAATGAAACACAAGTAGGGGTGCGAGCGGAGCTCAGCAAGCTATTCCAGACACTTAATACCGTTTAATTAAAATGTTGTTTGTTTATGTATCTCATAAAGGCTGCAGTAGCGCTGTTGTTATAACAGCTAGCATATCGATTAATAAAGCTATCTTTTTGAATGTTTTGTTTCTATAAACGCTATAATAATAGGGGTTCAAAAAGTTCCTACAAAGGCATAAGGATTCCAAGTTAACCTCATCTGCTAGTGGTGCACTTGCAAATCAACGGACAAGGCTCTAGCAAACATAAAAGTTTTTAGTAAGCAGCTGTAGGCTTGCTAACTTCTACGTAGGACAAACAATATAACGAGCGAAATATGGGCGTGTAAATAAAAAAATCATTTATTGCTTCCCTTTACATAAGACAGTTAAAAAAAGTTTTTACATATTAAAATTGCAACCAGAATTTAGTTAAATTATAATTACGAAGGTCCAGAGAGCAAATGGCTCAGCTTGTGCTGTCCAGCGTATACACACTAGACGGCGCTGGTTTTCAGCCACCCCTGTTCTCTGAGATGTATTTATGGGAAATATGTGCTTAGTTCACAATTCTACTTATCAAATACATTATTTTAAATATTTGTAGTAGTAAATATGGGCCTCATAAGAAAACTCAAAGTCGCTCAGCGTGCAATGGAGAGAGCTATGCTCGAAGTGTCCCTACGTGATGGAATCAGAAATGAGGAAATCCGTAGAAGGACAGGAGTGACCGACATAGCAAGGCGAGTTTGCTGGCTGAAGCGGCAATAGGCGGGGCACATAGCTCGAAGAACAGACGACCGTTGGTACGTTAAGGTTTTCCAATGGCGACAGCGAACCGACAAAACCGGTGATCTGATCAAGGCGGCGGGAAGCCGACGGAAGCAAGCGACTCAGGATCGCTTAATGTAGAAATCTATTGGGGATTTGTTCAGCAGTGGACAACATATGGCCGAGATGATGAATTGCGCTGTGTTTTTATTAATATATCGGCCATTGTGCAGTGGTGAAACCCATAACCTTCAAATTCCTCCAAACATCCATGACTTTTCGAAGTTATGTGCATAGTTATTGCTTGTTTCATGTCTCGGAAAGCACGTTAAGCCGGTGGTACCGGCTGTCAAAAAAATCTATGACAATCGTTATGGGCAGTGCCTTCTAATATCCTGACAGCTGCTTCCAAGCTTGCAAGACCAGTAAGCAGACCCTGGGCCTTAAGTTTAAGTCTAGCTCCAGGACAATGGGGATAATGCTAGGATATGATGAATTATTTTTTTTTATTTAATCTCAAACTAAAATCATGTTATAAACCAAGTCAACTCCTAAGTTTATCCATTAATATAATTATGAGTCAAAGTCAAAATCGTTTATTCAAGTTTGGCTCAAAGAAGCTTTAAGAAGGTCAAAACTTAAAATATCGCGCCCATTCACTGCGGGCGGGAGCTTGATCGTCAAAGAACGGGCAAGAAAATCGTCAATGTTAAGTTTTTCTCCCGCCAGTTACAAGTTTTAGAGATAAAAGTAAACACATTTAATTATTGAATATGGAAGTCACGATACTTGATAAGTATCTGTTGTCTAACAAGTATTTTTACTATATTTCGCAAGAAAAGTAACAAGTTTTGTGTATATCGTGATTTCCCCCAGGCATCAGGACTATGCGGTAAAAAGTATCCATGGCTCGGTGTATATTTTAGCAATATTCTTTTTTGCAAACTTATTTATTTATTTCTTATGCTACCATTACAGGTGTCTTAACCTAATGCGATAGCATAGCAATTTTTATAATAGATACAATATTCTGTCCTTTTAATTATCAATCTACAATATTATTTAAATTTAACATAAACTAGCCTACCTGATATATAACTTTAGTATTACAATCTATATTATATAACTATACTTCTATTTACAGTATTTTTTTATATTGCAATAAAAAATCAAGGGAAAAAATATTAAAGTAAAGTAAAATATTAAAAGTTATAGTTTTGAGTATAAAAAGGAACTTATAATCTACGCTTCTACGCTATTTCTATAGTTATGAAAATATTATTGTAACTGAATTATGTTTTGTTACATGTATTGTGTTGTGTTGTATGTTTTGTCAGTATACAAAGTAAAAGCTATGTATACTGACAAAACAATGAGGGCGACCCTCAACGCGATAGACCGATGATCTGGTCAGGGCGGCGGGGAGCCATGGATGCAGGCGGCAAAGAATCGATCTACGTGGAAAGCAATTGGGGAGGCCTATGTTCAGCAGTGGACTTCAAATGGCTGAAATGATGATAGTAAAAGCTATACATAGTTAAAGCTACATGGCACTAACTTTATTAATTTCTATTTTAAGTTCCTTTTTATACTCAAATTATATCTTGTTTTTTTGCAATTACAATGCAATTTTTTTTTCTTTTAAGCAATGGCTTCGTGCGTTTTGCACATTTGGCTAGTGTCAAGAAACAGTTATATTAATAATATTTTATACATTGTAAATGAGAACGAGGGATGGTAAAGATGATAGGTGAGATGCCCTCCCCTAAACCTCTTGAGTTCTGAGTAAAGATGTGGGACTATACTGAGATAGACACGTGGGTTTCTTTAAAGAGAATTTGATACGTGATGTTGCACTGTTTTGTTTCATTTGCCAACATAAATGTACGTTCACAAACACTTAACGGTCAATAATCTACCGTTATTAAACATTGTTGTTCGAAATATCACAAATTTCAGAAAACTGCAACATGACGCTTCACTTTCCCGCCAAAAAACCCCAAAACAATTTAATAGCATTTTTGTTTTTTTATTGCATTTACAATGCTTTTTATTCAAATGAAATAGTGTTTGTATAGAAATAGTGTTTCTCTCGACAGTGAGGGTTATTAAATTTTCACAGTGACGTAATAACATGTGCTTGCAGCGCAAAAACCAAAGTACTTGGAGAATTCAGCGTGTTCATGTAAGCGCTCGTAGCTCTGCGGTGCTCGGTGGTCGAAAACGATCACCGAAGTACAGCAGAGTTTACAGAGGTCAGTCCTTGGATGGGTGACCGTTTGTGTGGCATTTGATATCGAGCGCTTCCGTGCTTCGGAAGGCACGTTAAGCCTACCAAGTTGGTCCCGGTTATCACTAACTGTGGTAGTCGTTAAGCCATGTTGGAGGCCTAATGGTCGGCTTAATAAATTCTAACAGCAGGACGCCATATACCTCCGCCATTCCGCACTGGGTCCGCGTGGTGGAGTATGACCCAATACCCTCGCACCTTGGTTTGTCAGAGGAGGCTCGTGCTCAGTAGTGGGACGTTTATGGGTTGAGATGATTATGTGTCCTAGTAGCTCGGCGGTTAGAGCAATGGACCAGGAAGTCAAAGGTTACTCTAACTACCGCGGACACGTTTTTTTTTCTTGTTAAAATTGCAACTTTTAGTATTAAGTAAATATATAAAAAAAAGAAAAGATTGAACTAGAGAAACAAAAAGAAAAAAATCAAGAAAGTCAAGAAATATTATACTCTAAATCGTGGTAATAAGGAACTTTAAAGCTCAAAAGTGACTTTTAAATTTATCACAGAAACCCGGTGAATAGTCCTTTGTGAGAGTTTTAAAGTCGATTAATGTCGCGAAAAAATTCAAAAGAGCATTCAGCCTTCTTTGAGTATAATAACACTTTTTTATTTAGCGAGATATTATTTGAATGAGAGAGAATTGGCAAAGACGTTGGTTTTTGTAAAAAAATACCTTCTGATATTTTTTTGAATTATTGCTTTTTTGGGTTCGTTACTGACACTGAATGATTTTTCTGGCTTATGTTTTTGGTCATGGACAAACTTGTATTAAGATATACATGGTTGTACAATTATGTATGCTTAAGAGCTCATAGCTCCGCGATGCTCGGTTGTCGAAAACGATCACCGAAGTATAGCAGAGTTTACAGATGTGAGTTTTTTGTGATCTTTCGAAGGCATTCGATTGCGTTGACCATCCTACTTTGTTAGCTAAATTGACATATTATGGTGTTAATAGTAATTCTTTAAAATTAATTAAATCTTACTTGAGTGACAGAACTCAAAAAGTAGTTATTAATAGAGTCGAGTCTTCTGGCGCGCCATTGCTTATGGGAGTTCCACAAGGTTCGATTTTAGGCCCTTTATTGTTTCTAATTTATATTAACGATCTACCTTTCTATACTAGAGATCTGTGCGAAACAGTTTTGTTTGCTGACGATACATCTCTGATATTTAAAGTGAACAGAGGCAAGGATCATTCTGACGTGATAAATAATGCTCTTGCGAAGGTTTTACATTGGTTTACGGTTAACAATCTATCTCTTAACGCAAGTAAAACTAAATGTATAAAGTTCTCATTGCCTAATGTTACAAAAGTCTCAACTAACTTAAAAATGAATGGCAAGAATATCGAGTTATTAAATGACACAAAGTTCTTGGGCATCAATATTGATTTTAAATTGCAGTGGAACCCCCATATAATGGATTTGTCCGGAAGGCTTAGCTCAGCATGCTATGCCATCAAAAAGATAAGACTCATAACAGACGAAGAAACAGCTAGATTAGTTTATTTTAGCTATTTTCATAGCATTATGTCATATGGTATGTTATTGTGGGGATCTGCTGCGGACATACATAATATATTTGTACTACAAAAGCGCGCCATAAGAGCTATCTATAATCTTAAGTCCAGAGATTCTCTTAGAGAGATGTTTAAAAGAATTAACATATTAACGGTTGCATCTTAGTATATATTTGATAATATAATGTATGTTCGCAAAAACATTAATACATTTGATAAAAATTCAAAAGTACATAATTTTAATACTAGGAATAGAAATAAGCTCTCTCTGCCAAATTGTCGACTTCACAAAACAAAAAATTCATTTTTGGGTAATAGTATCAGATTTTTTAATAAAATTCCGCAGGAAATAATTGATCTACCATTGGCAACTTTTAAAACTGTAGTTAAAAAGCAGTTTCTTCAAAAGGGGTATTATGCTGTTAATGATTACTTATCGGATAAACAAGCTTGGGCTTAACATTTTCAACTTGTATGTGTATATTAGAATAAAAAGTCAACCAGATCATTGTCGTGACCATCCCTTATTGTATAGGCTCAGCTCAGTTTCACAATACATACTTAGTTGACTGTGATGGAAGGTTCCCTTAGTGCTACTTTATTGGTTACAGCTTCGGGGGACCCTTTCAGTATTATCAAATTTACACTGTGTGTGTCATGTAATAAAAATAATTTAAAAGAGCATAGCCTGTGAGTTTCTTGTCAGTTCTTCTCACAGAGCGGAGGCTCGGAACTGGCACTTAGATTCACTTACACCTAATTTTTATTTATTTGCATGTAAGTGAATCTAAGCTTCGTGATTTCAGGGTTGATATAAATTTTTTTTTCATGTATACTTTGTTTTGACGTTTTCAAGTGCTATGTAATAGTTTATGAAATAAAGAACTTTTTACTTTACTTTTACTTTACTTTACTTGGATGGGTGAACGTTTGTGTTGCATTTGATATTGAGCGCTTCCGTGCATAGGAATGGTATGGTAGTCGTTATATAATAATATGGTAGTCGTTAGGCCATGTTAGAGGCCTAATTGCCTACACCTGCCTCCGCAAATCCGCACTGGGTCAGCGTGGTGGAGTTTTAACCAATACCCTCGCACCAAGGTATGTGAGAGGAGGCTCGTGCTAAGTGGGACGATAATGGGCTGAGATGATGATGATGCTTAAGTCATG
The DNA here is from genome assembly GCA_949126915.1 of Musotima nitidalis. Lineage (NCBI taxonomy): Eukaryota > Metazoa > Arthropoda > Insecta > Lepidoptera > Crambidae > Musotima > Musotima nitidalis. The sequence continues at coordinate 2,158,467 of OX421422.1, forward strand.
ATCGAATAAATATATTTTGATTTGATTCTATTTGATTGCATAAGCTCTGTTAGTTTAGGGCTAGTTAGCGTTATTGAAGGTGTTCAAGAATATTTGTTTAGCAGTTTCACACATTTTTTAATGAGTCAAATGCTGCAATATTTCATGTAATCTTCGCCAGTATGAAAATTGCGAGGGGTGTGATGGTAGCACAAAGCCGATGGGATATAGTCAAGCAGTCCCACAAAATACACTCTTTAGACGCAAAGGAAGAAAAAAGACCTTCTTACGCTTAAGAGTTAGAAACAAAATTATAAGCCTCGACAATTCTCATAGCTGATGTTTATACCGCGTGAAAATGTTAAAAGCAATGATACCCAGTTGTAAGACCAATAGATTGAAATTTATAGGGTCTAAAGTTATGTGCATGCATAATTATCACTTGCCCCGTGCTTCAAAAATGCACGTCAGGTCGTTGGTCCCGGCTGTCATGAACATTAGAAAGTTCCCTCTCGTTGCGGAGATCAGATTGTAGTTGCTTTGTGAATTAACTACAGTTTTGTTAATGTCGGGTTAGATCAGTGAGCAGGCCCTCGGTCCTAAGCTTATTTTTTTTTTTTACGTCAGTTATAAAGTTCTGGCCCTTCTGGCCCACCCGCTGCGCCCTCAGCAGGTCCCTCTTAGTTTCCCCTCGGTGGCCAGTACAAAGGGCACCCAGAATCGCCAACTTCTATGTGTTATCTTTTCCCGGCCTCCGGTATGTACTTAGCCCCCCCATCACGACAAGGTTCTGTTCGACCTGTTCGAGGGGTCCTCAGCTTAAGTCTAGGCCAACCGGGATACTGCTAGGATGATGAGCTCTGAGCTGGAATCAAGGCGCTCTTGCCTAACGATGGCAGCAATACTGGGACCTTATTAGGGAATTCAGTAATACATACATACATACATATAATCACGCCCGTTTCTCTGAAAGGATAGGCAGAGGCATATTATACGCCCACTTTTTGCTAATGATATTGGTCCCACGTAATAGGTGGCGAGCCTATTGCCGCTTATCGGGAACTTGTTTGTTCGCCAGAGCCTCGTCCGTTGATCGGCAGGTGCAGCACTTCCAGGTGAGGTTGGCTTAGGCTCTTTAGATGTCTCTCGCTGCCGACCATCATGCAAAAGATGGTCGACAGCGAGACGGCGTGGGAGGCGATGGCCTCCTTCTGCGAAGTGGTGATGTCGCAGAAGGAGGCCGCGGAGCGGGAGAGGGAGCGGGATCCGCTCTCTCTCCGGCTACGCCGTTGGCGCAGCGGGCGGGCCAGGAGGGCCCGTCAGGCAGCGCCCGGGGGGTCTTAGGCGGCGGGGGCAGGGGGCCCCTTCCGTCTCGCCATAGACCCTCCCCGAAGTCGGCCAGTTACGCCATGGCCGCACAAGGAGGTAGGGGGGGCGCTGCAAATTGCGCCTTCCTGAGGAGGTCTCCCCGGTTCTGATCCGGGGGACGTTGGCCGCGGGCGGGGTTCCAGAAGCTACAAACCCGGGCACTGGTGCCTCGCCCCTTTTCAACAGCGGTGGGCGTCGTCTGAAGTTTTTTAGTGGGTAGGACTGCGGTGGTCGTGTCGGCCGCAGTGAGCCCCACACCCCCTCCCGGTCTCCCCCTTTTGGCCGGGAGACAGTGCGTAAGCAGCATTTTTTTACAGACGATAATAAAAAAATAAAAAAAGGCTCTTTAGATGTAATATAAATACGTTATCCACATCGACCAACGTACCAATTAATCTCATACTCAACCAGCTTGTGTTAAGAAATGTTGTTGAACTTTCTCTTGCACTACAAATAAACAGAAGTTGTGAAACTTTTGCTACATTCCCAATTTACGACCGTTGATTTAACGTAACGTTCGACCGCGAGTATAAGTTCACGTTTTACTGAAAATCAGGTACGAAACGTATACTATCTGGACTTAAATATATTTTGACGACTGTTTCAGTATTCAATATATCTACACTCCGCTCCTGAGGTTGTGGATTTTATTTCCAGACAATACAAATATTTGTGTTCATGAACATTAATATTTGTACTAGTCTCTGTGTACTTTATGTATTTACTAAAAAATATAAATCGATAAGTAGTATCCATAACACAAGTTCCTTTTTAATATGACACGTCTTAATGACTATATCCTGCCTGATGGTAAGCAGTCGGTGCAGTACAAAATAAAAGCGCTAAGCGCTTCATACCGTAAAATAAATCGTACAAAGCACACCCACTCACGACAGCCTCCCAAAATTCCGTTTTACACCTCATTAAAGACCCGGGATTATAGGAACTAGAAAACTCATGAGCCGGCAGCGAATTCCAGAGCTTAATGTCTTACTCAGAAACGACTTATCAAATTTCTTGGTTGCTGGTAGTCTGCACAGTATGAGGATGGTTCCGAAGACCAGCACGTGTTGTCCTGGAGAGACTTAAACAAACGCGGTAACTAACATAATGTATTTAAGCAGGATTAATGCTTGATACCGTGCTTATCCTGTGGCATGAAGCGCTGACGATTTTGACCTGCTTTTACCATCAAGGCCTGATGTAGTCATTAAGACGAGTAACATTAACGAGAAAACTAAGCTAGACCTATTAAGTCCGTGAGAATCTAAGTCATATTCGTATTTACGACAATACCAATTCAATTTCGCCTTCGCAAGATAAAATATTAAGCTTCGCAGCGACAATAAATTCACTGAACCGCGTAATGTGACTGAATTTATACAGTCCAACTATTTTATTATTGCCGCTACCCAGTTTGTTTGTCATAAAACATCTTGCTTTTCTGGTTTTTTAACTGTTATTTTGATTGAAACAGTTTGGGTTTAAAACTACAGAATGGACGGATTTATTTTTCACAAGTAATGGACAGTTAAAATCACACAAGAAATTGTCTGCTGTTTCAAAAATGTTTAACTCAAAGTCATTGCGACTGCACATAACTCAGATTCTAGCTGACTTCTATTCATACTCAATTGGCGCTTCTAGTTTTAAGTGTCGTTCACAAGTGCTTTAGGAAGAAGCCTCATAGGGAAAGACAAATTTGAATTGAAGTTGAGGCTTTTGTAACTTAAGCACATAAACTGAAGAATGTTCTTTCATTGAATTTTTTGCTTCTCATATTTTCTATAGGAAATAAAAAACTCGTCGGCAAGAATTATATCGATACGTCAATTTTTAGTGCGAGTGTTGACCGGCCGACTCTCGATGCGTGTGACGTCATCGTACAACTGCGTGACTGACGCAGTACTTGTCGCTAGCGCAGCAAAGTATGTATATAGTTAAAGTCAATATAATTTATTCGAGTTTGGCTTAACAGAGCTCTTATGAGAGTCAAACTTAAAAACTAACACGCCCATTCACTGCGGGCGGGAGCTTAGGGATCGTAAAAGAAAAGAAGAAAATCATGATGGTTGGTTTTTATCCCGCCAGTTACAAGAAAATATAATTATTAACTCGGAAAATTAAAACAATTTGTTAAGTCTACATAACCTTGTGTTCAGCAGTCACATAATTTAAATGAAACGAAGTCAATAATATACATACATACATTCACGCATGTTTCCCCGAAGGGGTAGGCAGGGGCATATTATACGCCCACACTTCGCCACTTAAAAAGTTTGTTGGTAATAGGTGGCTAGCATGGTGCTGCTTACCGGGCACTGTTATGTTCGCCAGGGCCTCGTCCGTTGATCACCCTACACAATACAGAAAATAATATAGTAGATCACCTTATTTATTGAATTATCTCACCTTAACGTCCCACGTTTGCTCACACTCAGGCACCTAAAGACTAAATGTACGCACAAATAGCGATCCCATCGCACCCTATTAAAACTTCTTGATGCGGGTCACCCACGGGTGTTGAATCGTTTTCATTTGATTTTCATCACAAAACACACACTAAGTACTTTAAAGGTATTGAGTGTTTTTGTGTTTATTATAATTTCGTTCGGTTTGTATACACAAAAAAAATTACAGAGTTATTAAAAAAAAGGTAAACAGGTGTTTAAAAAAAAGATATTATAAAACCTTGTCTATTGATTGCCTTAAGTAAAACACTTCTTTGATATTGTTTTAACTTAAACAAGTGCTGGCGCTTGTTAAGGATGTGTTTAACCTTAAACCGTTGACATTTTTGTGCATATCGGCGGGGTTTGAACCGCGTTCCTCTAAATTTTAAAACACGACAACTTAGCTTTACGGCAACTAAGGTGATTATTTGCCACACAGGTTTGAACCCGATACCGGTCGATTCACTTAGAATCCAACTCAGACGCTCGATCCACTTGACTAACTCGCTGTCAAAATATCTTTAACCGTGGCTTAAACCTTATCGATTATGGCGATATAGAATATTTAAATTATAAAATGCACACGAATTATCCATCCATTTGAATATTACGGCGATCTCAGATAAGATTATAAGTATAGATTTAGTATATATTTTACAAGAAAAATATTAAATAAAGTAAAATACGATCTTCCGATTGACCCTCGAGGTGGGATTATTAAATTGCATTGCATTTGAATTGTAACGTTTAGTTACGTCTATATTAAAAAAGAATACATTGTTCCCATGGTTTTTTTAATATATTAAACTAATTTACAATTTTTTATTTATTTAAATTTTGAAGGACGACATCTCACAACTGTGACTTTCCGATTCATGCTCCGTTACGCTCATTGTTTAGAGGTAGGTATTTTGTATCTCTAACATGACCGTTTATATAGTTGTACAGATACATTAAAAAGATAATTTCACTAAAATCACATTTTTTTTTATATCTGGAGTGTTTTTATTTATACTAATGAACTCCAAATGAACACGGAATGAAAAAGAATGAATGAAAGCCCATTGAAAGAACGTATCGCTTAAAAGTGGTTTTAACTAAACGCTTGCCAAATAGTGTTTAGCGGTTCCACGTAATAGGTGTTCCCTGTATCCTTATCCGTTGTTCGGCAGGTGCATAGCTTGCAGGTGAGATTGGCTTGGGTTCCTTACGCCTTAGTTGGATCCGCATAACCCAATTAAATCATCTTGTATCCATGAGACAAGTTCGTAATGATACTTATCTTAAAACTAAATAATTGAAATAGAGACACTCGTTTTGTTTTAAAATTAACAAACACGGATCTGTTCTTACTTTTGTGCATAGATTTTCTTATAATAGGAATTCTTTAGACATCTCTCGCGGCGCCGTTTAGCCACAACAAAACAACTGATAAACTTTATATAAATATAAATTTAGTTTATAATCTTACTACACCTAGAACTAGTCTAATAGCCTTTTCATTTTTATATGAACAAATATTAATCATCTCTTACATATAAATTTATCAGGGTTTCTCATATATTAGTAATTTTCTATGGCTCTGCTTAGTTTGCGAATAAAAGTAGTTCTGGGTGGGAAACATATATAAATATTGTTTAGTCTTTAATTTTTTTTATCCTTCATGCCGTATCTCATAAGTGGAGGTCTGTGCTCATTAGCGAGACATTAATAGACTGAGATTATAAATATCTAATTTATTTCAATAATTCTCTACAATCACACCGATTATTTATTTCCACCATATTATCATTAAGAATTTGTGTTATAAATACTAAATAACAGATAAAAATAAATAAATACTTTTTTTTTGTAAATACGTAGATACTTAAAATACATAGGTGATACCCAGACCAGCTCAAAAATTTATTTTTACTTATATAAATTATTGTCCTGTGTGGGAATCGAACCCGTGAATTCAGGATCTGCGCACAGGTAAATTGACATCCACGCCATATTGGTCTTGATAATAAAACTTCAATAAGTATATATTTAAAGTTTTTTATAACCGTAAAAGAACAATATTCACAAATGAACAAGGACATAATCTTCGTGCTACAAGAATCGATGGCGTAAAAAAAATACTACACAAGCACATCAAAGAACTCCAAAACGTTTTTCAAACAACGAACATGCATATTACATGAACCTTGATAATGTCTGAATGTGTTTTTATACGAACAGGAAAATAGGTAGGTATTAGCAGATACGCTTTTTAAGGTATAGGGATCTTTATACGAACGAGAAAGTAGGTAAGTATTAACAGATACGTTTTTTAAGTTAAACGGATATTAGTATTTATACGAACAGGAAAATAAGTAGGTATTAGCAGATACGTTTAATAAGTTATACGGATATACAGGGAATCTACCGCGAGCTGAGGATTTTAAGCTAATCAAATTATGTGTATTCACAACTTAATCTTTTGGGTGTACAAGGCTCCTACTAAGATCTGAGGAGCCCAAGCCAACCTCACCTGCAAGTGGTGCATCTACAGATCAATGCGTTTATATAATGAGGTGACGTGTGGTGGCAATGATATCGATATAATTCATCCCAATTTTACGCAGTATAAAAAATTTATAATTGGTTTTTTCCTGATATTTTTTTTCCATTTGTAGTATATTGTTTGTTATATTTTCAGTATACAACGTTAGTATTTTATTGTTAGATATTAGCATGACTTTTTATTATTGTTAATTTATAAGTCATGCTGTGTACATTAATTGTGGATTATTGTCAAGCCCTTTTTTTTTATTAGTCATAGTTAATGATGATAATCTTGTCATGTACCTAAAGATAAATAAATAAATATTTTCTGACAATTATACGAATTATAAGCTCTGGCAAACAGAAAACATCCCGGTAAGAGGCAGTAGGCTCGATTAAAAAGCTCTGGCAAACCGAAAACATCCCGGTAATAGGCAGTAGGTTTGATTTAAAAGCTCTAGCAAACAGAAAACATCCCGGTAAGAGGCAGTAGGCTTGATTAATAATATCATTGGCGAATCGCAGGCGTGTTATATTTCTCTGCTTGTTAAAAGCCTCGAAACAGGCGTGAATATTTTCATATATTATCAAGAAATGTAATTTTCTATCGTCTCATAATGTAGGGTTACTTAGGCGCATGTTGCTTTGCCAGGTTAGAAAGTCCGAAACGAGCACCGCCTTTTTTTTAATAATGGCTTCGCGCGCTTAGTGTATTTAGCCAGTGTCAAGTAAGAGATATATTAATAACATATAAATTATAGTTAATGAGAATAAGTGATGATAAAGATGATAAATGGTATATGAGATGCCCTCCCCCTAATCCTCTTGAGCCCTCAGTAAAGATGTGAGCATATTGAGATCTCACATGAACTTCTTGAGTGAATTTTAAAAGTTATATTGCACTGTTTTGGTTCACGTACGTTCACAAACATATAACAGTTAATAATCCACCGTTATTACACATTAATGTTCGTAATATCACAAATTTGAAAAAGTTAAACGGAACTGCAGACATGACTCTTTACTTTCCCGCCAAGAAGTCCCGCGCTAAAGTTAATGACTGCAGTCATTCGATGAGTGGACATTTAACCGTTTGAGTGGCATTGTATATCGAGCGCTTCCCTGCTTCGAAAATCAAACTCAAGCTCAAATCGTCGACAAATTTTGCTGCAGGTCGTTTCTAGTTCTACACCACGATTGCCCGAACGCGGCCTCCACTTCATCGTCCATTAGTCCGTCAAGAGACATGGCCGGCCCGTTTCTAATCAGTGTACTAATCAAATCAAATCATTTATTGGCATAATGTAACCACATTAAAATTGTATGATGCTATGAATATTTTCTAGGTGTGCGAAATCAGTACAAGTTTGGTAAAATACTTAATAAAACAATTATAATATATGTCAGTTTCAAGTTATAAAAATTAAACAAGATTCATTTACAGAGTAAAAATGTATGAGTGGGTATGTAAGTGGGGGTATAGGGATCCTATCAAGACATAATAAGCTCTAGCCAACCTCACCTGCAAGTGGTGCACCTGCCGATCAACGGACGAGGCTCTGGCCAACATAACAGTGCCCGGTAAGCGGCAATAGGCTCGCCACCTATTACTACCAACCAACTATATAGTTGGCGAAGTGTGGGCGTGTAATATGCCTCTGCCTACCCCTTCGGAGAAACGGGCGTTAATGTATGTATGTATTTATATATGCAGTAGTAGTAAACAAGTTCCTATATTTTAGTTGTTTTATAAAATGGCATTCTTAAAGTAATCTATACCTAGACCGATATGTCGTGGTGGCGATTATACCCGCATTCCACTCCTGAGGTCGTGGGTTCGTTTCCCACACAGGACAAATATTTGTGTGAATAAATATGAATATTTGTTCTGGTCTGGGTGTTTTTCTATGTATATTAAGTATGTATTTACAAAAAAAAAAAAGTGTTTATATATGTTTATCCGTTATTTAGTATCCATAACACAAGTTCTTAATGATACTTATCTTGGAACTAAATAATTGGTGTAAGTGTCTGAAATATTTATTATTATTATTTATTATTTATGCCTTTTTCTGTTTAAAGTATTATTCGTTTTTATTTGTTTTCTTACATATAATGCCACTTTATTAGATAGTGAAGAGCACTCCGTATAGCGACTCGGCGTTGTGCTAGGAATTCCAAATTCAAATTTATTTCAATTTAAAGCTTGTCTACTCGTGTTCTGAATGTAATTCGCGATTCTCATTTGTTCGCGACATTTAATTTTGTTTTCGCGTCGTTCTGTGCTCAATATGAAAAATTTAAAATAACGCATTATTTTTGAATACGAGTTCCAACGCATAGTGCTGCATAAACAGCTCGAAGGATTAACGATGTTTACTCAGAAGCTCAGAAGCAGTAAACGCTTTTGTTTTGTATTTTTTGCCTCCAGAACAAACCTTGTGGACGGCCGGAGACCCTAGTAGTGAATGAGGAATTGAAAGCGATAGTGAAAGCGGATACATCTCAACCACGTGAGATTTGACTGCAGACTTCGGTGTGAATGATAAAACTATCTTAAATCGTTTAAAACAAATCGGAAAAGTGAAGAAGCTTGAAAGATTGGTCCCACATGATTTAAGTGAAGCAAACCAGCAAACACGCATCGACTACTGCGTCATGATACTCAACCGTCGCAATACGACGGGATTTTGAATCGTATCATTACTTGTAAAGAAAAATGGATCCTACACGATAATCGGAAGCGCTCATCTTAGTGGTCGAACCATGGTGAATCTTTTTTTTTCTTTCGTTTTACGTCGGTAACAAAATGCATTTACGCACTGCCTTCTGTCCAATGTGGGACCGAAACTTTCGAGGACGCCCACCGCTGGTTGAGAAATAGGTGGGGGCAGTACCTGGGTTGCAGCGTCTGACACCCCGCCTGCTGCCAACGCCCGTGGTGGACGTGCCCCTCAATTTTTTTCCAACTAAGAAATTATTCAAATTCCGAACAAATTGCAATCAGTTGCAGCATGGCCCGGGAAGTACCTCCCGGTAGGGTGCAGCGGGCGCTAGGAAAAACAAAACATCCAGAGATTGGCGACTCTGGGTGCCCTTAGTACTGACTACCAGGGGGAAACTAAGGAGACCTGTGGAGGGCGTAGCGGGCATGCCTGGAGGGCCCGTCAAGCAGCGTCAAGAGGGTCTTAGGCAGCGGGAGCAGGGAGCCCCTGCTGTCTAACCATAGACCCTCTGAGAAGTCGGCCACACACGCTTTGGTCGAACACGGAGGTAGAGTCCAAATCGCTTTCTAAGATTTTGTTTGTCTCGCTACCGCTCTGCATAGATATTAAGTGTACATACATACTTTGCTTTATTAATTTAATGAATAAAATGAAAAAAGTTCTCCTTTTTCCATGTTAAACATCAATTTCATATTCAAAAACGAAAATCGACGAGTCATTAGCGTTTAAGCTCTGTTCTACACCCAACTATTTTTTTTATTATAGGTGTAACCAAAACACAAGGAATAAGCATAAACTAGTTGTACCTGCCACTAGGCTCCAAAAAATTAACAAATCTTTTAAAGGTCCAATGTGTGCGATTCTACAATAAAATCCCAAACAATATACAGCAATTAAGCCTAAATAAATTTAAATTAACAATAAAACGCAAGCTGTCTTTAAAGGGATACTATTCTATCAAAGACTATATGGCAGATAAAAATGCTTGGGATTAAACTGCCGTTTCATACAGGCTATTCTAATATGAATGACTTAAAACATGAATATTGTTAATGTTATATTATATTGCATTGTATAGCTTCACAAACAAGATTGTAACTAACCAATTGATAATTTAAAAGAGCATAGCCTGTGAGTGTCTTGCTAGTTCTTCTTACAGAGCGGTGGCTCGGAACTGGCACTTACAATTAAATATTTTCAAAATATAAAATTATATTTTGATTGTTTTTTTTTACATTTGTACAAAATTTTATAATAGTTTTGGAAATAAAAAGTATGTAAAGTTTGAAGTTTGATAAAGACATTGTTTTAAAAATAAATAATGGCTTCGTGCGGTTGGCTCATTTAGCCAGTGTCAAGCAAGCAAGATATATTAATAATATATAATTCTTAATAGTTAAGAATGAGTTGTGATAAAGTAGATAGATGGTACATGCCTTACCCCCAAACCCCTTAAGTCCTCAGTAAAGATGTGGGACCATACTGAGATCTCACATGGACTTCTTGAGAGAATTAGAAAGGTAATGTTGCACTGTTTAGTTACATTTACCAACACTCATGTACGTTCACAAACACTTAACGGTTAATAATCCACCGTTACTACACATAAATGTTCCAAATATCACAAATTTTAGAAAACAAAACAAAACTGCAGACACGAGTCATCACTTTCCCGCCAAGAAGTCAAAGACTAGTTCAAGAGCAATTCTTAAAACAAAAGACATTTGACATTAAACAAAAGAGTTAATATCATTAATTAAACCTAAGACAGGACGAATAATGTTATGGATATAAATAAAATAATGTTATATGTGTATTTAATAGAAAAAATAAACCCAATATTAATATCGTAAGATAAGGTTTCCATCGAAAATGTTACGTGAACCGAATAAGTACGGCATATTGATGGCGGTGTTATTCTTAAACAGTAATGAAATTCATAACTAATAAAATGCTGTGACATCCATTATGTTAATTTACATACAATTAATTATTTTTTACTTAAATTTAAAGGAGGTTGTTGTAAATGTACAGGTACATACCATCACGCCTTTCTCGAAGCATTTTCTCGAAGGGATAGGCAAAAGCATTTTGGGCACATTGTACGTCCCATGTAATAGGTGGCGAGCCTATAGCCGAGATTCGCCCGAGCCTCGTCCGTTGATCGGCTAGTGCACCACTTGCAGGTGCGATTGGTTTAAGCTCCTGAGGTCTTCATAGGTTCCCAATTCACACAATTGTTGTAAATATTATTGATAAATTATAAGTTATACATATATTATACATACATACATTGAAACAGTGTATAATAACCTAATATTTAGTTACAAATCATCAATATCAAAAACGTGTATACATGTTTGAAATTTTTAAGAATGACATATGGTTGAACAGTTTGTTGTACACCATAAAATAGATAGTAACAGTAATGAGTTGTACTGCCTGCCTGTTAATTAATAATAATAAAATTGATGAAGAAACATGACACAATAAAATGATGTTTGAAATAAGTGTGAATCACTTTATTACATTACAATACAAGTTAACCATACCTATATCACAAGTTATAATGATACTTACCTTGGCACTAAAATAATCGGTGTAATTGTCAGAAAATATTTATATTTATTAATATGGCGAGCTGGCGTCGTGGTTACGAGTCCCACATAGGACTAATACAAGTATATGTGTACAATAAAATAATTAATTGTTTAGGAATGGGTGTATTCTATGTATTGTAAGCAGTATTTACAATAAAGAAACATGTAAGTTAATTTATCCACTGTTTAGTCCCCTTGTGCACGCTCCGCTTAGTATAGGGTTCGATGGCGCAGTGTGAGATAAAAAAATTAAGGAATTTATTTAAGAATTATTATTTTTAACACTTTTACCACTATCCAACCCAGACATTAAAAACTTATTTCTTGCCTGTCATAAGGCGTTGAAAGTCAGAACTGAACAATATTTTTTCTTTATTTGATAAATCAGTACGATCAAAATGGCACACCAGAATAAGGCCGCATTCGTTATTGGATAAGTTGGTTTTTCGCCTGATTGGTGCGCAGACGGGTCACAATATATTGCTATTGTTGCGCGGAATACTAATCGCGCGTTATTATAATAATACAAAAACGCTAGTTTTGCCAATATCAGAAGATTAGCTGACATCGGCAACATTAACTTTGTCCGGGTTTATGGGTAGATATGAGATTAATTTGTAATTAAAGTATGTTTAGTTTCGTATGTGTGGCTTTACAATAACACTTTCGACAGCGCGGTTGGTAAGCGTCACACTGTTACATACATACAGTCACGCCTGTTTCCCCGAAGGGGTAGGCAGGGGCATATCACACGCCACACTTCGCCAATTATATAGTTGGTCCCAAGTTATAGACGGCCAGCCTATTGCCGCATACCGGGCACTGTTATATTCACCAGAGTCTCGTCCGTTGATAGGCGGTTGCGTTACTTGCAGGTGAGGTTGGCTTGAACTCCTTATGTCTTATTAGGATCCCTATACACGCACGGTTAACGCAATCTTCCCACGCGTACAGAAAGCGTCATTGTAAGGCCACACTTAGGGTGTAATCATACTGGCGGATTGCGAGCGTCATCAAAGCAGAAGCGGATGCGGGTATTTTTTACCCATAACACAATAAAAGCAATTGTAGATCAAGCAGATGATATCACGGGCGACCGCTATTATTAAATAAACATCAAAGGGACAGCCCTAATCCTATAATAAACGCAATTGCAATCATTGGTAAGATCCAATAGATTTACCTTTAGAGAGCCAAAAACTCATTTAGCATCTTAGAGGGTTAAATCTAAATACCTTTAGGATGATGGTTGGAATTAGCTGTTAGGACGATGTACTAGGAATATACTTTGCCTTATTAACTAAGAATGTCATTATCTCTTTAATTAATAGTGGGTTAAAAATTATATAAATTTACATTGCGTTTTGTTTTTTTTTAGAAAAATATATTAACGTAGATACTACTGAGCTGTAATAATAAATAAGGTGTGTTACTTTTAAATGATGCTACACTAACAGTAACTATAATCTATATACTACGCCTCAATAGTACCTACTATAACAATCATTCTTTTTTTAATAAAAGCAAAGCACAATGTAAATTTGTATATATTTTTAGGTGTATTTTGGGCTCTTTCCAATATCTGAAGAGTAATCAACGGATGAGGCTCTGGCAAACATAAACGCTCCCGATAAGCGGCAATAGGCTCGCCACCTATTACGTGGAACCAACAACATGATTGGCAAAGTGTGGGAATATAGTTTGCCTACCCCTTCCGGGAAGTAAGCGTGAATGTATGTATGTATATTTTTTTTAATATCTGTAAAATATACATTACAAGATAAAAACTTAACCGTCAATAAAGCCAAGCAACATCCTAAAATGTGGTTAATGACCCAAAGTTATGCTGAAACCGAAGATATAATCCCTACCAGAAATTGACACCGATCCACGCAACCAGGCAACCACACACGCAAACACAAGCATACACACACACAGCCACACATACACATACAGACAGACACACACCTACACACACACGATACATTTTACTCTGTTTAAAATTTTGTCTCAGTCGAACCAGAGCTCTCATAACTACATTATGTAACTTAAATTGTCATCCTCTTTTTTACTGCTGCAACACAGGCCTGCGAGCCTAGTGCAGAAGCCATAGTTTACGTATATCCTTTACATATTTATTTTTCTGCTAATAAAGAATACTATTATTATTTATATATCAGTCCATGCATATAAAGAGCAAATAAAGAGCTCAGATCGCAAATGTCCGTTCTTCATAGATGGGTGACCGTTGTGTGGCATTCAATGTCTTTACAGTACCATTATTACGTCTTCGTGCTTCGAAATGCACTTTAAACCGTTATACCATTGCAATATATGAAACCCCCAAACTAAATAACTTATGAATTAATCTTTCTGACAATAACACCAATTATATAAATCCAAAATAAGTTTCATTAAGAACTTGGATAGATACTACTATCGGATAAACATATAAATACTTTTTAAATCTTCTTTTGTAAGTACACATTTATTATACATAGGAAAACACTCCGACCCCGGTACTAAGCCCCCTACTTTTTAATCTATGCATGGACTACATCACAAGGGACATACAGTCTGAAATTCCATGGTGCATTCTGTATGCAGATGACATCTCACTGATAGCGAGGTCAGCACTGGAACTACAGCAAACATTTAACCAGTGGCTGAAAGAGCTAGAAAGGCACGGCCTGCGAATCAGTCGAACAAAAATTGAATATATGGAATGCGACCTGGGAGGGACGGAACAGTTAAACTGCAACATACAGATCGAAAACACAATGTTGCCTAAAGTCACCCGCTTCAAATACCTGCGATCCATACTGACGTCTGACGCGCGAATAGAGAATGACGTAAACCATCGCATAAACGCGGCCTGGATGAAGTGGCGATCGTTGTCTGGTGTCTTATGCGACACAAGAATGCCAATAAAGACCAAGGGCAAAATATATAAAACGGCCGTGAGACCAGCCATGCTGTACGGCGCGGAATGTTGGACCGACCTGAAAAAGCACGAGCAACAACTGCACACCGCAGAAATGAAGATGCTAAGATGGGCGGGCGGCGTCACGCGCCTGGACAAAATTCGAAACGAGTATGTGAGGGGGTCGTTCAAGGTCGCACCAGTTGTGGATAAGCTCAGAGAGAGTAGAATGCGTTGGTATGGCCACATAATGCGCCGCGATAACAACTACGCCGTGAAGACAGTACTCAACATCAGTACACAACCAAGGGGAAGAGGCAGACCACCCGCCACTTGGTGGTCAATTATTGAGAAGGATTTAAAAGCCCAGAAGCTTACACCAACGACAGACCAGGACAGAAGTTCCGGGCGCAGACGCACAAGGAGGCCCGACCCCAGATGAACTGGGATAAGGGCAGGACAGAGAGAGAGGAAAACACTCCGACCAAAAACAAAATTCATGTTTATGCACACGAAGATTTGTTCTATGTGGGATTTGAACCCACGACCTCAGAAGTGGAGTGCGGGTATTCTATATCGGCGTCAAATATCCATGTTTATTTACAGAAACATTTCTTGGAAACGAACAAACATTTTCTTTGAAGCTAAGAACATACCCGTTCTTCCAACGTTAATACAACCAGGGCATCTAAACATGATTAACATTTTGATTAAAAACTTACACTATTTGCCCGCTTCAATAAACAGTCGCTCCCTGCAATGAGAATCACCATCCATTTGAAGTTAAAACTTAATCTTCGCACTTAAGATTGATTCCCGAAATGGGTCTCGGAAAATGCAAAATAAATCTCATTGTTATTTTAATGACGGTTTAAGAGGAGTCTTAAGCGTCGATAGGGATTTGTTTATCCCTTCCCCTTCCAGAATCTTCAATAGAGCCGTCATTACCATCTCAACGGAATAATTACTTGAAGCCAAACCGGCGGATTTTGTACGAATCGAAATCTCAAGTTTAAATTAGAAAGCATTCTGAGGCGGATTAGTTATTGTGCCTTTAGCAGTTAGCGGTCTCGGTGATGTAATATAATTTGTAATTTTCCAAATTATACGGAAATGTAGCAGTCTCTTTGAGAGAGTGTGGTGTTAAGGGATATAGAAGTACGGAGCTAATGACTGAGATTAGACTGAAATAAAAAAATATAGTTTATTTATTTATTTATTTATTTAATCAGAACGGAATACACCAATTACACTAATTATCAAAAACAGTAAAAGTTTAATATAATATTAAAATCTCACACTTAAAAACTTCTTTTATCCCATTCCCTCACAATACCTCAGACACACTGACAAAATCTCAGGCCATCCATCCGCAAACAAATCACAGTCGGGTGCTGCTTCCAGGATGGCATTAAGTGCGTTGAGTGTCCGCGGAATGGGTGATTTTGAGCGGGCTACGGTTCGGCAGGTAGGCCCAGCAAACAGTTTATGTTTCCTGCTCCTATAATAATTATCGGGTGCATAAAGTCGACACAGCTCACCATGAAGATCAGGAGAGTCTATTCTACCACGTAAAATTTTAATTATAGTGATGATTTGAACACAGGCTCTTCTCACCTCTAAAGAATTGTATTCTAATTGGCCAAGGAGAAACTTGGTAGGATACATATAAGGGTAGTAACCGTATCTACGTTTATACAAAAACCTAAGGAATGCCTTCTGAACTTTTTCCAAAAGCAGTGTATATTTGCTTTCATGTGGATGCCACACACTTGCACTGGCTTCAAGTTTTGTTCGGACCAGCGCACTAAAGATCAGTTTCACCACTCCGTCAGTCCTAAAGTCTCGTGAGTTTCGCAATACAAAACCCAAACGTTGGTACGACTCCTTTGCGACAGCGGTTATGTGGTCATGAAAAGTTAGTTTTCGATCGAATGTTACCCCTAGATCTTTTATGACTGTAGATTTTGTTATTAAATTTTGGCCTAATTTGTACTGAAATTCAAAAGGGTGAAACATGCGTCCGAAAGTCATTCCATAGCACTTGGCACAGTTAAATTCCATTTTATTAGTGACACTCCAATCGTTAACGGCGTCGATTTCCCTTTGGAGCAACAAGCAGTCCTCAATGGATTTAATTTCCATGAAAATTTTGAGATCATCAGCGTATAAAAGCGATCTAGCGTAACGGACGACTGACGACAAATCATTGATCATTAAAATGAAAAGGAGGGGACCAAGTATTGACCCTTGACTTACTCCAGAACGCGTATGATAGGGCTTAGACTCATAAAGACCGTGCTTGACAAACTGCTGGCGATTGCGAAGATAGTCTGCAATGAGATGAAGAAGACTAGGAGCGAAACCAATCGCACATAGTTTTTCCAGCAGAATATCATTGTTAACCCTATCAAAGGCCTTCCGGAAGTCGAAGTATAAGACATCTACTTGGCCTCCACGGTCGAGGCAACTGGCAATATAGTTCACCAAGGTAAGGAGGTTACTGTTCACCGACCGTTTGTTTCTAAACCCGTGCTGTTCCATACAAAGGTACCTTTCGACCTGCTCGTATATTCGTTTATGAAGAATACTTTCAAATATTTTACCCGGGCACGATAGAATTGCAATGGGACGATATTCTTCAGCATTACATTTATCAGTACTCTTCTGAATTGGAGTTACCCTAGAAAGCTTCCATTGGGGAGGGTAAATACCACTTGATAGTTACTTGATATTGAATTGGTGACTGCAACATACATCCTAGGATAGGTTTAATTCAATTCAATTTTCATTCTATGGTTTTACAAAATATCTTTGAGATATAGTTTGAAACCATGGACCATGTTTGCCAAATCAATATTTGAGACCTGTTTTTACCAGTTATCAGCTATATCTACTAGGTATAAATATAAACTAGGTAAAGTTTGGTATTTTCTTCCATTAACACTATTTAGCTTACTCCGACGTTTCGATATTTTAAAAAACAAAAAGTGTTTGTGTCAAAGCAGGTGTCTCCAAAAAAAAAAAAATCTAATTCGCATGTAATATTTGATAAAACCAAGTTGATTGCTTGTTAGTGGAATTTAAATGTACCAAATAAAGTTCTTTGATAAAGAAGTTTTGCACGTAATGTGATTGCTGCATAGAGTCGAAATTCTGTTGTAGAAACAAATGAAATAAAAGCATAATAAAATAAGTTTTGGCAAAACAATTAAATCCAACATAAGTTACGAAAACTGTGTGTCGTTCCAAACACTCTTTGACAAAAACAATTCACAAGCAAAACGCAATAATAAAAATAAAAACGTTGTTGATGTTATCGAAACAATATTTGAAGCAATCGAAACCAACGGTAAACTCAACAATGCCCTTATCATAAACAAAGGCTGAAATTCGCCTCTCAATAGACTGAAATGCATCGGATGAGCTATTTGGGGCACGTGGTTCAACCATCGGGCTGAATACAAATAACGCCATTTGTCCCAATCCGATAACAGCCGCAAATACCATGTGAAACGTAAAAAAATGCCTTTTTTTGTTAAGCGATAAACGTTTGGATGAATTTGTTGTGCTTCTGTTTTTATTTAATTTCAATTGTAATTGAATTTGTATCATTTATCGCACCCCCGGTGCTACAACGTCACTTCTGCAAACATTTAATCTTCCAGGAGAAGCGTTTCCAAATTAAATATCCTGTTATAAAACATAGTTCTTCTTAATTTAAGAAATTAACTAGTAATATTTAAGCCTTTATTTCAGACTTCATGTCACAGTAAAACGAAACATCTTACAGTTTGGTATATTCGTATTTTTTCTCATAATTAGATTTATTTTGTCAAAATTGCATAAGTGACGTTGTAGCACCGGGGATGCGTTATGTCCTTTTTGGACATCTTATCCAACATTATCCAGCTCCAAACTATGAATTACAGATGAAAGAATATTCTTCAAAATTTCTTCTCTAGAGGAATAATAATATCTATCTCTTTTTGACTTATCGGACAAAAGAGGTTAACATCAATCTCTATAAAAGATGAATTGTATTGAACGTCTCATCAAAATTAATAAATTGCCAACCTGTCCTAATCTTATTACACACCAGAAATGCTAACTTAGCCGTCAAATCCTTATGTATTTATGTAGATGTGCAATCAGTATGTTTCACGTACAAATAAGAAATTTTTAGAGATCCTGTTTACTATATTCCAAAAAATATAAGTCAGTCAGGATTAGCACTGCTATTTGGTTGTTACTTACTAAATAAAACCTTACCTGACCTTTAAGACGAAATTTGTACTACAAAAAATCATCTTCGTCCGCGATCGCCTGAATAGGATTCGAAAAGTCAGGTGGGTACCTGACCTTTAAAAACTAAAGCTGAAGTGAACAATTCTTTTACACATTCTATAAATATCGCTCAATATTTTCTGAATAAATTTCCAAAGTCACGACACCAGCACTTCTTCGCATTTGCTTATTCGAAAGCTTTCGTTATAAATAAAAATCCATCTGGTAAAATAAAATACAAAACAGAGCGTCCGCTCGAAATCAAAAGCGTCGCACTCCGTTCATTGTTTCGTTTGCGAGCGGAGAGACAATTTATCAAGCAGAGATATATAGGGGCAAAAAGGAAGACGGGGTTGCAGTCTACAGGAATCCGCAAGAAAGGCGCACGATTTAGACAATTAATGGACCGACACTGACGTCACCATTTGTGTCTTTTGTGCTCGATTTTTTCGCTTCAAGATTTTAATGGTTAGGATCCAGCGTATAGATGTCTTGAAGGGTTAATTTTAATTTCGCGTTACATTCCTATGAGATGAATACTTGATAGGTTTCATTCCAGACGTTTACCATTATGGTCCTTAGCCGCTAACTACCTGAACGTGCCCCAAAGGGTGGTGGCCACTAGGCTAATCCGGGGCTATCGCACGATCTTCGGCGAGGCTGCGAGTCTCCTTGCCGAATTGCCGCCATGGTATCTGCCTCTATGAGTGGCGCGTGGAGAACTGCTGCCACGGCAGCTCGACATGCAGAGGACGGACTTCCGGCGCGATCTCATGGCGACATGGAGGCAACGACTGTCGCAACCCCGTGCAGGGCTTACCACAATCGTGGTGTTAAGTCCCCTCTTTGAGGAGTGGCTAGAGAGTCGCCACGCCTAACGCCTGAGGCAGATTCTAACCGGGCATGGCTTCTTCGATAGATTCCTGCACAGAATCATGCGGGAGGAAACATTCGGGTCCATCCATCACCACTGTGAGAATCGGCCAGAGGACACGGTGGAGCACACCACCGGGGTCTGCCCCGATTGCGCGGAGCACTGGCCTGTCCTCGTAGCGACAATCGGTGGCGGCCTCCTTTTCGCGATCGGCCCTGGTGGAGGCCATGGTCCGAAGCGAGAGGGAATGGGGTGCTGTTGCACCGCAAACCGCAGGAACGATTGGAATATTATGTACGTGCTGAAACTTGGCATACAGACCAGCTGTTATGACTTAAGTCATACATGTCGTAGATTGTTTTAATAAATACATGTGACGCCGTTAAGTGAAACAAAATGACATTAAGAGATTATACTTTTAGAGTTAACGTTTAAGTGGTGCAAAACTGTATAATTATTGTCATAAAAAATATAAGACTTTATTATTTTCTAGGTACTCATAAAATTCAAGTAATGCTTACTAATATTATAAACACTGAAGTATATTTGAATGTTAGTTACATTTTGGATTTTAAGAAAATTAGTCGATATAATAATATATTTTATTTTATAACAAAGAGAATAAAATAAAATTATTTATTCTACATAATTAGGTACTTACATTTATTCATGTAGTTTTAAAGGCATAATAATGCCAGCAGAAAACAAAAAAAAATACCCCTAACTAGCATACGTAGTGGTCTTTAACTGGTGTAAAAGGTCCCCTTCTGAGTTCGAAACTATGGTTATGAAACCATAGCACTGGTATTCCGAAGAGGCCTAAGTGGACTGTCACGGTCACACACCAACCCAAATTCAATTCCATAACATAAGTAAATAGTTTACAATTAATTAAGTATGCAAATAAATTTATCTTAAAATAATACATTTACTGTGCGAAACGGAACGTTCAAATTGGGCAAGAAGCGACAATCCATAGACTACCCAACAAACATCACAAATGTCACTCATTTTAATAATATAATATGAGTATTTTAAAAATATTGTGTATATTAAACATAAGTCACGAAGTCTTTCTTTTCTTTCTTTATTTTAAATAATGGCTTCGTGCGTCTAGCACATTTAGCCAGTGTCAAGTAAGTGATATATAAATAATATATAATTTATAGTAAATGAGAATGAGAGGTGATAAAGATGATAAATGGTAAATGAGATACCCTCCCCTAAGCCCCTTGAGTCCTCAGTAAAGATGTGGGACTATACTGAGATCTCACATGGACTACTTGAGAGAAAATTTGAAAAGTGATGTTGCACTGTTTTGTTTGATTTACCAACACTCATGTACGTTCACAAACACTTAACGGTTAATAATCCACCGTTATTAAACATTAATGTTAGAAATATCACAAATTTTAGAAAATAAAACAAAACTGCAGACATGACGCTTCACTTTCCCGCCAAGAAGTCCCAAGTCACGAAGTCGTAGGCTAGTAAGCTTAATAATAAGAAAAAGTTATTTATATTCCTAAAGAGGTTGCATACAAAGCCACAAGAGTTAGCTAGTTCTCTAAATACCTTACTATAGTTAAGGCAAAAAGATCAAATTGTCGTCGGTACAAAATAAATGTGTCTGAGGAAAGGGCGTTTTTCCTGGTTATACAATTAATGATCCGTCTCACCCCTTTCGGGATTCGTGCCGTTTTTTCCGGATAATTAGTCGAAAGGATTTTAGTGGCAACATTGTAGCCGCTAATTATGTCGGATTACCTCCATTTATGATAATTATATCGTTTAATATGAAACAAAATTCTGCTTTTAACGTTAATTATCTACTTTAATTTCACTGCTAACATTTATATAAACATAATACTTATCTATCTCTTTTTTTAGTTATAAGAACGATGAAGATATTAACATAATTTATTTTCTTAATGCCTAAGAAAATCTTATTCAACAGTCTAGCTATATTAACCGCTTAAGAAAAAAAAAACATAATTGAATCAACTACAGCCTGACCGAAGCTGTCTAGCATGAATTAAAATTATATTTTAAGGTGTTTATGCTTATTGAAATGAAACACGATATAAATTGTAAACCAAAATTACCTTTAACAAAGTATGCACGTAAATAATAAAAGGCTTTTATCTTTATTTTCTTACGACTTGAGCTTCTCAGCTCAGGTGTCTTCTCATGAACTAATAAGAATTGAAAAAAGCAGGTTTGATTCTGTCTTTCTGTTATAATTTTCAAGCATAATAGATCTTAGCTAGAGGTAGTTTATTTTAACGACTACTGCATTTAGTAATAACCCGTACTTAGGCCGCGTCGTAAGACGTCGTAGTTGTAAGACTGAGAGACATAGTGAGCGCAAAACTAGCAGCCTGTGGACACTCCATTTCAAATATATGGAAGGTCGTACTAAATCGGTACGCCGCATTCTCAGTCGGCCGCTAACAGTTTGCCTACTGGGGACACAGCCTTAAATTTCAAACCAAGATGATTGTCATGTTAATTAGCATACATAATTTTTTTGTGAAATTTGACTCATGAATTTATAAGTGAAGTGCTAGATAGATAGATAGATTTATATTATATGTCAATAGGTTTGCTAAAGGAAATAATATTTATCCCGAATTTCGTTGTATTTTTAATGGAAAAGACTTGTTTCGCTTCAATTATACGTTTTAATAACAAAAATGGCACCTTTTGATAAGTTTCAACCGGCCGGGCGCGAACAAAAATGAGCAGCGCCCGCTGGCAGCCAATCTGGAAATGAACCTTTTTTAACATTTCCCTGTGAAACTTATTGGAAACTCTTTTGACCGATCGTTTAATTATGGCTATCGCGTTTGAATACTGTAGTGTTTATGCTGTAGGCGATAGTATTGGACATACATCCTCTCTTATAATATACGGCAAAGTATCAAAATAAATAAATAATAAATAAATATTTTCTGACAATATTTTCTGAAAAAGCAACGGATACACATACTTAAATATTTTTTTTTTTTGTAAATATATACTTAATATACATAGGAAAACACCTAAATAATATTTATATGTACAAAATATAATATTTATATAGTATTGAAGCAATAAATTATATACATACATTGAATACTAATGGGGTTCTAGCTAAAAGAGCTAGGTTAGCATTTAGCTAAGGTTAAGGGCTCATACAAAATACAGCAAGGAAAAATAATACAAAGATTCCGTATTCGTTCGATTCGTGTGCCGGTTCATATTCATAAAGGGATATAGCTAAAAAGTAAATAAATAAGAAAATTTGTAAAATTAAACTAAATCAAAATGAAAAACTCGAAACATCGAGGTAAAACATTTAAATTAAATTTTTCTCTTAATATTGTAATCTGTAGTTTTTAAGTTTCTTGGCCAATAAAGAGTATATCTATCTAAACAGTGCAAAAAAACCAAAATTGCAATCCGTAGAATAAAGCATGATATATAATATATTCCATTCAACTCAATTTATTCGAATTGGCTGTCCAATTCAGTTTCGCTAGTCTAAAATTTTTATGAAATATCAAATATAAACGATTAATCCTTTAAAGTTCAATTAACCGAATAACAATGGATTTCTATTATATTTGTGATTAATTGCGATAAACTGGATATTCATTGCTGGCGTGGAGGTCTTACAGAAATCGTTGGTTCGATTCCCAGATAAGACAAACCTTTGTGTGCTTGGATATAAATATTTATTCTAGACTGGGTTCTCTTATATATATGAATTTAGTTAGGATCTTGACGTACAAAATAAAAAGTATATTTGTCTGTTGTTTAGTATACATAATACATCTAAATGACACCTATCTTATGAAGACCTAAATCATCATCAACATTAGAAGTCCACATATTATTTCATAGATACTATCTACAATAGCTACTTTATGTCATAATCTAAGCAATTCGAACATAACGATTACAGTAGAATTTTATTTTCGAAAATAAATTAAATAGCTATAATTATTTCAACATCTGTGCAAATATAAGCAAATTACAATCATTGCCAAATAAACAGTCATCGCGCACGGAAGTGTCAATATTTAACAAAATATTATTGGCACGGAGGCCGGTGCTGGTTTCAATTGAGAATTACGATACAATTACTGAACGCCGCGCGATTTTACAAAACGAACGAGAATTGTAAACATATTTTCAGTGAGAGTGAGCACCTATTAATCACGCAGGCTTATTTTGTATAAAATTTTTCGTAATTACACACTTCAGATTTCCTGTGAGAACGTACCGCATACTGAGTTAATTCAACATGAATTCATTTTCCACAAGTTAAATGGTATATTGATATGAATATGTTATCAAAGCGCCGTAATAATTATCCAGCATAATATTGAATGAAAAATTCAAGTGCTGTTTACATTTTACGTGAATTTATTTTGTACCTTTTGAACCTCAGCGTTTAAAAATTACATTAATATGCGCTGTGTTCATAATGAATACAGTTTAAGATGAGAAAGAACTTGTAAGTAAGAGATCATGCAAAAGATATAAAAATATTGAGATTTATTTCATAGTAATAATTTATTAATTCCCACAAAAACTTACAATTTAAACATGTACAACTGCATACAGCTTAAATTTATGGCACCATTGACATTTAGGACATATCTTTATTCCAGAAAGCAACGCTCGTCCTTAAAATAGTGACTACATTTATATGCTAATTCAAGTTCAAAATAGTAGGATACTTAAAATTATCAGAAACCTGGAAAGGAACCTTAAGAAAATCGATATATCAAGCGACTAAAAGGACTGAAAGTATAATAAAGAGGGAATTTAGAGGAAGTATGAAAATAGCAACTCTGACAGAAAAAACTGTTTAAAAATAGAAGGATTCAGTGTATATAATTATATACGATAAGAGTGGATGAGGCGAAGACGAATAACGAAGAAGAATGGAATGAAAGGCATGAATATGAATATGGTTCAACGTAATCATTTAGTGGCAAGGAAAATACTATAAACGTTGCCTGTCTTTTTTACCGTATTGCCAAGAGAAGCCGTTTCGACCTGGTCACAAGAATTAATATGATCTTATCTAGATAACATCTTGGGTTAATAGAAAAACCTTATGAACATGTTTATATATATACGACGATATGGAGTGGAGGTCAGTATATCTGCACTCGGCTTCTGAGGTCGTGGGTTCGATTCCCACAACAGGACAAATCTTTGAGTGCATGAATATGAATATTTGTTCTGGTCTGAGTGTTTCCTATGTATATTAAGTATGTATTGCTGTAAACAAACAAAAAGTATTAAAGTATGTTTAATCGTCATTTTGTATCCATAACATTAGTTCTTAATGAAACATAATTTGGAACTAAATAATATGTGTAATTTTTAGAAATTATTTATTACAAGTTCACCATATTCTATAAAATAAATAATGTATAATTGTTATTATAAAATTAGTTACAAGTTTAGCACCTTTGTTTTGATTAACATCATCCGGTCTAAAACATCCAGTAATTTTATACATGTTTTGCGTGACTTGTACTCAAATTGCATCATTACCCACAAAAGCAAATTGCAGATTTTAATAAATCCTGATTTTGTGTTTCATTCAGACGACTGATAGAAGTCAGGAAACAATAGAATACCAATTATCTAGGTTGCAGTAGCTTAAAAGGCTTCCGTTTAATAATCTCCTTAGTATTCATACCCCCATTACTTACGGCCTATCTTGGTAGAATCAACCACATGCAAGATAATTATCCACAGTGTAACGGAACATTTGCGTGATAATAATCACAACTGTAATTAATAATCCCGGCAGCATTGTGCTCTGTCACAAGCCAAATCGACCGGTTATATATTGACGTTGTACGACAATAAATTACAATATAAGCAGAATGTAATCAACGTTTTGAATTAACTGGTCAAATTATTAATAACATAATAACCGCGTTATTTATTGGAAGTGTCAATTTGTCATAGGGTGTATTTTGGTTGTCATATGAGCTTATTGAAATGTAAGAATCTAATGATTCTAATTCATTGTGAATATGCCGTATCATTGTCTGATCGTTATATTGTTGGCCAATAGGTGTAGTGTAATCACAAGAAATCTACTAGCATATTAGTTAAAATGTTATTTGTTATTGTTACTCGTAAAATACTGGACAAATAATATCGTAGTGTGAATAAAAACGATGTAATTGATCCATCTAAAAGGAAAGTAATTTCATTTTATATCATAAACTTCATATTACATAGCACTTGAAAACGTCAAAACAAAATATAAAGAAATAAAAAAACCAAATATTACTACACTAAAATCACGAACCCTTGATTCACTTACATGCAAATAAATAAAAATTACGTGGAAATGGTCTATAAATAGCGACATTTTATGAAACGCTCAAATATGCTTTGAAGATTGATGGCTGCAAACAGGCTGCTTGCAATCTGCAATCTTTGGTGGGGTTGGAATATTTTCTGCAACAGACGCCTTTTGGCTGATGATAGTGACGACAGCGTGTATGTGTTAATTGCCTCTTTTGCTGAATATTAGAAATAGGGAAGCCATTTTGACAAGTCAAATTAAACAATATACATACATACAATCACGCCTATTTCACGAATATTAATCGCCCGCATTTTGCCTCTAGCCGTTTGCCGGAAACTTTTGTGTTCGCCAGAGTCTCGTCCGTTGATCGGCAAGCGCACCACTTGCAGGTGAGGTTGGCTTAGGCTCCTGAAATGTTCCCGTGTGGAGTTGCCAGACTCCCATCAGGCGCGTCCCCGGGTGGCGGATAGGGGAAGCCACTCCGGCGTGGGTGGTCCCGGCTTCGGCTGGCGTGGACCAAAACTGGCGGGTTCTGGGCGCACCCCTGGCTGCGTCTCGGCGCAGCCGGAAAGCGGCCGTGTGGAGGGAGTCGCGACTCGGTCTCGCGGCTCTCGGGGAGGAGATCTCCCGGGAGGTTCCGTCTCGCCCCTCTGTTCTAACAGTCGGGTGGGATGGGGTCGCGCGGTGGGTCCGGCGGTTGCAGTTTTGTGATCGCCGGGTGGGCCTCGCCGATTGGCTAAGGTCCCCCTTCGGGCAGCCTGTTACCCCCAGGGTTGGGGCCAGGGGTCTTGCCTTAGCGGCTGGGCCGAGAGGAACGCGAACCTCAATAATAAATCTGCGAAAAAGCCCGCAGCGGCGTCGCTTGTTCGGCGCTGCAGCGGCCCCTGCCGCAGCCGGCCTCGCGGAGAGGTTCGGTGGGCGCGGCGAGAGGACGCAGCCGCCTTCATGGCGGTGGGAGTGCGAGGAGGCAAACCTCGTTAAAAAATGCCCCTGCCGCAGCTGTGTGCCCCTAGGGTGGGGCCCAGTGGGCGCGGCGCGTGGACGCCTCGGGGTGTGACCCCGCCCTGAGCGCGGAAAGAGGAAGCCAACCTCTCTAAAATAATGGCACGGGGACGCCGTGGCCGGGAGGGCCGGACGGCGGAAAGAGGAAGTCAACCTCTATAAAAAATTACGCCAAGTTCGCAGCGGCGTCGCTTTTAGTGATGCCGCAGCGGCCCCTGCCGCAGCGGCCCCTGCCGCAGCTGGCCCGAGGTGTAGGGCTCAGTGGGCGCGGCGCGAGGTGGCCGCCGCCCTCTCACGAGGTGTGGTGGCTGGGAGCTGCGCCCGCCTTGTTAGGCTCCGGGACGGGGAGTGGCCCTTAACACAGGTCCCTCCGTTGCGAGTGAGCCTGCCTCACGGCGGGCTGCGCGGAGGGCGGGCATGTGTGTAATCCGAAAGGTGGTCCCTTGTCCGCTCTGTCCGACCGCGCGAGTAGGTGTTCCTTTGTTTTTTAGTCGGTGCGAGTCCGACATAACCCAGTGAGCCTCCCCGTGGCCTCTGGGTATGCATAAGGCATTTTTCAAAGGTTAAAAAAAAAAAAAAAAAAAGGCTCCTGAAATGTTGGTAAGATCCTTTTAATTTCCGCTTTTAACTACCTTCGCAAATTTTAGTGTTTTTGCCGAGTTTGAGCTATTGGCTAATTCGTTCCTTAATCAAACTTAAAATTGTTGTGCTACGATCGCTTTCGTGCGTGTTTTTCTATCTGTGGCATTATAACTCTCAAGAACTGAACCGAACTGCATTTAGTTTTATTTCTATAGGTGATCCAACTTATGCTGATCTTAGCTATAACTCAATTCAATTTATTTGGCTGTTTGAATTTTACATTGTTGATTGCAACACAGTCTTGCTAAGCAAAATTTAAAAAAAAGTTTTAAAAGTTGATGATTTAAATTTAAAAAAAAAACGTTAAATAGGGGGCTTAAATCTATAACATTTATATATTAGAACAAAGAAGAGCAACAAAATAGCAATGCAAATAATTATATTTTTTAAAGACTGATTACATAGTTTTGCAGGCCAACCAAAGTAGTTTGTGTATTGTTTGGTAAACTATTATTTATTTTACCTTTTCAATATTATAATTTCTATGATGTATAAACTATTTCTTTCTTTCTTGTTCTAGAAAGTCGTCAGTTTTCTTCATTATCAAAGAAACCACATCAATCAGGTTTCATTAGACCGTGTTGCAATCCGGATTAAAATGAAATATAAGCCGAAGCTATGAGCACGGCGGCATTAAGCACTGGGAAATCTATCGACCCCAATGTGTTGCCAACAGCTGATGAAATTGTAGCAAATACGAAACCTGACAGCATTATTGACGGAATAATAGCATAAATACATGGTTATATTTAGTTACTTAGCAAATGTTGCAAGCGAGTTAGAAGAAGATGAAGAAGTGTTACGCATTAACTATTACAGCCTTGACCTTGCACCCTCAAAGGTGTATGTAGTACACACACACACATCTGAGGCTGCAAAAAAGAGCAGTTTTGTTTTTGACCATATAAGAAATAATCATCATTCATCATCATCATTTCAGCCCATTAATGTCCCACTACTGAGCACGAGCCTCCTCTCACATATCAAGGTGTGAGGGTATTGGGTCATACTCCACCACGCTGACCCAGTGCGGATTGGCGAAGGCAGGTGTATGGCGTCCTGCTGTTAGAATTTATCAAGCCGCCCATTAGGCCTCTAACATGGCTTAACGACTATCACATTTTAGTAATAACCGGGACCAACGGCTTAACGTGCCTTCCGAAGCACGGAAGCGCTCGGTATCAAGTGCCACACAAACGGTCACCCATCCAAGGACTGACCTCTGTAAACTCTGCTGTACTTCGGTGATCGTTTCCGACCGCCGAGCACCGCAGAGCTACGAGCGAAGAAATAATAAACATACAAAATTAAAAAGTTGGTGAAACTGGACCAATATGGCGTCCACTCAGCATGTTCCAAGCAATACAACACCAATACTTTGACGCGAGTTTTCAGTGTTAACTATCATAGATTGAAGAAGCGCTATCGTTCGCATTGAAAAAAAATATATATTGAGGTTATATGAAATTTATGGTTTAAATGGATAAAGTTTTTTTTTGCAAAGCGTTGAAACTAAAATCTTGTCGTGTTTTCTTTAACAGCGGCTTCTGAGTACACATCATTTATTCTTCTAGCTGTTTCTGCAGCGCTCGTAACATTTTGCACAATTTGAAATTTAAGTGGCGTCTTCAGATTTTTACGTGTTAATTTATCGGAAGAGTCTGAAGAAAATTCATGATAAGATATGCAATTCAAAATTTATAGGATACTGCAATTCAAAATTAATGGGAGAGGCCTATGTTTATTAGTGGACTTTTGATGATAATTCAAAGCAATTCAGATGATATATTGTGATTAAGATTTTTTGTTCAGGCTTTCATGTGCCCGAATCAATAAAATTGCACATCAAAATACCTACTCAGCACCCAAACAGTACTTTGATATAAATTTAACAGGATCAGTGTTATTTCGAGTCGTATTACTAGTCTTGCGTGGGCTCAAACGTTCACACAGAAGCTATATATGACTCGAACAGTTTGCCCTTTACTATATACTTAGTATTATGTAAAAAAGACCAAGCCCTTTCTATCCATATTGAAGTGAATGACAAAATCAGCTTTATAAAAGCAATAATATCTCAACAATCTACATAAACGTTTGTGGGTAAAATATTACTTCCATGTTCGGTATTTGGGTCGAGTCATCCCAAGTAGGGTTGGATTACTCCGGTCCAACAACCGGCCAGTTTCTAATAATATCAATATGAAAACCTTTGTTATATTTGAAGCAGATCTAACACAAGGGTATATCAATAATGATTTGAATGGTTATGTAAAGCAGTCAAGGGGTAGGTAAGCAGCCCTTTGTGAGCGTTTAGTGAATAATTTAAAAGAATAAATATTTTTATATTCCATCAAAACAATAATAGAATACATTTACTCGGACATCTTACATAGTACTTTGAGTAATTTATCTATAGTTCCTTGTGATCTTTTGTCTCAGTCTTCCTTTGACCACGATTCACTGGAAAATATAAACAAGGACGTCGTTATTAAAAAACTCGATTTGTAGATACTCTCTCTCTCTCTTCTATTACGGAATCCTGTTCACAGAGGGAGACTGCTGCCTCCGAAATTCCTTATCCACCAACATATGCAAAATATACCGCATCCAATAGGCCGAACCACCCACAAAGAACAAGAAGAATCAGAGCCTAAGTACCATTTGTGCCAAAAGCATGACACATATAATAGGTCGCATTTTAGGTCTGCCTCGTCTGAAAATCCTCACCTGGGTCGATTCTTTTTGCTCCGATCGACCTGGGCTAGGGGTCTATTTAGGGACTTCCAAACACTTCTCGTAAAATCGAGTTCAGGAAGGAGACTTTCCGGCAGCGATACATATGGAGAGGGCAGCGAGTTCCTTGCCCGCCAGAAATCCCGTCTGGCGTGAGAGGCCTCACTTTTAACAGGAGCAGCGACCTTATAAAACACTTGCGGCTTTTCGTCGCTATGGCATGAGGAAGTAGTTGTGCATAAAGTGTCTCTGATCTGTTTCAAGTTTGGCATCTCTATCTGGCACAGGCTCCCCATAGCTAAAGCTTTTGCGGGGGCGGCTTACCTGGAGGGGCAATTACTGGCCAGTGGATGCAACATCGAGCTTGTGGCAGCCGGTAACAATACGTCTCATTCTGTTTATCGCTACATACACCAATCCGGCGTGAGCGAAACTACTCCATACAGGTATTCGCCCGCGGAGTAACAAATTGCCAAAACAGTCGTTCGCAGCACCTGTGGTAAAGGTTCCCAGGATCACCTGAGACCAGGGGACCTTTACCTACCTTTATGAGTATGAGCTCGTGAGCTTTCGCAACAGGTTGTTGCAAGTGTTGACCTTCTGTTTGATGTATGCATGTATTAAACAATAATATTTGTTCTGTTCTGGGTGTTTTCCTGTGCATATTAAATATGTATTTACAACTAAATAATTGGTGTAATTGTCAGAAAATGTTTATTTAATGTTAATTATATTGCATTTTAAGTAAAATACTTACCAATTAGCACTAAACTCCGTTTGTCACCCTGAATTCATCTTGGCCGTTAAGAGTGTCGTGATACCTGAATACAAACAGATAATTTACAATATGAAAATGTCACTAAAAGTGAAGCACGTTATTTTAGGCTTGTACTTGAATGCAACGGGTAGGACAGATATTAACCCACTCTCTCTCTCTATAGTCAGTCCCTCATGTCTGAGGATCGTGGTTAGCATCGCAGTAACATCTGGAGCGGATGATCTGCTTCCACCGGTTCCGATCCAGCGCGTCTTTCACGACCGCGTAGAATTTGGAGGACGATGAGTCTTTCACTTGATCGTTTCATCTGGTTGGTGCGCGACCACGCGATCGTTTGCCTTCTGTGTTTTCAACGACAATCAGTTTTTTCATATTAACCTACATGCAATCAGAAATGAAGCACTTAATAAAAATGGTGATTACATCAAGCACGCTGCTCCTGAATTTATCCCGGGCGTTTGGCGCATACATCACGCTTGTCAATTCCACCGCGCGACAGGATATCGACTGGTCTCATATTAATCGCCTTTCCCCTTTAGCCAGACTTCCAATATAGTTCTCGAATAAATTTCACGTTTTCCAGACATTTAATATATGCGGTTAAATGTACATCTTTATATTCCCGTGGTTTTAATCCTGTAGAGAGGATCTAAGCTTTGAGATGCTATCGATATATGAAGTTTAAATGATAAACATAACAAATTATATGCGTACATTGAAAATTGAGACTGTTATAAAATTTTATCGAACAAAAAAACACTTCTCGCTCACTCATCTCTCTCTTACACACACGGACCCAACCACACGCACAAACACACACATACACTCATTCTCACTATTATTATACACTATACAGCAAGACGAGGAGTAAACGTTAAATAACAATAAGAGGAGCTAATAATTACTTAATAATGTATGTATATTATTATGATTCCAAGCTGACTTCCCATCGTTAAGAAATTTCATAGTAAATTAATATTCTTCGAATTTTCATCAAATTTTAGCCAATATTCCTTATTACTCCAGAAATGTTACAGTCAAAATAGGATAAAGTATCTCATTAATTAAGCGAGGCCTCGTCGTGGTCTCTTATATTAATTACGGTTATTTATCAAAATTTCATTAAGTTCTATTAGGGGTATACCTGTGACGTGTGGGGGGAAGGGAAGGATCGGGGTGGCTTTAATTTTAAGTTACAGAGTTTTTGGTCGGAAAAGTGTTTATGAAGGGATTTAAGAATGCTTTGATTTGTATTATAAAATTTATAGAGATAGGTGTTTTTCATTTATATAATAAATATGCTTAATGTACTATGTTATTTAGCGGACAAAAACACTTAATAACGCAGGCCGTGAACAGTGGGTGCGCTTGTGCTTATACACTGGTATATCCTGCAGTATGATATGCAAATATTTTTGAGGATGGCATCAACTGCTTACCAATAGACAAAAGATTCATCATCGTTATCATCTGAGCTTTTAAGCAGCCTTTAAACGTCATACTGTGCACGAGCAATCAAGCACGTAAAACCGTTGGTACCGGCTGTCATAAACATCTATAGCAGTCGAAAGAATGTCAGTATTTGCTGGTTTAACCATAGAATTATTTTGCCCTTGTAATAACTGATATTTAGCTTAAGCTTAAGTCTAGGGCATTCGGGATAATGGTAGGATATTATGATAACTGTGTCCAAGCAATATCCCTAGGACCTTTTTTTTTATCGTCGGTTAAAAAATGCTGTTTACGCACATTCTCCCGGGCAATAGGGGGACCGGGAGGGGAGTGTGGGGCTCACTGCGGCAGACGCGATCACCGCAGTCCTACCCACTAAAAAACTTCTGACGACGCCCACCGCTGTTGAAAAGGGGCGAGGCACCAATGCCTGATATCCCTAGGACCTAGGATTCTCCTAAAAAAGCTTCATCAAGGCTGCGTTTCCACCAGAGATGTGTTAGAATGAGTTGCAAGGAATATGTTTGATAAGAACCTATAAAATCAGAATAAGCCTTTATAAAGACAAAATTTTATACAAAACCTTCATTGCATTACACAGAATCAGTATAGGATATCTAAATGCATTATTTTTTAAATTAATGTGTTAACGTTTATAAATTTTAAACATAATTATAACAATTTTTTTTTGTAATTGAGGGTATACAAACTTTTTTTTTCATCTCCCCTTTTTTTTTTTTTTTGTTTTACGTCGGTAACAAAATGCATTTACGTACTGCCTTCCGGCCAAAGGGGGACCGAAAGGGGGTGTGGGACTCACCACCGGCAGACACGACCGCCGGCAGCAATACCCACTAAAAATCTTCCGACGACGCCCGCCGCTTGTTGAGAAAGAGGCGGGGGCCAGTACCTGGGTTGCAGCTTCTGACACCCCGCCTGCGGCCAACGTCCCCCGGACCAAAACCGGGAGGACCTCCTCAGAGAGGCGCAGTGGACGCGCCCCTCCTACCTCCCCCTGCGACCATAGCGTGTGTGGCCGACTTCCCGGAGGGTCCATGGTTAGACAGCAGAGGCCCCCTGCCCCCGCTGCCTAGACCCTCCTGGCGCTGCTGAGCGGGCCCTCCTGGCCTACCCGCAGCGCCCTCCATAGGTCCCTCTTAGTTTCCCCCCCGGTAGTCAGTACTAAGGGCACCCAGAGTCGTCGTTCTCTGGGTGTTACCTTTTCCCTAGCGCCTCCTGCGCCCTACCGGGAGGTACTCAGCTCCGAAGACTGTGTTAAGGCAATGTCGAAAATCGCTAGTGAATATCGATGGTAAATCTCTGGTTGAAACGCAGTCTTAATCAGCTTCTATATTTCGTACGCCTGTATTTTGTATGAATTGCATTGTTCGCTTGAATTGTCTCGTTTATTTATTTAAATCTCAATAATCGTTTTTATGAATTGAATTGATTTACCAGATGGAATTTAATGTTGAATTAATAATTTTCACATTGTATATTGCGATCTCATTTTATGACTAATTCCAACATCTATAAATTTCTAAATAAGTATGGTCAAGGGATTCCTTCTTGTAAATATAAAAAATCATTCAGAATGAAAAATAAAATGTCATGTTATGAAGTTACATATTTTTGAATTTGGAATTATTAGTACAAATATTTAAGTATGTTTGTCCGTTCTTTAGTATCCATAACACAAGTTCTTAGTGATACTTATCATGGAACTAATGAATTGGTGTGTTTGTAAGAGAATATTTATTTATTTAAGTATTTTATTCAATCGTAAAACTGGGTATGTGGCCTCAAAGTAGTATTTAATAAATATAAAATTTTGTCCAAAGTATGAATCGAATGTTTAATCGAACATTTGACGCTAAGAACCGGAAAAACCTCCGCACCATATGGATAGAGGAGTATTTATTAAAAATGAATTGGTCCGCAAAATCAGTTATTGTTATACATTGAAAGCATGTACAATTGTATAGTAAAATAGCAGTATATATATATATATATGTGAAAACTCCTTTCGTTGGTTCGTTTGGTCACACATATTCCCGTAGGGGAAACAGAGATTACATCCTCCCACTTCCTACGATTCTGAAACACATCTTAAGGCTTTATTAACTTTAAAAATACACACCCGTTGGTTTAGTATACTTTTAGCTAGCCCTTTCTCAAAATTCTTTTGTAATTGATCAGGAAAAACCAGAAGCTTCTTCCTTCTAAAGTATCCCTTCATAATTTACCGCTTTGCAAATTGTAATTTTATATATTAAATTTAACAAATTATTTAACGCAAATTAAATTGTCAACCATATAGAAACAAAGAGGAAAGAAAATAATAATTCATTAAATATTCGAATTAACTTCACAATTTTAGCACAAAAGCCTGTCATGTGGTTCTTTGTTGGCATATTTGTAGGCTGAATATTTAAAGCTTGTGCTTTATTTCGGTAATAAGGATTGATTTACGAGTACATTGCTACTATGAACTTACGCCTGTCACACAGAACGTGTGGCGTAATGTTATAATAATATATGTGGTGCCTAGCCTATTGTATAATTTTTATATTTTTTATGTGTTGGTTTTAAATAAGCTTTATATTGAAGTTTCAACGAATAATAATCATAATAATAATTGTCACTAAGATAATTACCGATAAGTATGGCTATTGTTACTGAATGTTAGTGTCAATTAAGCCTTGTCTATGTAATCCTATTGTCATGTAAATAATGATTGTTGAATTCCATGGCAAAATGTAAGGGCATCTCAGTGTTATGTGCCTGATTAATTCCAATAATCTATAGACCGTTAAGAAGCCAGTGCGGGTTGAACTACCAAAATTGGCTATCGGCACTCCAATCTAGATCTAACTGCCATTACACCCGGGCCTTGTCATGTAAATGTGTAATCGCCTACGGCCTCGGGGAGCAGAATAAAGCGATTATGAACTGAATCATAACCTCTACTCGAAATGTTCGACTCAATTTAGTTTCCGACATCACTGACTGATAGAAAGCAATTTTCAGGGCTTGCTCGTTATTTTAAAACCGGTTTATGCATATTTTACCGGTTTTAAATTTATTTGGAAACAAATCGTAATCTCTGCTAGAAATGTTCGACTCAATTTAGTTTATCACATCACTGACTGATAGTAAGCAATTTTCAGGGTTTGCTTGTTATTTTAAAAGCGGTTTATGCATATTTTACCGGTTTATTTGGAACTAAACCGTAATGTCTGCTAGAAATGATCGACTTAATTTAGTTTATCACATCACTGACTGATGGAGCGCTTTATTTAGGGCTCGCTCGTCATATTAAAACCGGTTTCACTAGGTTTTAAAATTTATTTGAAATTCAGTCATAACCTCTGCTTAAAGTATTTGGCGAAGTGTGGGCGTATAATATGCCTGTAGGCAGAGGCATTCCCCTTCGGGGAAACAGGCGTCAACGGATGTATTTATGTATGTTCAAAAATTATTTCAACTTAAGTCGTAACCTCTGCTCGAAATGTTCGACTCAATTTACTTCCGACAGATATCTGGCTGATGGAGTGCTGTGTTCAGGGCTTGCTCGTGATATTAAAACCGGTTTGTACAGATTTTATCTGTTTTCATATTTGTTTGGAATTGAATCATGACCTATACTCAAAATGTTTGACTCAATTTAGTTTCCAACATTACTAACAGTTAAAGCACTGGAATATCGTCAGTTCATAGATTTTATTGTATCCGACAACACTGAGTAACCGATCACAGTTATCCTATACTGGTTGGAGCAAAAACTAACCTTGACGATTTTCTTGCCGAATTTAGTTTCAGACATGTCTGCGTGATAAAACCCTGTTTTGGTTATGGTCCTGATTGTGTTGAATAGCCGTTGATTCAGAGTATTCCCAAAACTATAAGGCAAGGCTTATTATAATAATAAGATTTGAAGTCAAACCAGGATCATAACTAGTGCTGTCACTTATATTAGATAAGATGAAAACAGCGCTAGTTTTAAACCTGTTCAAACTTTAGATCATGTCATGTAGTGAGCCTCTAAATATCCGTCATCTGTATTCACTCGATACTCTACCAAAATCTTTGCAAATTGTTTGACCTCAATTGTATATGTAAAACTGATTTCTCAGGATTTTACCGGTTATCACAATTTCTTCAACAACGTCCGGTTAACACAATTGTCAGTAGGTTACAATTAAATATAACAATAAAATCAATTGAGCTGTTTGCAAAAACGAAATTAAAACGGTTTTATGAGCAACATTAATCGTAATTTGAAAACCGGTTCAGCACTGGTAGATAGCTTGAATTAATGCTTATTTGACTTTTAGCGTTGTGGCGTGTGCGTGTATTTCAGTAAAGCAGTTTCAATCAAAATTCGTAGAACTGCATGAGGACTGTGAAATGCAAATCAGATTTAATGTTTAGCTTTCAGCGGCGTTAACCCGTTGGCGAGACCCCTTGCCTTTAAGTTCAGGGGGTTTCGAGTTCAAACCCTGGTGCGTGCTTGCTCCGTGCCTCGGAAAGCACGTTAAGCCGTTGGTCCCAGCTGTCATGAACATCTATGGCAGTCGTTATTAGGGAGTCAGTGCCTTCTAGCAGACTGACAGCTGGGTTGACCATAGAATGATGTTTCCCTCTGGGTTGCGGAGGTCAGACGGCAGTCGCTTTACGTAATAACTAAAATTCAGTCAAATCTATTCGAACCAGGGAGCAGCCCCTGGGCCCTAAGCTTTAGTCTAGGCAGGGCCGTCTTTAAACTATTTGAGGCAACAACAATAATTATGAAAATTGTATTAAAAACATAATATTAGGTCGGGGAAAAAGTCTTTTCGCATAACGTAGGTATAAACTTATTATAAAAATTTTTTGACTGTACTATTTGTGTCTGGCTGGTTTTGGTAACATTAAAAAGGTTCCATTATAAAGAAAAGAAAAAAAAAAAGTTGTTTCCCGCTATTTTTTATTTGTTTTTCTCTCCGTAAAAATGAGTGAATCTAATGAAGAAATTCAATACATTTTAAAATTTTATTATAAAAAAGGCAAAAATGCAACTCAAGCAGTGAAAAAAATTTGTGATGTTTATGGACCTGATCATCTTTCTTGACTGTACTATTTGTGTCTGGCTGGTTTTGGTAACATTAAAAAGGTTCCATTATAAAGAAAAGAAAAAAAAAAAGTTGTTTCCCGCTATTTTTTATTTGTTTTTCTCTCCGTAAAAATGAGTGAATCTAATGAAGAAATTCGATACATTTTAAAATTTTATTATAAAAAAGGCAAAAATGCAACTCAAGCAGTGAAAAAAATTTGTGATGTTTATGGACCTGATGCAGAAACGTACTGTACTGTCGTACTGTCAGTAAGAGTAGCACAAATTTGGTTCAAACGTTTTCAGTCCGGAAATTTTGATGTTAAAGATGCACCTCGCTCTGGTCGCCCTGTTACGAATAAAATGGACGCCATTTTTGAAAGAGTGGAGCAAGATCGGCATATTAGTAGTTACGATGTAGCTGAAGAACTGGGAATTGACCACAAAACAGTTTTGACCTATTTGAAGAAAGCTGGTTATACAAAAAAGCTCGATATTTGGGTGCCACACGAGCTCACTCAAAGAAACTTAATGAACCGTGTACTCATTTGCGATTCATTATTGAGACGTAATGAAACCGAGCCGTTTTTGAAGAGATTGATAACTGGCGATGAAAAGTGGATCACGTACGACAAGAACGTGCGAAAAAGGTCGTGGTCGAAAGTTGGCCAGGCTGTGACCAAAGCTGGCCTAACACGAAATAAGGTGATGCTGTGTGTATGGTGGGATTGGAAGGGCATTGTTTATTATGAGCTTTTACCGCCCGGCAAAACCATCGATTCTGATCTTTATTGCCAGCAACTGATGAGATTAAAGGAAGCAGTCGAGAGAAAACGGCCGGAATTGATCAACAGGAAGGGTGTGGTCTTTCATCACGATAACGCTAGACCACACACATCTTTAGCCACTCAGCAAAAATTAAGAGAGTTCGACTGGGAGGTCCTAGTGCATCCACCATATAGCCCTGACCTTGCGCCTTCAGATTTTCACCTGTTTCGGTCTCTGCAGAATTCTTTAGGTTCTGTAAGGTTGACCTCAAGAGAGGACTGCCAAAACTATTTGTCCCGTTTTTTTGATCAGAAGTCCTAAAGTTTGTACAGTAACGGGATAATGTCTCTGCTCACAAAATGGCAGAAAGTTATTCAACAAAACGGTACATATATATTGTAAATAAATGTAAATAAACTTTGAAAAAAATGTCTTGACTTTTCATACAAAAATACGAAAAGACTTTTTCCCCAACCTATTATATCTAGGTTCACTCCAAGCTTATTATAATAATCTTGTATTACCGGCGTTTGCTGGAATGTCAGGGCTCTAATTAGCACGTCTGGCCTCTGTGATGAATAGGCATTGAGATCTCAATGATCCGGACAGTCGAGGTCTAAATGTAATTTGATCAACACTGAGTGTGGTATTGCTATAATTGTGGTAGTGTCTATAATTTTGTACCTAATTATTTTATGAATGCCAGTCATTGTGGTGAAATTGTATGTCCTATGTTAAACCGCACTTACGATTTTGTGGGACTATGTTATAAATAAGTTGTTATAACCTTATTGAATAAATAATAATAATAAAAACAGTAGGTGTTAGCGACACGTCATCACGGTCATGATGATTGTGTTAATGCATAGCATAGCCTGTGAGTTTCTAGTCAGTTCTTCTCACAGAGCGGGGGCTCGGAACTGGCACTTAGATTCACTTACACCTAATTTTTATTTATTTGCATGTAAGTGAATCTAAGCTTCGTGATTTCAGGGTTGATATTAATTTTTTTTTTCATTTACATTTTGTTTTGACGTTTTCAAGTGCTATGTAATAGTTTATGAAATAAAGAACTTTTTACTTTTAATGAAAGTTATAAAACTATAACTTTTTATTTTTTGGATTAAAGAAAGTGCCAGTATTTTTGCCTTTTAACGAGTGGAACATTTACTAAGCATAAGTTTTTCTGTCCATGTTGACAGAGATTCAGGTCACCACCACGAAGTGGAGCCTGGGCTGATTGGCGAAGGTGGAGTTGTATGGCGTCCTGCTGTTAGAACTTTTCAAGCCTTTCAATAAGGGTCTCTGAGATGCCAAATACATATCGTGATAACTTGGACCAGTAGCTTAACATGCGTTCCATAGCAAGGAAGCGCTTGTTTTCATTGCCACAATAAACGTTCACCTATCCAAGGACTAAAATGTAAATCAAATCAAAAAATATATATTTACTACTGGTGCGACATATAAAACAAAAGAACCTTAAAACTATGAATAAAAAAGTAATTGAAAAACACTAAGGTATCCCCAGCTGCATCAAAATGGATGTAGTTCAGCATGTGCCAGTGTTTTGAGCAGACGCTGGTTTTCAACTAGACCCCATTTGATTTAAGTTATTTGTTTTACTTGAAACCTGAATATGGACTGTACGAACACTGTTTTATTTCAGCAATGGTTCCGACCTAATATCGCGAATTAAGGTCTTCAAATTAACTAAATAACTTTATCTAAAGTTACAACCAATTTCGAAATATTTATTATTAACGAAATGTATACCATATTATAATATTTAATTCGATCCATTAGTTAAGGGTGTATGGTAGACCTGTCAATAAACAGACGATGCTCAAGCGAACGTAACAGCTACCTATTAAATTAGATCTCAAATGTAATTGGCGAAATTTAGATGTATAATATGCCTCTGCCTAACCTTCCGGGGAAACTTAAGGGGCTTGATTGTATATATGTATCGATTAGTTAAGTAATTACTACCGAAAAAGACACGAACAAATACACTTCTTTTTGGATTTACCGCAGTCGAATAAAAATATAACAATACCGTATCGAGTAAAAGGCAACCAAAAATTCAGTGCACCGTGCAGTGTCCACGCTACATAATTCGAAAGCAAGTTAGAATTCCGGTGGCGAAAAATAATACGAAAGCAGGTGTTGAACACAAACTTTTATTTTAACAACTAAAGTAAATAATACGTTAGTTTCAACGTTTACCCGACACATTCCACGAGTTAGCATTTCTGTACAAACCGTTGGCAGTAGTGTTGTAGCTTTAGCGATAGTTTCGCTTTCGATAGGTCACCATGAGAAACAGTCGATAGCGCGAATAGTCGTACTGAAAATATCAAAATACTGCAAAATTGAGAACAAACAATGCTATTCATGATATTACTTTTATGAGAAAAAAATATTACTGTTTTGGATCAAGTTTGGCGTAAAACTGTCGTCAGTGTTTATACTAACTGGCAATACCAATTGGTCATACCAATTATTATATATCGCATATAGTCAAGTGTTTGTGGATTCGAAAGGGGTATTAATAGTATCACTGATTTTCGAGATTACGATAGTTTTTTTTAACAAAATCCACAGGACTTTTAAAATAATTGAAAAAAAAATACATAATAATAAATTAATAGTAGCACTGATTTTCGAGACTACGATTGTTTTTTTTTTTAACAAAATCAACAGGACTTTTAAAATAATTGAAAAAAAAATACATAATATTTATCCTTACACCTCATTACGGACTTACATTTTATTCAAATTTCTCAAAAAGATAACAGATCTAAATACGTAGTGTATGTGTGCGTATGTTTGTGTGTGTGTGAGTGAAAGTATGTGCGTGTGTGAGTGAAAATATGTGGGTTTGTGGGTGAACGTATGTGCTTGGCTAAGTCAGTGTCATATAATATTTATTTTATTCACAAGATGTTGCAATTCTTTAAAACTAAGTACTATCAATGGTAACACGGATAATCGTGGTCACGATACTATCGATAGACCATCGCTATAGTACCAACACTGGCCTGACACTCGTATCGTTTTGCAGCGCGGCAGTGCGCAATTTTCCCGTGCATTAGTCCCATGAATGCAATGTAAAATGTTATGATCTTGTATTGTTGCATCGGACTGTCCGAATCGTGGCTCCGGCATTTCCTTCGGGTATTTTTACAGGAACTGTGTTTTGTCTTAGTGTTTGTTGAATAATAATAATGTGTTTGTTAAAAATACAGATGTGTTTGTTTTGAGCGTTTATTGCGCCCGCGGTGCTAAGCAGGTACTTACAATAATTTCTGATTAAAACATAATTGTATAGGTGCGTTTGGTATCTTTGTTTACGCGTGGTATATAGGGATCCTATAGTTAGACGGTAGGGGCCCCCTGCCCCTGCCGGCTAAAACCCCCCTGGCGCTGCTGGACGGGCCCTTCTGGCCAGCCCGCTAAGCCAACGGCGTAGTTACTCGGCAATGTGCCACCTATTACGTTGGATTAACTACATGATTGGCAAATGTGGGCGTAAAGTATACCCCTATCCCATCGGGAAAACAGGCGCTTACACTAGGTACCATGTCCAATCGTGTCTTAAAAGAGTTCAACGTCCTTTATATGTCTTTGATTAAACTCTCTATTTGTTGTGCGGTCACTTTTGCGTGAAATCAACTGAATTTTTCACGGAATCATTAAAAATATAATTCATAATGTTTATTTTTGCAATACTTACTTCAATATTACTTAATATTTGAGTTACATACATTACCCTATGTCTGTGTATACTCGTATTAAATGATTTTGATAAAAAAACAGGGTGTATAAGGAATCTACCAACATATATAAGCCCAAGCCAACCTCACCTGCAAGTGGTGCACCTGCAGATCAACGGACGAGGCTCCGGTGAACATAAAAGCTCCCAACAAGCTGCAATAGGCTCGCCATCTATTACGTGGGACCAAAAATATTATTGGCGAAATAGAGGCGTATATTATGCCTCTGTCTTACCCTTCAGGGAAGCAGGCGTGGTTGTATGTATGTATGTATGTATATATTTAAAAAAAAACATATATTCAACAAGAAGTCAAAAGCAATCAGACATCTTTGTCATATACCTATAGTAAAGTAAAAAAAAATAAACTATTATACATAGTAGGTACTTGAAAACGTCATAATAAAAATTGAAAAAAAAACAATCAAAATATTATTACACTAAATCCCGAAGCTTAGATTCACTTACAAGCAACAAAACAATTTGAAAACAAAAAATAATTAAGTGTAAGTGAATCTAAGTGCCAGTTCCGAGCCACCGCTCTGTAAGAAGAACTAGCAAGAAACTCACAGGCTCATTCATATGAACAAATACCGCATTATGACATTATTATCAACTAGAAAGCTCTTTATATTTCAAAGAGCGGCAGAATGTTAGCCTCTCGACTGGCGGCAGGTGTTAGTTCGCTCCGCTCATACACAATTCACGAAACACCCGCGGTACGGGCCGCTATCCTATCTGCAACATTATCGGGCTTTTATTAAATATTAAACGGTTCGTTTAAAGTTTTCACGAGCGTGTAAGCTATGAATTTTAAAGGGGCTTATTGGTTATGTAGGGTTAATTGCGAATTGTTGATTAAAACTGCTTTTTGACTTTTTAAGGCGGTCGTTGGTTTGTCTTCCTGCAAAAACGGAATAGGGTTTGGAAAAAGGAGTAAAATATATATTGCTCCTTCCTAGAAATTAAGCTTTATTTTTATTTATGTTGTTGTCATGACTGGCTGAGTAATTAAACGACAACTAAAATTTTCAAGCTTTATTTCAAAGAGTCATCGTTGGTTTGATTCTCCTTGCTGTCATATTATTTGTATTGTCATAGTATTTTATGTTTATAATTTTATGTAGTTTATAATTTTTTATGTTAATTTATGTATGTTTATTGACTACGGCACCGCCTTTAAAGTTTTCTGCTAACCTTAAGGTTATTTAATAACCTTTTGTAATACTTTTAAGTGTGCAATAAAGATTAAAATAAATAGATGTCAGACAAATTTGGTGGCATTTATCATCGAGCTCTACCTTGCTTCACGTAAAGCTTTTGGTCAGTATATAGATACCCGGGACCAATGGCTTCTAAAGATAAGTTTAAGGATTTTTAGGACAGTATGAAAAATCCTAGCTGCAGGGAACTATACCAATCTACACTAGGTTCTCGTCTGATCGGAAAGCCTCCCTTAGTTTCTAAACAGCGGCTCGGGTCGGGATATTTCATGTCTGAGATGATGATATCAACAGTAAAATATAAATGAACAATTTGATGCTAAGATGATATTGCAGAATTACAAATTGATTCTTCATTTTTTATAACATTTAAAATCTTTATGTCAAATGGTAAAATTGGGTAGGCTTGGAAGGTTTTTTAACCTTTACTGATGCGGAAGCTCAATTATGAAAATCTATATGGGTCCGTAACCAGTAACCGCTTGCGCGATTCAATAACGTTCCATGCCATCTATTGGCAAACTTACGAACTAATATTTGTACTGATGAATTCAAATACATTTTTGAACAATCTTGAAAATAACAATACAAAGTTAAACAAACACTGAAACGTAACACGAAGCATTAAAGCTTCCCTTCGCGATCAATTTATCCTTGCTACCCTTTGTGCTGTACACAGCGCATAATCTTCCTTTATTAAGACAAAATATAACTAGGCCGCGCCGTTACTGTCTTATTACACTACTTAATTCTCACGTGAGAAAGACATTTCTCTTAGTTAATACGTACTTACTTCCATTGTATAGAGTAATCTAGGAGAAAGGCTAGGTTCTAGGAAATAGGACTTTCTAACACATGTTAAGTAC
The DNA here is from genome assembly GCA_949126915.1 of Musotima nitidalis. Lineage (NCBI taxonomy): Eukaryota > Metazoa > Arthropoda > Insecta > Lepidoptera > Crambidae > Musotima > Musotima nitidalis. The sequence continues at coordinate 2,202,880 of OX421422.1, forward strand.
AAAATGAAAGTGGTTAAAGTGGCGAACGACTGCGATGATATTGGAATGAATAGAAATCAAATAGTTATATCTAAATAACATTCTTAAAGGTAGAAACTTGATTATAAATATAATATGTAAGTAAAATATGAAAATTATTTCTGACAATGACACTAATTATTTAGTTCCAAGATAAATATCATTAAGAGCCAGGGTCTAGGGTTCGAACCCTGGTGATGATTTTTCTAAGTTATGTGCGTAATTATCGTTATCGCCTTGGAAAGCACGTTAAGCTGTTGGTATAACCATAGAATGATGTTTCCCTTTGGGGTATGGGCAAAGGGGCGCCAGTGACAACATGCCCTCCTCCACGCGTCGTTACCTCAATGTTGAGGGTTTTGACCACTTTCCGCCATCTGTTTCTATCTGCCGCCGAGTGTATAGCATCGTACATACATACATACATACATACATACATACATTCATGCCTGTTTCCCCGAAGGGGTAGGCAGAGGCATATTATACGCCCACCTTTCACCAATTATATCGTTGGTCCCACGTAATAGATGGCGAGCCTATTGCCGCTTACCGGGCACTGTTATGATCGCCAGAGCCTCGTCCATTGATCGGCAGGTGCACCACTTGCAGGTGAGGTTGGCTTGGGCTCCTTAGGTCTTGGTAGGATCCCTATACACCCTATCTATACTATAATACATAGAGCTCCTGCCTCTAGGTCTCAGTCCTTCCACTTTGCCAGTGACCATCAACTTTTCCAGGTTGTCGCTATCCCTCTTGGCAATTTTTCGAAGTACTATAAAATCAGAGAAAGGATAATGGAGAGCATCGTCTGTGTCTTGAGTTCCTGTAGAATCGAAGATTGGTGCATTGCTCCAGTTCTCATACGAATAAGATATACTGCGAGTATGGCTATGTTATATTGCATACGAAAAATCAAATCAAGATTATTTTTCCAGATGCTTCAACACAATACAAATAATACTCAAATTACTTTCTAAGCAAAAATATACAGGAAACACTTAAAACAGTCGAAATAAGAGAATTTTTGTAGCTTTAATAAAAACATTTCTAAAAGTTGTTTATTTCAATTTTCGTCTCGCATTTTATGTTCTTAGTTAATCTATTAATTGTTGCTACAAAAAAGAGCTTTTGGGAAATTGCTTTTCCGAAGCCTCTGTTTTAATAAGTACTAGTTTCTTCCTGCGGCATTGCCTATTCATAACCTTATCATATCGCTGGCAGCAATTATCTTCAAAATATTTAAACACCTAATAATCAAACATTTAAATGAAGGCAACATACCTCTGAATAATGCTCAATTTGGGTTCCATATGATTTATCGACAGATCTTGCCATTTTGTCATTAAAAAATACTGTATACAAATATATAAATAGATATACCTCTCTTTATGCTTGTTTTTAGATCTTAGTCGTGCTTTTGATAGTATAAATAATGACATTAAATTGAATAAATTTAGAAAGAACAATGTGCCCAACGTAGTCAAGTTAAATGGAACTGTATAAATATAAACATACTGCCCGACACATAAAAATTGACGACAAAGATGAGACAGGGTGGATGAACGTCACCTATCCTGTTCAACCTTTACGTGAATGATCTGAGCTGAGTGGCACCAAATTCGACTGTCAATTGGCTCAGAATGTATAAACAGCTTAAGTTATGCTGATGACTTGGTGTTACTTAGCTCTTCTGTCAATGGTCTTCGAAAATTTTTGTCGATTTGTGAAAAGTATGCGACTGACCAATAATAACACATAATTCGAAAAAATTTGAAGTTAGATCCTGAGAGTATATTACCTATTATTTATGAAGGAGCAAAAATATTTCTCATACCATTTAATATTATCATAATGGTAATTCTTCATAAAAAATCTAAAACTATATATTAAAAATTATAGTAATTGAATTAAAAATATCCCTTATTAGATACTTAGTTTTTACCTAAAATTCGTTTTCATATATTCGTTTATATTAATGATCTATAATATTCATAAATGTGTTTTATTCTAATATTTGTTTTCATAATTTTCTTAATCATATGTGTTTTATCTATATTATTCAAAATCATTTGTTTTATTCCAACAAATTCATTTTCATACAGTTTTTAATCATAAGTGTGAATGAACCACTGAAAATCATATTGCTACTAGAAACAGGATGCTACCAGACAAATAGGTTGGGTTAGTACTGTCATCTCAATAAAGCGCAAGCCGAGCGAGCTAAGCGAGCGTGCTGCAGACCGGCCGTCGAAGCGTAAGAAACAAATGTTTAATAGAAATGTAGACAGTCACAAATATTACGTCAAACTTATAAAACTCTTCTTATTATTGGTCGCAGGTTAACAGTTATAGATTTAAAACAGATCTTTTCCTTTCATCATATCAGCCCATAAACGTCCCACTACTGAGCACGAGCCTCCTCTCACATACCACGGTGCGAGGGTATTGGGTCATACTCCACCACGCGGACCCAGTGCGGATTGGCGGAGGCAGGTGTATGGCGTCCTGCTGTTAGAATTTATTAAGCCGCCCATTAGGCCTCTAACATGGCTTAACGACTACCACATTTTAGTGATAACCGGGACCAACGGCTTAACGTGCCTTCCGAAGCACGGAAGCGCTCGATATCAAATGCCACACAAACGGTCACCCATCCATGGACCGACCTCTGTAAACTCTGCTGTACTTTGGTGATCGTTTCCGACCACCGAGCACCGCAGAGCTACGAACGCTACAATTTTCCTTTAATAAAACTAAATTGTTGATAGCAAAAAATATTTTTTTTACCATTGCTTTTATTCATACAAAAATTATGATAAGTGCTGTTATAAAGTTAGCTATTCTAAACAACGTTGTTTTGAGTTGAAGTATGTTCCTGATAACAACTGGATCTTAAGATTGGTAATTTTTTTAAATATTTATGCTAAATTTGTGTATGTACAAACACGTCCGTCCATATTATTTTAGTGAGAATGTGTCGGAACTGGAAACTCAAGTTGTTATAGAAGAAAATGCAAATGCCTCCGCGGCGTGGTGCAGGAATTATTCATTCCGACTAGTCTGTGTTTGCGCCGGTGCTGATTAACAGGCGGCTAATTGAGTAACGAACTCCCCTCGACTTGCTAAACAGGCGGATAGCTCGTGGGGTTTGGTCTGAGTTCGGAGAGGATGCGAGTTTATTATTAGGAATATTTACATACATACATACTATCAAGCCTGTTTCCCCGGAGGGGTAAGCAGATGCATATTAAACGCCTGCACTATTACATTGTTGATTCCACGTAATAGGTGGCAATCCTATTGCCGCTTACCGGGAACATTATTATCAGTTTGCCAGAGCCTCGTCCGTTGATCGGCAGGTGCATCACTTGCAGGTGAGGTTGGCCTGGGCTCCTAAGCTCTTAGTGGGATTCCTATACTCCTGGAATAATAATAATATAAGAAATATTTTGTTTGACGACCGATATGGCGTGGAGGTCAGTATACCTGCACTTCACTCCAGAGGTTGTGGGTTCGATTCCCACACAGGACAAATATGTGTGTGCATGAACATGAATATTTGTTCTGGTCTGGGTGTTTTCCTATGTATATCAAGTATGTATTTACAAAATAAAAAGTAGTAAGTTTATCCGTTCTTTAGTATCCATAACACAAGTTCTTAATGATACTTATCTTGGAACTAAATAATTGGTCTAGCTGTAAGAGAATATTTATTTATTTATTATTTATTCTTTTATTCTTAATTTTGGTTCTCTCAGCTACAGTTTTTCATTTTGTAACATGTCGTACGCATGTCGCCAGCATGAAATAGTTAGTAGTACCCAAAGTACTTTATCAGAAAACGGTCTAGACAATACAGCAGTGTGTCGATTGTTATGGCAATTTGTATGTAATCATCTGTAGCATCAGTCATAAATCATTATCCTTGGGATGGGATCAGTTGCGTTATACCCATATAAAAAAAACACTTCAAAAAAAAAGTTGTCCATATTACTAGTATATTTTGTATTGCAGTGCTTATTAATAAATGTTTTGATAGTGACAATGAGAAGACTGCTGGTACTTATAGCACGGGTTGTCCCAGTTTAAGTGCGAGATGTTTAAAGCATAATTATAGAAATACTCAAAGCAATATGAACAAATCTTATGTGCAAATGTATTGTATTATATCGATACCTGTAACGCCTATAAATTTTAAAAGTGCAAAAATTGTAAAAGTGCAAAAAATTGTAAAAGTGCAAAAATTGTAAAAGTGCAAAAATTGTATAAGTGCAAAAATTGTAAAAGTGCAAAAATTGTAAAAGTGCAAAAATTGTAAAAGTGCAAAAATTGTAAAAGTGCAAAAATTTTAAAAGTGCAAAAATTGTAAACACTCCTTGGGTGTAATTGTAAACACTCTTTTTCACTAATTTTTTTTCAAATTATTTTTAGTCCAGCTAAATAATACTTTAGATCGATTATCAAATCTTACGGAGCAGTGAGGCTACACATACCCTATTAGAAACCAGTGTGCACTCCCCTAGTGTATACAGTATATAAGCAGAGAATGGGCACTTAAAATTTTAACTCCATAAGAGCTCTATGGAGCTAGACTAAAATAAATGATTGATGAATATGTCTCGCGCTTTTCTATTTATTATTGAGATTTAATTTATGACATAATTACTTTAAATTAAAAATGAGGTTGAGTATAATTTAGTACTTAGTTAATAGAATGAAATCGTCTGTAAATATTTTAGGTGCATAGAGCTTCTACCAAGATCTGAGGAGCTCAAGCTAACCTAACCTGCAAGTGGTTCACCTGTCGACTAAAGGATGAGGCTCTGGCGATTATAGCAGTGCCCGGTAAGCGGCAATAGGCTCGCTACCTATTACGTGGGACCAACTTTATAATTGGCCAAATGTGGGCGTATAGTATTCCTCTGCCTACCCCTTTGGGGAAACAACCGTGATATTATGTATGTACGTAAATATTTTAAATTATTGTTCCAAAATCAGAACGTTGAGAATAATAAATATTTGTCAACTTAGAAAAAGTAACAAAGCCCTTAATTTCTTACAGAATCTCTAATAATATAAAACCTTCTTTGTTTTACACCACAATGCGTCACACTAGTAGTGGCTGTGCAAATTCGTTATCAGAGCTATTCTTGTTAAATATATTCAAGTTCTAATTGTGATTATCACTAGGGGCTCAAGCGTCGTGTCGTTTATCATCATATCTATTTTTATAATTGACTGTTTTAACTATAAACGCATTTATTTTTCAATATTTCCTATTGTTGTATGAAAGAAAAAGAATGTATTTTATGAAAAAACAACATACAAAACATTTGGGTACCAACTTAAAGAATGTCACAAAAAAGCTGAGGTCTCACGAAACCGCCTCCACACTGATATTTCGTAGATATCATTTGTAAAGGCACTGCTATGCCACATCAAAGCCTACGTTGTAAAAAACAATATAAACCTAAATTATAGTCACATTGATGTTTACATAAAGTTATTCGACACATGAACCCTGGAAGGGCACTACAACAATAGCAAAAACACATAATAGCATTCACATAACTGAATATCATAAAATATCTATCCGAAATTATGTCAACATTAAAATAAAAATCATAACAAAAATTCAAAATAAGTTCTATATTAAGATAAATATTGTGTATGCCTTTTCATTGAAAACCCCTTGTAAACATTTCTGTGTTATTACTAAAATGCTTTTAATAATATGTGTAAATTTTTAATATGCCAGAGTTTTTTAAAATAAAATTTTGTATTCAAACCAAGTTCGTATTGACGGAGTCAGGTGTGTGTGGTCTATTTTAATTAGGATTGGGGTGAGACTTTAATACCACGAACTGCTGTAAGAATTTTTCAAATTCTGCGGTTTGGAGTGTGACCTTAAGAGACCTATATTCAGAAATGGGACGTTCAGTAACGTCTTAGCGCAGAAACAGCCCAGTGGCTGCCGGGCAGTTCTTGTAGACATCCCAGTTCTACATGACGACAATCTTGTGAAGGCCGAAAAGGAAAAAATATGTTAATACCTGGACTTGGTCTACGAGATCACTGCAATGTGGGATGTGCAATGGTATGTGGACTCAGCGACGATCGTTCCGATATTGATTGCGGCCAACGGGTTGATTGCGCTTGGCCAATATCTTAAGAAGCTCAAACTAGATAGCTGGGTCAAGGGTCAGACACAAAAAGCAGTGCTTCTCGATACGGCACGCATTGTCAGAAGGTTTCTCTCCCTGCAGCCCTAGCCGCCAATCTTTTGGGTTTGGTTCCGCGGCTGAAGGTCTCCGATTTTTATTTTTTTTACAGTATTGTAACTTAATTTTTTTAAACTTTTTTGTTTGTTATTGTAAATAATATCCCATCTAAATTTTAATTTATAAAAAAAGCCTGTCTAGTAGGTAATTAACATAAATTAAAAGTAGGTAGTAAGCATTAATTAATAGTAGGTAATTACATACTTATTCTAGTTTTAATAACTATGTATGCGCGCAAGTGTGTGTGAGTGTGTTTGCGTGTGTGTGTTTTAGCTTTTCATTCTATTTCACATTAACTAATGCGTTTAATTTACCAGCCTGTATATTGTATAATAAATAAAGAATAATAGTGATTACTTTCCGGAGCCTCGTGGTGAACTCAATACAATTTAGTGATTGACCGAATTAACTTTAAACGCATTTATTCGGCACGCTGCGACCAATCGATTGGCGGACACTCTCTATTTGATTTTGGCTATTCAATCTAATTTGGTGGAAGCAAGTGATGGATTAAAAATATCTTTGTAACAATTCCCGCGCTACTATAATTTCCCGAAAAATCGAGAAACTATTCAACACGACACGTGTTTCGCCCTTACACAGGGCATCTTCAGGTAAGATAGGAGCCTCAGAACAACGATGTCTTCACGACCAACGCTGAAACGAGAGTGAGCAGCTGAGCGTATTCGAGCGTATTTATACCCTCACCCACTTCCGCCATCAACGTCCGCCACGTCATCGCGGTCTGAGTCAGAGTGACCGTTATGAAATTTCTGAACCATACGTAATAGAGGTGATCTAGAGAACGTATTTTGTTCGTTCAGCAGTAGGTTTTGATCATTGTGTTTAATTATTTCTAGATTTTCCAATACACACAACCGTAGACCTTTTTCATGTATATGTAAAATTTCAAAATTATGATTATTACTCAAGGTGTGCCCAGAGTCGATAAGGTGTTTGGCAAAATGAGATTTGTCTGGACAATTATGCCTATAAGCAGCTATATGCTCCTTATACCTGGTTTCAAAGTTGCGTCCAGTTTGCCCTATATAGACACTGTGACAAACCTCACAAGTTAATTTATATATACCCGACTTTTTACTATTTTCTATGCGATCCTTTCCGAAAATAGAAAAATAGTAAAAAGTCGGGTATATATAAATTAACTTGTGAGGTTTGTCACAGTGTCTATATAGGGCAAACTGGACGCAACTTTGAAACCAGGTATAAGGAGCATATAGCTGCTTATAGGCATAATTGTCCAGACAAATCTCATTTTGCCAAACACCTTATCGACTCTGGGCACACCTTGAGTAATAATCATAATTTTGAAATTTTACATATACATGAAAAAGGTCTACGGTTGTGTGTATTGGAAAATCTAGAAATAATTAAACACAATGATCAAAACCTACTGCTGAACGAACAAAATACGTTCTCTAGATCACCTCTATTACGTATGGTTCAGAAATTTCATAACGGTCACTCTGACTCAGACCGCGATGACGTGGCGGACGTTGATGGCGGAAGTGGGTGAGGGTATAAATACGCTCGAATACGCTCAGCTGCTCACTCTCGTTTCAGCGTTGGTCGTGAAGACATCGTTGTTCTGAGGCTCCTATCTTACCTGAAGATGCCCTGTGTAAGGGCGAAACACGTGTCGTGTTGAATAGTTTCTCGATTTTTCGGGAAATTATAGTAGCGCGGGAATTGTTACAAAGATATTTTTAATCCATCACTTGCTTACAATGGATTTCCGCAAAGTAACGCCTGAATCAATAAATTATTTAATTTGGTGGAGTCACGAGTTTAAATTTAATCTGATTGGCTGTGGTTTCGACTACTTTTCGCTATTGTTCGTCCCGGCTGGTCCTATCTATTAATGTTATTACAGAGAACGGGAGTTGGACTCTCGTTTCAGCGTTCATGAAGACATTTTAGTGTATTGCCCTAATTAATAGTCCTGAGGGAAATAATACACAGCACTACTGTAACTTTTTCTATATTTGCTCACGCTTGTTGCAATTGACACATTTTATTATACATATACAAATTATTACATATTATTATGACTACAGTGTGATTTAGCGAGACAGTGTTCCATAGACGACTAACTCGCTAGGTTCCACGAATGCGTACATCGGTTTTTACAATTTTTTACTTGCTGTATATATTTATTTCTTTATATGTATTTAATTATGAACCGCTCGTAGCTCTGCGATGCATGCGAAGTACAGCAGAGTTTGCAGAGGCCAGTCCGTAGATGGGTGACCATTTGTGTGGCATTTGATATCGAGCGCTTCAGTGCTTCGGAAGGCATGTTGAGCCGTTGGTCCCGGTTATCACTAAATGTGGTAGTCGTTAAGCCATGTTAGAGGCCTAATAGGCGGCTTAAAAAATCTAACAGCAGGTCGCCATACACCTGCCTCCGCCAATCCGCACTGGGTCAGCGTGGTGGAGTATGACCCAATACCCTCACACCTTGATATGTGAGAGGAGGCTCGTGCTCAGTAGTGGGACGTTAATGGGCTGAGATGATGATTTAATTATATCAATTATATCAAGGTATGGAATGACTTACTGAGGTTTTGAATTCGATTCTTACGCAGGATAAATCTTCGTGTGCATGAAAATAAATATTTGTTCTGGGTAATTCCTATTATACATTCTTAACAATTAATAACACAGATTCTTGATGACTGTACGTATCTTGGAAACTAAATAATTGGTGTGATCGTAAGTGAATTTTTTTGTATCGTGATTTTAGAGATCGTGACGTAGAGATCACCTACAAAATGAATATTATAAAAAAATGTTTCCAAAAGCAGTATTCTTGATTACTAATTCATTAGAACCTATGGGTCTATATATAAAGTAATTAATAAACCGTCGTTGCTTGAATTAATTGTTGCTCATAAACTATCTGTTGTTGGGATGAATGGTGCTTAGGGATCCTACCAAGATCTGAGCAACCCAAACCCTTCAACCCAAGCCGATTAACGGACGAGGCTCTGCTGGACATAGAAGTTCCCGGTAAGCGGCAATACCTATTACGTAGGAACAATATAACTGGTGAAGAGTGAGCGTATAATATGCCTCTGCCTACCCCTTCAGGGAAATAGGCGTGATTGTATGTATGTATCATTTATTGCCAACCACACGTGTTGTACCTAGTATAGTAGTAGGTAATCAGTTAAATACATGCCCGTCGCCCCATAGCGGTAACTTAGTCATGTGTATGGAAAAAAGGCCTTGTTTAAGAAGTTTCTATTAAATCAAAATGGACGGCTAAGGGCTACAATAAACATACTTACTTTTATTTGCCAGGAATGTATTAGACACTAACATGTTACGACTTCTAACATTATTGCAATTTTCGTGGTGATATCAAATTGAAACCTAATAAAAATATCGCCATTAATTCAATGTGTGTTGCTAGTGATGACTTACGGATCTGAGTCGTGGCCCTTAACTTTTGGTCTTATAAGAAAGCTCAGGGTCAAACAATGGAGAAGGGTATTCTTGGGGTTTCCCTACGAGATCGGATAGAAATAAAGAGATATGAAGGGAACTAAAGTTACCGACATAACCCAAAGAGTAAGCAAGCTGAAGTGGCAGTGGGAGGGCACATAGCACGTAGAACTGACGGCTGTTTGAACAGAATAGTCCTAGAATGGCAGCCCTTCGACAGAAACGTGGCGTGGGACCTCCTCCCGCATGATGGACTGACGATGTGATAAAGGTCGCGGGATTACGATGGATGCAGGCCGCCTATAATAGGTCACGCCGGAAATTTATAGGGGAGGCATATGTTTAGCAGTAGATGTCGCATATGTTTAGCAGTAGATGTCCTTAGGTTGATGAAGATGAATAACATAGCCTATGTTACTCACATATAATAAAGCTTTCTAATCATCGTGACATCCTATGGTGTCCGACAGTGTGCTGAGTGGACACCGTTTCAGTACATGGTTTAATGTTGTATTTTGCTTGTGTAAATTTAATCGTTGCTTTTTTGTGTACTTAATTTCTATGTTTATTTGTACTGAATAAATTTATTTTCTTTCTTTCTTTCTTTCTTTTTAATTGTGAATAATATAGCCTGTGTTACTAACAAAGAATGTAGCTTTCTAATGGTGAATAACATAGCCTATGTTACTAACGAATAATGTAGCTTTCAAATTGTACATAATATACCCTTTATTACTCACGAAGAATGTAGCTTTCTAATTGTGAATAATATACCCTATATAACTCACGCAGAATGTAGCTTTCTAATTGTGAATAATATGGCCTATGTAACTCTCGAAAAATTTAGCGTTCTAAAGGTTAATAATATGGCCTATATTACTCACAAAGAATGTAGCTTTCTAATGGTGAATAATATAGCCTTTGTAACTCATGAAGAATGTAGCTTTTTATGGTGATAAACATTGCCTTTGTTACTTATAAATAATATATGTTCTAATAGTGAATAATATAGTCTAAATTACTAACGAAGAATGTAGACTTCCTATTGTGAATAATATACCCTATCATACTCACGAATAATGTAGCTCTCTAATCGTGAAGTCTATTTTCCAATAGGCCCAGTAGTTTCGGAGCCAATTCAATGCTAACGATCAATCCAGATTAGTTAAGGATCAGGCTGCGGTAAAGCGATGTTTATCTATTGTTAGTTTCAAACAAAAGTGCTCCTAATAAACGTGATATTAAGCGCCAATGGAAACACTAGCTCCTACTGCCGGCACCGTTTAAGGTAGATTTCCCAGGAGGTCAGCGCGAGTCTTACGAAATTGCTCGGCACTGCTCATATTTCGTTATGTGCTGGTCTGATTGATGACCCACTGGACGGCTTAGGACTTACGTAAACATATTTGTTTGTTTTTAAATACATACTTCTTTTAACACTTTAGTTTTTTCAATAAAAACATGTTTTCTAACAATTACACCAACTATTTAGTTCCAAGATAAGTATCACAAAGACTTTTTGTTATGGATACTAAATAATGGATAAACATACATAAATAATTTATTTATCAAGACTTTTCATGTTTATGCACACAAAGATATATCCCGTGTGGGAATCGAACCCACGACCTCAGCTGCGGAGTGCTGGGTATACTTGCCACCACGCCATATCGGTCGTCAATGCAATTAACATCAACTTTAATGTACTTACATTTAATCTAAATGGAACGAAATAAACATTATGAAATAAAGAGGATTTGTATGTTTTTTCTGTCGTTGAAAGAGAGTTAAAACTTTATATCTATTACCACAAATTTCGCAAAAACTAGAACAATAAGTAAAATATTGTTCCCTTACCTTTCCCTCCTTAAATGACAAAGAAGTAAAAATAGGAAATACATTTTATTTTTATTCCGAATACAAGTCACAGCGTTATACCTTTTTTTTATATTACCGAGAAAATATGACGTGAATTGTATTCAATTATTCAGTGGCCAGCTTTTATTCTGAGAGGCCCTCACTCTTGGCTAATAAAAGTACCACATTACTGTTGAAAGCTTCTTGCCATTATAGACCTTATGATACACACGAATAATGCAGCACTTCACATAATGACACTATCCAATTAGGCCCATTATTCTGTCGCGTACAAATATATTAGTGTTCCGTAACAAAGTTTATTAACACACGTGCTGAGTCTGCTTAGTGGTAAAGTTATAAAATGTGGGTGTAAATATTTAGTTTACAGCTGCTAGGGTTGGCTGGTAGAGATCTCTTCTAGAGATAAGCCCACCTTTGTACATCTCATTTTATTTACCTCATGTAATACTTAAATTTATTTTATATAGGATCCTTATATTTTTCAAGCTATTGCATAGCTTCTATCGCGTTCCTTGAGAGTGGAGACCGAATCCAGAAATTCCGTAACGAAAAAAACCTAACACCCCTCACTCCGACCGGCACAGCGGTGACACTTTAGTTTTTCCATCTATCGATAAATAGCAGAACTTTTAATTACTTTTTGAAATACCACGCTTGTCTCTTTAGTTAAGCAACCCGCCTTTAGGTGGCATTGGTTGTATCGGTTGGCTAAAGTTTGTTTTCTTATCGGTCACCACGCTCAAAGTGTAACTTGAATTTAATATCAAAAATACTGCATAAATAAAATGAATAAATAATTTTAATTGCATAATTTTAATTGCAGAATAGCTCCATCCCCTCTCATGGGAATAAGAGTCACTGGATATAAACGATACCGGATGATGCGCAGCAGCGTCGTCTTGTGTACTAGCTTGAACTGCGATCACCGACTCGCCAGCCCAGCGTGGTGATTATAGGAAAATACTTAGACGTACAGAAATACATATACGTAATATCACGCCTGTCCCCCCGAAGAGGTAGGCAGAGGCAAATTGTACGCCCACACTTCGCTAATAATGAAGTTGGTCTCACGTAATAGGTGGCGAGCCTATTGCCGCTTACCGGGCACTGTTATGTTCGCCAGGGCCTCGTCCGTTGATCGGCAGGTGCACAACTTGCAGGTGAGGTTGGCTTGGCCTCCTAAGGTCTTTGTATCCTTATACACTCATATTTTTAAAAATAACAAATCAAATATAATTGAGACAGAATTTCTTTACCTCCCATGCTAATCCGAAGACTGTGTTACGTTACGTTACGTTTTTAACGTGTTGCTGTCACTATCATGACAAGAGCAGACCTGTTCACACTGGTGAATTGCCGAGTACGACACACAAACGACGCTCAACCGTATTAATTTTGACGAATGTATAATGAATGTAACGATCTTATGCATGACTTTACCACTGTCGAGACATGAAAGTGAGTAAGAAATAACTCAAATCAATACATATGGTAAAAAGAAAAATCTATATGCAAATCACACTTAACATCAGTCTTATGAATCTTTAACGGCTTATATAAATGTATATAAGGGCAACCACATTTATCGACTAAAATAAATGCCAATTTGAATGAGGGATATACCAGTAAACAAAACAATAAGTTGAGGGACAGTAAGGTAAATGATTTCATAACTAATTATAACTAAGAGACGGTATAAAAGTTAATTCTCTAGCGAAGTCGAAACGGATCCCACGTTAAGGCTGCAGTTTTAATTGAAATCTAACTTTATTAAGAAGAGAGCAGTTTCAATTAAACATTGATACTGGATCTTGGCGAGTAAAAACCATTCTCCGAGTTTTTGCGAAGCTTAAGAACTGGTTTATATAAAAAGTTCTCCTATTGAAGTCAATTTGTGATGTGCTGGCTTTTACATTAACAAAGTATTTTAGGGTCAATTGTAACGCATTTTAAATCAGGCAACTATTTCCTATAAAATGGTAATTGTATTAAAGTTAAAGTTTGATATGATTTGATGCGTGCTATTTAAAATCAGGATTAAATTCAATTCACAAATTTGACGAAAAACCATTGACAAACCTTTTTTATATTCCACAAGATGGCTCTCAAGTAATTGCTCCTTCTAAACGAAAGTCACCATAATATTGACACATGCTATTGCATGCATGGGTAGTCTTAGCGTTTACTTCTTATCAAAAACAATAATCTTTATAAAAAAATTCAGATAAACAAATCAGTTAGGAACTGGTGTCTCCTTTTAGTTTTACTTGACAGATAGTCAATTCAAAACTGTCATTTTAACAGGCGACTATCTCATAATCAAACGCATTTCATAAACTAACTAAACAAAATTTAAATAAATCACGTAACAATGAATTTACACTAAAAACAAAACATACAGAATTCCAGCCACAAATAAAAATGTTATCTCTTTTTGAAACCACTGTTTAATTTTCAAAGCTGTAAAACATTTATTTTTCAAATCCATTTCTATTTTCCAGCTAAATATTTTTTTTATACTTTAACCCATCAAGCGGAATACCTGTCGTGTCATTTCCAGTAGGCGGTTGAGTAGAATGGCAAAAAATATTAGTTTTACATTTTTTTTTCAGTTATTTTTTTTTTTCGGTAAACCAAAGCTAACAACAATGACTCTAAAGTGCTTTATTTTTTTACAAACTCAATATGTTTATTTATCAACTAGGTATGTCGGAGAATGAACGATTATTTATTTATGCAAGTGGCAATACTACCTACCCTAAATGTCGTTAGCTTCATGTCAATGTTTGACGTTGACAGTTTGTTATGAAGTTGTCTATGTGTCAGTTCAATCAGTCAGTAGTGTGTACGTACGTACGTCAATCGAGCACTTCACTTGTTTCCGACACGTCGCCTGCGCCGTATGTGCGCACCACTGACCGAATAAAATATCAAGATGGCGGACGAAGATCACCAACATGTGGATTCAATTCCATTTGAATCTGCGACATGTATATTTTTCGCTGCTAGATTATGTCAAAGGTTTCTTTTTTTATTGCTTTTTTGGTACACATACATACATATAAACACGCCTGTTTCCCCGAAGTGATAGGCAGAGGCGTATATTCGCCAACACCTCGTCAATTTTATTATTGGTCCCACATAGGTGGTGAAGCTATTCCCGCTGGGAACTGTAAGCTGGGAGTTGATCTGTTATGTCAGACTTAACGAGCATATATTCATAAGGCGCGGTGATGTGCATAGGTATATCACTCGACACGCTAATGCGACATGCTGGAAGAATTTTCTAGACGCATGACGAGGTCTGATAGACTCACGCACATCATGGAACCATCTGTGTGAAATAAATTGCCTCGAGACATTGTTGTTGTTGTTGTGTTGGCGGCTCCTAGCCTGCCTGCCTTTAAAGGGAGGTTATAAAAAATGTCTTCCTGAGCAAACGTTCTATGACATTAATGACTTTATGAAGAAATGAATTCTTAAGTTTTATAATTTTAATTGTATTGTGTTATATGTAATTTAACAGTAAGAATATGACATGACATTTTGCTTTATTTCAATTTACATAATTATTGACCGTTTATTTTTATTAATTTCATTTATATTTTTTAATTTAATTGCTATTGACATTTTTTATTTTTACACTATCTTATTCTAATAATATTGTAATTTAATTGAAATTATGTAATTCTACTAATTATATATAGTTTTGTTTTCTGTGACGTGTGATGTTGTAGTACCAATAAATGAGTATTTGAGTATTTAATAGCGGGATGTTCGCCAGAGCTTCGTCTGTTGACAGCAGTAGCAACACTTGCAGGTGAGGTTGGCTTGGGATCCTAAGGTCTTAGTAGGACCCCTCGACTGGTCTCCACCTTCTCCTCCTCCAGTAGGGCGCGGAGGGCGTCAGGGAAAAAATAACACCCAGAGATTGGCGACTCTGGGGGCCCTTAGTATAGACTACCGGGGGGAAAACTAAGAGGGACCTGTGGAGGGCGCAGTGGGCGGGGACCGGTCAAGCAGCGCCAGAAAGGTCTTAGGCAGCGGGGGCAAGGAGCCCCTGCTGTCTAACCATGGACCCTCCGGGAAGTCGGACACTATGGTGGCACAAGGAGGTAGGAGGGGCACGTCCACTGCGTCTCTCTGAGGAGGTCTTTCCGGTTTTGGTTTGGGAGACGTTGGTCGCGGTGTCAGAGCTGAAACCCAGGTACTATCGTCGGGTTGGGCGGAGCACCGGCGTGTCCTCGTAGCGGCAATCGGTGGCGGCGCCCTCTCGCGATCGGCCTTGGTGGAGGCCATGGTCCGAAGCGAGAGGGAATGGGGTGCTGTTGCCTCCTTTTGCGAAGCGGTCATGCTAGCAAAGGAGGCGGTAGAACGAGAAAGGCAGAGTGCCTCTCGTCCCAGCCGCCGCGGTGGGCGCCCGAGACGTCGGGAGGAACAAGGTGACTCCCAGCCACCGTAGGCGCTGGCTTGTGGGCGGTGAGTAATGGGTAACTCGCCGCCCGTCCGCCTTCTATAGGCGAGAGGCCGCGTCGACAGCGCGTTCGTGTTCCACGCGCGCCTTAAAGAGATGTCAGCACAGTGAGGGCCCCCAGGGAGGGGTCAAGCCTGCCGGGGCTGCGGGACTGTCCGAAAGGGTTACCGCGGCCTCTGGACGTAGCAGGCACAAGAAGGAACATGGATGGTTTTTAGTCAGTAAAAGTCTGACACACCCTTCCGCTCCACCCACAGCGGGAGAAGGTCATTAGATGATTTTCCATCCGGAAAAAAAAAATAAAAAAAAAAAAAAAAAAAGGTACTATCGTCGGAAGATATTACTGCTAGCAGTCGGGTCTGCCGGTAATGAGTCCCACACCCCCTTTGGCCCCCCTTTGGCCGGAAGGCAGTGCGTAAATGCTACCGACATAAATAGAAAAAAAGAGGTCTTAAAGCTTCTGCTGAGAATAGCTGTAGAGACAGTATCAAAAAACGATCACTGTATATTAAATAAGAAGAACTGGGCCCAACTGACCGACACATTAAGTTAACAAAGGCAGCTTAAATGTTAACTTACCCATAAAGTCCATCAACCTAGACCACTCTGGTTTAAGTAAATACCTACATCCAAGGTCATCTGTTCGTCATAAGTTAGGTTATGGATTGGTTCGTCATGCTGCTTCAGTATATCTAAAATTGAATCGGGAGTGACAGCGTCGCAAAACGATGACAGCCTAGCAAAATACGGAGAACTGGGTTCGATAGACTGTCACACCAAGTAAACGCAGGCTCTCTAAATAATAGTTTACCACAAAAGTCCATCAACAAAGTAAAAACCTACGCCAGGCGCGTCTAGACCATTCCGGTCTAAGTATATACATACCTACATGCAGGGTTACCTGTTCGTTGTAAGTTAAGTACGATTAGTATTGATTCGTGATGCTGATTCATTATTTCTAGAATATTCTAGAGTTGAATCGGAAGTGACAGCGTCGAGAAACTATCACTGCTTAGCAAAATACGTCCAATATACCGTGAAACTAAGTTAATTCAGCAGTCTAAGTGTTAACTTACCACTAAAGTCCGTCTTCAATGTAGAGACCCCCGCTCGGCGCGTTTAGACCATACCGGTCTATGTAAATATCTACATGCAGGGTCATCTGTTCGCTAACCACCGAGATTAGGCGGGTAGTCTGATTTAAGGCATACATCTCACAAAACATTATTTAAATTACCCTGTGTAGAATTAAACTTTGTTAATGGCTACCCTTGATGATAAATTGTAGCATTATTAGTTGTCCCAGTCATTAACAATTGTGATTTATGACAGGTCACGAAGGTCGTTTAAATTTCAATGTGACGTGAACATTTGTTGATCTTGAAATTTTTTTTATCTACTAAATTCTATTGTTGTATATTTACTGTATATTTGTAATTAAGATCATATTAGTTCAAACTAAGGAGAACTGGGTCCAATATGTTGATTCCAACTGGTGGGTCCAACAAGTTGGTTGGTCTCCTTAGATGTTAGCAGGATTCCTATACACCAATATATTACTTTCTCTAAGCGATAAATATTAGACACAATTTTTTACAAAATATTATAACGTAAATCATTTTGCTTGGTTTGTTTTGACAATACCAGACTCAACACTATTTGCAAAACCACATTTAGAATCAATTATTTTTATTTAGTACAAACAATTTTAAACATGACATACATTAACTGTAACTCTTTATATATACAACTTTCATGTTATATTTCATATTATTCCAGTAAATATTATATACAATATCAAGAAAACACGAACATATCAATCAAAATGTAACATTTAAAGTAGGCGACACCTATAGGGTTGTGTATAAGCTTTTAGGCGATTTAAAATCTATTCAATCAATGTTTTGTGATATTAAACCAAAATAGATAGTTGCAGAATGTCTGTTTCAGTTCCATTTGATTCGACATTAACCTTGGGACATTACGAAGATAAGTCACATCACCAACCAAAGAACCATTGACACTCTTGGGCAGACCAATTCTTTCGTTCTGCTAGAAACTGATATGGAAGAAGTTGACAAAACCCTTATGACCCTGAGATCTGATGGTGCCCCGGGTTGGGATAACATTCCAGTAACTTTTTTGAAACTTGCTAGGTGTATAATTGTTCCAATAATTACTCACCTTGCCAATCTCTGTTTCCAGCAGGGAGTATTTCCAGCTCCGTTGAAAAAATCTATTATTACACCAGTCTACAAGAGTGGGGATAGACACGTGGTCGGTAACTATAGACCAATTTCTGTCCTTCCTGCCTTTTCTAAAATACTGGAGAGACTCATAAACACTAGATTAATTAAGTACTTAAACAAATATCAACTTCTCTCCCAGTCACAGTTTGGCTTTAGAAAGGGTAAATCCACTGAAGACGCGGTGGCTGCTCTAAGTCAGCTAGTGGCTGAAAAGGTTGATAATGGTTCTAAGTGTTTATCGGTATTTCTTGACCTCAAAAACGCATTCGACACCGTGTCTGTCCCTATTCTTGTTCATAAACTGGAACTATATGGAATTAGAGACACAGCGCTAGCACTCTTCAAAAGTTATCTTTCTGAAAGGACGCAAAGAGTAAAACTGGGTCAGTATACTAGCGAAGACGCCAGTGTATCATTTGGCGTACCCCAGGGAAGTGTATTAGGACCAACACTTTTTTTAATTTATATTAATGACCTAGTTAATTTAAAAATTGACAACGCGCACATTTTTTCTTATACTGCTGTCGTTTTCGCTGGTACGACTTGGGATTCCGCAAAGAGAAACGCAGAACGTGGCATGTCTTTGATATCGAATTGGTTAAATAATAATTTATTAACTTTGAACACAATTAAAACCAAATACATGTGCTTCAGTATACAAAATCACACACAACCTAATATAAATTTCAAACTACAAATCCACTCTTGTAATTTATTAACACAGCCTGACGAATGCAACTGCCCTGTAGTGGATAAAACTGAAAAAATAAAATACCTGGGAGTTATGGTTGATCAGCGGCTTTCCTGGCACTCACATATTGACCTAGTATCTGCTAGAGTACGCAAATTAATTTGGATATTTAAGAATTTAAGACATGTGGTGCCGGGCGGGAAGCTGAGTGATCCTGACTCCTCGAGAAATATTCTCAAAGAAATATACGTAGCATTAGCGCAATCAATCCTAACGTATTGCATTTCTGTGTGGGGAGGAGCCGGTAAGACGAAAATGAAGGAGATAGAATGCGCACAACGTGCTTTGCTAAAGGTCATGCACTTTAAACGTAGGCGATTCCCAACGGTGTCTCTATACGCCCTCAGTCAAGTACTATCGGTTAGACGGCTGTATATTCTCGCCTCAGTACTGAGAAAACATAAAAATACTCCATATGACCCCAGCATATTACGTGCTAGAAGGAAAAATGTTGTTTCCATCCCCCGTACTAAGACTTCCTTTGCACGCAGACAATTCGACAGACTTTCATCATATTTATATAATGAAATTAATAAAACAGTTAATATTTACGACAAAACATTGGACAAATGTAGGTATTCCGTCACAAATTTTTTACTATCATTAGATTATGAAGAAACGGAGAAAATAATAAAAAGTTGATGAAATACTAACACTTACCTAAACACACACGCGCGCACACAGACATACATACACACATACATATACACATGCACACACACACACACACACACACACACACACACACACACACACACACACACACACACACACACACACACACACACACACACACACACACACACACACACACACACACACACACACACACACACACACACACACACACACAAACAATGACCTATAGCTATGGAAGAGCGAGGTCATCTGGTACAGGCATTATTTGCTTAAAAGATGACCTCGGTCACTGTTAATTAAATGTAAAACTTTTTATCGCAAATAAATTATTATTATTATTAAGTTATATTTTAAATTATACATACATACATACATTCACGCCTGTTTCCCCGACGAAGGGGTAGGCAGAGACATATTATACGCCCGGACTTGGCAATTATATAGTTGGTCCAACGTAATAGGTGACGAGCCTATTGCCTCTTACCGGGCACTCTTTTGTTCGCCAGAGTCTCCTCCGTTGATCGGCAGGACACTTGCAGGTAAGGTTGGCTTGGGCTCCTTAGGTCTTTGTAGGATCCCTATACACCATTAAAATTATATATAGACAAAAATAGAAATCAAGAAACGGCCCATATTTGTCTTTGGCAACTTATTGGTCAAAATGAAATAGTACAAATCAAAAATATATTTCTAAAAGCCGTTTAATATAATATTATATATTATATTTCTAAAGGCCGTATAATACAGTATAAGAAATATATTTTTAAAGGCCGTAAATAGTAATAGTAAATAGTATAATATAATGTACACATAATTTTTTAGCTTAACCAATTCAAGAAGCTTTATTTATAAGAGTATCTACAGTATTGACTAAACCACAAACAAACGAATGAAAATGGTAGGGTTTGCAAGTAGATTAGTATGATAAACAAATTTCTACATAAACGAGTTCTTTTCTTCCCAATAAAACTCATCAAATGCAAGGAATTCAGGTTGCAGAGAAGATGAAAATGCAAAAGAGTGCAATTAGAAATAAAATCTGTAGCAACCAACATTCAAAAAATAAAACGCAGCATATTAGTTCTTAGCCGGCTTTCTGCAACTTCATATTTAGCGAACCGAGGCGCTACTGTGTATCAGGTGGTCCATTCAACTCGCGGCAGCAACGCATTACGTAAAGCTCTATACATCAATGCCACGTGTTAATGTCAAATATCACTAGAGACGAGGGTGGTGTCATTTAGTAATAACAGTATATACAATTTATAGATCGTATAATAGTTGCGATAGCCCAGTGGAGAGACCCATGGCCTTCAAATTCAGAGGGTATCGAAACACCTAGACTTTTCGATTGATTAATGATTACCGCTTGCACCGTTCCTTGGAAAGCACGTTAAGCCGTTGTTCCCGGCTGTCATAAACATGTATGACAGTCGTGATTAGAACGTTAGTGCCATCTTAAATCCTTACAGCTGGATTAACCATAGAATGATGTTTTATGTAATATATTTTCTTACTTTAACCTGTTAGTCTCTGTAACGTGTGGTACCGGCCTAGAATGGTGCCACCCGCTCATCTTACGGGAAGTCGTAAGAGTTGACGAAGAGGCTTCCTACTGGTTGGAACTGCGATCACCAACCCGCGTGCACAGTGCGGTGATTACTGGCAAATATCCCCAATATAGTATCATCTATTGGGGAGGCTCATGTCCAGCGTTGGAGTTTATAAAGCTCTTATTGCGATGACATGTCTCTGTAGCTTCTATGTAATAATACTCCATTACTCTCGCTCATTCATTACGGATTGCAAATATTTTTCCTGATAATACTCTTGCACTTATACAAAAATATGTGACCACTATATAATTGGCGAAGTGTGGGCGTAAAATATGCCTCTGCCTACCCCTTCGGGGAAACAGGCGTGAATATATGTATGTAATTGTGACCACTGCCAGTAAGAAAAGAGGTAATTGTACGAGATTCCTCCTGTTTCTCGACCGCCCATTATAGTACCTAAAGTAATTATTGTAGACCTCGTTAAAATTATTTTTTATTTAAAATACATATGAAACCAAAATAAAACTTTCTCCAATATCTTCGGTCAACCATAAATAAGTGCGATAGAGATATTTGAGTTACCATCTAGAAGATTTAGTGACAAGAATTGAGAAAGGTATGCTTAGATGGTTTGGTCATGTAGAGAGGATTAATTAATTAATTAATTTATATATAGGTACGCTAACAGCTAAACATACAAATATATACAAAATCATAACACAACAACAAAAATTACATATATGTTGGCCCTTAGAAGCGCACATAGCATTCTCCTAAATTTAAACTAATCTAATATAAAGTTAAACATTGTTGAATGAAAGAAGACTAACGAAAGTGATTTATGATGGACAAGTGAATGGAAGTGTTGGGACGGGAAGACCACGTAAGACCTTCCATGACCAAATCCAGACGATTTTGGAGAAAGGGCAAACCAAAAGTACCCTAAACCGACGGGCGTGTATGAGAAGGTTAATGAGTGTAAATGAAGCTAAGAGTGTGTGCCAAGATCGTAGCAAGTGGAAGGATGTGATCTCTGCCTACCCCTGTAGAAAAGAGGAGGTAATATATGTATGTATCTAGTACCTATAGTACCTACCTAATAAGTCTAGGTTTTGTTAATATTACTTAAAAGAAATGACAAACTTTAACGTAAAACCAAAGCAAAACTTTGCCCAAACTTTTCATAAAAGAAAAGATAAGTGTGTTAGGAATATTTGAGTTACCATCCAGTACCTATAATAGGTCTAGGTTTCGATATTTTTTTTTAAAAGAAAAGAAAAACATAAAAACAAAACATAACTTTGCCCAAAGTTTACGTAAAAGCATAGATAAGTGCGTTAGGGGTATTTCAGCGTTCGCTCCGGCCTAACTTCGGGTCAAACAAAGCATTAATCTTACGAGGCGGGCGGAGTCTCTTCGGTCATCAATCGCTTTCAGAACAGACTTCAGTTTTATGTCCAAGTTAATCTATTTATATAAAAAAACATACTGACCGTAAATAAATCATTGAAGCTTATTTTAATATATCAATTTTAATTCATTCAGTTGTCTTAGCCCGTTGTCGGTAGATTTCTGAGCGCGGTCCTTTTCTCAGAAATCGAGGTGAGAGAGAATTAGGTAGAACAGCCACCAATCAGCACGCTGATCGAGTGCTGATGGGTGGAGGCAGGTGTGTGCGTCCAGGTGCTTTTTTTAGCCGCCCAATAAGGAATTTTAGTTGGTATTGTCAACTTTAAAGTCAAAATCAAAATAATTTATTCAAGTTAGGCTGAATAGAGCGGCAGCTTGATCATAAGAAAATGGGCAAGAAAATCGTCAAGGTTGGTTTCTTCTCCCGCCAGTTACATGAAAATTGTTACAAAGAAATTTCTTGCATTTTGGTATAAAACATTTTTTTTTCCACCCGATGGGAAATGGAAATTATAGAATTTAAAACTACAAAATTATACCCCCAAAAAAGGAAACCACGCAGTTTTATGCTAGGAGCATGTTATTGCGCTGGGGTTCTATTAAAGTGGCACTTCAGCTTTTTATAATCAAAACAGACGTAAGTAGCAATCGTTAAGTAGTTCTGATTATGACACAGGATTGTTGGGCCGCCACAAACAAAGTTCTTCGCCAAACCGAAATGCTTTGTCATAATATGTGTTTGTTTAAAAAGGTCTTACTCGAATTACTGAAGAGGAGAGTATTTATAAGTTCTTAAATGTATTTATATTGGTCTTTTGTGTTAAGCTAAAGTAATTTTATTACTAATTCCTTTTAAAATATTATTTGATTGCAATTTAATTCTAATCTTACTTTAATGTTTTAACCTGTGTTTGCCTTGTGAAATATTTTATTTGCATGCTGTGGTCTCCTATAATTGAGGGAGTACACATAATGTTACAGGTATGTCACATATTATTGTATTTTTGTCGTGTGTGTTTAATGGAGACCCATATTTTTAGTAAATAAATAGACATGAGTTAAACAACTGATGTCTCTGGGTGACGAGCGCAGTGCGTTGATAATTGGATTTTTTTTGTCGACGGTACTTTTTCTGTTGGCAGCAATTTCAACTGCATCATGCAGCGCTACTTGTGGATAGTATTTATTTATACCACTACGAGCTATCACTACGTTAGGTTTGTACGCTGTAAACCTTCGTGCCACATTGTGATAAATAAAAAAAAAGAATTTTCTTTTACGTCTCATTTTATATTGCTTCGCTTTTACGCCCAAATTTCTATATCGCGGGCTTCAAGCCAGAGGGGCGAATAAGCTATACTTACAGGAATAGCATAAAACTTAATAACTTTTTTTCTAATGTATGTGCTTAGTAATTAGTATTTTTTAAGGTATTTTACCTATAATAAAAAAAAAAGGTTGTTTATATCGATAAAATTCCAAAAGATTGAAGTAATAAAAAAAAATTTTTTTTTTCATACGCCCCTCTGGCTTGAAGCCCGCGTTTGTAAGTATTTAAAGTTTGAACAACGCTTTAACACAAATGATAGGCCTAGTCAATTTTATCCTGAGAAAAGTTGAAATATTGAAGTTCCTTTGAGTTACGCAAACGAAGTTATGAGAAGCCACTTTACATGATAGCCACGTATTACCAACATCGATTTGATGAAATTTAGACCTACCTGTCTGTATTGATTCAAAGTCAAAGTCAAAGTCAAAATACTTTTTATTTCATAAACTATTACATAGTACTTGAAAACGTCGAAATTATAAAAAAATAACAAAAAACAAATTAAATATAATTATACTAAAATCACGAAGCTTAGATTCACTTGCAACCAAACAATTTAAAAAAACAAAAAATATTTTAGTGTAAGTGAATCTAAGTGCCAGTTCCGAGCCACCGCTCTGTAAGAAGAACTGGCAAGAAACTCACAGGCTATGCTCTTTTAAATTATCGATTGGTTAGTTACAATCTTCATTTGTCTGTGACGCTATACAATGCAACATAATATAACAATATTCATGCTTTAGGTCATTCATATTAGAATAGCCTGTATGAAACGGCAGTTTAATCCCAAGCATTTTTATCAGCCATATAGTCTTTGATACCTATCGCTCGCATGTCTACGTTGTATCGCGTCCTACCATAACCCCAAATTATTCAGTTCTTCTATAAGAAACCTATTCTATAAAGCAATTTCGTAAAACAAACACAATGTCGCATTTATAAAGGTTGTCTCAGTAAGGATAGACTATTTAATGAAAAGAGTAATGGCCTGTCATCGGAGCCGTGGGGTCATTTGACGTATATTTTATTCCATACTTCATTGAAGACCGATATGGCGTGGTTCGATTTCCACACAGGACAAATATTTGTGTGTATAAATATGAATATTTATTCTGGTCTGGGTGTTTTTCTATGTATATTATAAGTGTAAGAACTATTTATTTATTTATTTATTACTACTTAATCGGAACATGTCTTCTTTACAATACAATAAAAACACACTACATTACAATAAATATCACAACTCTGTCATAAAATACTTGTTTTCATTTTAAAACGAAAAAGTGCACTCTTACTAACACACTCTTGGGTAATAATAATATTTCTGACACATACACCAATTATTTAGTTCCAAGATAAGTATCATTAAGAACTTGTGTTATGGATACTAAAGAACGGATAAACATACATAAATACAATTTTTTTGTAAATACATACTTAACAATACATATAATATACATACTTAATTATTGTTAATTAGAGCACTCTATTGCGCTACCCTACGTGTATACTTCTTATCATGTCCTGTTCATCCCAAGGTTGCCTGGAAGAAATTGCTGTGAGCAATAAGGCCGCCCATTGTACAATTAATTTTAATGTAATTTTTTCATTACTGTATTTCTCTTTATTTTGATATACAATAAAGTGTTCATTCATTCTTTCAATCATTCATTCATACATACATACATAGGAAAAATAATAAATAATTAATGATCAGATCAAGTCTGTTGTGGGCGTTCCTTTAATTGAGTGCACCAGAAAGACCAAAAACAAAGGAAGTGTGCGGCGAGTCACACCTGCCCTGAATAAAATGTGTTTACAATGATCATAACCGCACTGACAATAGCGTTGCGAAAGAGAAGAAGAGTAATGACATTGTTTGTCCAGCCAATTCATACCATTTATTTAGAGATAGTTTATCTAGAAAATTTGATACACACCGTAAACATCAGCTGACACCGCCGGCCTATAATTCCGCACAGGCAAGCCCTGAAAAGGGCACATCTGTAGCACCCTACCATTTCCATTATCTGAAGAAGGTGCTATTCCATAACAGGAAAATAAAAACAAACCCGGCTGCAGTACTTACTCGCTCACACTTTACTGCTGGAAGCAGTGAAGTAATGTGAAGAGCGGACTTTTCCCCCAAGTCCACCAGAAAAGTGCAAAGCTCAAACTTCAGCTGCTCTTTGCATAAACACACTCTAAAGTCACTTCATACCGTAGCCCAAAGCATCTTACATTAATGTTTTCGTCAAATATTTTTTTTTTACCATACCCAGGGTCCATTTTTTTTACGTCGGTAAAAAACTGCGTTTACGCACCACCTCCGGACCAAAGGCAAAGGGGGTTCGAGAGAGGGTGTGTGACTCATTACTGGGCTATTGCTGCATGAAATAAAAACTAAAATATCAAGCTTACTTTAAAATACAACTAATAAATATAAAAATAGCAGGCGTGCCTTTATTTAGGTTTTGAGATCCTTTTAACAATAAATAAAAGCTTTAATTTTTGACTTCGTTTCAGACAGATACACAATGCCGGCTTTATTACGGTCATCTGCTTGGTCCTATTTGGCGACGCGCCAATGTACTGTAAACCTAATGAACGGGACGAAGATTAACTGGGTACCAAACTATTTGCACTGGATAAAAATGCAGTGAAATCTTTTTATGTCATCTTTGGTATCATGCGCAAAAATCGGTACTTTTTTTCTTAAAATTACAATTAGGTAGATAATGTTTTAATGTCGTGATGTATCACTTCTTTATTTTGTACTGCAGTAATAAAGTGTATACTACTTAATTACTAGTCTTACTTTATAGTTTCATAGTTAGGGTATATTTTTAGTTAGGAAATGAATTGTGCTTTACGATATTTTATTTTATGTATCACCATTAACTCTTTAAGCCTCACGCTTTGAAAGGTGCGGAAGGCTGTCAGACTTTTACATACCATAATACCTTTCTTGTTTTGACAAAAATAAATGTTTTAAAAAAATAAGGGGAAATTCGAAAATATGTTTCTTACGTTGCTTGCGCTGAGCAAACAATTAATGAAATGTAAATATTTCAGTTTTCTCACATATAAACGCGGTTGATATCGTGGGCACAGATAGTATGTATTTGGATCGATAAAAATAAGTGGCTATAATACACATAATATTATTGTGCTATGAACATACACATATTCATACATTCACGCCTGTTTGGTAGGCCGAGGCATATTATATGCCCACACTTCGCCAATTATATAGTTGGTCCCACGTAAGAGGTGGCGAGCCTATTGCCGCTTACCGGGCCCTGTTATGTTCGCCAGAGCCTCGTCCGTTGAACGGCAGTTGCAACACTTGCAGGTGAGGTTGGTTCGGGCTCCTTAGGTCTTATTCAACTTCAGTAACGATAATTACAAAAAATCGCCTATACTATTTTTCATACCACGAAATATATGGCGAGTCTATTGCGCTGACAATGAACTTTTACATTTGCCAGTGCCTTGCCCGTTAATAGGCAGGTGCACCACATGCAGGTCATACAGGGCAGCTTGAAAATGTAACAGCAGAGTAAGGCAGGCTTTGCGACAGATATTTTTTAGACTGGACCTTTTTCTCTCTTTCTTTCGTTTTTCGTTTCAAGGTTATTGATATTATTATTTGACATTTATATAGTGGAATCTTTTTACAAATAGACATTGAGATTATTAGAACTGATTGCTCGGCTCGTTAGACCTTGCCGACTAATATTAGTACAAACATTCCCTTACTATCGCGTTTATGCGAAAAATCAACGAAAATAATGTTATTTAAAACGTCAATACAAATATCCTTATCGCCTTCTCCTAATTTATCTGGAGACGCAGTATATATCGTAGCTTTCCTAATGTAGGGGTACATCTTTAAAAAAAACAATTATACTTAATCAATTTTGTGAAAATATAAGGGCTCAAAAATCTTTGAAAGCGTTTTCCCAAAAATCATGATTTTTTGAAATAGGCACCTATAGCATAAAAGGTGCAATATGACTGTCGCCTGTCACGGCCAAAAATTACCTATGTCATTCACTACTTCACTTCCCTCTCGATTAATTATTATCATCATCATTACTTTTCCCGTCACCACACATAAAGCAGGACGTCATACACAAGCCTCTGCCAATCCGCACTGGGTCAGCGTGGTGGAGTATAACCCAATGCCCTTGCACCTTGGTATGTGAGAGGAGGCTCGTGCTCAGTAGTGGAACGTTAATGGGCTGAGATGATGATGATAACACATAAAGCTGGAAATATTTGCAAAAATAAATAGTCAGTGCTATCTAGTGTACCGTTGAATCTTAACTCAGGGCTAGATTGCAAGTGTTATTCAAGCACATTTATTAATTCCATTTCAAAACATAGAAGAAACATTTATCCAAGGTAATTTAGCAAACATTCGCCGGGAAAGCTGCCCGCATCCTGAAAGTATTTGTAGCTACGTGATTCTTTTGTTGGCCGCACATATTGGTGTAGCGTAAAATCAAAGAGTTTTATTTCAACGTCAATATTGGATTCTCGGTAGTTCAATTTTGTCATAGTGCTGAGGAATCCAATATAAGGGATGTGGTGAAATCCTCCTTTTGTTTGTGTTTGAAGTATCATTTGCTACTTGAATATTCCTTGTTTAAGATTTTGCTAGAGGTAAACGACTTTGTTCGCCCTTTTCGACCTTAGAGGTAAAGCTTTGATTTTTTTTTACTGAATTGCGAAATATGAAGTAATTGTAATTGTAATTTCTTTATTGGTTATAAACATGATACAATTAGGTTAATAGTATCTTTAATCCTATACAAGGTTTACCTAGATACTAGGTTAGTTCTCAGTAAATTAATACTACAATAATCTATTATTATATAAAATAAAACACTCCAAAATATACAAACAATTGACATGTACCGCTCATGGTCCAAGCTCCCATTAGTAACCATAGAAAAAATAAAACAAAATGAATTAGTGTCATTCAATTAAAAGCGTTATTTCTAAACACATAGACAATCGCATGATTCGCTCGGTAAAGCGGGATTTACAATGGCAGTTGTCAACCGGTTATCGCTTTTGTGCTCATGAAAGAGCAAATTTATTACAAGGCCATTCGAGGAGCTATGTTAGAAATATTCCGAGTTTAAGTATAGTATGTAATCAGAAATTAGAAAATCCGTAGGAGTACTCTGGGGTGACTGACATGGGAAGGTGGATTTGCAGGTGGGGCAATCGAAAATCCGACGACAAGTCGTTAAGGATCTTCAATAGCAAAAGCTAACCAGCTAAAGTGATATCAGACAGCCGAAAAACCAGTGATGTGGTAAAAATGGCGGAGAGCTAGTGGATGTTGGCGCCACAAGATGGACTTATTTATGTATAATAACTAGCCACATTATATTATTTAACGAACATAAATCAACTAACTTACAACTAACAATAACTTTACTCAGTAGCAGACTTTTAAATGCTATCATGATTATGATGATGAATATACCGACCGTAGCAATAAACAATGTCGTATGTGAAAAGCAGTTTCTTTAAACAATGTCGTAAGTGGAAAGTAACGACTTATAAATTATGATATTGTTAAAAGCAACGACTTTTCACTTACGACAAGCAATGGTAGTTTTAAGAACAGCGGTAATCTTAATAATTCATTTCTTTAATTGTATTAGATCTTAAGGCATAATTTGAAAAAAGCCGAGAGTTTCTTGAGGCCTTCTTCTCAATCTCATTGCCTTTTGGAAGCCTCGTTAGAGTCACCGACAGATTGACTGACTGACGGACAATCTCCTCCCTCCTTTAAAATCACGACAGGCTGACTGACAGATACAGACAAATCTTGAGATTACTACAACAGACAGATAAACTGACAAATTGTGACAAAGAACCCATTGCTTTTACTCCTTTGTTATGGTACTCATATTTCTTTCATTGTTATTAAAAAAATATATGGAATTTCCATTTTGTGTTAACGTTTGACGAATCTAAATGATCATGTTGATCTTAAAGACAATAAAGTATATTTTATTTATTTATTTATTTACGACATTGTTAATTGCTACCATCGATATTTTTCCCCGATGACAACAGATGATATTTTGAGCTTAAGGCGACGTTAACAGAAGATTGTTATAAGTTTAATGTATTTTAACTTATCCGCAATCACAAGAGTATTATAAGTTGAGAGCTTGTTTCAATTCCCACGAGGCAAACAGAATGATGTTAACAATGGGTTGTTAAACACAAGCGTGTATTTTTAACCGTGGCACAAACAGAAAAGTGTACCAAGCTTAACGTGTGTATTTTCACCCCCGCCGCAAACAGAGGAGTGTTGATGTGTAGCGAGTATCATTTATTTGTGGTACTGTGGCTCCAACATTTGATCAAATTTAGATTCAGCTTCTATATTTAAAAGTATGAGCAATCTATAATAAACAATTTTGAAAAGGCCTATGTCAAGCATTGGCCAAAAGTGGGCTTATGATATTGACTTGAAAGGTGATTTTATCGGTAGTAAACCTGCTACAATTCAAGAAAGTCACACATTATCCAGTATTTTTAGTTTCTTTATTATCAAAATGTGTTGATGTGTTTTAATAGTTTTTTTACTTTAGAAAAGACATCTTTGCTGTTACCTAAGGTTTGTTTGTTTGAAATGAATAGTAAATAGTTGACAATAGTCAGTAGTTATGCCTGTAAATTAAGCTTTAAAGTAATACTTTAATAAAAAATGTTTAAGTATCTGAAATATTTTTCCAGCAGGGAATTTTAATAACTAGACCATTGCGTACCTATGCAAGACCTGATCTACAACTAAGATTATTCAAGAGTAATAGTCAATGTGGCTGGACCAGTAAGTAGACCCTGGGCTTATAGCTTAAGTCTAAGGCAACCGGGATAGTGCTAGAATAAAATGATCAGTCAATATAGAAGCGAATGGTTAGCAAGTGAATGTAAACGAGTCCCCGCCACAGTTCGTGGTTTTCTTCGATCTTTTATATTGCAACAGGTGAGAGATCTTCTAGGGGAGAGTGAGAATTCAGTCTGAGGAAGTGAATTGCATTAGAAACTTCCTTTTTCTCTCTTTCTTGTATGCACTGGTGATTTGTGATTATACAATGGCTTTGTTTCAAACTTATTGATATTAATATTTGATATTTTTATAGT
This sequence comes from Musotima nitidalis, assembly GCA_949126915.1. Classification (NCBI taxonomy): domain Eukaryota; kingdom Metazoa; phylum Arthropoda; class Insecta; order Lepidoptera; family Crambidae; genus Musotima; species Musotima nitidalis. The sequence goes on from OX421422.1 coordinate 2,234,122, forward strand.
GTTAAGAATTTTTTTGACAATTAGACATTGAGATTATTAGCATTGATTGAGTTTATTGACATTTGTAAGTATACTAGATTTATTTGGAATGTAGATAGATAGATATTCAATTTATTTGCACACTTATACAATACAATAAAATTACACTGGAAATACAAAAAAAATACACATTTTACATTATACAATAATCTTACTGACTAAATAGTATAGGGAAGTGCGCTGCAGCCGTGCAAATGGTTTTGGCTCAGTGGAATTTTACTCTAACGAGCAAGCACTGATTTTCAGCAATAGACCGGACTAAAAGTAAAAAAAATAACAAAATAAAAGTTTTGTGATTAGATTCTCGTAAGATTCATCCAAAGTGATGTGATATTATTATTGTAAATATTATTGTAAATTTTCTCAGAACTTAGAATACATTGGACATAGAAATAATTTGCATGCTATTTTAATAGTGAAACATGAGCACTTATATTGGTATATTGTGTAAAGACCACGTTATACCATGTTTTGTGCAAATAAATTATATTATGATTATTGTCGGCAGAATGATCTCTTAAGATTCCCATGCATATACTGTGGCCAAATTTACTGGTCATCGTGGGAACAGCCTCCTAATGCCATTATGTGCTTTTTAAGCTGGGTGTCCCACGTAAATATTGCCACTAAAAACCAAGCCAATTGACAGATGTTGCAAGTTTTGCAAAATATTGTTAAACCCATCATAATGCACCTGCTATACTTTCAAAACTTTACAAATTTGACGCATTTAAAAATAGTGCTGTCCTTAGGGCACATTATCGAACTATGGCGCACATAGGTGCAATGCGCTACATAGGACACAATTTCAAATTTCGATGCACACATATGCAATGCGATACATTTGAAACCCCTTTAAAGTATGACAAACACAAGTATCATCATAATCATCAATACCCCAGCTATGAAGCGAACCCCTCGTCGGTGCAGTCTGTAAAGTGCTTCGAGAAGGTACTTAGCAGAACCGTCCCAAGATGGAAACATACTCCATACAACAAACAGCGCTGCTTGGGAGTGAAAAACCGCTTCACCTTATTGAAGATACCCAACTCACGAGAGGCACATGAAATAACACCCTCGATGTAGCATTTCTGGTTTAGGTCCTGGCCAATGTATATGTCAAGAATGTTTAGGTAGACCGAAATGGGCAAGGAAGTGTTTTGAAGAGAGGGGGAGTAAGGAAGGAAACTGAACTTGAACGAGAATACACGAACCTGGGTTTTATTGGCATTAAACTCGAACAGGTTTTAAATAATTTATTGATTCAGGCGTTACTTTGCGGAAATCCATTGTAAGCAAGTGATGGATTAAAAATATCTTTGTAACAATTCCCGCGCTACTATAATTTCCCGAAAAATCGAGAAACTATTCAACACGACACGTGTTTCGCCCTTACACAGGGCATCTTCAGGTAAGATAGGAGCCTCAGAACGACGATGTCTTCACGACCAACGCTGAAACGAGAGCGTTACTCCATCACTTGTTCGAACAGGTTTTCAGATCCCAATTGAGAGACATAGTCCATAGTCATAGTAGTAGTAGATCGATAGTCCGGTTCACTTTGCAGAACTCGGAGGAACTGGCTTCAAACAGGACACGGATACTTCTTGATATTAATTGAAGACAAATAAATTGATTTTATTATTATTAATAATCTTCTAGAAACCCAGCCTTCTAGAAAATATCTTATAGGTATAGGCGATGATGCAGACCAATCTATGCATCTGGAACACTTTCAACCTGTGACGCATAGATATAAAGTTCGTTGCATATTTTGATCTTTCACACTATGACCCACATAGATGCAATGCGGTGCGACAGGATCAGTCCAAAACCGTCTCGAATACAGAATGCAATAAAACCGCATTACTTTCAAACTATGCCGCACTGAAAGGAGGTAACGCTGCAATGGCTGCCAACTTACATTCCGTCGAAAACGAAACTTTTACTTTTAAGAAATACTTATGTATGTCCATGTATCCTTTATTTAAAATCCATAACGCAGGTTCTTACTCATACTTATCGTATGACTAAATAATTTGTGTACATACAGTCACAGAAGGAGTAGGCAGGGGCATATTATACGCCCACACATCGCCAGTTATAAAGTCGGTCCCACGTAATAGGTGGCGAGCCCATTGCCGCTTATCGGGCAGTTATGTTCGCCAGAGCCTGGTCCGTTGATCGGCAGGTGCAAGGTATAAGAACTTTTGATTAATACCTGTACCTGTACAGTGTACAGCTTAAGCCTAAGGTACCGATTACATACTGTTTTTGAACTAGATTAATAAATACCTATATTCCAGAAAGCAGCGCTCTTCCATAAAACAGTAACTACACTTATAAGGTAATTCAATTTCAAAATAGTAGGATCATCATGTCAGCCCATTAACGTTCAACAACTGAGCACGAGCCTCCTCTCACATACCAAATGCGTCATACTCCACCACGCTGACCCAGTGCGGATTGGCGGAGGCAGGTGTATGGCGTCCTGCTGTTAGAATGTTTCAAGCCGCCCATTACGCCTCTAACATGGCTTAACGACTATCACATTTAGTGATAACCGGGACCAACGGCTTAGCGTACCTTCCAAAGCACGGAAGCGCTCGATATCCAATCCCACACAAACGTTCACCCATCCAAGGACTGACCTTTGTAAACTCTGCTGTACTGATAGTTTCCGACCACCGAGCAGCGCAAAGCTACGAGCGGTTCCGCAGAGCTATGAGCTACGAGTGAATAGTAGGATACTTGATATTATTTAGAACCGACGTCTAGATAAAATACAAAGCTAAAAGAGTGTATTGCCCTGTGTGTAATATTATGGTGTTAAAATGAGTAATGGCTTTTTCTCATACTTAATTTGAATAGCATAGTGAATAGCTAGAATTGGCATTGATATACTCGTATGTGTGATAGTTGTTATTACGAATAAACTTATGTTACCTATTTATTTCCTTTTACAACTAACGCCAATAGGCACGCCACCTACTACGTGGGACCATTAAAGCAATTGGCGAAATCAAGGAATGCGACATGCCTCTGCCCACCCCTACGGGGAAACAGGCGTGATTATAAGTAAGTGTATTTAAAGTTCTTTCAAAGTAGGTCATATTTATTCCGCTTTTTTGTCCATAAGCAGATACTAGTACTCCGTAGCGTAATTAGATACACAACCGGGATAAATGTTTCTATAATATAAAAGAATTTAAGGCTTATGTTTAAATTCTTTTAGATATAATATTAGGGTTTTAGTTTTGACAGCTGCTAATAATGTATGACTTTTCTTTTTCTTTATTTTGAATAATGGCTTCGTGCGTCTAGCACATTTAGCCAGTGTCAAGTAAGTGATATATTAATAATATATAATTCATAGTAAATGAAAATGAGTGGTGATAAAGATGATAAATGGTAAATGAGATACCCTTCCCTAAGCCCCTTGAGTCCTCAGTAAAGATGTGGGACTATACTGAGATCTCACATGGACTCCTTGAGAGAAAATTTTAAAAGTGATGTCGCACTGTTTTGTTTGATTTACCAACACTCATGTATGTTCACAAACACTTAACGGTTAATAATCCACCGTTATTACACATTAATGTTAGAAACATCACAAATTTTAGAAAATAAAACAAAACTGCAGACATGACGCTTCACTTTCCCGCCAAGAAGTCGTATGACTTTTCATTGAATTGACAATTTTCTTTTATTTTTTTAATTTATTGCAATAGTATGTGCTGTCTGGGTTTCTTTATTCATTATTTTCATGTTTTCAACACAATGTAAAATGTTATGAAATAAATTAATTGAATTGAAATGTCAGGATGAGGATTTTCTGCTTATTAATTTATAATTATATTGACACTAGCGCAACTCACATATAAATATATTTTTAAAAAAAACTGACACTTACACCGATAACTTAGATCCAAGATAAGTATCACTCAGAACTTGTGTTATGGATACTAAATATATACATAGGACAACACCAGGACAAATATTCATATTTATACACACAAATATTAATCCTGTGTGGGAATCGAACCCACGACATCAGACGTGGGGTGTGGGTATACTTATGTTTAGTAAAGAGATGCAATCATGCATTATCTGAATGGCTTTTTGAATCTAGTGCCCAATGGCAAGGCCGTCAAGCGTCTTAACTCGACTTAAAGCAACGTATGCTCGGCCTTTGGAGAATAGATGAGAGCTTAAGTCGACCACTGCTCTGTCTAATGCTGTCCCTTGTAACGTATTTAACCTTCTTTTAGACATATCTGAATAGTACATGCATACATAGTATATACATAAAATTATGCCTGTTTCCCCGAAGGCGTAGGCAGAAGCATATTAAATGCCCAAATTTTGCCAATTATGTTTTTGATCCCACGCAATATGTGGCGAGCTTATTGTGGCTTACCGGGAACTTTATATCCGCCAGAGCCTCGTTTGTTGATCGGCAGGTCCACCACTTGCAGGTGAGGTTGTTTTGGGACCCTTAGGTCTTGGTAGGAACCTTAGGACCTATACACCCTGACTAGCATTGTTCTATTTCTTCTTTAGGTACTTATTTGAAATATTTAGATTTTTTATTTTGGTGACTAATATTTGTGATATTTGTTTATGTGACACGTCATTGTGAACATCCCCTGCCGGATGATAAGCATGCGATGCAGTTCAAAAATAATGTTCCATTGATTTAAACGTACATACATTCCCGCCTGTTTCCCCGAAGGGGTAGGCAGAAGCATATTATACGCCCACACTTCGCCAATTATATAGTTGGTGCTACGTAATAGGTGGCGAGCCTAATTATGTATTTATTAAAATGATCAAAAACATAGAAAACATTAATTATACAAAAAAATACTTAACCATAGCAGTATGTAGCTCGATGTAATTATAATTATAAAAAAAGGGGAAGAAGATGCAATTAAAAAAAATATAAACGTATATTCCTAATTAAAGTTACAGTTTAAAAACACAATAAAACAATACCATACTACAACGATAATTCAATATATTAGGTCGGGGAAAAAGTCTTTTCGCATAACGTAGGTATAAACTTATTATAAATTTTTTTTGACTGTACTATTTGTGTCTGGCTGGTTTTGGTAACATTAAAAAGGTTCCATTATAAAGAAAAGAAAAAAATAAAAAAAGTTGTTTCCCGCTATTTTTCATTTGTTTTTCTCTCCGTAAAAATGAGTGAATCTAATGAAGAAATTCGATACATTTTAAAATTTTATTATAAAAAAGGCAAAAATGCAACTCAAGCAGTGAAAAAAATTTGTGATGTTTATGGACCTGATGCAGTGTCAGTAAGAGTAGCACAAATTTGGTTCAAACGTTTTCAGTCCGGAAATTTTGATGTTAAAGATGCACCTCGCTCTGGTCGCCCTGTTACGAATAAAATGGACGCCATTTTTGAAAGAGTGGAGCAAGATCGGCATATTAGTAGTTACGATGCAGCTGAAGAACTAGGAATTGACCACAAAACAGTTTTGACCCATTTGAAGAAAGCTGGTTATACAAAAAAGCTCGATATTCGGGTGCCACACGAGCTCACTCAATCAAACTTAATGAACCGTGTACTCATTTGCGATTCATTATTGAGACGTAATGAAACCGAGCCGTTTTTGAAGAGATTGATAACTGGCGATGAAAAGTGGATCACGTACGACAAAAACGTGCGAAAAAGGTCGTGGTCAGAAGTTGGCCAGGCTTCACAGACAGTGGCCAAACCTGGCCTAACACGAAATAATGCTGTGTGTATGGTGGGATTGGAAGGGCATTGTTTATTATGAGCTTTTACCGCCCGGCAAAACCATCGATTCTGATCTTTACTGCCAGCAACTGATGAGATTAAAGGAAGCAGTCGAGAGAAAACGGCCGGAATTGATCAACAGGAAGGGTGTGGTCTTTCATCACGATAACGCTAGACCACACACATCTTTAGCCACTCAGCAAAAATTAAGAGAGTTCGACTGGGAGGTCCTAGTGCATCCACCATATAGCCCTGACCTTGCGCCTTTAGATTTTCACCAGTTTCGGTCTCTGCAGAATTCTTTAGGTTCTGTAAGGTTGACCTCAAGAGAGGACTGCCAAAACTATTTGTCCCGTTTTTTTGATCAGAAGTCCCAAAGTTTCTACAGTAACGGGATAATGTCTCTGCCCACAAAATGGCAGAAAGTTATTTAACAAAACGGTACATATATATTGTAAATAAATGTAAATAAACTTTGAAAAAAATGTCTTGACTTTTCATACAAAAATACGAAAAGACTTTTTCCCCAACCTATTACATTATAAAAAAAGCTATTCATATTGTGGAATAAGCACTGTACACATTTGCATGATGGCCTGCACGTAAACGAAAGACCTGGAATCTGGTTTTAGATTTTCCCCTTTATCTATAATAATAGCATCCTCTAACATTTCACACGACGCCAGTTCTGCCTGAACTAAGCCGATCTTATACTATAAGTACTAAACAAAAGATAAACATAAATAGTACATACTATGATGTATCTATAGAAATAGCTGGTCGAGCGGGAAGCCAATGGGTGCCGTGGAAACCTATTGGGGAGGCCAATGTTCAGCAGTGGCTGTCATGATGACGATGATGATAGAAATACATTGTCTGTTTGATATATTAGAATAGCTGTATATTCCGGGTAATTTCTAAAGCGGCTGTACCGATTTTGACGGCACTTTCACTAGAAGATAGCTATAATGCTTATACTTTAATATAATAAAAAAATGAGACTACTTTTTAACCCAAATAAATAAGAACGCAACTGGTCACGTGGAACGTGGAAGAAGTAGTGCGTAAATAAAGCGTAGGAAAAAACCCAGATGAACAGAAATAATAATGTTCGTGCACACAGATACGTCTTTTGTCAAAATCAAAACTTTGGAGACTAAATCGGTTATCAAATTGTTTTTTTAATTATTTCTTCGTAAGAATTTCTATTGTATATTTTTATTGTAATTTTACCTTTGAATTGTATTCATAAATATCAATAAGTTCATACATAAATTTACTGACTTACTAAATAAACAATACCAATAATGTTTTTATTCAGCTAAGTATCAATATTCTAACCCTTGTCTCCTTGCCACCGACACGTTTAACTATTCTCCATCTACCCGCCCTTACATAACATATTGCGATACCCTATTTCGACCCTAATATTATTTGATTCACTATAACGCACGTTCGATTCTGCGAGCCCACCACAAGGTCCTAATAAGGGACCCTTGTAATTAATGTATTGCGGTATAGCCTAAAATGTTCCGGATTTTGAAGGTAAGGATGGTAGGTCCTTAGATACCTTCGGTTATGGCAACGAGGTGATAATTGTAAGGGTGTAGTTCAATTATTTAGTTAAAGGTTAGTTAGATGTGATATAGGTGGTGAAAGGGAATATTAGAGAAATTTGAAACTGTCTGTTCATAGGTGTCGAATATGCTTTCCTGGACGTAATAGTTGCTAAAAGTTATATGAACTTAGCTCTAGATATTGCAGGACAGCATTGTTCAGAAAATCTTGTTTCGGCAGTGCTTCTCGCATCTACAATAAAATTCCCAGAGCAATCAGAACATTAAGTCCTCTTCACATTTTCAAAAACAAATTAAACAAGCTGCTTGTGGATGAGTGCTATTACGATCTAAATGAGTTTTATAATGACATTTGTCTATGAAAATTTGATAAGGTAACATAATTAAATTCCGATATATTATAAAGAACGTACTAACCAATTTTCATTTTAAAATCTTTATTATTGTATATCACTTGTTCATCTTTTGTGTTGTATAATATTGTACGCAAATGAGGCAGAACTTGGCTTGAACTAACTATGACATATAAACCAATAACACCAGTGTAACCCATGTATCACAATAAAGATATTTTGATTTGATTTGATTTGAAGTTTGGCTCGATTAAACTCATATGATCGTCAACTTTAAGGGGCTTTTTACTAAACAAGATGTTGAGTTCAACCAGGTTTAAAATTAGTGCTGTCACTTTTATTTAAATTTGAAAATAATGAAGACAGTGACAGAACTAGTTTTAAAACTGGTTTAACTTTAGAGCTTTTTTTGAAATAAGCCCTCAAAAATATGGCGCTCTTTCGGACAGGAGCTTGAGTAGAAAAAAAAGAAAGTCATCTGGTATTGTTCTACCTCAATTTCGGGGAGACAAGCATCTTCTTAGCAATTAAAAATTTACATCTTATGTCATCAAAATCTAAAATCATTTGTTTAAGTTTTTGCAAAAATTATCAACCCAATTTTAACCTGGGACTGTTTATTGTTTTATAAATTGTATAATAATTCTATAGTTCCGTATAATACACGTAATACACGTAAGAGTCCATGTTGTGCCTACCCCAGTAATAGTGGGAAGCTCGGCCCTCGAAGTTGTCGACGAGTACGTATACCTGGGACAAAAAGTCCAATTAGGTAAGTCCAACTTCGAGAAAGAGGTCAATCGTCGAATTCAGCTCGGTTGGGCTGCGTTCGGGAAACTACGCAAAATCTTCTCGTCCAAAGTACCTCAGTGTCTCAAGACGAAAGTCTTTGACCAGTGTGTGTTGCCAGCGATGACGTATGGGACTGAGACGTGGTGCCTGACTATGGGCCTCATAAGGAAGCTCAAAGTCGCTCAGCGTGCAATGGAGAGAGCTATGCTCGGAGTGTCCCTACGTGATAGAATCAGAAATGAGGAAATCCGTAGTAGAACCAGAGTGACCGACATAGCGAAGCGCGTATGCAGGCTGAAGTGGCAATGGGCGGGGCACATAGCTCGAAGAACCGACGACCGATGGGGCGTTAAGGTTCTTGAATGGCGACCACGAATCAGCAAACGTAGTAGAGGGCGGCCCCCAACGCGATGGACCGACGATCTGGTCAGGGCGGCGGGGAGCCGGTGGATGCAGGCGGCAAAGAATCGATCTACGTGGAAAGCAATTGGGGAGGCCTATGTTCAGCAGTGGACTTCGAATGGCTGAAATGATGATGATGATGATGATGACGTAAGAGTACACGAAGAGAAATCTTACAGGATGATGGCCAGCAGCATCATCCTGCGTACTAACTGCGATCATGAACCCGCCAGCACAGCGGCAAATACCCTTGATAGAAAGTAATCTTCAGGGAGGCTATTGTTCAGCAGTGGACCTATAAGGCTGATAAGTTGAGTTTTGTTAAATTTTTTTTCAGATGTCGTTGATAATGGCGCTGGTTACGCCACCACCAAATTTAATTGAAGCCTTTTAACTTCATACTAATGTCTGTATACTATCTGTTAGTCTTGCTTTCACGCCAAAACCACTAAACCAGTATATTTATTTGACACATTATGCACATACATATAAGTAGTTTATAAACACAAAGAACGAAGGAATGAAAGACATGTACAACGGTACTGCTTACCCCTAAAAGGAACTTCTTCCAGCAGACCGAAGAAGGAAAAAATAATAATATTATAATTAAACTAAATAAAAATGCGTCCAATATAAACTGCCAGTCACGCTGGCTGATACAAGGCAGATATGAAATTGAATCTATGCGGACGATGTTACGAGCAAAAAATTGTATGCAGATGTTACTGTAAAAGCCCGAACAATGGTAAATCTTTTATGGATAAATTTTCATGATATTTATTTATTATAAGCATTGATTGATTACAACGTTAGATTTTCTTAACATACTCGGGACATGTAGCTTAACAGACATGTAAGTAGCTTATTAATATATTAAGTTATCGATGATCGTCATAAATTAGTTTGGTGGTTAATTAAAATAACTATCTTACCCATTTACAAGTGATTGAGTAAGAAATAGCAATTATTTTCGTACATATATTTTCTTTGTTTCACGACGGTAACAATGCATTTGCGCACTGCCTTCCGGCCAAAGGAGGACCGAAAGGGGGTGTGCACCGGAAGACGCCACTGCTAGCAGTAATATCCACTATAAATCTTCCGATCACGTCCCTTTACTGAGTGTTCACACAAAGATTTGTCCTGTGTGGGAATCGAACCCACGACCTCTGGAGTGGAGTGTAGGTATATTAACCTCCACCATGTATCGGTCGGTCGTCAAATACTACGTCTATTTAATAATGATGATGATGATAAGGACCGCGGAAAAGGACATTAGTTTCTTTTCAATATTCATGTAATAGTAAATTGCTTGTGATAGTAAATTCGACAATACATTCGCCTAAAATACATACTTTTCTTTGTTTATTTCAAAAGTTCATGTATAATCTATTAAATACAAAATTCATCAAACCGTTGCTAAAAGTACACTTTTATGGTAAGTATCGATGCAACTAAAACTTGGCGCATTAATCCTATAATACAGAGTGCGCTGTATTTTTCATCGCGTAATAAACTTTCTGTATAACTCTTGAAGGTAACGCTCGTCCCTGTACAACTACCATATATTTTGTGCAAGTTAGCTGATAAGGAAGCTGACTGTCTTATTAGCATGTAATCAAAGACCATTATAATCATGGGAACATTCGTGAAATAATTATTTATTTACGTTGATAACACCTCTAGATAAGACTATTTTAGTATCACTTTTTTTAGATTCAATATTTGATTTGAGTTTAAAAGATTTTTTATTTTTTATATTTATTGAAGATAATAGAGAGATCGACAACATTGGGAGGGGCGCGTCCACTGCGCCTCTCCGAGGAGGTCCTCCCGGTTATGGTCCGGGGGACGTTGGCCGCAGGCGGGGTGTCATACGCTGCAACCCAGGTACTGGCCTCCTCCTCTTCCTTAACAAGCGGCGGCCGTCGTCGGAAGATTTTTAGTGGGCTGCTGGCAGTCGCGTTTGGCCAGAGGGTAGTGCGTGAATGCATTTTGTTACCGACGTAAAAAAAAGGGGGCCGACATCCCACTATTTTGCATATTAAAGAGATCTCTGTGCCAAAAAGAAATTACACTCTCTAGCAACCCAATCGGCTCAATTTAAATTGCATTATAGACGACATATGATCATGACGTCATAATCATGATGTCGATCACTAACTCTACATTCAAACAACGGTTGAGACGATTCTGTTGCTCGTGAGTGTAGGTATTTCAATTATAAAACTCCCTTTAACATAGTAGGATCACAGTTTATGTCCACCCCAAATGAACATGAACATGAGATCATAACGTCTATAACGCAATTTAATTACAAAACTGATGTAAAGCCGCGTGTAGCTTATTAGTTAAGCTAGTTATACATCATTTACAGCTACGTAGAGCAGAACAAGTTCAGCTTTACGTCAGTAACTCTAGCTTTAGTAGCGGGGCGTAAACTTTTACGAGGCGCAACCGGGAAGCGATACTGAGACGTGATAACCTCTTATGATCCCTCTTAGAATGTTCTGGAAAACTTTACGTGTTGTATTCTCTAACATTGGTATTGTTACAAGCTAGAAAGCTGAGTTAGAGATATGGCGGTCTTGACGACCGATATGGCGTGGAGGTCAGTATATCTGCACTTCACTCCAGAGGTCGTGGATTCGATTCCCACACAGGACAAATCTTTGTGAGCATGAATATGAATATCTGTTCTGGTCTGGGTGTTTTATATGTATATTAAGTATATGTTTACAAAAAAAAAAGTATTTAGGTATGTTTATCCGTTATTTAGCATCTATAACACAAGTTCTTAATTATACTTATCTTGGAACTAAATAATTGTTGCGATTGTAAGAGAATATTTATTTATATTGTTGTATTGTTATTATTGAAGCCAATTACTTTGAATTCATTGCAGTACTTGTTGACTGTGTCGTAGAGACACCTCCAAAGACCATCTACCACCCCATGTCTTTCTTGAGGATGCCTTCCCACCAAGCCAACCATCCTGATCTTATTCAAATCGCAATAGTTTGTTATAACTATGATTACTATTATAAACTTCTGAATCATGATTTAATATAATTCACTTAGGGCGACTTGCATAACTTTTCTAAATTGTATGTACTCTAAAAGGGCCGAAGTGTCAATGTAGGCGATTGGCCACGTCTCACCATTTGAAAAGTTTTGTCTAGAGATCTCTGTGCAAAATGAAATATGACACACCTATAGAGATCTGTAGGCAGAAGACGGAGAAAAATTTTCGACCTAGAATTCGTTGTAATATCCTGTAGCTTGAGTATTTCATGATCATTTAAATGTCTTTGCGATACGGTGGCTGGTTTATGCGTCATACTCGTGAGCCATCTGTTCATGTCTACTATGTTTTTTCGTAATTATGCTAGTATAACTAAAATAATAGTTATTTTCGAGTTATTTCCTGTACTTATTTTAAATCTAGTGACTGCAGAACACAGGTTTTTGTAGAGTTGTCTTATTGTTTTACTATTAAGTATATTTTCTTGTTACTAGCGGGAAAAAAAACTAACCTTGACGATTTTCTTGCCCGTTCTTTTACGACCGAACTCCCGCCCTTAGTGAATGGGCGCGCTTGTTTTTATGTTTTGACCTTCATAAGAGCTCTATTGAGCCAAACTTGAATAAATGGTTTTGACTTTGAATGAAGAAATATTGTATGGTTCTATTACCTGTTTCAAAGAGTTTGCAATTCGTTAGTCGTTCTTCTTCTATTGTTAGCCTGGTTCTATTATTATCGCTCGACCCGTGCCTCGGAAAGCACGTGAAGCCGTTGGTCTCGGCTGTCATGAACATCTATGGCAGTCGTTATTAGGAAGTCAGTGCCTTTAAACATCCTGACAGCTGGTTTACCATAGAGTGATGTTTCTCTTAGGGTGGCGGAGGTCAGACGGCAGTCGCTCCACGTAATAACTGAAATTCAATCAAATCTGGTTAAAACTGTTTCCTTAAAATTGTTTTATCATTTATTCCATAACCTTTATTTTAACATTATTTTATAACCATTACATTAATATTATTCCATAAGCCTCTATTATATTGTTATTTTATTTATTTAATTATATTAGTTTTATAACAGTTTCATGTTCTTCAATTACCACATAACTGAATCACAAGGAATTATTAGCACTACACAGCAACTGCCTCTTCTATATTTTATTACTTGTAATAGTTTCTTTGCTTACCACTCACATTGTTTATTATATTAGGGAAACCTGTTATTGGCCATACTAGCTTTAAGTACTTATATTAATTGTTTTACGCTGTTGGTTGTCTCAATAAATAAAACAGTGAGCAGACTCATGGCCCTAAGCTTAAGTCTAGAGCAACCGGAATGCTAGGATATGATGACACCATCTTTCGTCAATTTTGGACAAAGATTATCACTAAATGTGGTAGTCGTTAAGCCATATTAGAGGCCTAATGGGCGGCTTGAAAAATTCTAACAGCAGGACGCCACACACCTGCCTCCGCCAATCCGCACTGGGTCAGCGTGGTGGAGTATGACCAAATACCCTCACACCTTGATATGTCAGAGGAGGCTCGTGCTCAGTAGTGGGACGTTAATGGGCTGTGATGATGATGATGATCACATAAGATTTCATACCCCAGTCTACGCATACTTTTTAAAATAAGAAATTTTCACATAAAATACAAAAGAGATAGTAGATTCATACGATGGCCGTTACGGCCGGCTTAGCACGTTTTCTATTCTATTTAAAATCACTGAATTGTTAATGCACATATCCTGTACCACATAGCTAGAACTTGTACAGTTTGAAATATGCTTTGGTAGTTAGGGTCGTTATATTGACCGTCGTATTGAGTTGCCTTGGGAGGGATGGCTATTCCTCTTGCTAAATGTGTTTAAAAAAAAATCTTATTACTCGGTAATAAATATTAGTAGATAGATAGATACTCTTTAAAGACCAAAATAACTTAAAAACTTCAGATTACAATGAATATTAAAACACAATGAAAAGGCCAATCTAGGCGGTCTTATCGCTAAAAGCAGAAGTAGCATTCCCAGTCTAAGAAATTGGGGGAAGAAATATTCATTGGAGTAAAAATCGCACTCAACTGTGGACTAGTTTTTGAGAGGTCACGTGATGTTCTGTTTTAATTGACTTATGCTACTGCTAATTACACATGTTTTGGAGCAAAAGCGATAAAAAGCCTTATGCTTTTTTCTCGATATTTCGAATAGTTTAAATTATTCGTGGTCAATTAATATTTATGGACATCTTACACAGCGCATTTAGCCCCAAACTAAGCATTGTTTAACGATAGGTACTTAACCACGACACATATTTTTGTAAAAACGTACATAAAAACTCCTGATGAAAGAGATGTATTCGTTACCATGCAAATAAGTGTCCAGGATCTGGTTTTCTCATGAATTTAATTTAAAAAAAAACAATTAAAATATAATATACTTTGTTGTCTTTAAGATCAATAGGATTATTTTGATTCTTCAAATTTTTACATATTATAAAATGAAAATTCAATTTTATTTTTGAGAAAATGAAAGAGACATGAGTGATTCAAAGAGACATTCAAGAAATAAAAGCAAAATGGATTCTGTGTCAGAATTTGTCAAGGTTTGGCAGTTTATCTGTCTGTTGAGTTTTATTCTTAATGTTTGTCAGTCGGTCAATACCACTTATTGTCAGTCAAGCTTGTCGTGATTCTAAAGCGGGGAGGGGATTGTCCAGCAAGTCAGTCAGTCTGACGGTGACTCTAACGAGGCTTCCAAAAGGTAATAAGATAGAAAAGAATACCTCAAGAAACTAACGTGGGCTTTTTTTAATTATGTATTAAAATCTAATACAATCAAAAATACCTAAAGTCTACCTCTCAGTTACTGTCCTACAATTCCCAACCAACATATAAGCAGGATTCTAAAGCGGGGAGGGGATTGTCAAGCAAGTCAGTCAGTCTGTCGGTGACTCTAACGAGGCTTCCAAAAAGTAACGAGATAGAAAATAATACCTCAAGAAACTAACCTGGGTTTTTTTTAATTATATATTAAAATCTAATACAATCAAAAATACAAAATAATATCAAGTCTACCTCTCAGTTACTGTTATACAACTCCCAACCAACATCTAATATCTACTTAAGAAAGAAAGAAGCAATTCATGTCTCTGCCAACGACAAGGCTGTTGTCGTTCATAAAATCATTCAACATATAATAAGCCTTCTCGCACAATTTACACTTTATGTAGTATTAAATTTGCCATTTCATCTAGCAGCGTATTGTACATGCGAATACTATGTCATTCAATGGCGAAATAACCAGAACAAGAAAGAGGTAGCGAGAATGGTATTTATAAAAAATACAAGTAATTTAATTCATCCTCGGAGTGCATTAGCGTTGAGCGACTACAATAGAATGCAAAAATGAAAACAACTTAATAAGTATTATAAAGCGCTTAATTCGTACTGAACAAGAATCGTAGAGGTAGCGCATAAGGTGAAAATATATGGCTGTTTGGGAACGGGCAACGATGTGAATATTGTTTCCGATTTCGCAGTATTTGAACATCCACAGACTGTGAAACGATTTCTTTAATATGAGCAGAATGAATATTATATAAAGCGCCTCGGCTGCGATCTGTGAAACATTTCATGAATAGGTATTTTATTCTGTTAGATGTTATCTCTTGTTTGCTTGTGTAAAAAAAGTTACACTGTAATTACTTCTTTTATTGTCTATAGCTAATTTTCTCCACATCATATAAGCCTTATAAAGTACACTGCTTAACATTAGCCTCCATAATGGATTACATTCTACTGGGGGAATTAAAAAAAATAGTAAAAAATAATAAAACATTTATTGCCAAAAAGTGGTACAACATTGATTCACTGGTAGTCCCCAAACTAGGTAATCCTGTCTCTTAAGGACTTGAATTTGAGATTTGCATTAATTTGAAATTATCAGCGTTGCGAATATTTAACAATCATTATATTATATTATATTCTAGACATTTATGGCCATATATTTGTGTACTTAAATGACTTTTTTCGTTAGCCTGTTTTGTGCGTGTGTGTGGAATGAGTGTATTAGAGTGTGAGTATATGCATATACAGCGCTATATATGTAGTATATAACGCTGCCTATCATCCGATAAGACTTCTCTTCGTCGACTCTTACAGCTCCCCGTAAGATGAGGAGAGAAAAACATCAACAAATGGCACGCCTACCTATATTCTCCTACTGTTGGTAAATTATGAACACCATCAGCCTTTTCCTGTCACACTACTCAATACTCAATACTTTATTGCGTTCCACAATGGTTTTATAAGGTGGTGAATATTACAATTTGGTACATTTGTGGACCCTGTCGGGCACAGCATAGTGTAGGAGAGAGGAAGGGCGCCGTATAATTCTTATTATTATTAAATTACTGCTATTAGATTATCGTTATTAAATTATTGTTATTAAATTATTATTATTAAATTATTATTTATTTATTGAGTATGTATCAAATGATGTCAGTAGATATAAACAATATTATAACAGTTAGTATAGGTAAAAACATTAAATAAAAATGTAGCAACAATGTCACATTATATATTATTACAGTTACATGTAAAAGAGTCAGATGTCAGTTGGTATTAATACATAGTCAGTATTAGTATTGAGAATAAGATATTTAGCCAAATGTCAAAGTATTGTTTTCATATACTACTGGGCACAGGTCTCTTAAACTATAGTCGTCATCATCTCCAGCTCATCAACGTCTCACGTATGCCAACGTAACGAAATATATCTAAAAAATAAAAAATATATTCGCATGCAATCCTGGTGCCAAGATTTAGGTACACGTGGACAGCTCGTGACGTGGGTCCTGTCACCTAAGTGTAACTAGACGGGACCTTACCTGTCATTATTTATGAGTTCACTTGGAACGCATCGTTCCTGTAAATATTTGAAATAATGCTGAAAAAATATTACTTTGGTATAGCAATATGATATAGTACAAACAAACTTAAGAAAATTATGATGTTTTTAGTTTAAAATGTAAGGATTTTAAGGCTGATATTTTTATGATTTTGGTACTTAATAATAATAATAATATAATAATAATAAATAAACTGTTTATTTCAGACTTTTACATCCATATGTGTTAGTACAATAACTTACGACTATTGTTAGTAAAATGCTTAGTTTAATTACATTAGATTACAAGGGCGGGCAAATATTCTTAGAAATTATTCTATTAACAAAACACTTCCACATCGGGGAAGTGTATCTGTTTGCTAGAGTCAATAGTATGCTGTTGGAACTATCTCTAAGTCTACTGACTAAGGAAGCAGTCTTTTTACGAATGATAGCTCCGAAGCCATCAGTTTGGTACTCCACAAACATGCTAGAAGCGCTGCAATAACGAGGTAGTCCCAGCAACATCCTAAATACATTATTATAAAGGACTCGCAGAGTTTCCAGCGATTTTTGAGTATGCCTGACCCACAGATTCCCACTGTATAAGCTTTGGCAGTATGCTTTGAAAAGTGTGACTTTAACGTCTTCCGTGCACCGGGAAAATCTGCGTGCCAACATGTTTCCCCTAACCGCTAGAGCTCTACGCTCCCGCTCAATGTCGGCATCGTCTTTGAGGTCACAAGATATAATATGTCCCAGATATTTAAATGTCCTTACACGGTTGATGCTCTCGCCATTAAGGGTAACGTTAACCAAATCAACAGGACATTTACCCGCGACCTCAAAAACCATGAGCTCGGTCTTTTTAGCGTTATATTTAAGCCCATGTGACACCGCATAACTCTCACAGACGCCCAACATTTCCTTCAGACCTCCCACCGTGGGGCTGAGCAGCACCATATCATCAGCATAGCTAATGTTATTTATTTTTACGCCATCAATGCTACATCCGACACGCATGCTGCTCAGCCCCACGACCAGGTCATCAATATACATATTAAAGAGCTTAGGAGACGTTAACCCTCCCTGTCTCACCCCACACTCCAACATGTACGGATCGGACATATTTTCAGCCCACCTTACATAATTTGTTTGGTTAGCATACCAAAACCTAAATATATTCAGCACTTGCTCCGGTACACCCCTCCTCCCCAGCTTCCCCCAAAGCACATCATATGACACTAAATCGAATGCCTTGGAGAGATCCAGGAAACAGGCATATACCGGTGTCCCACGGTCTGTATAATATTGTACAGCGTGCTTAAGACTCACAATCGCGCTTTCAGTAGAAAGTCCAGGCCGAAACCCGAACTGTGCGTCATGGATGTTATAATATTTTTCTAATATAGAGTCAAGCACTCTATCCAACACCTTAGCAATTGTTGTTGCCAATGAAATAGGCCGATAATTCCCTATGTCCGATACGTCACCAGTTCTATCTTTCACAATGGGCACTATTATAGTTTTCATTAAGTCAATTGGCAGATATGAGTGACTTATGCACATCGAGAAAAACATAGCTAGAACCCTCGGCAGGTGATTACCAGCATACCTCAAATGCTCTACACTTATGCAATCATGACCGGGTGATTTACCGCCACTTATTTTCTTTAGTGCGATTTTAACTTGTTTTGGGGTTATATTTAATAGCGGTTCACCTTCCCCACACGACGACAAAGTATCTTTAGCACAGACCGAAGGATCTAAAGGCGAGTGTACTTTAAAACGACTCATAAAAGCATTGGCTATCTTGATTGGGTCACTTTCTCCTTCGACGCTCACAGGGGGGCCAGGCCTAACATCACACTTCCTAGTAGCGTCCCAAAATGATTTAAAATTTTTCGCCGCCCGGTGTGTTGCTAATATGTCCATTTTTAGTTGTTCTTGGTTACGTTGACACCATTTCAATCTACTTTTGAAAGCCGCTCGCGATACCTTCATGTCCTCATAAATTTTTCCCGATAATGGTCGGTTATATAAAGTCCATACTTTAAAATTAAGTCTGGCAACCCTATGAGCCTCGCGGACATGTTTATTCCACCCACAAAGTTGTCTATTTTTATTTTTAATCTTAATACAAGGCCGTTTTTTAGTTTTAGACGCGGCGTCACATAGGGCATTTACAATCCTCTTATATACTCTATTTAACACAATTTTATGCTCTTCCAGACTGCATAAACCATGACTACAATGCACAAACTCAGCGGGAAAATCTATTTCACGTAACAAAGTGTTACAAATATCATGATAGTTTGATATTTGAGTCCTGTCTCTTTCCCCCCATACAACTGAGTTGACATACAGATCACAGGTTATTAGCCTTGGTTTCACAGCAAACAAATCGCATTTAATAACTAAGGGCAAGTGGTCAGATACAAAGACATCCTCCACAACCTCCACTTTGGTTACAGTCTGCCAAGACGAGTTTGACATAACACAGTGATCTAGCCACCGTTTGCACCCATGAGCTGCGCTAACATAAGTGTATGTATCCGAGTCTAAGCCTAGTTTTTCTACGTCAGCACAGATCCAACTTTGTTCAGAACAAAAATTAATTAATTCCTTAAAAAACAATTCATAGGGGTGCGCATTAAAATCGCCCAAGATAATAACATTTTCAACTGACAAACTTTCCACGATTGCACTCACTTCCCCCAAAACCTCCACGAAATCAGGTAAGTTTTTTAGTGAATCAGTGGGCATGTAAACCGAAATCACAACAATACTACGGCCTTCTAAGGTTGCTGTAATAGCTACTAGCCTATCACTATTACATTTTATTATCTTAACGCTGTCAAAAATGCCCTTTCTCCATAATATAGCTACACCCCCATAGGGCCTACCCCTCAATAAGCCTGTTGATAAATCAACCGCTGACTTACCGGTATATTCAAATTCGTTAGATATAGTACCCAGCAAAGGCACATCATGTGGAAGAAAACAAGTTTCCTGTAATGCCACTATGTCAGAAGTTTTACAAATATTTTGCAAGTCATTTAGAGACCTCTTAACAAAAAAGCAATTAAAACTAGTGAACGTTAACAATTTATGACTAAAGCGCTTGCCACATCGCGCTGCTAGGTGGTCGGTAACGATCGCCGAATTACACAGTCCATGCATGGGTAAGAGAAATACTAAACACTAAAATAGGCGTAGAAATATTAGTAACTTAAGCATTTAAATATAATTGACGTGAATCTTATAACACACAAAAAAAAAGTAAGTAAAATATATCAGTTTCAAAAATATTTATTATAAGACTTTCATTAGCAATATTACGAAATGTCAATTTCAATTACCGATAGAATTTCAAGATTTAAACAACGTTAAAGTCTATCTAGTAGGTAGGTAATAAATAAATGTCTCAATATCAACGAAACGAGACGAACATCTCATCCAACAGTTCCGTACTTAGTCTTTGAAGAGACATAAACCCCATCGTACAATAAATCTTCATTTTTTTATATTTTATTTTATCCAAAAGGGTCCACAATACCTCCGCCCGAGCGCGAACCGTGCTTTCATTGTGTTCAGTCAGAACGAATTTGAGTAATAATACAATGGCGCACATAGAAAAGTTGTGTTTCATACTGACCCTTGCTGCTTTCTATTTAGACTTCAATTTAAGAACTACAAGAAAATAATTTTCGCTTTCTCTGCCGAAAGCACGCCAGCCGCACGTACTAACAACCCAGTTTATAACTTGAGAAACACGAATACCTACTTTTATTCATAATTCCCTGGTAATATAAAACTAAATATTCTTAGATCTCACCGTGCCCTAGGCCTATACTAAGCAGAACTATGGGTACTAGACTAGGGATATATACCTAAAACATACCTAACCTTTGAGTTAGTAATCATTACATTATAAATAGCATTAAGTACGATACTATGTTATTTATCATACATGGTAGGTTGACTTAAGTGGTAGCATAATATTGTTTATTTTTGTTCCTTTTATTTCAATTGTTTTTTTTTACACATGTCGTCTACTGTTGAATGTTTTTTCCTTATTTCGGACTGCTGGAAGAGATTCCTTTTGGAATAAGCAGCTCCATTGTACATTTATGTATATTTTTTTTCCTTTATATGTTTTGTGTGTACATACATTGTTAAATAAATAAATAAGGGGTAAGCAGAGGTATGCATGTATATGGTAAAATATATTATACGCCCACACTTCGCCAATTGTGTTGCTGGTCCCACATAATAGATAGGGAGCCTATTGCCGCTTACTGGGGACTTCTATGTTAGCCAGAGCCTCGTTCGTTGATTGGCAGGTGCACCACTTGCAAGTGAGGTTGGCTTAGGCTCCAAAGTTGATGGCAGAATCCCTGTACAGCCGTACTTAACTTCATACTTTCAACCACCCCATGCCAAAAGAAATTGTCTGTATATATATACAAATTTAACATACGACCCCAGAAGTCTATTTAATAAAAAAAATCTGTACTTAATAGTGGCATCCAAGCCAAGCATATAGAATAGAAGAAGAAAGAGAAAGCGACTATGTTTTATACTATATAGTGAAGATAATACGATTTTTAAATGAGCTGGCAATGGCGCTAGTGATGACTTTAACTAGTGTTGCAAGGTCTTGGCTTTTCATTAGATGAAGCGCAAGCGCACAAATTAAGAAATTAAGTTTTAGTTTATTAAAAAAAGGCGCTAGTCTATCAAATCATATTATAGACTATCAAAAAGGATGCCTTTAAAGTTCCAGCGTCAACGTGGTTCTTACGGAAGGCGATTTAAAATTATACAGTCGATACGGTTTTTAGATGCTATGAAAGTATTAAAGTCGTCAACTTTACTATAAATGTTATGGTCAATAAATAAAAGATTATGAAGAAGTTTTGTTAAAAAAAAAATTAAATAAGTATTAACTTTGAAAATTTTCTAAATGAATACTATCTCTGTCTAAAATCTCTGAAGACTCTAAAATCGACAACATTATAAATAAATATAAATGGCATGGAGTCGAGACGGTTGTAAAAACGCTACAAAACTGTTTGGTTTTAAAAATTTGATAACAGTTATCGGATAAAAAAAAAACACGTTAAAAATGCTTTATTCCGACACAAGTATTCAATACCCATTTTAAGCTTTACTGTTTACATTTTCCTCGTTTTTTTATTATTTCCGAATAAACCTGCGGGGAGGTATAATCGCATTGGCCGGTACAATTCCCTTTTCACTCAACAAGCTCGCTCACTAAATGTATGAGGGGAGAAGGCTCTCTTTGCTTTTTAGACGTTAAAATAGATAAGATGTATGGGGACCGGCCAAGACAACCAACCTCACCGGCAAGTGGTCCACCTGCCAATCAACGTACGTGGTTGGTGCAAACGAAGTAGTTCCCGGTAAGCGGCAATAAGCTGGCAACCTATTACGTGGGATCTTAAATATAATTAGCTAAAGTGTGGGCATACAGTATGCCTCTGACCACCTCTTCGGGGAAACAGGCGTTATAGTAAGTATACATACATACAGGCCTGTCCTCAGTAGTGGAATATTTAATCTGAGAAGATTATATTGGCATAGTGTCTGCTCTGCTGCTGTCTCTGTGCGTTCTTTCTGGGAATCGAGATCTTAGAGCAGAGGGAATCTCAGAGCAGATATTACTGACCTTCACGCCATATATAGGTTGTCAAGCATATTAACATATAAAATACCGTAATTTGCTCTTGCCGTCAGTTGGTTTGTATTATTATGATTACCAATTTGCATGGCATTAAAAATCTTCAAATAGGTTTGTTTTAAAGAAGGTTTATACTAAAGAAGGATTGTACCAAAAAAGGTTGGATTAAAACTATTTATTTGTATTCATATACGTTTATTATCGTCTTTAAGAACATTACACCCAATGACAATAATTATTATATTACATTGTATGTTACATTTATGAAGAGTGCCATTCATGTATCTGTTTTACAGCGACTTATATTTGAGTCGCACCTATGGATATTGCTATATAGTAATAGGCAGGTTAAGTAAATAAGTCCGAAAAAATTATTATATTGCAAACATAAAATAAACCATTCAGTTAAGTTTGAGTAAAAAATACAATAAAAAATCAACTTGTTTTACCCGTTAATATTCGACTTAGAAGTACCTACCTACCTACTTTAGTAAATCCCAAAAGTTGCAACTTATTGTGGCAGAGAAATTTTAATACAGTCCTTGCTGCATAAATTGAACAATAATGATGCATTATCGGATCTCAATCGAAGTGCGGCGTGGTGGGGGGGTTAGGCGCGTATAGCAACGCGAGTACGCTACGTTCGCACGCATGTGTTTAGTCAATATATTTTATTTGTCTACGATTATATCTGCACAGATAACCGCAATTTTGTTTTCAACTTTCGAACCGCTGGCGATATTAAGGTGCCTAGAGAGATATAAACACTATACCGTTTCTATCGTGAAGATTACTGTAAATATTTTATTTTTACGTATATCTTTTACTAAAGTCCTGTTTCACAATGTGCATGCCCAAATAAGTTTTGTTAACGCGATAGATAATCATTAAAAATTGTCATTTTAAGTGTCGACTATCTCTTATTCTTAATGTAATACAGGCTCTTAGTCTCCCCGTGACTAGAAATTACTGTAACGTATCCGAAAAGTTGGGATAAAATTGTTTTACAACCACTTTATAAGTTTTATGTACACTTTCACTTTTTAAGCACAAATGGCACTCTCATAAAAACTAAAAACACATTTATCACAGAACAATTTGATAGTTAGTGCGCGAAATTGACCATTTTTAATAAGATTGTGGGAGTATCACCAAAACGAATGACAGTGAGACATTATGAAGTTATATTTAATTTTAAATACACGAGTAGAGAGAAGAGTTTTTATTCTTAACCTTACTTTTATGAATAAATATTTTAAATTAGGTATGTTAAGATAAATTTACATAATTAAACAGGGAATTAAATTATAATATAATAATAATACTGCTAATCTAAACAAGGTATAATGTGCATAATTAAAATTAAAATTTCACCAGTAGGATAGGTTAGTGTATATTTATTTGGCGATCATTCACATTATTTTAGGAATACACTTATGTTTTCGTTGATAATGTAAATTCAGTCATGTCCCTAAGGAATTATGTTTGTTTTTCGGATAAATTAAGACATAGACGTCTCTAAGGTTTCATCTATCTCTAGATGAGATTTGGTTTAAAATGTAGTAAATTAAAGTGTTTTAATATAAAAATTAACCCCAGGCAAATCGGGACAGTAAAATTTATTTGTATTTTTATCTATTAATTGTATTTATCCAATTAAAACTGTCAGTTAAAAAGCTAAAGTTTTTTTATTTTTCAAATTATTGTTCTTTTGTTTACAATTTGTTTAATACTTACAAAAATACCTTTTCGTTTTGTTTATTTTATTAATTGAAAGATTGTCTCTCTACTCTGTAAAACAAATATTATATGTGAAGATAATTTATAAGTTATATTAATATGTTTAGACATTTGACTACCTAGATTTTTAGTTATATACAATATACACATTAATAATTCATAAACCATAAGCTTTGGCACAATTTAAGGAATAAATTATTTTAGACTACGCCCATGTATTTAAAATTATCTACAATATAACATATCCTAATAAATAAATATTTTCTGACAGTTACACAAATTTTTTTCTTTAATTATAACTGACTTGAAATATCAAAACGCAAACGGATCTTTCATCAGCAGATGGCTTAAATTATAAGCTACTTATAATTTTCCCGCGGGAACTTGAGTTAAAAAAAGTACCTGAAGGATTATATTAACATGTGAATAAAATAATTTAAATCGATTAAAACCCATTACTTTAGTAATGTGTCTTTTTCAAATAAGGTTTATTTTTTCAATACATGGGCTGTTTCATACATTTTTTACAGACAAGTGCATGAATGTAGACATGCTCATTCAAATGTATATTTTACTACATCGACTTAAGAACAAACATGTATACATTTTGCTGCAACTGACTGTACACTTATACAATTTAACAAGGAAAAATACCAGGAATCTGAAAACTTTTAATTTTGTAACAACAGTTAAGAAGTTTAACCTTAAATGATTATTTTTTACACAAACAAAAAAACTGAGCAATAGTTTTTGAAAAAACTTAAAAAAAACAACGTTTTTACAAAAAGAGTCAAATTCGTTGCACAAACAATAAATACATAACAAATATACACAACATTTATTATAACAACAATTTATTACTTGTTATTAGGATTTATAATTATTACACTTTTCTTATCGCTCTTCATTAGAATTATCAATTAAACTGATAGGTTAGGTATGTAGATAGTGTTTAAATTTCCTATCCCGCGTTAAATAAAATTGGTGGATGTGTCCTACCAATACCTAAGGAGCCCAAGCCAACCTCACCTCCAAGTGGTGCATATAATATGCCTCTGCCTACACAGTGGTTCCCAAGCTTATTTTGTCTACTGCTCACTTTGAGAATATATATTTTTATAAGAGGCCTCCTAGCTAAATAAAATTATAAATCACCCCCCAGGCCCCCCTTGAGACCTGCAGCGCCCACAAGGGGGCGTTATCGCCCACTTTGGGAAAGACTGGCCTACACCCTCGAGAAAACAGGAGTGAATGTATGTATGTATGTCAAATAAAGTTACGCATGGTGCGTAACTTTAAAGACTCAGTCGGTCTTACTTACTCAATAGCAATATCTGTTTTACTTGTAAAGATAACTTTTTGAATAAAATACAAAATTGGATCCAAGCAGCTGGCAAATACGACTTAGTTTTAAGTGTGTCAAAAAATAACCACTAAATAAAAGTCAAATAGATGTAACATGAATACAGACGCGGGTATTGGAAGGTAAAAATATTTCATAATATGAATGCAGTTTGATTGATAATTCTTGTGATAGATTTATACATAATTATGCCTTTGAATCAGTTCCCCACACAACGTTTGTAAATATAAATTACAAATTTATTCGTGACATAAAACATCGAAATTCAGTGCTTGCTAATTATTTATAATAATCCTGACATTTAATTTTATAGTCTAGCACAGATTGCTGTATCTCTTAAGGATTACCAAATTAATTATCACGAGCCAATTAGTGCTTCTTGTTACTCTTACTGTATGGCTGACTGCATGTACCTAGATTGTTTATGAGAATCATTGAATACTAGGATTGCAAGATTAATGGCACAGGTAATTAATTATAAATTAATACGCATAGGGCAGAATATGGATCCTAAGATCTAAGAAGCCCAAGCCAACCTAACCAAGTCTTGCACCTAACGGACGAGGCTCTGGCGAACGTAAAACTTTCCGGTAAGCAGTGATAGGTCTGCCACCTATTATATGAGACAAAGTGGGGAAATAGGGGCGTATAATATGCCTCTGCCTACTCCTTAGGGAAACAGGCGTGATTTTATGAATATAAAGTACTACATCGTTACCAATAACAATACAAAAAGTTATAATGAAAAATTATAGCGATCATTACATTCAAATATGTTTCACGAATTTAAATATAGGTTAAAGTCTAAAATTATTTTTCAGACCTTTTCAATATTATACGATAATTCGTGGTCACGGGGATGTCAGTCACACTTTGTCTAATAAACCTCTCACCTCGTATACATACTTGTATATAATCGGAAAGCAAACTCATATATAAAGAAGTAAAAAAAAAATTGTCATTAAAGTTAAATATTAACTCTACGATATTGCCAACCCACTCTAAAAGGAAACTGTACAGAACTATTTCAAATTCTCGCCCAACAAGCTTCGTCCGCCTTTGCATCCAGATAGATGCAGACTAGTACATTCTTAGATCTAGAATTCTCTAAGGGACGCCAGCCATAAGTACAAAGCTTTAGTTTCCTTTGAAACGAAGCAGGAGTGCAATAAAATATATATTGATATAGACAGAGATACAGCAATGCAGTTAATGCTCACACACCAATTGCCTATTGAGGGTTAGTTCTTAGTGCTACTGATAGATTGTACAGGTTTTCTGATTGCTATGTGAATTGAGCTATGTCTTGTTAAAAAAAACTGAAGTCTGATCTGCAAGATAGACTGAGAACTTCATATTGTTTTGGTAGTGGGTACCCGCTGGATCCAGGCTGCAATCTGTCACGTTAGAAGTCACCATTTGGTTAGTTTTAAGTGCTACTGATCGATTGTACTGGTTTTCTGATTGGTTTTTATGTGAATAGAGCTTTTTTGCACTTAAAACAATTTTTTCGATATATTTCGCTCAAGCTTTTGATAATATTTTCAGAAGTCAAAAATACTTTTGTTGTTATTAGGATAAGATAGTTAAGTAAAGTTAATTTTGGTATTTTATTTTTATTATTTACATTATTGCCTTAGGATTAAGTTTCTGTAATAGTCATGTAATTAGGATTTTAATAAATAAACAAACACATTTTTTTTTACTTTTAATGGTTTCCATTGTTTTATGCTTAGAAATATGTTCCTTCAAAGCCATATTAGTCGATATATTTTGATTCTGTAATGGTCCAAGCTCCTGAATCCATCGACAAGATAATATTCTTATTTTTTCGTGATTCTTTTGTTTTATACTTACAGTTTTGTCTATTTGTTTGCACAGAAGCCAAATATTGCAATATATTTGGCTTTTATATCTCAAGCTTAAAATGAAATAAGAAAAATATATGTATTGTAACTCAATTATGCACTTAATTAAAACTAAGTTTATAAATTGTTAAAATATTCGCATTTTATATCGTTTCCAGTAGTATCCTGATCTGATGAATTTCACGGTATGAAGCTCTTTAATTTTTTTTGGACTGCATCGATTGTTTACCATCAGGCAGGATGTAGTCATTATATGGTATCAAATTAAAAAATAAAGTTGCTATCAAGTTGATACTGTTTAATTGATTAGAATTAAGCTCTTGATCATAAGATTCTTACTAACATTAAGATTCTAAGCACCGTGTTCATGCATCGTTCGTTTGTTTCCATAAGATTCCACTAGATAAAACCCTCCTTAGTAAATCAGGATAAATGTTTGGCCTACCAAATAAAAGTTGATTTCTCAACCGCGCATTCAGTACGTATATAATAATAAAATTTCGCGCTCCAAGTGTTCCCCTCTCCCAACATAAACAAAGTAGGGTGATTTATTACCTGCACGCGGTAGTAACAGAAAATAGGCCACTATTCGCATATGCTTATATCGATACTGACAGGGAAATTGTTATAGTGTCTCATGGCAATGTTTACGAGTGTTCAGTGTTTGTGTCACAATAAAATGTTTAGCCAATTTTGATAAAGATATGTTCTTTGTTTGAGCTTACTCTTCTTGTTTGGGCTGGCGTCTGGCTGAAACCACTCTCAGATCTATGGCTTTTGAAAGTGTTGCTTTAAAAAGTCACAGAAACATATCGCACCCCCGGTGCAATACTGTCACTTATGCAAAAATGTAGTTTTTCAGGAGAAGCATTTAAAACTTTGACACCTCACAAAACAATGACTTTAAGATATACCGATGAGATGAATAGTCTATACTAAACTGTCAACTATCAACTTTATTTTTGGATAAATACCTGTCTCTTTCTAATTTAAAAAATATACTATACCATTATTTAAAACTTCCAATGCCCTCAGAAGTGACGTTGTGGATCTAACGAAAAATTATAACTGTAGTTATGTCACTCTAAGAAAAAAGAAAACAAGAACAAATTATTTAATTAGTTTTATTTTTAATCATAAATATGTAGTTTTATTAACGAAAGAAATAAAATTAGTCTAAACTCTTAAAAATAACATAAGAAATTTTGTACTTCTTATCATTTGTACGAAAAAAAATTAGTAGAAAATAGTGTGTATGTGTACAACTGTATCTTAGGTCAATATTGCTCCAGAATTAAAAAAATAATTTGTCACAATTACCTTAGTAACAGTGTAGCTCCAAGACACATTTACACTGGCGGGAAACCGCACACAACTGACCAAAGAAACGATGTCGCTCCCAGCACCACCGTGAATCGCGCCAAAACGACAATGACACTCACGCTCTCTGACGGAAACTATGAATACTATACAAGTGACGTTATCGCACCAAGTAAAGGGGTGCTTTAGGACCATTTTAAAGTATTTAACTCATTTTTGTGTTTCTTGCAAAAGTGACAGTGTCGCACCGGGGGTGCGATATGTTTACATAAAGCGTCAATAATTCACGTAGATTATACTTTATTACCACTGATTAAGCGAGTAGAATCAGGCTGCATATAAAACGAGAATGTTATATGTGAAAAAGAGGCAGACTAGCGAGCTAGGGAAGAGAGCCCAACAGCGGATTACGTCCGACGACGAAGGAGAGGGCAGCGCCGGCGTGCGTACGCTGGTGCGCTAACCACATAGCCGGGCATGCGGATAGAAGTTCGGGGAACATCCAACTCTTGCTTTTCTGCAGCCCGAAGGAGTAGAAAAAAGACTGCATATAGAAGTAAACATGCATTTACTTCGCCAGCCACTTTTGTACTGGCTAACATTGCATTTGGGTGCTTTATTCAAATTGGGCTCTGATAGAGAACTTATAATAATAATAATTCTTTATTTGACAAACGATCTTTGAACGTACACCAAGTAACTATGTCACGTGTCAACATTTTGACCCGACTCGCATGTTCTAATTCGTGTCGTAATTTTAATTTATTTTTATTCATCTATTTTGTACTTAGTGTTTTAACAACCACACGTATTTACTTACACCATTGACCATTTAGTCTTTAGCTCTCTTTCATTGTTCTCGTCTAATAAACTCCCAGTAATTCTTATCAGAGATTTTATATTCACCAACCCTTTCTCTAAGTGTACTAACCGAACAAGTACACTGGATAAATTAAATATAAAACTCCCATACTAGGCTAGGCCTGTATCATGGGAGTTTTTAAAGAGGTAACTTTAAGTACATTTAACCTAAAACGACAGCCTTACGTCTATATAAAGATTAAAGATGATACAAATAAGTTATTAGCGTTCAAGAACACTAGTTCTCTTTGTTAAAAAAAAAATATGAAAAAGTAAGAAATAGTAGGGTAGTCGGAAAAAATAATAAGTCACCTCAGACGGTATGAAGCGAGAAGTAACACTAATCATTGGGTGTAAATAGTACAATTAATATTATAAAGAGGCTTGAGAATTGATGTAAAACTTATAAATGTCGAGGTGACCTTTAATGGAGAATTGGGATAAACAGATAAGAATGGAAAATTAAATATTAGCCGGGGCACATAGCACGAAGAACTGACGACCGATGGGGCATTAAGGTTCTTCATTAGCGACCGCGTAACGGTAAGCATAGTAGAAGCCAGCCTCTCATGCGATGGACCGATAAAGGCGGCGGGAAGCCGATGGATGCATGTGACTTAGGATCGCTCAATGTAGAAATCTATTGAGAAGGCCTATGTTTAGTGGACGTCCAATAGCTGTAATGATGATGAAGTATATTGTACCTTTTTATCAATATTTTATTAATGTATAAATAAAGTTGTTATAAAATTAATGCCAAATTGTTTTTCTTATTTTGTTATCATACCTGTGGCTCTTGTAACAGTGATCTAATCGAAATTTTATTTCAAATCTTAATTTATAAACTAACAGCTTTTTGCATTACTCATTCATATGTCTGGACTTAAATCTTGTTCGAAAAAGTATTTTATATTTCATTTCATTAAAATACATTGGTGTGTGAACATTTGCCGTGACATTTTTTACCTAACTATATACTATACATACTTCTTAAACCGATTCACGACTTACATAAACCGCCGACTAGACTTCACTTAAGGCACTGTATTTAGAAAATATATGTACTGATGAAAAGCACGACGCTAGTACGGCGATCGACACCTGGGAAAGCCTCGGGCCTGTACCTGCAACAGATTTCATCAATTAACAAAATGTTAAGGTTACAATGTGATGAACCTTCACATCAGATTTCAAACAAAAAAGAAACATCAAAAAAAAAGATTCATTCATGTATGAGTTACGATGTCGCAGACAGTAAAACAGATACTTTAAACATATTAAACTTATTTTTGGTCGGAGATGTCAATATAAACTATCTTTTAAATGAAATTGCCTAAAAAAATATACAGAACTAAACCTACCTAATAGATATTGAGGATGATCTCCCAAAAGGATGGAGAAGGACTGCCAGGGATAGAGAAAAGTGGAAACAGTTGGGGGAGGCCTATGTCGACAGACAACCTGACCAACAAAGTGGTTGCTAATAAATAGATATAAGTTTATATAGTAAATAAGTTTAAAATAAATGTTTTATAAGTATAGTAGTTTATAAGTTTAAACTGTGTAATGGTCAGCGAATAAAGGCTTTTATTATTATTATTATTATAATAGATATTGTCGCTGACACAAATTTTAATAACTTACAACCAAGCTTTAAAAACTAAAAAAATATAAATGCTTTATTTTAGATAACTAAAAAATGAAAAGTTCATCTTTCTTACTACACGGATAGAAGCGCTTCCAACCTGTTTTCTCGAAGGTGACTTAGAATGCATACATGACACACAATTAATACAAAATTAAATAACAATAATTTCGAATTGTAAGACTAATATGGCGTCTATTCTTAATGTATCAAAATATTAGTTAACCAATGCTATGATGCTGGTAGATAGGTAGGTATAACATAGGTAGGAACTCCGAGAGGGTTCCTCGGAGAGCACATTAAGCCGCTGGTCCCGGCTGTATAGAACATCTATGACTGTCATTATAAGCAAGACAGTGCCTTTTAACATACAGGCAGCCAATTTAACCACAGAATGATGTTTTCTTCTGGGTTGCGGAGGACAGACGGTTGTCGCACCGAGTAATGATAGTCATCCGATTCTGGTCCACAGTGAGCAGACCCTAAGCTTAAGTTTAGGGTACAACCGGGATAATACCAAGATGACGGCCATAGGTAGTAAAATCTTACCTGATGCAATAAACATTGAGAGATGCGGAGACCGAGCAAGCACGAGGCTAGTGTTGGTAGACCGTATGTATAGAGGCCAAATCGGCTGTGTGGCCTCGCAACTGACGGACACGGCAGCCCGGAGAGTGTTCACTCGCAGACGCAAAGATCTCCAGCTGCTTCGGAGACCGAACTCATTGGCTGATGACACTTGTGTGTTGTTGACCATCCAGGGCTCAGTCTGGAGACAATCGTTTTGATATAGAGATATTATATGTATATTTATTAATAAATAAATAAATAATTTCTAACAATTACACCAATTATTTAGTCCCAAGATAAGTATCATTAAGAACTTGTGTTATGGATACTAAATAACGGTTAAATATACTTAAATACTTTTTTTTTGTAAATACATACTTAATATACATAGAAAACACCCAAACCAGAACAAATATTCATATTCATGCACACAAAGATTTGTACTGTGTGGGAATCGAACCCACGACCTCAGGAGCGGGGGGCTGGTATACTGACCTCCACGCCATATCGGTCGTCAAATTTATTTTATTTACTTAAATTACAACGGACATACGAATTACTATAAAGACATATAATTAATAGTTGAAACAATATTCACTTCACATAGATACGATTGGGCTTGTTACAAAACAAAATCTAAAGTTAAACCAGGTTTAAAACTAGTGCTATCACTTTTCTTTGATAAAATGAAGACAGTGACAGCGCAAATAAATAAATAAAGGGGTGTATAGGGATCCTACCAAGACCTAAGGAGCCCAAGCCAACCTCACCTGCAAGTGGTGCACCTGCCAATCAACGGACGAGGCTCTGGCGAAAAATAACAGAGCCCGGTCAGCGGCAATAGGCTCGCCACCTATTACGTGGGACCAATTATATAATTGGTGAAGTGTGGGCGTATAATATGCATGTATGTAAGTATGTTATTTATCAAATGACAGACTTTGAAAACTTTCCATTTGAAAAAAACTATTCAAAATAATAGTTAGTCTGAATAAGCCTATCTATAAGGTAGTAAAAAAATCTCTTACCCTTTCTGGCTTCCCGTCTATGTACCACACGATATTAGCAGGTGGCATAGCTGGACCTGTGGTGCAGTTAAGCAGGACATCGTCTCCGAGTTGGACGATTCTGGGTACACCGGTTATCTCTGGGTCATCTCTTAGGATCACTATGGACAAAATTACATTATTAGCATATACTCTAAAGGATTTAATAACATATTCGCTACATTATATTCTACATTCATTCGTTTTAGTACTTGCCACCCGCGACTTCATCCGCGTTAAATTCGATTATATCGTGCTTTTTGTTGAGATAACTTGAAATATCATGTTTGTGCGTTTTTTTTAATAGCTATCTGTTATAATCTATATAATGGTTCAAATGAATAGTCGAGGAATTTATAAAATAATAAATGATTCGGATTGTTAAAGAGGACAATTTCACATGTCTGTAGATGCATCGGAAATAATTTACCATTAAAGAGCGTCTCTAGCTACAGACGTAAAAAAATCCAAAGAACGCTTTAAATGTTGGGCCCCGGGTTAAATAACGTTGCATTTAATGATCATTTTTACTACGGTTTTATTTTCAAGCCCTCGTGAAGATTTCATAATTTAGTCATATAATAATAAATATAACATATTTTATGACAATTACACTAATCATTTAGTTCCAAGATAAGTATCATTAAGAACTTGTGTTACAAACTAGAGTAGCTAGGTATGATATGTATTCCCCCCTGAATGGTCTCCACATTGTGGTGGTGGGGGAGGGGGCTAAGTACCTCCCGGTAGGGCGAAGGGGGCGCTAGTTAAAAGGCAAAACCCAGAGACTGGCAACTCTGGGTGCCCTTAGTACTGACTGCCGGGGGGGAAACTAAGAGGGACCTGTGGAAGACGCAGCGGGCGGGCCAGGAGGATCCGTCAAGCAGCGCCTGGAGGGGCTAAGGCAGCGGGGGCAGGGGGCCCCTGCTGTCTAACCATAGCCCCTTCGGGAGGTCAGCCGCTACGGTCGCACAAGGAGGTAGGAGGGGCGCGTCCACTGCGCCTCTCTGAGGAGGTCCTCCCGACTGTGGTCCAGGAGAAGTTGGCCGCAGGCGGGGTTTCAGACGCTGCAACCCAGGTACTGGCCCCCGCATTTTTCTCAACAAGCGGGTGGCGTCGTCGGAAGATTTTTAGTGGGTATTACTTTTGGCAGTCGCGTCTGCCGGTGGTGAGTCCCACACCCTCTTTCGGCCCCCCTTTAACCGGAACGCAGTGCGTAAATGCATTTAGTTCCAACGTAAAACCAAAAATGGTACCAATGGCTTAACGTGCTTTCCGAGGCACGGGGCAAGCGAGAACTGATTTTAATATACGTAAAATCTGTACCTGCCACAGTTAAGTTCTTCGTCTGCTTGACCACCGCGAACCGAGGTCCTTCTGTGGATACTTCGCACATGAACGAGAGCCTCATATTGTAACTCTTCGGTAGCACCACGTCGATGGCGCAGCGGTGAAGGTTACAGTTTCCTCGGGTGACCATCCCGCCCGTAGTCGTGTTGAATATTCTTGTCGGGGGCTGTGGATAAAAATTCTTGTCAAGAATCTTTATAATTTTATTTATTAATATTTTGGCATATACTGTGCTATGTAATAGTTATACTGTTTGGGTGGTAGTTTCCTAAGAATCTTTGTGTAAAAACGTAATTGGTTATAGTAATAGCCCAGGAGGGGGGAATCTTCAGGGGGGGTCCAGCCTTATTACGGTTGTTGGTTGGATGATGATAATTTATTATACTATGTTTTTTTTTCATGTGTAAATATTACAGTTTCTTTTCTGTGTACTTACTATGTTTATTTGTACTGAATAAACTTACTTATACGGCGATCGTTATGGCCTAGAAGTCAGTATACCTGCACTCCGCTCCTGAGGTCGTGGGTTCGATTCCCACACAGGACAAATCTTTTTGAGCATGAATATGAATGGAACGAAATGGCGAACTTAATGCCATAAGGCATTCTCTGCCAGTTAACCTTAGGGTTAGCAGAAAACTTTAAAGCCGGTGCGGGAGTTAATAAACATACATAAACTAAAATTTAAAAAAATATATAAACTACACTTATCATAAACTACTTTAAAAAAATACATAAATATCATACCAAAATATGATAGCAAGGAGAATAAAACCAACAATGTCTCTTCGAAATAAAGCTTAAAATTCAATTGCTTGAACACTGGCTTGTAAGCATGTATGTAATAAATAAATAAAAAGTATATTAGTATATTAACCCGTTATTAAGTATCCATAACACAAGTTCTTAGTACTAGTCTTGGAACTAAATAAATGGTGTAATTGTTAAAAAATATCGTAAGCGGCTTAATTTTTTTAGACTGCATCGGCTGCTTATATTTAGGCAACACTATCCAAATAAAAAAATCAGCAGTCTACGATTGGAATTACTGCTATCCGTTTCCAAAGCCGACATTTATAAAAGCTTCCATTCTTTTGGGAGTGGAATATTCGGAAATTCTTTGTTATCTATTATTTACCCTAGGCATTTCAATTTGTAAAATCCTTTCAGTGTTTTGCTAGATCAGTCTGACATGTCTTTCTTTTCTTATATACAGATTAGCTTCGTCCTGAGTTTGGTTTTGTAAACCGTGTCTTTTATGTGGAAAATAATAATTTTCCTACGTTAAATGTACCCTATATATAAATAAATAAATATTTTCTGACAATTACACCAATTATTAGTTGGCACCGGTGTTGGTTGGAGTTGTGGACACTACATAACGGATAAACATACATAAATACTATTTTTATGTAAATACAACTTAATATACATAGGAAAACGCCCAGACTAGAACAAATATTCATGTTCATGCACACAAAGATTTGTCCTGCGTGGGTATCGAACCCACGACCTCAGGAGTGGAGTGCGGATATACTCGCCACCACACCATATCGGTCGTCAAAAATAAATTTAATAAAAGGAGTATAGTATAGGGATCCTACCAAGACCTAAGGAGCCCAAGCCAACCTCACCTGCAAATGGATGCAACTGCCAATCAACGGACGAGGCTCTGGCGAACATAACAATTTATGGTAAACGGCAATAAGCTCGCCACCTCTTACGTGAGACCAGCTGTATACTTGGTAAAATATGGACTATAATATGCCTCTGCCTACCCCTTCGGGTCATCATCATCATCATCACAGCCATTAACGTTCCACTACTGAGCACGAGCCTCCTCTCACATATCAAGGTGCGAGGGTATTGGGTCATACTCCACCACGCTGACCCAGTGCGGATTGGCGGAAGCAGGTGTATGGCGTCCTGCTGTTAGAATTTTTAAGCAGCCCATTAGGTCTTTAGCATGCCTTAACGACTACCACATTTAATGATAACCGGGACCAACGGCTTAACGTGTCTTCTGAAGCACGGAAGCGCTCGATATCAAATGCCACACAAACGGTCACTCATCCAAGGACTGACCTCTGTTAACTCTGCTGTACTTTCGTGATCGTTTCCGACCACCGAGACCGCAGAGCTACGAGCGCTTCACCCCTTCGGGTACACAGGCGTAAATGTATGTATGTAAATTTACAACTAAGCACATTAAGCCGTTTTTAGTGATAAAGCAAAAACTAATAGCCACAATTATGTAAACCATGTGTTAAATTTATGGGCGTTTATATCGTTTATTTTAGAACCATTCTTATCTAAATGGTTAACTTAAAACCATCATCATCATCACCATTTCAGCTTTATGAATTGGCTTCCACAATAGTAAGCAAGTGATGGATTTAAAATATCTTTGTAACAATTCCCGCGCTACTATAATTTCCCGAAAAATCAAGAAACTATTCAACAACACGACACGTGTTTCGCCCTTACACAGGGCATCTTCAGGTAAGATAGGAGCCTCAGAACAACGATGTCTTCACGACCAACGCTCTCGTTTCAGCGTTGGTTGTGAAGACATCGTTGTTGACGGAATTGTTACAAAGATATTTTTAATCCATCACTTGCTTACAATGGATTTCCGCAAAGTATGAATCAATAAATTATTCCACAATAGTTTAAATTGTATATTGTATTAAGGGTTATTGCCAATAATCACCATGATATGCAAGCGAGTTGGTGAACGCAACTTAAGGCAGTAAGCTGCTGCCCATCATCCGGTTGGATATTTATTCGCGACTCTTACTGGTGGGTAAAATACTCAATATTCAATACTTTATTGCGTTCCACAATGGCTTTATAAGGTGGTGAATATTACAATTTGGTACATTCGTGGACCCTGTCGGGCACAGCATAGTGTAGGAGAGAGGAGGAAGGGCGCCGTATAATTCTTATTATTCAATTCAATCATTTATTCTCAACAATATACATTGTGTGGAACATTTCTATAAATACAAATACAAATCACATGCGAATTACACAAATTTTTAAAGTTGTGTAATAAAAAAAAATATTATGAAATTATCGTTATTAAATTATTATTTATTTATTGAGTATGTATCAAATGATGTCAGTAGATATAAACAATATTATAACAGTTAGTATAAGTAAAAACATTAAATAAAAATGTTAAATAGACTGGTACCACACGGCACCAATCGACTTTAGATATTATTCTGCTGTTCTGGTGTGTATCTTAATATGGTTGCCCGTGTACAACTTGACAGACCACAGCGGTGGGTCATCGTTATTGTGGATCTAGTGATAATAGATTGACTTCTGATCTAAATACATTATAGCAATGCTCACCTGCTGTTCCGGCGTATACCTAAATATCTCACCACTGTACCACTTGACGGAGTGTATTGGTGGGTAGTATTTTCCGTTGAGGTAGTTGCATAGTCGGTTGGCGTTTGAATGATCTCCAGATGTTATGGCAAAGCTTACCTGCTGTTCCGGCGTATACCTAAATATCTCACCACTTTACCACTTGACGGGGAGTATTGGTGGGTAGTATTTTCCGTTGACGTAGTTGCATAGTCGGTTGGCGATTAAATGGACTCCAGATGTTATAGCAAAGCTTACCTGCTGTTCCGGCGTATACCTAAATATCTCACCACTGTACCACTTGACGGAGTGTATTGGTGGGTAGTCTTTTCCGTTGACGTAGTTGCATAGTCGGTTGGCGATTAAATGGACTCCAGATGTTATAGCAAAGCTTACCTGCTGTTCCGGCGTATACCTGAATATCTCTATACCACTTGACGGAGAGTATTGGTGGGTAGTCTTTGCCGTTGACGTAGTTGCATACTAGGTTGGCGTTTAAATGGACTCCAGATGTTATAGCAACTTACCTGCTGTTCTGGAGTGTATCTGAATATCTCATGGTTGCCCCTGTACCACTTGACGGAGTGCAGTGGAGGGTCGTCTTTCTCGTTGACATAGTTGCATACTAGGTTGGCTTCCCGATGGGGATCGCCATACCGCGGTACGTCCAACGAGGTGATGTTGTGCGCCGTTGCTATCACTGTTGACAAAGAAATGGGGCTTAAAAGATTTTGTGAACGTTTCTTAGAAATGGCTGGAGAAAAAAATAGCTTTGGTGATTTTTTGGCCCGTTCTGTTGCGATCAAGCTCCCGCCCGCAGTGAATGGACGCGTTAATTTTAACCTTCATAAAAGCTCTATAGAGCCAAACTTGAATAAATGATTTTGACTTTGAGTACTTCTGTATTGTATTAGTACTTTGCGGTACAAGTGACCGGAAAGAATTAATTTTTCTTCTTAAACTTTCTTCGAGTAAAATATAGTTTACTGAGACCAGTCTATATATGGGTGTCACTGTTTGTGTGTTCTCAATATTTATGAAAAATACATCTTCAAGGTAGTTATTCCTGAAGCCTAAAAAAAATGTTACTTTGAAGGTAAGGAAATGCGCATCCTTACCTTCAAAGTAAAATTTATTTTTTATATAATTACATTACTCTATGTACTCGTGAAGGTTAGCTTATCTTTACTTATTTAACAATTTATGTACACACAAAACATATATAGGAAAAAAGGGAATTTTACAACAATATACAATGGAGCTGCTTATTCCAAAAGGAATCTCTTTCAGCATTTCGAAATAAGGAAAAACATTAAATGGTTGACGACATGTGTAAAGTATTATCGGTTTTATCATTTACTTTTTACTAAATATATCTATCTTCTGATCTTGATTAGCTTCTAGTTTGATAAAACGATTTATTGTAACACAGCAACAAAAAAACGAATGATTTGGCGTGAAAATCAACCACCGCTTCAAAAATCGTTAACAAGATTTCTACAAATTGACTTACATAAGCACGAATTATTGTTTTTGATATTACAATATCAAGCCACAAGAATATCGATTGTAATATTGAAATCTACCCAACAATGGAAAGACAATTGAAGCCGAAAGAGGCCTCGCTAATACAATTTCGTATCCGATATCATTACATAATTTCCCAAACTTGAGTGCGCCCCGTTACAATGTGGGGAAAGTTTTTAAATGATTTTTGTATCTCTTCTTTATCTTGTGTACGGTACGGTCGGCCTTATAAATAGCTTAATACTTTAGTATCATATCACGCCAATAATTGCATTCAAATATTAAGGTTTTATTTTTCTGAACTATCATTGTTGTTTAAAATGACCTGTGAGTTCTGAAAACTACTTCTTTTTATTTTAAATCACAAGGAAGCACTTTGGTATACTTGGCATTACAGACTCGCTTGCACTAGCGCGTTGCCAAGTCTTTAAATATCATTTTACGCTCTTTTTAAAGAGTCTTAAGCTGTATTCTCATCGGAAATCTCGCCAGGGATCTCAGTCCACAACCCGAAGGCAGATAGTTTATTTTCTACACGTTCCTAATAGTGCATCTTACATGGCTAAATGACTACAACATATAGTAATAACTGGGACCAACAGCTTAACGTGCCTCTGGAAACATATTATTATTATTATTATAATTATCAATCATCCAAGGAATGATTGCTGTGAACTATTAGAGTTCTTGCCTAGTACCGCTAAGTTACGTGTGTTGCCCTAGTACCGCGAAGCTACAAGAACTTCTTAAGTCAAGTCAAGTTACTTTTATTTCATAAACTATTACATAGTACTTGAAAACGTCAAATTTATAAAAAAATAACAAAAACAAATAAAATATAATTATACTAAAATCACGAAGCTTAGATTCACTTGCAACCAAACAATTTAAAAAAACAAAAAATATTTAAGTGTAAGTGAATTTAAGTGCCAGTTACGAGCCACCGCTCTGTAAGAAGAACTGGCAAGAAACTCACAGGCTATGCTCTTTTAAATTATCGATTGGTTAGTTACAATCTTCATTTGTCTGTGATGCTATACAATGCAACATAATATAACAATATACATGCTTTAAGTCATTCATATTAGAATAGCCTGTATGAAACGGCAGTTTAATCCCAAGCATTTTTATCAGCCATATAGTCTTTGATAGAACTTAGACTTAGATTAGACTTAATACCACGGAACTACGAGCGCTTCGCTTGTATCGCGGAGCTACGAGCACTTCTCTAGTACTGCAAAGTTATAAGCGTTTCCGTAGCACCTGCGGAAGTTTTACTATTGTTTGACTAAAAACGTATCGCAAACAGATCGTTTTACAAACAACCTTTGGAAAACTAATCAGTTGTCAAACTCTTATTTCGCCAACATATTACTTTAAAAATAATCTTTTCACAAAATACTGGTTTCGCAATTGTTTTATTTGGTAAATATTATCATTTGGCTAAATAATTCCTTTGCTAATTTGGTGATTTATTAAAAGTAACTATTTTCTAACCAATACTTCAGATAGCCGCTATTTCAGATAATTTTATTCAAGTACTCTAGTAGTACCTATAAATTGTATTTCAAATGATCATGGAAAATGGAGAAGAAAATATAGAGTTCAAAGAAGCAGCCATCTTAAAATTATTTATAATTATTCGAGTAATAATATTCGATCAACACTTAGTTCATAGATAATCAGTTATTTAAAAAAAATACACATTTCCTTGACTAAGCGAAATAATTTAAATATTTGTACGCTGCTCGCTTTGCTCGCTCGTCTCGTGGGTTGTAGTCTCAGTTCTAAGCTAACCTAACCAGCCATTTCGTTTCAGTTTACCCTACGCATTTTATACGATTTCTTGCTAAAAATTCCATGCATTAACGTAAAGTACTTAATAAATTACATACATTACATACGTACATGTACTTAATAAATTTAAAGCATCCTTTCTGTGTAGAAAGATTGTTGCATGAAAATTAATATTGCAATGCATTTAGTCAAATGTTTTTTATGCTTTAAATTGTTTTGCCGAATATCATGTTGTACAAAAAAAACAATATGTGAAATAATGTTTAGGCATAATTCATTTGTATTTATGTAAACATTTTGTCTCATCAGTTTGTCAAATGATAAATTTAACTGGTATAATTTTGACAAACGCTATTATTCAAACTAAGTTTTGACAAATGATTTGACACCACCGCGGAGCTACGAGAACTTCTTAGAACCGTGGAGCTACAAGCACTCCCCTATTACCGCTGAGTTATGAGCGCTTCTCTAGCACCGCAAAGCTATCGCGGAGGTATATAAGCTTTCATGGTACATTAGAGCTACGAGCACTTCCCTAATACCGCTAAGTTACGAACGCTGTCCTAGTACCGCGGAGCTACGAGAATTTCTTCATGCCGCGAAACTACGAGCGCTTCCCTAGAACGGCGAAGCTACGAGCTAGGGAGAAAATCCAATTATAATTATGATCGCGTTTTGCTTTTCTTTTATTCAATATCTACTACAAGTTTTGTTCCCGTTGTATTCGATTTTAGTTCCGTGTCCATAGTTCTGTTTCGTTCGTTAAAGTTTTTAATTAGAACTCACAGCAAAATGTGCGCGCGTTCTGAGTTATAGCGTTAATATTTAGGATCTACACTGTTGGTTTTAATGTTAGTTGTATATTGCTGACTTAATGTTTGTTGCAAAATAGCCAAGCCAATATTTACACTTGTTTTATCCAATAAACCTACTTTCTACAATGTAAAATGTTGTAAATACTAAAAAGAACCGATTTTAGAATTCAATCGCGGAATCCAGTACTGTAGTTCCTTCGTCATGCTTTTAAATAAATTATCATTCTATTTTCAATAGAAAGATGGTAAGTATA
The DNA here is from genome assembly GCA_949126915.1 of Musotima nitidalis. Lineage (NCBI taxonomy): Eukaryota > Metazoa > Arthropoda > Insecta > Lepidoptera > Crambidae > Musotima > Musotima nitidalis. Next base: position 2,276,205 of record OX421422.1, read on the forward strand.
TACACAATGCTGAATATACGTCACACTCAATGCCTTCCGAAATAGTTGATAGCAGATAGTGTTTATATTATATAGTATTATCACTAAATGTAGTAGTCGTTAAGCCATGTTAGAGGTCTAAATGGGCGGCTTGAAAAATTCTAACAGCAGGACGCCATACACTTGCCTCCGCCAATCCGCACTGGGTCAGCGTGGTGGAGTATGACCCAATACCCTCGCACCTTAGTATGTGAGAGGAGGCTCGTGCTCGGTAGTGGGACGTTAATGGGCTGAAATGAGATAGTGTTTATTTAGCGTAATACCACCTTTAACGTGTCGTCTGTCTATATTGCGGTTGGTCGTTGCACGCTGCGTTTCCTGTGTCCTCTTAGTCTCAATTCCTTAACTTATCTGTTCCAGCGGCCGTCAGTTCATTATGCTATAAGGCCTGGCTACTGCCACTTTAGCTTGTAAATTCTTTAAGTCGATGACTTTAGTTCTTCTCGAACCTTCTAATTTGTCATTCGTAGTAAAACCTAGGAGAATTACCAGCCCTCTTTATTGCTTGCTATGTGACTTTATCCGCCTAGAGTTCTTTGTTATGTGTGCGCTAGCCTCTGCCGCTTGAGCTTGTAAATTTTTAGAGCAATGTCGATGACTTCAGTTTTTCTCGGATCTTCTCATTTCCCTATGAGAAAACTCATCAAACTCAAGAAAGCTATTCTAACATAGCTTTCTCCATAATTCGATAAGCAACTTTATCTGTTTGAGCTATCCACCTGCAGTAGCGCTTCTATATAACTACAGCATCAGCGCTATCACGTAAAATGAAATCTGCTACTTGAAAATGTCATAAAATTTTATCTTCTGCAAGATAACAAGGCAGAAGTGATAAAAAGCGCATATACTTCAAAGTTCTCTTAAAAACTATCTTCAAAACAGAGACAAGAACCCCGTAAAATAAGCAATATCTTTACAGGATAATACTCGTAAGTCCAAAAGGTCGTAAAATGAAAATTTACTCGTTTTTTAGCCTTCCAAACTTTCTCTATTAGGAGGTAATGTATTTAAGTTAGATTATTCCTGTAGAATCTTCCTGTAAAATATAAGTATTTACATAAATATGAAGAGCCCCTGGGGTTAGTTTACCATACCACCAATTCACCAATTATTTAGTTCCAAGATAAGTATCATTAAGAACTTGTATTATGGATACTAAACAACGGATAAACATACTTACATATTTTTTTTTTATAAATTAATACTTAATATACATAGGAAAACACCCAGACCAGAACAAATATTCATGTACACAGAGATTTGTCCTGTGTAGGAATCGAACCCACGACCTCTGGAGTAAAGTGTATACTGAGCTCCACGCCATTACGGTCACGATATAATTGTTAAAATAAGATTTCACAAATTGGGGTAATTTTTATTTTATTTTCTTGTAACTATCATCAGCCCTATAATGGTCTCCTTCTGGAAGCATGCCACTAAGCTCCAGCTCTTTGCTTCCGACTGCTGCCAGCCATTTTGCCGCTGCTTCACCACCCTGGGCGCATTCTATACGATTCCATGCTGTGGTCTCCGCTCTGGGTCACGTCTTAAGTTATGAAAGACATATACAACGGCACTACTTTTATGTGAAATTATGCATTTTTAAACAGATATGTACATACATACATACATTCACGCCTGTTTTCCCGAAGGGGTAGGCCGAGGCATATTATACGCCCACACTTTGCCAATTATATAGTAGGTTAAACAGCATAATAAGCACATTCGTGAAGCAATAGTCATGGACAATTGAAAGCAAAAACATATATTTGAATTATTTGTTGTTAATTTCAGTAAGTTTCCCTTTTCGTCTATATTTGTAGGTAAATTCTTTTTAAGAACATAAATGTGTAGAGCCATAAATAAACTTAACCCTTTGGCTCCTAAAGCGCGGGTCACACTCAGCCGCTAACGGCAAACGCGCTCCCACTCCACGAGGCTTGGCTTTTACTTATATTTGAAGAGCTCTCAGCGCGGCCAAAGCGGTTATAAAGCTCGCCTGCATTCACGAGAAATAACATTTTTTCAAGAAATAGAGTTAAAAGTCAATGGAAATTATTTATATTGTCTGATCTTACAAGGGGTGTATAGGGATCCTACCTTAGGCTAATAACGCACTGGCGACCATGGTCGCCGCGACCTGGCCGCCTACGCACTTAGCGGCCAGCGACCAGCGGCCACCGTTGGCCTCTCGCAAAGTAATGGATACACCCAAAACTGTCTTTTACGTAAAATCTTCCGTTTTCGTAGTAAATACACAAGCACAGTTAGCGTGATTATCTTCTGCACGTCCATCTTGACACACCCTTGGAAGTCGACTGCCGTCCACATGTCGCGCTTGCCTACGCACCGGCGACCATGGCCGCGGCGGCCTGGCCGCGTCTATGGTCGCCAGTGCGTAGGGACCCTTAGAAGTCAACCTCAACTGCAACTGCCGATCAACGGACGAGGCTTTGGCGAACAAAACAGTGCCCGGTAAACGGCAATAGGCTCGCCTTATTACGTGGGACCAACTATATAATTGGCGATTCGTGGGCATATAATATGCCTTGCCTACCCTTTCGGGGAAACAGGCGTGAAGGTATGTATGATCTAACACACTTCACGAGTTCTGTGCCCTATTTCTCTCTAATCAGGCCCGTTGTGAATTGGCGTGAGTCAAGATAACCTATATGACATTTATAAGTGCTCCATTGGAACCTAAATTAAATAAAGAATTTGTTCAATTCACGCACAATACAAGTAGGTATTTGTTTGAAAGAATATGTATATTTATTTTGGTATGTGTGTACAAAAGTGTGTGTTTATTCGTTGTCTAGGACCCATTGTACAAGCTCTGCTTGGGGCCAGAAGATATTAAAGGAGAGGAAGTTAATTTTAATTACTTAAAAAAAAACAGTAAAGTAGAATGCGCTCTAACTACATACGCAAAACGGTAAGCAGCGGTTGCAGGCCAAGGGCTGATAATCGAGCTTAGTGGACGAAGGTGGGGTGATAATGATGTTGAAGCTTATATAAAGACTTTTATAAGCTTATATGTGTTTGAGTGTATACATACTTACACACATACGCTTGTATATCAAATGTCAGGGTTTCTACATCTGCCCAATGTAGCTTGCGAGCTGCGCCAGACGCATTCGCAAAAGTTTCGCAAAAGGTGCTCTTTTACAGCATCTTATCCCTCCTTCCTCATATTGTGCGTGTGGCGAGCGGCGGCTTACAACCGCATGCAGACTACATACAGCATGCATGCAGCGCATTAGCAGCGCGTTAGCGGCACATTCGCGGAAAGTGGACACACTCTAACACAAACCGCAATTCAACCACTACAATCCCTGCCTATCCTAGGTGTTGATCTCATCTGATGAATAAATAATGAAGTTATCCAATAACACATGTTATTAACTGCCGCCATTCAAGACATTAATTTCCAATAATCTGACCAGAATCAACCGTTATTAGCTGTGTTGTCTCATAAATTAGCTGGAACTAATGTCATCAAATCACGACAAACACAGTGTCTCGTGACGTAACTGGAACACACAATTACTTGGCTGATTGAAACACGAGTGATTCAAATGGATATTACATGAGGCTAGGTGACGAGATATTGATTTTAAAGTAGGTATTGTTTGGTTTACTAATATGCCTGTGTTTAATATTTAAATAAATAATTGGATAAGTTATCGAATTAATAAATAAATGATCACTTTATTGTACACTTAACATAAAAACTAATCAAATCACATTCACAAATGTATTGTAACATAGGCGGCCTAATTGCTGACAGCATTTTATTCCAGGAAACTTTAGGATGGACATGCAAATCAAAAATAAAATACCAAATAATTTTTATATATTGAGTATGCCCTAGTACATACTTTTCTAAACGTCAGGAAAAATCTTATATTTATGGCCAGCTGGCAATGTTGGGCTCCTGCCACCTACCCACAAAACAACTGACGACACCCGCCAAAGCGAGACCACGGTCATTGAACCGCCCAAAATATGCCTCTGCCTATCCTAACAGGGAGACAGGCTTGATAGTATTATTCTTTTCTTTTAAAATTTGTGGCTGCATTTGTATCCATAAATGAATGAATTGATCAACATCTCATAGAAATATCGCCCCACTGCTAGCACTGGCCTTCTATTACGATCTAAGGAGAAATAAATTTATATTGACTAGAGAGGTGTATAAACGAAGAGATCCTACCAAGAACTACGGAGCCCTAGCCAACCTTACCTGCAAGTGGTGCACCTGCTGATCAACGGACGAGGCTTTGGCGTACAGAAAAGTTCCCGATAAGCGGCAATAGGCTCGCCACCTATTACGTGGGATCAACTTTATAATTGGCAAACTGTGCGCGTATAATATGCCTCTGCCTACCCCTTCGGGTAAACAGGCGTGATTGTATGTATGTATAAATTTAGATCATACTTTACCATGTGCAGATTGGTTTCAAACATTCTGAACCTGATCCTTTTAGAACTTCTCATTCTTTTAAGCATCTCTTACTTGGCTTCTGGACTACTATATAATAGCGTGCTTAGGGATCCTACCAAGACCTGAGGAGCCTTTTTTTTTTTTTTTTGATTTACGTCGGTAACAAAATGCATTTACGCACTGTCTCCCGGCCAAAAGGGGGAGACCGGGAGGGGGTGTGGGGCTCACTGCGGCAGACGCGACCGCCGCAGTCCTACCCACTAAAAATCTTCCGACGACGCCCACCGCTGTTGAAGAAGGGGCGGGGGGCCAGCACCAGGGGATTTGTAGTTTCTGGCACCCCGCCCGCGGCCAACGTCCCCCGGATCAGAACCGGGAGGACCTCCTCAGAGAGGCGCAGTGTGTCGCGCCCCTCCTACCTCTTTTTGCGGCCATGACGTGACTGGCCGACTTCTGGGGGGTCTATAGCTAGACGGAAGGGGCCCCCTGCCCCCGCCGCCTAAGACCCCCAGGCGCGGCCGGGCGGGCCCTCCTGGCCCGCCCGCTGCGCCAACGGCGTAGCCGGAGAGAGAGCGGGTCCCGCTCCCACTCCCGCTCCGCGGCCTCCTTCTGCGACATCACCACTTCGCAGAAGGAGGCCATCGCCTCCCATGCCGTCTCGCTGTCGACCATCTTTTGCATGATGGTCGGCAGCGAGAGAGCCACTCCACCCAGGGCCGCGGCCAACGTCGACCGCGGCCCCGCCCACGCAGGGCACGCCACCAAAGTGTGCTGCGCGGTGTCTTCCGCGCAGTCACAATGGTGGCAACACCGGGTCGACTCCCCCCCGGCGACGTCACACAGATACTTCCCGAAGCACCCGTGCCCGGAAAGTACCTGCGTGAGCCGGAAGGTCATCGACCCCCACCGACGGCCGACCCATCGCTCCAAGATGGGCCCGACCGCCTCGAGGATACGGCGCCTCGATCCTTCGGCACGAAACTCGGCGCTCCGAAAAAGCTGCCGCCGCCATGCGCCCAGAGCCTGCCTCTGAGCGTCTCTACGCCACCGCACCACAGTGTCCGGTGCGGGGCGGAGACCCTGGCTCCGGGATTGCGCGCCTCGCCAGAACACTGCCGAGAGAACCAAGGCGTCTAGGTCCCACGGCAGTGACCCGGCGAGTGCGCAAGCCACCTCCACAGAGATGGTGCGATACCTCCTAACGACACGGTTCGCCATGACCCTCTGCGACTGTTGCAGGACCTGTCGATGGCGACCCGATACGGAGCTCGCCCAAATTGGGGCCCCGTACAAGGCTATGGATCGCACCACCCCCATGTAAAGGCGAGGGCAACTGCCGCCACTCCCCCCGAGATTGGGGAGCAGGCGAGATAGAGCTCCCGCCGTGCTCACCAACCTCGGTGCTAGGTGCCGAAGGTGAGGTTCGAAGTCCCATCTGCTGTCGAGAAGGACGCCGAGATACTTTAGCGTGTTCCCGACAGGGATGGGAGTTCCTCCTACCACAATACTGGAGCCCGCAGGCGGCCGCCTCCGGGGACCATGAAAAACGATAGCCCCGGATTTGTGCAGTGCCACTTCGAGCCCCAGCCGCCGTATCCTCTGGACCACCGCCGCGACGCCGATGGTGGCCAAAACTCTCGCATCCCGGAGGTCAGAACCCCAGGATGTTACGAGGGTGTCGTCGGCGTAACAGATTACGTCCACGCCGGGCAGGTTCACACAGCGCAGAACGTAATCGTATCCGATGTTCCACAGGAGTGGTCCTAGGACAGACCCCTGCGGAACACCGCACACCATACGCCGACGACAGCCTCCCCCTCCCATCGTTGGGAAGACTACCGCCCTCTCCGACAGGTAGCTCCCCAACAATCTCCGCAGATATGGAGGCACCTCGTGGAATCGGAGCGCCTCCATAATCGTTGGCCAGGGCAGGGTGTTGAAAGCGTTTGCGATATCGAGCGACACCGCAATCAACACCCCACCCCGGGACACCGCCTTCTCCGAAAGGTCCTGCAAGCGGCCGATCGCGTCAATCGTCGATCGGCCGCGGCGGAACCCGAACTGGAGGTCGGACAAATCTGGTCCGACCTCCTCCAGGTGCTCGACGAGGCGGTTGGCGATGACACGCTCCAGGAGCTTGCCCGCCTCGTCCAGCAGCACGATGGGCCGATAACCGGAAGGGTCATCGGCCGGACGTCCCTCTTTGGGAAGGAGAACCAATCGGCCCTCCCTCCAGCGCCGCGGGAAAACCCCATCCCGCAGACACCTATCAAAGAGGGAGGTCACGCGGGGAAGAAAAGGCGCTTCCTCCCCGCTCAACACCAGGTCCCACGCCCTCGCCGGGATGCCGTCGGGACCTGGGGCCGTGCTTTTACCCCTCAGGCGTAGCACGGCTCTTCCTACCTCCTCCTCGGTGAGCTCGGGCACATCCTCAGTGCCCGAGTCACGGGTGACTTCCGGCGCCGCCATAGTGGGAGGCACGAAGTCGGTCCCCCTATCTGGGAACAGTGCCTCAACCACCCTACCGAGTACCGCCGGTTCGAGACTGCTGGAGACGGGAGGGGTCCACGCTCGGAGCTTTTGCCGAACAATCTTGTACGGCCTGCCCCATGGATCCGCCTCAACAGCCTCCAGCAGCTCGTCCCACGCTGCGGCCTTGGACCGACTAATGGCCCAGCGGAGGGCCCTCACCGCCTCTCTGTAGACGGCGTAGAGCCGATCCAACTCGGCTTCGTCGCGGATTCTCCTTCCGCGACACCTCTGATAGCGGCGCCGCTCCACCGCACAGGCTCGGCGGAGCTGGGCGATCTCCGGCGACCACCAGTAGACCTGGGTTTTGCGCGGGGGGGCGCGAACACGGGGCATGCCCATGTCGCAGACACGCGCCATAGCCTCGCACACCCTTACAGCCTCCCCCTCCACGTCCACCAGCGGTGGCTCCCGTGTCCACGCCTCGACCAGGGCTGCCTCCCGCAGCAATGACCTGTCGAGGCGCTTGATCGCCCATCGTGGGCCGTCCAATCGCGGCTCTCCAACACCTCCGCTGGGCGCCGGCACCGATGTGGAGACACTGAAACTGATATAGCGATGATCAGACAATGTCTCCACATCCTCCAGCACCCTCCAATCGTGGACACGACGCGCGAGAGAGGGCGCCGCAAACGAGACGTCAATGACAGACCCTCCGTTGCGGCGCACGCACGTGTCCACCAAACCGCGATTGAGGATGGACAGCCCACACTCTGTCACCCATTCCTCCAAGGCTGACCCCCTCCCGTCAGTCGCTCGGGAGCCCCACGCCGTGGATTTGGCGTTGGGATCTCCCATTACAATGACGGGACGAGAAGAGCCTCGGGTTATTGCGCCCAACCTAACCAAAAACCGCTCGAACTCGACGAGGGGGCGATTGGGGGAGAAATAGACTCCCACAACCACCACCCCGCCGACCCGAGCGGCTACAAAACCTCCCCCTCTCCCGACGAGGACAAGAGGGGGAGTGCCCGCCGCCACATGCTGAATAATGGCCACTGAGCCGTCCGCGTCGCAGAAGACCTGAGGAGCCTTTTTTTTTTTTTTTTTTTTGATTTACGTCGGTAACAAAATGCATTTACGCACTGTCTCCCGGCCAAAAGGGGGAGACCGGGAGGGGGTGTGGGGCTCACTGCGGCAGACGCGACCGCCGCAGTCCTACCCACTAAAAATCTTCCGACGACGCCCACCGCTGTTGAAGAAGGGGCGGGGGGCCAGCACCAGGGGATTTGTAGTTTCTGGCACCCCGCCCGCGGCCAACGTCCCCCGGATCAGAACCGGGAGGACCTCCTCAGAGAGGCGCAGTGTGTCGCGCCCCTCCTACCTCTTTTTGCGGCCATGACGTGACTGGCCGATTTCTGGGGGGTCTATAGCTAGACGGAAGGGGCCCCCTGCCCCCGCCGCCCAAGACCCCCAGGCGCGGCCGGGCGGGCCCTCCTGGCCCGCCCGCTGCGCCAACGGCGTAGCCGGAGAGAGAGCGGGTCCCGCTCCCTCTCCCGCTCCGCGGCCTCCTTCTGCGACATCAGACCTGAGGAGCCTAAGCCAACCTCACCTGCAAATAGGGCACCTGTCGATCAACGAACGAGCCTCTGGCGTAACAGTGCACGGTAAGCGGCAATAGGCTCGCCGTCTATTACGTGGGACCAACTTTGTAGTTGGCGAAGTGTGGGCGTAAATATGCCTCTGCCTACCACTTCGGGGAAACAGGAGTGAATGCTAAGCTCGGTGTGCTCAACGAGGCAAAGCAGCATAGCCCAGCACAAAGAATAGCATTCACAGGTATACGGAATATTGTTTCATTTGGGCAGGAGCACCCGGATACTTGCTCGGGCCTTAAGACACTGTTTCAAAGACGAGCTGCGGGTAGAATTGTCGACTATATTTTTAAATAAAAATATTGCATATTGCTGTACATCTCAATCAGAACTTCTTATTTCAAACTTAGCAAACACTATACTATGGGTAGGTACAACTGGACGACAGATAAACGTAAAATACATCTTTTATTTTGTACATACTTATAATAAAAGTATACTAAAGTGAAAGTAAAAAGTTCTTCATTTCAATAACTATTACATAACACTTGAAAAAGACAAAACAATATATATATAAAAAGAACTAATTATTACTGCACTAAAATTACGAAACTTAAATTCACTTACATGCACAACAATAAAAATATTAAGTGTAAGTCGATCTAAGGGCCAGTTCCGAGCCACCGCTTTGTGAGAAGAACTGAAAAGAAGCACACAGACTATGCTTTTTAAAATTATCAATCAAAAATAACATCTAGTTATAGAGAAAACATGCAGACCAATACAAATGTCCGTATAAATGTTTACAAGTAGTTGTCTTTTCTCGGAATTGAGCCCAATGGTTATTAAATAAATAAAATAAATATTTTTTTTACATAATATTTTTCCTGACAATTACACCAATTATTTAGTTCCAAGATAAGTATCATTAAGAACTTGTGTTATGGATACTAAACAACGGATAAACATACTTATATACTTTTTTTAATTTTTTGTAAATACATACTTAATATACATAGGAATTGTGTATGTTATGTGATGTATGTAATTATGTATTGATTGTCCGTAGGTTTGAGTGGATACTGACCTTTAAGTCTATCTACGTGGCTTTTGATTAGAACCTTTGTTTGTAAAGTCCAGCAATGATTATTTAATAACAATTATTAATAATAATTTTCTTACAATCACAATTTAAACTTAATCGCACAAATTAAAATTAAAATGTACAAAAGGCGAACTTAATGCTGCAAGGCATTCTCTACCAGTTAACCTTTGGGTTAGCAGAAAAGTATAAGGCAGTACGAATAAGAAAACATATAAACTTACACAGAATTAAATATGTGGTATTAATAAACTACATATACCTATACACAAAATTAATAGTAATTATGATATCTCATGTAATATCTGCCGTGTAGTATCGGCCTAGAATAGTGCCTCTCATCTTATGGGGAGTCGTAAGAGTCGACGAAGAGAAATCCTACAGGAAGATGGGAAGCAGCGTAATCCTGCGTTCTGTCTCGAACTGTAATCACCCACCCGCCTGCCCAGCGTGGTGATTTTGGGCCCATACCCCAGTAGAATGTAATCTAATGAGGAGGCTAATGTTCAGCAGTGGACTTATGATGATGGTATGATATGATGAAAATGTATTACTAAGAACTGGTGTTATGGATACTATAGAACATGTATAAATACTTTTTTGATATAAACACATACTTAATATAGAGGTAAATGTGTATGTTAACTATGTAAATTGATTGGTAATCGAAATTTCAATAAATAGTTCTAGCGATACCTTTGGGTAGAAAGGTTGTATAAACCATTTTGGCCAAATTGAGTAATATATACCATTTTTCTCAGAATTTTTTTCTCTATCGATCTGTATTTACGAAATGCAGAAATTCGCACAAATTTGGTTAATACAACCCAGAAATTTTCGGTCATAGCCTCTTAAAAAAAGAAATATTTCAATGTAAAAGCCGAATGTTTTTATTTTGTAGTTTTGTTATAATGTAATGACCATAATTGATATTAACTCAGGACGTAAAAATAGTCGTTAATTGTAAATGGTTTATACGTCCTAACGTATTAAATGCATTACCTAAACATAGTTTCAATTCGTAGTCGAAAATCCAAAGGCAGTTTGCGACGTTGGTGTATAAACCATGTTCATTGCAAGAAGAAATTGCGAAACATCCAAATTATTACATTAAAGAAAAAGAATCCAGATGAAATGTTCATTAAATATTATATGAAAGAAGAGACGTCACCTAATAAAGTAATATTATTTAAACAATCTGGCATTAAAGAAAAAAGTAAAGGTAGAGGTAAAGGAAGATCTAAAAGCCGTGTGATATTACCCGAACAAGGTGTACGCAATGTTACACATGAAAAAGTGATGAATATGTCCCCAACTGCACTTCACACAAACAAATTGCAAGCATCGGATGTAAAATATAGTGATTAAAAACGTCTATGTGATAATGGCATTATACCAAAAAGGTACCACCATGATTATTTTAACTTACCCCATGGAAATGTAGCTGACTCTCTATCGCTAACCGACGAAGAAGACGAGGAAGAGCTAATTGAATAATACAATTATTGTTATAAAAGAATAAAAACTTTTCGTAAATACATAATTTCACATTTCGTTCGTAGGCAAAAATTATCTAGTAAAGAAACAAGCCTACTTAAAATTTTGTAATCACAATTAAAATAATGTACAATAACAATTCATAAATTATTTTAAACTAATTATGAATACAAATTTATATCATAAATAAGTTGCTTTTTAGTACATAAGTTCGTTACGTTTAGTGCTTGATCGCTCGTTTTTTTTTTGTTGCAATTCAATAAATTACTTAGTATGTAAGACAGAACAAAGGCTTAATTCAATGATTTATTGAATTCAGTACATTTAAATCTGTACAAAAACTTAAATAACGATTAAGTCATAATTTTATAAATGATTAAAATGCCAGATTAATTTAGAAGAAATTTGAATAATTTTTGTTTTTTTTTGACTAAGTAGATTTTTTTTTTCACTTTTCAGTTTATCTTATGTTTATACACTTTTAAGGTGTTATAATTATTTTTTCAATTTAAAAATATTAAACCTGTTAGGTAGGTATGTTGTACCATTATTGAAATAATAGTAAATTTTGATTGGAAGGTATTATCATACTTAATAAATGTTGATTTCATATTTCCGGTAGTTTTTTTTTATTTCAATCGACCATTATTGGGTATTAGAAAAATAATAATTGAGTTCTTACTAATTCTGAGAGTATCTGGATTGTTTATTAGTCAAAATTCAATTGATCAAATGGTTTTTAGTACAAAAAACTACATACCTATATGGGTTTTTACGACAGTAAATGTGACCATAAACTTACCAAAAATGGATATACGACCTATACAGTTTTTTAAAGTACATTTTCATGGGGGTGTATTGACCAATAATTGATTTTTCTTAGACGTAAATCCAAGCTAACTTTAAAACTATAGAAGATAGATAGGTTTTGATGATTTAACCTTTTTCATTTGCAAATTGTAAGAACCTTTCTCATAGATCATTTTTTATAACTTCAAAAACAAAAAAGCTATGAATTTTTATTTAAAAAAAATATAGTTTTTCTGCTCTCCTGAAAAGTCGGTTTTTGGTTTATACGTCCTTTCTACCCAAAGGTATCGTAATGTTAGCCATTTGTTATCTGTGGAGTCTTGATGTTGGCTTGTAGAAGTTAAGTATGTTATAATTATATAGTAGTTACTAGCTGTAAGCCCTCCAAATAAAATAAATATAAATAGAAAACACCCAGACTAGAATAAATACTCATGTCCGTCCATAAAATATGAATTCTTTCCCCATTGTTACATCATACAGGGTGATCTCAAGCCAACCTTACCTGCAAGTGGTGCACCTGCCACAAACGGCTGAGGCTCTGGCGAATATAAAAGTTCCCGGCAAGCGGCAATAGGCTCGCCATCTATTACGTAAGACCATCTATTTAACTGGCGAAGTGTGGCCTTGTGGTATGCCTGTCCCTTGAGGGAAACAGGCGTGAGTTTGTTATGTATGTATATTACGTACATTTATCACTAAATCCCAATTTATTGGCAAAATGGATACTTATAAATTTTCCCACCACTAATCATCAAGGAAAATTTCTTTTATTTAATTAAACTCAAACTACATACTTATAGAGGCACGTTTTAAATAAGTTTTCACAAGTTCCTTGACAAATACTGTACGGATTCCTGTATAAAGTTTCTCAGAGATGGCATGTAAGTGCACGTAGGAAAGTTTCGTAGTTCGAGATTGTTTTAAAGAGCACCTATTTTATAGGTATGTCTTACATCTTTAGCTAATATTGGAAAACATCTGTACTCTTTGCAGGATTGCTGGGATTAACTTGTTTGTTTGCAGGAATTGGACTGAGCTTAAAAACGATGAACTGGCAATAACAGGTAACGATCAATACATACATACGTAATATCTCGCCTGTGGCCCCGAAGGGGTAGCCCAGCACAAAGAATAGCATTCACAGGTATACGGAATATTGTTTCATTTGGGCAGGAGCACCCGGATACTTGCTCGGGCCTTAAGACACTGTTTCAAAGACGAGCTGCGGGTAGAATTGTCGACTATATTTTTAAATAAAAATATTGCATATTGCTGTACATCTCAATCAGAACTTCTTATTTCAAACTTAGCAAACACTATACTATGGGTAGGTACAACTGGACGACAGATAAACGTAAAATACATCTTTTATTTTGTACATACTTATAATAAAAGTATACTAAAGTGAAAGTAAAAAGTTCTTCATTTCAATAACTATTACATAACACTTGAAAAAGACAAAACAATATATATATAAAAAGAACTAATTATTACTGCACTAAAATTACGAAACTTAAATTCACTTACATGCACAACAATAAAAATATTAAGTGTAAGTCGATCTAAGGGCCAGTTCCGAGCCACCGCTTTGTGAGAAGAACTGAAAAGAAGCACACAGACTATGCTTTTTAAAATTATCAATCAAAAATAACATCTAGTTATAGAGAAAACATGCAGACCAATACAAATGTCCGTATAAATGTTTACAAGTAGTTGTCTTTTCTCGGAATTGAGCCCAATGGTTATTAAATAAATAAAATAAATATTTTTTTTACATAATATTTTTCCTGACAATTACACCAATTATTTAGTTCCAAGATAAGTATCATTAAGAACTTGTGTTATGGATACTAAACAACGGATAAACATACTTATATACTTTTTTTAATTTTTTGTAAATACATACTTAATATACATAGGAATTGTGTATGTTATGTGATGTATGTAATTATGTATTGATTGTCCGTAGGTTTGAGTGGATACTGACCTTTAAGTCTATCTACGTGGCTTTTGATTAGAACCTTTGTTTGTAAAGTCCAGCAATGATTATTTAATAACAATTATTAATAATAATTTTCTTACAATCACAATTTAAACTTAATCGCACAAATTAAAATTAAAATGTACAAAAGGCGAACTTAATGCTGCAAGGCATTCTCTACCAGTTAACCTTTGGGTTAGCAGAAAAGTATAAGGCAGTACGAATAAGAAAACATATAAACTTACACAGAATTAAATATGTGGTATTAATAAACTACATATACCTATACACAAAATTAATAGTAATTATGATATCTCATGTAATATCTGCCGTGTAGTATCGGCCTAGAATAGTGCCTCTCATCTTATGGGGAGTCGTAAGAGTCGACGAAGAGAAATCCTACAGGAAGATGGGAAGCAGCGTAATCCTGCGTTCTGTCTCGAACTGTAATCACCCACCCGCCTGCCCAGCGTGGTGATTTTGGGCCCATACCCCAGTAGAATGTAATCTAATGAGGAGGCTAATGTTCAGCAGTGGACTTATGATGATGGTATGATATGATGAAAATGTATTACTAAGAACTGGTGTTATGGATACTATAGAACATGTATAAATACTTTTTTGATATAAACACATACTTAATATAGAGGTAAATGTGTATGTTAACTATGTAAATTGATTGGTAATCGAAATTTCAATAAATAGTTCTAGCGATACCTTTGGGTAGAAAGGTTGTATAAACCATTTTGGCCAAATTGAGTAATATATACCATTTTTCTCAGAATTTTTTTCTCTATCGATCTGTATTTACGAAATGCAGAAATTCGCACAAATTTGGTTAATACAACCCAGAAATTTTCGGTCATAGCCTCTTAAAAAAAGAAATATTTCAATGTAAAAGCCGAATGTTTTTATTTTGTAGTTTTGTTATAATGTAATGACCATAATTGATATTAACTCAGGACGTAAAAATAGTCGTTAATTGTAAATGGTTTATACGCCCTAACGTATTAAATGCATTACCTAAACATAGTTTCAATTCGTAGTCGAAAATCCAAAGGCAGTTTGCGACGTTGGTGTATAAACCATGTTCATTGCAAGAAGAAATTGCGAAACATCCAAATTATTACATTAAAGAAAAAGAATCCAGATGAAATGTTCATTAAATATTATATGAAAGAAGAGACGTCACCTAATAAAGTAATATTATTTAAACAATCTGGCATTAAAGAAAAAAGTAAAGGTAGAGGTAAAGGAAGATCTAAAAGCCGTGTGATATTACCCGAACAAGGTGTACGCAATGTTACACATGAAAAAGTGATGAATATGTCCCCAACTGCACTTCACACAAACAAATTGCAAGCATCGGATGTAAAATATAGTGATTAAAAACGTCTATGTGATAATGGCATTATACCAAAAAGGTACCACCATGATTATTTTAACTTACCCCATGGAAATGTAGCTGACTCTCTATCGCTAACCGACGAAGAAGACGAGGAAGAGCTAATTGAATAATACAATTATTGTTATAAAAGAATAAAAACTTTTCGTAAATACATAATTTCACATTTCGTTCGTAGGCAAAAATTATCTAGTAAAGAAACAAGCCTACTTAAAATTTTGTAATCACAATTAAAATAATGTACAATAACAATTCATAAATTATTTTAAACTAATTATGAATACAAATTTATATCATAAATAAGTTGCTTTTTAGTACATAAGTTCGTTACGTTTAGTGCTTGATCGCTCGTTTTTTTTTTGTTGCAATTCAATAAATTACTTAGTATGTAAGACAGAACAAAGGCTTAATTCAATGATTTATTGAATTCAGTACATTTAAATCTGTACAAAAACTTAAATAACGATTAAGTCATAATTTTATAAATGATTAAAATGCCAGATTAATTTAGAAGAAATTTGAATAATTTTTGTTTTTTTTTGACTAAGTAGATTTTTTTTTTCACTTTTCAGTTTATCTTATGTTTATACACTTTTAAGGTGTTATAATTATTTTTTCAATTTAAAAATATTAAACCTGTTAGGTAGGTATGTTGTACCATTATTGAAATAATAGTAAATTTTGATTGGAAGGTATTATCATACTTAATAAATGTTGATTTCATATTTCCGGTAGTTTTTTTTTATTTCAATCGACCATTATTGGGTATTAGAAAAATAATAATTGAGTTCTTACTAATTCTGAGAGTATCTGGATTGTTTATTAGTCAAAATTCAATTGATCAAATGGTTTTTAGTACAAAAAACTACATACCTATATGGGTTTTTACGACAGTAAATGTGACCATAAACTTACCAAAAATGGATATACGACCTATACAGTTTTTTAAAGTACATTTTCATGGGGGTGTATTGACCAATAATTGATTTTTCTTAGACGTAAATCCAAGCTAACTTTAAAACTATAGAAGATAGATAGGTTTTGATGATTTAACCTTTTTCATTTGCAAATTGTAAGAACCTTTCTCATAGATCATTTTTTATAACTTCAAAAACAAAAAAGCTATGAATTTTTATTTAAAAAAAATATAGTTTTTCTGCTCTCCTGAAAAGTCGGTTTTTGGTTTATACGTCCTTTCTACCCAAAGGTATCGTAATGTTAGCCATTTGTTATCTGTGGAGTCTTGATGTTGGCTTGTAGAAGTTAAGTATGTTATAATTATATAGTAGTTACTAGCTGTAAGCCCTCCAAATAAAATAAATATAAATAGAAAACACCCAGACTAGAATAAATACTCATGTCCGTCCATAAAATATGAATTCTTTCCCCATTGTTACATCATACAGGGTGATCTCAAGCCAACCTTACCTGCAAGTGGTGCACCTGCCACAAACGGCTGAGGCTCTGGCGAATATAAAAGTTCCCGGCAAGCGGCAATAGGCTCGCCATCTATTACGTAAGACCATCTATTTAACTGGCGAAGTGTGGCCTTGTGGTATGCCTGTCCCTTGAGGGAAACAGGCGTGAGTTTGTTATGTATGTATATTACGTACATTTATCACTAAATCCCAATTTATTGGCAAAATGGATACTTATAAATTTTCCCACCACTAATCATCAAGGAAAATTTCTTTTATTTAATTAAACTCAAACTACATACTTATAGAGGCACGTTTTAAATAAGTTTTCACAAGTTCCTTGACAAATACTGTACGGATTCCTGTATAAAGTTTCTCAGAGATGGCATGTAAGTGCACGTAGGAAAGTTTCGTAGTTCGAGATTGTTTTAAAGAGCACCTATTTTATAGGTATGTCTTACATCTTTAGCTAATATTGGAAAACATCTGTACTCTTTGCAGGATTGCTGGGATTAACTTGTTTGTTTGCAGGAATTGGACTGAGCTTAAAAACGATGAACTGGCAATAACAGGTAACGATCAATACATACATACGTAATATCTCGCCTGTGGCCCCGAAGGGGTAGCCCAGCACAAAGAATAGCATTCACAGGTATACGGAATATTGTTTCATTTGGGCAGGAGCACCCGGATACTTGCTCGGGCCTTAAGACACTGTTTCAAAGACGAGCTGCGGGTAGAATTGTCGACTATATTTTTAAATAAAAATATTGCATATTGCTGTACATCTCAATCAGAACTTCTTATTTCAAACTTAGCAAACACTATACTATGGGTAGGTACAACTGGACGACAGATAAACGTAAAATACATCTTTTATTTTGTACATACTTATAATAAAAGTATACTAAAGTGAAAGTAAAAAGTTCTTCATTTCAATAACTATTACATAACACTTGAAAAAGACAAAACAATATATATATAAAAAGAACTAATTATTACTGCACTAAAATTACGAAACTTAAATTCACTTACATGCACAACAATAAAAATATTAAGTGTAAGTCGATCTAAGGGCCAGTTCCGAGCCACCGCTTTGTGAGAAGAACTGAAAAGAAGCACACAGACTATGCTTTTTAAAATTATCAATCAAAAATAACATCTAGTTATAGAGAAAACATGCAGACCAATACAAATGTCCGTATAAATGTTTACAAGTAGTTGTCTTTTCTCGGAATTGAGCCCAATGGTTATTAAATAAATAAAATAAATATTTTTTTTACATAATATTTTTCCTGACAATTACACCAATTATTTAGTTCCAAGATAAGTATCATTAAGAACTTGTGTTATGGATACTAAACAACGGATAAACATACTTATATACTTTTTTTAATTTTTTGTAAATACATACTTAATATACATAGGAATTGTGTATGTTATGTGATGTATGTAATTATGTATTGATTGTCCGTAGGTTTGAGTGGATACTGACCTTTAAGTCTATCTACGTGGCTTTTGATTAGAACCTTTGTTTGTAAAGTCCAGCAATGATTATTTAATAACAATTATTAATAATAATTTTCTTACAATCACAATTTAAACTTAATCGCACAAATTAAAATTAAAATGTACAAAAGGCGAACTTAATGCTGCAAGGCATTCTCTACCAGTTAACCTTTGGGTTAGCAGAAAAGTATAAGGCAGTACGAATAAGAAAACATATAAACTTACACAGAATTAAATATGTGGTATTAATAAACTACATATACCTATACACAAAATTAATAGTAATTATGATATCTCATGTAATATCTGCCGTGTAGTATCGGCCTAGAATAGTGCCTCTCATCTTATGGGGAGTCGTAAGAGTCGACGAAGAGAAATCCTACAGGAAGATGGGAAGCAGCGTAATCCTGCGTTCTGTCTCGAACTGTAATCACCCACCCGCCTGCCCAGCGTGGTGATTTTGGGCCCATACCCCAGTAGAATGTAATCTAATGAGGAGGCTAATGTTCAGCAGTGGACTTATGATGATGGTATGATATGATGAAAATGTATTACTAAGAACTGGTGTTATGGATACTATAGAACATGTATAAATACTTTTTTGATATAAACACATACTTAATATAGAGGTAAATGTGTATGTTAACTATGTAAATTGATTGGTAATCGAAATTTCAATAAATAGTTCTAGCGATACCTTTGGGTAGAAAGGTTGTATAAACCATTTTGGCCAAATTGAGTAATATATACCATTTTTCTCAGAATTTTTTTCTCTATCGATCTGTATTTACGAAATGCAGAAATTCGCACAAATTTGGTTAATACAACCCAGAAATTTTCGGTCATAGCCTCTTAAAAAAAGAAATATTTCAATGTAAAAGCCGAATGTTTTTATTTTGTAGTTTTGTTATAATGTAATGACCATAATTGATATTAACTCAGGACGTAAAAATAGTCGTTAATTGTAAATGGTTTATACGCCCTAACGTATTAAATGCATTACCTAAACATAGTTTCAATTCGTAGTCGAAAATCCAAAGGCAGTTTGCGACGTTGGTGTATAAACCATGTTCATTGCAAGAAGAAATTGCGAAACATCCAAATTATTACATTAAAGAAAAAGAATCCAGATGAAATGTTCATTAAATATTATATGAAAGAAGAGACGTCACCTAATAAAGTAATATTATTTAAACAATCTGGCATTAAAGAAAAAAGTAAAGGTAGAGGTAAAGGAAGATCTAAAAGCCGTGTGATATTACCCGAACAAGGTGTACGCAATGTTACACATGAAAAAGTGATGAATATGTCCCCAACTGCACTTCACACAAACAAATTGCAAGCATCGGATGTAAAATATAGTGATTAAAAACGTCTATGTGATAATGGCATTATACCAAAAAGGTACCACCATGATTATTTTAACTTACCCCATGGAAATGTAGCTGACTCTCTATCGCTAACCGACGAAGAAGACGAGGAAGAGCTAATTGAATAATACAATTATTGTTATAAAAGAATAAAAACTTTTCGTAAATACATAATTTCACATTTCGTTCGTAGGCAAAAATTATCTAGTAAAGAAACAAGCCTACTTAAAATTTTGTAATCACAATTAAAATAATGTACAATAACAATTCATAAATTATTTTAAACTAATTATGAATACAAATTTATATCATAAATAAGTTGCTTTTTAGTACATAAGTTCGTTACGTTTAGTGCTTGATCGCTCGTTTTTTTTTTGTTGCAATTCAATAAATTACTTAGTATGTAAGACAGAACAAAGGCTTAATTCAATGATTTATTGAATTCAGTACATTTAAATCTGTACAAAAACTTAAATAACGATTAAGTCATAATTTTATAAATGATTAAAATGCCAGATTAATTTAGAAGAAATTTGAATAATTTTTGTTTTTTTTTGACTAAGTAGATTTTTTTTTTCACTTTTCAGTTTATCTTATGTTTATACACTTTTAAGGTGTTATAATTATTTTTTCAATTTAAAAATATTAAACCTGTTAGGTAGGTATGTTGTACCATTATTGAAATAATAGTAAATTTTGATTGGAAGGTATTATCATACTTAATAAATGTTGATTTCATATTTCCGGTAGTTTTTTTTTATTTCAATCGACCATTATTGGGTATTAGAAAAATAATAATTGAGTTCTTACTAATTCTGAGAGTATCTGGATTGTTTATTAGTCAAAATTCAATTGATCAAATGGTTTTTAGTACAAAAAACTACATACCTATATGGGTTTTTACGACAGTAAATGTGACCATAAACTTACCAAAAATGGATATACGACCTATACAGTTTTTTAAAGTACATTTTCATGGGGGTGTATTGACCAATAATTGATTTTTCTTAGACGTAAATCCAAGCTAACTTTAAAACTATAGAAGATAGATAGGTTTTGATGATTTAACCTTTTTCATTTGCAAATTGTAAGAACCTTTCTCATAGATCATTTTTTATAACTTCAAAAACAAAAAAGCTATGAATTTTTATTTAAAAAAAATATAGTTTTTCTGCTCTCCTGAAAAGTCGGTTTTTGGTTTATACGTCCTTTCTACCCAAAGGTATCGTAATGTTAGCCATTTGTTATCTGTGGAGTCTTGATGTTGGCTTGTAGAAGTTAAGTATGTTATAATTATATAGTAGTTACTAGCTGTAAGCCCTCCAAATAAAATAAATATAAATAGAAAACACCCAGACTAGAATAAATACTCATGTCCGTCCATAAAATATGAATTCTTTCCCCATTGTTACATCATACAGGGTGATCTCAAGCCAACCTTACCTGCAAGTGGTGCACCTGCCACAAACGGCTGAGGCTCTGGCGAATATAAAAGTTCCCGGCAAGCGGCAATAGGCTCGCCATCTATTACGTAAGACCATCTATTTAACTGGCGAAGTGTGGCCTTGTGGTATGCCTGTCCCTTGAGGGAAACAGGCGTGAGTTTGTTATGTATGTATATTACGTACATTTATCACTAAATCCCAATTTATTGGCAAAATGGATACTTATAAATTTTCCCACCACTAATCATCAAGGAAAATTTCTTTTATTTAATTAAACTCAAACTACATACTTATAGAGGCACGTTTTAAATAAGTTTTCACAAGTTCCTTGACAAATACTGTACGGATTCCTGTATAAAGTTTCTCAGAGATGGCATGTAAGTGCACGTAGGAAAGTTTCGTAGTTCGAGATTGTTTTAAAGAGCACCTATTTTATAGGTATGTCTTACATCTTTAGCTAATATTGGAAAACATCTGTACTCTTTGCAGGATTGCTGGGATTAACTTGTTTGTTTGCAGGAATTGGACTGAGCTTAAAAACGATGAACTGGCAATAACAGGTAACGATCAATACATACATACGTAATATCTCGCCTGTGGCCCCGAAGGGGTAGCCCAGCACAAAGAATAGCATTCACAGGTATACGGAATATTGTTTCATTTGGGCAGGAGCACCCGGATACTTGCTCGGGCCTTAAGACACTGTTTCAAAGACGAGCTGCGGGTAGAATTGTCGACTATATTTTTAAATAAAAATATTGCATATTGCTGTACATCTCAATCAGAACTTCTTATTTCAAACTTAGCAAACACTATACTATGGGTAGGTACAACTGGACGACAGATAAACGTAAAATACATCTTTTATTTTGTACATACTTATAATAAAAGTATACTAAAGTGAAAGTAAAAAGTTCTTCATTTCAATAACTATTACATAACACTTGAAAAAGACAAAACAATATATATATAAAAAGAACTAATTATTACTGCACTAAAATTACGAAACTTAAATTCACTTACATGCACAACAATAAAAATATTAAGTGTAAGTCGATCTAAGGGCCAGTTCCGAGCCACCGCTTTGTGAGAAGAACTGAAAAGAAGCACACAGACTATGCTTTTTAAAATTATCAATCAAAAATAACATCTAGTTATAGAGAAAACATGCAGACCAATACAAATGTCCGTATAAATGTTTACAAGTAGTTGTCTTTTCTCGGAATTGAGCCCAATGGTTATTAAATAAATAAAATAAATATTTTTTTTACATAATATTTTTCCTGACAATTACACCAATTATTTAGTTCCAAGATAAGTATCATTAAGAACTTGTGTTATGGATACTAAACAACGGATAAACATACTTATATACTTTTTTTAATTTTTTGTAAATACATACTTAATATACATAGGAATTGTGTATGTTATGTGATGTATGTAATTATGTATTGATTGTCCGTAGGTTTGAGTGGATACTGACCTTTAAGTCTATCTACGTGGCTTTTGATTAGAACCTTTGTTTGTAAAGTCCAGCAATGATTATTTAATAACAATTATTAATAATAATTTTCTTACAATCACAATTTAAACTTAATCGCACAAATTAAAATTAAAATGTACAAAAGGCGAACTTAATGCTGCAAGGCATTCTCTACCAGTTAACCTTTGGGTTAGCAGAAAAGTATAAGGCAGTACGAATAAGAAAACATATAAACTTACACAGAATTAAATATGTGGTATTAATAAACTACATATACCTATACACAAAATTAATAGTAATTATGATATCTCATGTAATATCTGCCGTGTAGTATCGGCCTAGAATAGTGCCTCTCATCTTATGGGGAGTCGTAAGAGTCGACGAAGAGAAATCCTACAGGAAGATGGGAAGCAGCGTAATCCTGCGTTCTGTCTCGAACTGTAATCACCCACCCGCCTGCCCAGCGTGGTGATTTTGGGCCCATACCCCAGTAGAATGTAATCTAATGAGGAGGCTAATGTTCAGCAGTGGACTTATGATGATGGTATGATATGATGAAAATGTATTACTAAGAACTGGTGTTATGGATACTATAGAACATGTATAAATACTTTTTTGATATAAACACATACTTAATATAGAGGTAAATGTGTATGTTAACTATGTAAATTGATTGGTAATCGAAATTTCAATAAATAGTTCTAGCGATACCTTTGGGTAGAAAGGTTGTATAAACCATTTTGGCCAAATTGAGTAATATATACCATTTTTCTCAGAATTTTTTTCTCTATCGATCTGTATTTACGAAATGCAGAAATTCGCACAAATTTGGTTAATACAACCCAGAAATTTTCGGTCATAGCCTCTTAAAAAAAGAAATATTTCAATGTAAAAGCCGAATGTTTTTATTTTGTAGTTTTGTTATAATGTAATGACCATAATTGATATTAACTCAGGACGTAAAAATAGTCGTTAATTGTAAATGGTTTATACGCCCTAACGTATTAAATGCATTACCTAAACATAGTTTCAATTCGTAGTCGAAAATCCAAAGGCAGTTTGCGACGTTGGTGTATAAACCATGTTCATTGCAAGAAGAAATTGCGAAACATCCAAATTATTACATTAAAGAAAAAGAATCCAGATGAAATGTTCATTAAATATTATATGAAAGAAGAGACGTCACCTAATAAAGTAATATTATTTAAACAATCTGGCATTAAAGAAAAAAGTAAAGGTAGAGGTAAAGGAAGATCTAAAAGCCGTGTGATATTACCCGAACAAGGTGTACGCAATGTTACACATGAAAAAGTGATGAATATGTCCCCAACTGCACTTCACACAAACAAATTGCAAGCATCGGATGTAAAATATAGTGATTAAAAACGTCTATGTGATAATGGCATTATACCAAAAAGGTACCACCATGATTATTTTAACTTACCCCATGGAAATGTAGCTGACTCTCTATCGCTAACCGACGAAGAAGACGAGGAAGAGCTAATTGAATAATACAATTATTGTTATAAAAGAATAAAAACTTTTCGTAAATACATAATTTCACATTTCGTTCGTAGGCAAAAATTATCTAGTAAAGAAACAAGCCTACTTAAAATTTTGTAATCACAATTAAAATAATGTACAATAACAATTCATAAATTATTTTAAACTAATTATGAATACAAATTTATATCATAAATAAGTTGCTTTTTAGTACATAAGTTCGTTACGTTTAGTGCTTGATCGCTCGTTTTTTTTTTGTTGCAATTCAATAAATTACTTAGTATGTAAGACAGAACAAAGGCTTAATTCAATGATTTATTGAATTCAGTACATTTAAATCTGTACAAAAACTTAAATAACGATTAAGTCATAATTTTATAAATGATTAAAATGCCAGATTAATTTAGAAGAAATTTGAATAATTTTTGTTTTTTTTTGACTAAGTAGATTTTTTTTTTCACTTTTCAGTTTATCTTATGTTTATACACTTTTAAGGTGTTATAATTATTTTTTCAATTTAAAAATATTAAACCTGTTAGGTAGGTATGTTGTACCATTATTGAAATAATAGTAAATTTTGATTGGAAGGTATTATCATACTTAATAAATGTTGATTTCATATTTCCGGTAGTTTTTTTTTATTTCAATCGACCATTATTGGGTATTAGAAAAATAATAATTGAGTTCTTACTAATTCTGAGAGTATCTGGATTGTTTATTAGTCAAAATTCAATTGATCAAATGGTTTTTAGTACAAAAAACTACATACCTATATGGGTTTTTACGACAGTAAATGTGACCATAAACTTACCAAAAATGGATATACGACCTATACAGTTTTTTAAAGTACATTTTCATGGGGGTGTATTGACCAATAATTGATTTTTCTTAGACGTAAATCCAAGCTAACTTTAAAACTATAGAAGATAGATAGGTTTTGATGATTTAACCTTTTTCATTTGCAAATTGTAAGAACCTTTCTCATAGATCATTTTTTATAACTTCAAAAACAAAAAAAGCTATAATTTTTTTTTAAAAAAAATATAGTTTTTCTGCTCTCCTGAAAAGTCGGTTTTTGGTTTATACGTCCTTTCTACCCAAAGGTATCGTAATGTTAGCCATTTGTTATCTGTGGAGTCTTGATGTTGGCTTGTAGAAGTTAAGTATGTTATAATTATATAGTAGTTACTAGCTGTAAGCCCTCCAAATAAAATAAATATAAATAGAAAACACCCAGACTAGAATAAATACTCATGTCCGTCCATAAAATATGAATTCTTTCCCCATTGTTACATCATACAGGGTGATCTCAAGCCAACCTTACCTGCAAGTGGTGCACCTGCCACAAACGGCTGAGGCTCTGGCGAATATAAAAGTTCCCGGCAAGCGGCAATAGGCTCGCCATCTATTACGTAAGACCATCTATTTAACTGGCGAAGTGTGGCCTTGTGGTATGCCTGTCCCTTGAGGGAAACAGGCGTGAGTTTGTTATGTATGTATATTACGTACATTTATCACTAAATCCCAATTTATTGGCAAAATGGATACTTATAAATTTTCCCACCACTAATCATCAAGGAAAATTTCTTTTATTTAATTAAACTCAAACTACATACTTATAGAGGCACGTTTTAAATAAGTTTTCACAAGTTCCTTGACAAATACTGTACGGATTCCTGTATAAAGTTTCTCAGAGATGGCATGTAAGTGCACGTAGGAAAGTTTCGTAGTTCGAGATTGTTTTAAAGAGCACCTATTTTATAGGTATGTCTTACATCTTTAGCTAATATTGGAAAACATCTGTACTCTTTGCAGGATTGCTGGGATTAACTTGTTTGTTTGCAGGAATTGGACTGAGCTTAAAAACGATGAACTGGCAATAACAGGTAACGATCAATACATACATACGTAATATCTCGCCTGTGGCCCCGAAGGGGTAGGCAGAGGCATATTAGACACGTACATTTCGCCACTAATATTGTTGGTCCCACGTAATAGGTAGCGAGCCTATTGCCGCTTACCGTGGGTAATATTCGCCAGAGCCTCGTCCGTTGATCGGCAAATGCACCACTTGCAGGTGAGGTTGGCTTGTGCTCCTCAGATCTTGGTTAGGGTCCCTATACACCCTCGCTCTATATACCCTCGCTCAATCGTAACGATCAATATAAATGGGTAAAAAATTTAATGCATAGTTATGCATAGCTAAAAAGTTATAAACTAATGTTTATTTTTAATATTATACTTGAAGGAATGCTCACAAACTAACCTTAAAGTTATAATTAGTTTCCCCACTATAGGAATGAAACTGCATACGGAATTTTTGTCTTTGCTACTTTTGTGTATAGGGATCCTTCCAAGATCTAAGGAGCCCAAGCCAACCTCACCTGCAAGTGGTGCACCTGCCGATCAACGGACGAGGCTCTGGCGAAAATAACAGTGCCCGATAACGGCAACAGGCTCGCCACCTATAACGTGTATAATTGGCGAAGTGTGGGCGTATAATATGCCTCTGCCTACCCCTTCGGGGGAACAAGCGTGAATGTCTGTATGCTATTTTTCATAAACAAGAACTCATACGCGATCGTAGTCAGAACGTCCCCCTAGTCAGCACGGGAATTTACTGACGAACCAGGGTGCGAGACATTCAGCCCATGTTCCACCACAAAGACCCAGTGCTTATTGGCAGAAGCTGGTGTGTGGTGTCCTGGAATAAGAACTATTCAAGCAGTCCAATGAGGGCCTCAATCTAACTTGGCTGAACAGCTACCACATATATTGATAACCGAAACTAGCAGTCACATCAGCTCTAAATTCTGTAAATAAATACTTTTACTAACAATAACTTAAGACTCCTATTTGACTAGATTATAAGGAATAACACTTAGGTCTTTTCGTGGTAGTTCTTCATGTTGTGGAGGACCCAGGCAGGAATGGCACAAGCGCCCCCCCGACTGGTCACCACCTTGTCGTGGCGGGGGGGCCGAGTACCTCCCGGTAGGGCGCAGGAGGCGCTAGGGAAAAGGTAACACCCAGAGACCGACGACTCTGGGTGCCCTTAGTACTGACTACCGGGGGGGAAACTAAGAGGGACCTATGGATGGCGCTGCGGGTAGGCCAGGAGGGCCCGCTCAGCAGCGCCAGGAGGGTCTAGGCAGCGGGGGCAGGGGGCCCCTGCTGTCTAACCATGGACCCTCCGGGAAGTCGGCCACACACGCTATGGTCGCAGGGGGAGGTAGGAGGGGCGCGTCCACTGCGCCTCTCTGAGGAGGTCCTCCCGGTTTTGGTCCGGGGGACGTTGGCCGCAGGCGGGGTGTCAGAAGCTGCAACCCAGGTACTGGCCCCCGCCTCTTTCTCAACAAGCGGCGGGCGTCGTCGGAAGATTTTTAGTGGGTATTGCTGCCGGCGGTCGTGTCTGCCGGTGGTGAGTCCAACACCCCCTTTCGGTCCCCCTTTGGCCGGAAGGCAGTGCGTAAATGCATTATGTTACCGACGTAAAACAAAAAAAAAAAAAAAAAAAGGAATGGCACAAGCGAATATCATCACTTTGGAGAGGGCGATAACTTCGCCAGTGGAAACCTTATTTTTAGCCGGAGTGGCGATAACAGTCATGTTTCTCTTGGGAATAACAGCATTTTTGGCAAACTGGGGGCCTACCGCCGAATTCGATGGATTACCGGTAATCCATCTATATCAAACTTTGTTTTGCGTTCATTAATCCGTACCGTGGATTTTACCGACAGCCACCTCTCATTCATGACCTTCAGTCCGTGACAGACCAATAGGTAAATGGAGAACGCCATTTTGTTTCGATTTCCATGAGTTCGGCGGTACGACAGAATCAATTCGAAATCCATTTTGCCTTATAATCGATTGCCACCGAACTCGGCGGTAGGCCCCCTGAGCATTGCATAATACTGATTTACAACAGTAAGGAACCCTTATCTTCATAATCATCAGCCCACATTTGTCCACAGCTGGACATAGGCCTCTCCAATGGCACGCTACTGAGCTCGATCTTCAGCTGTTCTTCTCCAACCGCTGCCAGCCGTTTTGCGTAAGTCATCGCTCTAGCTAGGAGGGCGTCCTACACTACGCTTGCCGAGCCGTGGTCTCCACTATAGGACCCGTTTACCCCAGCAGTGGATGGGACCCTCAAACCTTGACAATTATGCGTGTTCATGAATACAAAATATCGCAGCTTTCTTATCATTTCCTATAAATATTATTTACAGGATAAAATATTATTGTGTTTATTTTTAGATTAAGCAATATGTCTATAATTGATTAAGTGAAGTTTCGTTTCATATGTTTAACATTCTGTCGTGGATAACGTCGCAGGTTACGCAATGAACCAAATTTAGTTTTAGCCTTTTTAATATTATATTGTGTAACTGTTTGTTGTCCTACATATAATAAAATAAAAAAATAGGGGTACATCTAAAAAAAAAAAAAATTTTGTTATGATCGATTTTGTGAAAATATAGAGGTTCAAAATTTTTTAAACGCATTTCCCAAAAATCATGAAGTTTCGAATTGGGCTCCTATAGTATAAAAGGTGCGATATATAGCACTAAAAAAGTAACTTGTAATAATCCGACCTGGTATATGTAAGCAGTATATGCGGTCCAAGAGAAATTACCGCGATCCATATCGTGGTAAAAGCAAGGTATCAAGGGCACCTACTCGTTTCGACCTGCATAACCCTCGCGGCTTGGAATAAGCTCCCTGGCGAGGTTTTTCAAGGAAATTACAGCATGGGGCTCTCCAAAAAGGACGTAAACCGGATTTTACGGGTCTACAACGCGTCAATTCAAAAAAGAATTATTTTTGGAAGTTTAGCGCAATAAAGCTCTTATAAAAGTAATGTCACTGGTGTTGCAAGCGTCGATAGGCCTCGGTGACCACTTCGCACCCATATTTCGAAATCGTTACTAAACAAATAATGGTAATTTTACAGGAGAAGCGATTTATTTGTAGTTTTCATCGATTTAAAAAAGATGGCGTTATAAAATTTTATTCTTAAAAAAATCGTTCAGTAACGGCTTCGAAATAAGGATGCGATTTGTCATCAGTTGGGACCTGAGCCATTAAAAGAACGGGGATTATAGGAGCTGGCAAACACATTTCCAGTATACCTTATGAGCCAAGCTCAGGTACACTGAGCCCCTTTTTTTTTTTTTTTATTATCGTCTGTTAAAAAATGCTGCTTACGCACTGTCTCCCGGCCAAAAGGGGAAGACCGGGAGGGGGTGTGGGGCTCACTGCAGCAGACGCGACCACCGCAGTCCTACCCACTAAAAAACTTCAGACGACGCCCACCGCTGTTGAAAAGGGGCGAGGCACCAGTGCCCGGGTTTGTAGCTTCTGGTACCCCGCCCGCGGCCAACGTCCCCCGGATCAGAACCGGGGAGACCTCCTCAGGGAGGCGCAATGTGCAGCGCCCCCCTACCTCTATGTGCGGCCATGGCGTAACTGGCCGACTTCGGGGGGGGTCTATGGCGAGACGGAAGGGGCCCCCTGCCCCCGCCGCCTAAGACCCCCCGGGCGCTGCCGGACGGGCCCTCCTGGCCCGCCCGCTGCGCCAACGGCGTAGCCGGAGAGAGAGCGGGTCCCGCTCCCTCTCCCGCTCCGCGGCCTCCTTCTGCGACATCACCACTTCGCAGAAGGAGGCCATCGCCTCCCACGCCGTCTCGCTGTCGACCATCTTTTGCATGATGGTCGGCAGCGAGAGAGCCACTCCACCCAGGGCCGCGGCTAACGTCGACCGCGGCCCCGCCCACGCAGGGCACGCCACCAAAGTGTGCTGCGCGGTGTCTTCCGCGCAGTCACAGTGGTGGCAACACCGGGTCGACTCCCCCCCGGCGACGTCACACAGATACTTCCCAAAGCACCCGTGCCCGGAAAGCATCTGCGTGAGCCGGAAGGACATCGACCCCCACCGACGGCCGACCCATCCCTCCAAGATGGGCCCAACCGCCTCGAGGATACGGCGCCTCGAACCTTCAGCACCCTCGGCACTCCTCAAGAGCTGCCGCCGCCATGTGCCCAGAGCCTGCGTCTGAGCGTCTCTACGCCACCGCACCACAGTGTCCGGTGCAGGGCGGAGACCCTGGCTCCGGGATAAAGGTACACTGAGCCCCTGCCGTGTCTGTGGTTACTATTGATTAATATTTATGTAAACTAAAATCTATATTGGAAAATTGATCCATCACTCCGAAAGCTCGGGCTCACTATAAATATTGATGTAAAAAGCATCATTGGCAAAACCCGTAAAAGTGTACACTTACTGTGAAATTGCCAGAAAAAGACATTAAATAAACGTTCTCCTATATTACGCTTCAGTTAGCGAAGACCGACGACTTGGGTGTGGATTTTTATAGCACAAAATTATGTTTGATACTGTAGTTGTAAATATAGATTTTTAAGTTTTGAGACTTATGAGGTGAGGTTATGCCATGCCCATGCAATGCTTACGTGTCATTCATTATATGTACAAGTGACATATTATTTTATTTTCATAATGATGTCATTATGCAGCCTATTGTTGCTAGTATTAATTTATTTTTTCTTTTATTACTTTGTGTTTCTTTTAGTATTAGTTTTTGTTGTATTTAGTATAAAATTTAATTTAGTTTTTTTTTTTTTTTGGCGTCTTATATTTTTTAGTTTATTGTTGTAGTTTTTAATGGTGAATCTGGCCCATGCTGAAAATCAGTGCAGTGGGTTTGTTCACAGACTCACTGCGAATACTGAGCAGGGGCCTTTTTCAATATTATGCAACCTTTACGTGTCCTATATATTGTATTATTTCTTTATAATGTTGTGTATGTTGTGTGATATTGAAATAAATAATTTTTCATTTCATTCATTTCATTCATTTCATTTTCATTTCATTTCATTTCATTTCATTTCATTTCATTTCATTTCATTTTATTTCATTTCATTTCATTTCATTTAGTTCTGGGTATTTAAATTGAGTTAGAAGATAATATTGAAAATAATTATCCTATAGCATTTTTCTTCTCGTGATAAATATTCATAAAGTAAGCTATTTAGTTGCTTTTGGTCCTAATAACAATTTGTGGGTAGTTTTTTATTTTGTAATGTAACACGTCATAATGGCTACATTCTACCTGATGGTAAGAAGTCGATGCAGCCAAAAAAATTAAGGCGCTTCATACCGTGAAATAAGCACGGTACAAAGCGCACCCACTCATGACGGCCTGCTATAATGCCGTAAGTATTTACATTTTTTTTTAGACATACTAACTAGAAGTAATGTGAGATGCCTATTTTTTTTATTCTATGATGTATTAAATATATATCTTTATATACCCAAACATTATAAGGTAGTCATTATATAGATTTTTGAAAGATATATATCATTGTAATGACAGTATACTATTTTTATCCGCAATTATGTACATCTTGATGAAAAATCATAATCGTCTTTTTTTTATATCTTGTGAAAAAACCAAACTTGACGATTTTCTTGCCAGTTCTTTTACGATCGAGCTGCCTCCCGCTGTCAAAGGGCGCGTTATTTAGGTAGGTAGGGCTCTAGGGGTAGGCAGAGGCATGTTATACGCCCACATTTCCCAATGATATAGTTGGTCCCACGTAATAGGTGGCGAGCCTATTGCCGCGTAAGTTTATCCGTTATGCAGTATCCGTAATATAAGTTCTCAATGATACTTATCTTGGAACTAAATAGTTGATATAATTTTTAGAATTTATTTATACTAAATTATTAAATGTTTTGGCGTGTTTTTCGAGGAGTAAGCATTGAGCTGTATGAAAACGATTTGCATTTCGTATACGGTCGTGTGTGGATATAGCATAAATTGCGCGTAGTTTCTTGTTTTGAATAATGATTAGCATACATGAAATCTGGAATATTATGTAAAGCACGAGTTTTGCCTTCGAAAAAATTCGCTTTGAATCTCCGAGTGGATCGTTGAGATACTAGTTAAAAATATTCTTATTTTGCATATTCGGCAGCTTTAATCTGTATCTTCATTTAGATTTAAGAGCACAAAATTACATGTTGCAACTATTAAATAGAAAATTTAAAACAAGGCAATATAGTATATAATAATAATGAATAATTCTTTATTCAAGACCATGGGCCCAATTTTTGTTAGTAACAATATTTATCTTATATATTAATGTTAGTAGGGAATTTATATAATGTAATTAGTTTTTATATGCAACTCAATGCTGCTCAATCCCACTTGAAACCGCGCAGCAGTGACCTACATATACACAGTCCAGCCTGCTAGCGATCAGACCCAGGATGCTGTTGCCGCTGGCACGAACCCTGCGCACCAGAGATGCGCATCTTTTACGCATAGTGGCATAGAAGCAATCTACGCGATGCTCTGCGAACATGCCTGATGCACTACAGAATCGTGGCAGCCCCATCAGCACCCTGAATGCATTATTATACTGGACACGAAGAGCACTGTAGGACTTTCGGATATATACAGCCCACAGACTGCATGTGTAAAAAGATGTACAGTACGATCTAAACAGAGTGGTTTTAACTGATTCAGAGCTAAGAGCGATAATATAGCTAAGCTATAACTTTGTCCAGAATAAGTGCAAGAAATAAAATGAATTTTTTTTTTTTTGTACTATACTTTTTACTTTATATTTACATAATAATCATTCTCAATTCAGCTACAAAGAGACAGCCCCTCCCCGCCACCTATCCAAAGACTAGCTTTTACCGATTTCCGACCACCTAGTTTACTAGCTCAACTTCGAGCGAATTCGCAGCACTTTGATACTTCTCTTGACGTCGTTGCTTACAACAAGTTTTAACAAGATAATTCTTTTGACAGAACATGTTACGATCCTTCATAGCTTGTTCCTGGAAAGGTTGATCTCTTTAACCAACACTAGAGGTAATCCGATAGCTGTAACAAGTCGCTTAAGTTGTCGGTTTCTTAGTAAAAGATTTTCTTTGTAATCAATTGTCATTCCTAAGTTCTATTAAAGACATTTCTTTACATTATATCACTTTATTTATCTATATAATTTTAATTACAATTATTAGTTGATAGTCTCTGTGAACACATTTATAATCTAAAGTATTATTGTGGAAATAAATATTCTGAAAATTTATTATATTAATTTTATTTTGTTCTCAAATAATTGTGACTGAAGACGCTTTATGTATGTCTGCCGTAAAATAGTTTCTAAAATTTTAACAGTTTTGTAACAGAAGTAACTATATAGTCAAATTACCGAACTAGTTTACGATCGATATGGCTTGGAGGTCAGTATACCTGGGTTCGATTCCCACACCGGACAAATCTTTGTGTGCACGAACATGAATATTTTTATCTGGTCTGTGTATTTGTATGTGGTTTGTTTGCTTATGTTTATTAAGTATGTATGTACAAAAAATGTCTTATATAATGTTGATCCCTTATTTAGTATCCATAACGCTAGTTCTTAATGATATTTTATCTTGGAACTAAACAATAAGTGTGATTGTTAAAAATTAGTTTTATTTATTTAAAAAAATGTATATATATTTTTTGACATTCCATTATATGAAACAAATGATCTTAGTTTGGTGTTAAATGAATTTGTGTGAGACATTATTATTTAATAGGTATCTACGCAAAGTTCTACAATCGCAAAAGTCATTTTACACGTAAACTCACATTCTTAAAGAAACACAACAAAACCATCAAGATTTTACATTAATTTTCATATAATATTCTCTCCATTAAAACTCAACAGATGCTCATAAATTGAAAGAGCTCTTAAAACACAAAGCAACGAAACATTATGTTAATATGCAGAAGGTTATTAGACCGCAAATGACTTAACTTTAATGTTCAAAAATGTTTAAGTAACTTTGCTATTTAGCAGCTCGTAAGATCTTTAAGGTAACGTAGTATAGTCTTCTCTTTGATTTTACAATTGTAGTTTTTTTATAAAACATACATATATATAATCACGCCTGTTTCCCCGAAGGTGTAGGCAGAGGTATATTATACGCATATATTTCGCCAGTTATGTCATTTTTAGTACAAGTACGAGAAAATAACATATGAAAAGATTTTAAACTAAAACAGATTACATAACATATAACTACAAAGTCGAAAATTCAAGACATCATCATTATATGCGAGCATAATCCTGGTTGTCCTAAACTTAAACTTAGTGTCCAGGGTCTGCTCACTGGCCTAACAATATTTGGCTGAATTTCAGTTATTACATGAAGCGACTGCCGTCTGACCTCCGAAACTCAGAGGGAAACATTATTCCATGGTTAAACCAGGGGGCCTACCGCCGAATTCGATGGATTACCGATAATCCATCTAGATCAAACTTTGTTTTGCGTTCTTTAATCTGTACCGGGGAATCTGCCGACAGCCACCTCTCATTCATGACCTTCAGTCCGTGACAGACCAATAGGTAAATGGAGAACGCCATTTTGTTTCGATTTCCATGAGTTCGGCGGTACGACAGAATCAATTCGAAATACATTTTGCCTTATAATCGATTGCCATCGAACTCGGCGATAGGCCCCCAGCTACCAGAATGTTAGAAGGCACTGACTTCCTATACTGCCATAGATGTTCATGACAGCCAGGACCAACAGTTTAACGGGCTTTCCAAAGCGCAGAGCAAGCTATATAAGTCATAGGGTAATTTGAAAGCTGTGGGTCTTGCCACTGGGTTATCGCTGCTAAATTTCAAATCATCAAGTTTGTTTTAAATGATGACCCTTACGGCCTTTAGATATATAGATAAAACATTTATTTCCTTTAAATAATACAAGTTATATAAATAAATAAATAAATATTCTCTTACAATCACACCAATTATTTAGTTCCAAGATAAGTATCATTAAAAACTTGTGTTATGGATACTAAACAACGGATAAACATACTTAAATACTTTTTTTTTGTAAATACATACTTAAATACATAGGAAAACACCCAGACCAGAACAAATATTCATGTTCATGCACACAAAGATTTGTCCTGTGTGGGAATCGAACCCACGACCTCTGGAGTGAAGTGCAGGTATACTGACCTGAACGCCAAATCGGCCGTCAAAACATATCCTGCAAAACCGTTTGACTGGTTTGTCTGTGGGTCAGTCTCTTTTATACTCATTTATACATTACAACTAATTTTATAAATAAATAAATTTCACTTACACCAATATAGTGTTTTTTTAAATTTGTTTATGTACTTATTTTTGTTTGTTTATTAGGTATGTTTAGGTTTATTAGGTTATTTAAAAGGTATGGAAGTCTTTTTGTTTTTTTTATAGTCCTGTCACCATAATTATTGAATACTCTGGGTACATTGAGTTTACCGGCGGTCATTGAGCGAATATGAGTAGTGTTGTCGACGCAAGTTTATTCTGGAGTACGGTGTATATGGAAGTAATCATCTCAGTAATTACTGAGTGATAATTAATAAGTTTGCATGTTTGAATATAAAACTCATCGTTAAAATAACGGTGTGTGAGATATTTAGGGCCTCAGCATAATTTGCTTCAATAAGCCAGTCCCAGAGGGGCGAAATTTCACAGCGCCGTTATTCTGGTGGAACCTAAATAAACACGGTAAAAGTCTGTGTTATTTAGATTATCTCATTAAGAAATCATTCAGAGCAAGACAAACATCCAAAATTGGTGTTTTATTCTATACTAGCAACGCCCGTTGTGTCACCCGCGTGGTCTTCGTTTCCGTGGGAGTAGGGGGATAAAAGTAATCTGTGTGTGCAGGATTGCAGCTATACACATACCATGTTTCGTCACTAACACAACTACATCACAAGTCGTTTTTGTGTGAAAGAGTAACAAACATATGTCCATACTCACAAACTTTCGCATTTATCTACACTAATATTACAAAGAGGAAAGATTTGTATTTTTGTATATAAAAAATAAACTCAAAAGTACTAGACCGACTTTAATAATTATTTTTTTATTAGAAAGCTACATTATCATATTATTATAAAGTAAGATATATATTTGTAATTACATGTATCGCCAGATACAAAACCAATACATACAATTAAAAATGGTCATGTAATGAGAAGAGACATGGATATGTGCTACTATTCAATTCAAGAATATTTTGATGACAAATTTCTGTGACATTGTTTTACTATTTATTGTGGATTATAGGTTGTTTGATTTTAATTTAATGTTATTAATATTATTTACTTAATTTATCGCTTTTATAATAAACATCTTTGATTTTCATTACTTTTTTATTTGACATTTTTATAATAATTGTAAGTACTAATCTTTTGCTTTTAAAATAACTATTCTTATTTTATTTTGACATGTGTTCATTGTTGCTACATTAAATTATTAGTTGTTTTATTATTGTAACTCATAATTGACTGAGTAAGGAAATAATTTTAACTATTATTCAACTTTATATTTGTATGCCTAATACGGTACATTACGGAAGCTATCTATTTATTGTATTGTAAGACCATTATTACCTGTAATGACAAATAAATTATTTGATTTGATTTTTGATTTGGATTATATGACTCGAAACGTAGTGAATATCAATGTTAAATTATCAAGAATGATATGGAGGAGTGAATGCCCGAGGTGAATAGAAATCGAGAAAAAAAACAATACAAGTAGTACATCTTACACACCAAATCAAAAACATTAAGTATGAAGGAGGTATTAGGTAGGTGTAATATATATATCCTTTATATATATATCCTTTATTGCACATAAACATTCATAAAAAAAACACATTAACAAAAAACATGTACAAAGGTGAGCTTATTTCTATAAGAAATCTCTTCCAGCCAACCCTAGCAGAAGTGTCAGAGATTAGTGTGTGGGATCATAATAAAAAATAATAAATTAATATAATAATATTAAAAAGGACAAAAAAAATTATATATATATAAAAAAAACGAATTATTACTACACTGAAATCACGAAGCTTAGATTCACTTACATGCAAATAAATAAAAATTAGGTGTAAGTGAATCTAAGTGCCAGTTCCGAGCCGCCGCTCTGTGAGAAGAACTGACAAGAAACTCACAGGCTATGCTCTTTTAAAATATAAAACAATACAAAAGAAGCCGTAACCAATATAGTAGCACTAAGGGATTTTTGATAACTTGTATTGAAATGATGCCTTCTCAATATTTGTAGGACATCTCGGTGATGTCACGACGCTGATCTTTCGAGGTCACCATTGAGAATAATACTTATTGTGCTGACCCAAGACAAAATAAATGCAGGGTAGAAGGAGGGTACTTCATGTTTATATGCATAGACATACGTAATCCATACCATTGGAGCTAAGGACTTGAAGAAAGGTCATAAATTAATCAAAAGCTAGATTTTTGCAACTTTATTTGGTAATCAAAATATAAATAATATTGAAATGTAATAATGTAACAGAGGTGTATAGGGATCCTATTAAGACCTAAGGAGTCCAAGCCAACCTCGCCTGCAAGTGGTGCACCTGCCGACCAACGGACGAGGCTCTGTGGAACATAGCGGTGTCTGGTGCGCGGCGATAGGCTCGCCTATTACGTGGGACCAACTATACAATTGGCGAAGTGTGGGCGTACAATATGCTTCTGCCTACCCCTTCGGGGAAACAGGCGTGATGAAAATGTATGTATGAAATGTAATAATATCGACAACTCTAATGTTTTTGTCAACAGTACCCACTTCTGATTACACGTTAAATAGTAGTAAGTTCTTAATTAACTTGCAAACAATTAAAATGTATCCTAAAACGATATTGTGTTTGAACATACAAACATTGGCTTTGTTTGGATTGCGTATTAACCTATTTGGTAATTAATTAATTAACCATCATTTGATTTTGAAGCTTGTGGCTAATATATTCCTAGTTTGATAACTCCATTATTAAATTTGACTGTTACTTTTACGCTATTAAACATTTCAAACTTGACTTTAGAATAGTTAAAACAAACAAGACATTGCTGATCAAGGAAGGGTATGACACTATTAAAAATAAGAAGATTAGGAGTTCACAGAGGACAGTCCTCGGATGGGTGAGCAGAGATTGTGTGGCACCAAATATCAGGCACTTTAAGATGATGGTCCCAGTTATCAGTACGTGTGGTAGTCGTTAAGCCAAGTTAGAAGCCTTATTGGGCGGCCATTTTAAAAACCAAAACGACACGAGACCTTAGTTTACGCATAATGAAAAGATACTACAATTATGGCTAAACATTAAATGTTTTTATTCAGTCGCATATTATTTTAATACCAAAATTAATATGATACATGTTATTATGACATGAATTTTATTTTATGATAATTATTAATTGTTGGGCGGCCATTCTAAAAACTAAAACGACACAAGAGCTTAGTTTACCCAAATTCAAAAGAAAACTAAACTGTTTGCTAAAAATTTTATGTTTTTATTTAGTCGCAGAATGTTTGAATACCAAAATTGATTTTATATTATTTATTCGTTATTTTTCATAAATTTTATTTTCTGATGATTATTACAATATATAGTACGATAGTCTTTAAGTAATATAAATAATGCTACATAGAATAAGTAAAATGTTGCAAAAAAAAAAATTGAATTGCGTAAGCACACCCTATTGTTATTTGTAAGGAATTTTGTCAAATAAGCACTAACACGTATTTATTGAGAATACCTAAGACACAAGTAATTAAGTTTACTTAGTTTAGGTAGATAACACTTTAATTAATTGCATTACTAACCCAATTTATGTTCGTAAAATATTGTAATTAGGCTAGTTATCATACAGAAATAAATTATTATTATTATTATTATATTAATTCCACTTATTTTATATTGACATTCACACGCCCTGCGTTTGGCAAAATAGATGTTCTATCAAATAACATTACAACCACATGTTGTAGCGGGGCGTTAATAAGCTTAGATGAGAATGTTGTAATGAGCTGAGATGAAAATGACGATGAATAAAAAATGAAATATTAGAAATTGACCGACAGCATCGTAAACGCCATAATGTGTTCTTTGAATCTGATGAACTATGTGATTTAACGTATTCCCGTCTTTATTGCAGATATTATCTTCATTTATAAAATGTATATCGCGTGAATCGAAAATCGTGCCCGCGTTAGTCCGTTGATATTTGTAAGACTCTTCTATAATTTATTGAGGTTTATATTAAGGGATGTGCTTCATTTATAAGCACCTGAAAAAGAAATAGATACTGAAATCGTACTTGATTTCTTCACATATACTTTCACTTTCACAAATAAGGATTTTCGGTTGGAGCAATCTATTGAAATGAAATAAAATCTTTTGACTTTTTTTTCGGATGGAAAATCATCTAATGACCTTCTCCCGCTGTGGGTGGAGCGGGAGGGTGTGTTAGACTTTTACTGACTAAAAACCATCCATGTTCCTTCTTGTGCCTGCTACGTCCAGAGGCCGCGGTAACCCTTTCGGACAGTCCCGCAGATCTTTTATGACCTGCACATTGGTTTTAAAGTATAGGGACTGGGTAACTTTACTCCACGGTTTACCTTACTTTTACAATTTGCAAAGACGTTTTGTATAACGCCTTTGGCTACAATATGCTGGCGACATATTCTACACTAGCTTCCGCCCGCGACTTCGTCCGCGTGGAACAGTTACTTTGGGCTAACGCTGACTTTAACTCGCGACTTAGTTTATGTGAATAGGTGAATAAGTACTGGGTCTTAGTATCTAATATTATGTAGACTGTAGGTTATTCTTAAACGAAATTAAACTAATATGTTACTTATATTCATAACATTTGAATCATTTGCGGCGACACCCCTATCCAGCTGTAGCTTGCATTAATGCTGACGAACATTAAGTAAATGTATAATCAATCGGATAACCGATAAGCGTGGTGGCGGGTATATCCGCACTCCGCTCCTAAGATCGTGGTTTCGATTCCCAGATGGGACTAATCTTTGTGGGCATGAAGGTGAATATTTGTTCTGATCTTGGGATTTTCTATGTATATTAAGTATGTATTTACAAAAATAAAAAGTATCTACGTTAATCCATTGTTTAATATCCGTAACACAAGTTTTTAATTATACTTATCTTGGAACTAAATAATTGGTGTAATTGTCAGAAAATATTTAGTTATTAGTATAATATAATCAAATGTTTAATTTTTAAACTAATAGTCCCCACTACAACGACCATAACTATTTTTGACACATACAAACATTGGGAGTGCTTTTTTTGCGACGAGTCCGACAAAACTTTCTAATGCAAAAAGTTTCGATGCGACTTCTTGGAGGGAAAGTGAAACGTCTGCAGTTTGTTATATTTTCTAAAATTTGTGATATTTCGAAAATTAATGTGTAGTAACTGTGGATTATTAACCCTTAAGTGTTTGTGAACGTGCATGAGTAAATAAAACAAAACAGTGCAACATCACTTTTCAAATTCTCTCAAGAAGTCAATGTGAGATCTCGGTATGATCCCACATCCCACTGAAGACTCAAGGGGTTTAGGGGATCTCATTTACCATTTATTATCTTTATCACCACTCATTCTTGTTTACTATGGTTTATATATTATTAATATATCTCTTACTTGGCACTGGCTAAATGTGCTTAACGCACGAAGCTATTATTAATAAAATATAAAAATGAAGTCGGCGCTGATGTGTTTTCAATTGACGTCACTTCGACATTTTCAGGTTAGTGAACACTCCATCATCAAATCCTAGCATTATCCCGGCTGCCCCAGACTCAAGCTTAGAGCCAAGGGTCTGCTCACTGGTTCAACCAGAATACCAGGGGTAGTGGGCACTCCATACGCAGAATGAATTACATTTTTATTTGTTAAATAAAGGCTATTGTACTGTGGACTGTAACACGATAAAGAAAATACGTACATACATACATACATACATACATACATATTATCACGCCTGTTTCCCCACAGGGGTAAGCAGAGGAATATTGTTTGCTCACATTTCGCCAATTATATTGTTGGTCCCACGTAATAGATGGCGAACCTATTGCCGCTTTTCGGGAAACTTTGTGTTCGCCAGAGCCTCGTCCGTTGTTCGGCAGATGCACCACTTTCAGGTGAGGTTGGCTCGGGCTCCTCAGATCTTGGTAGGATCCCTATACACCCTATTTAGTAAAAAAAGACTTTAAATAGAATTCGCAGTTTACCCGCATAAAGGAACTGAATGGCTATGCCGTTAGATACGATTATCACAAAAATCAATATGAAAGTAAAACGGAAGCACGTTAACCCCGTCTCATTTGTGTCGTCGGCAGGTTGCGTTCGCCTGGACGTATCCCGAAATTGATCGTAGTAAAAGTAAATTGGCCGTGCAGACAATCAGTGCTAACATTGCTTCTCAAATATCAAATAGGGTTGCCATACTTTATAAAATTTTAGATACTATTAAAGCTTTATGCCTAGGTGTTCACGGAAGATCAGCGTCGTGACATCCTATGGTGTCCGACAGTGTGCTGAGTGGACACCGTTTCAGTACATGGTTTAATGTTGTATTTTGCTTGTGTAAATTTAATCGTTGCTTTTTTGTGTACTTAATTTCTATGTTTATTTGTACTGAATAAATTTATTTTCTTTCTTTCTTTCTTTCTTTCTATTTTTTAAATTTGCTGATGAAATTTGATGCTTTCAAATATGTGTCCTTTCTAATTTTGTTGTTGTAAATTCGAAAATAGCAAATCAATAAAATATATTTGAGTTCCGGATAAATATAAATATTTTCAGACAATTACACCAATTATTTCTTTCTAAAATAAGTATCATTAAGAACTTGTGTTATGGATACTAAACAACGGATAAACATACTTAAATACTTTTTTTTTGTAAATACATACTTAATATACATAGGAAAACACCCAGACCAGAACAAATATTCATGTTCATGCACACAAAGATTTGTCCTGTGTTGGAATCGAAACGACGACCTCTGGAGTGAAGTGCAGGTATATTGACCTCAACGCCATATCAGGCGTATATGCATCTATCTACTCTTTCGGGGGAAACAGGCGTGATAATATGTATGTGTATGTTTATTGAAATAACCTTTTCTATTGCATTAATATAAGCCCCAGTACTCCATATTTCAAGATTTTTGTATGTTTTAAAAATTCATAGCGCAGTTTAAGTTTGCAGTCAGTAATTAGTTTTCATAAATATCAGTATATAGACGGGTGACCGCCATTTAATATTACTGATTCTGTACTAAGCCCTTGGTTCTAGTTATAACTTCTAGTTATTAATAGTTATAATAAATCTTTATTACGCATTCCAGTGTTTACAGTACTAATACGGTTTCCTTAGGACTAAAGAGATCCAAATTCAAATATAAGACTTAAATAAATTATATTATAAAAAGATAACTAATGTGAGAGTGTGTGTGTGTTTGTTATTTTATTTTTTTATTAAACATAATAACATTATCACATAGTTTTAAACACACAATAAATCACAAAGATTTGTCTGGTGTGTTCGATATGCAGTTCATAGTTATTTAAGAGTATACTTATAAACAAGTGACAACAATTGTACCTAAATTCTACATTTTATAAAACAACGAAAGCGCATTCGGAGCAATCACCCAGGCAGTCGCATATCACAAATCAGCTAACTTCACTATAATAACTATTATAAGATGGCATATAATTGCAATAACACAGTTGAGCAAATATAACTGGTCGCTCATTTCGCGGTAAGCACTGCAGGTGTGAGGGAGAGAGTTACTTAGGCATTGCAACTTATTAAAAATAGTGCCCAATGCTTGCGAATGAGTGATAACG
Organism: Musotima nitidalis; assembly: GCA_949126915.1. Classification (NCBI taxonomy): domain Eukaryota; kingdom Metazoa; phylum Arthropoda; class Insecta; order Lepidoptera; family Crambidae; genus Musotima; species Musotima nitidalis. The sequence goes on from OX421422.1 coordinate 2,319,085, forward strand.
GACCAGTGACGACACAATCTCAAACGTCACACCTAAGGCTGTGTCCTCAGTAGGCAAACTGTTAGCGGCCGACTGAGTTGCAAGACTAAGAGACCGACGCTGCAAACTGCGTATAGTGAGCGCAAAACTAGCAGACTGTGGACACTCCATTTCAAATATATGGAAGGCGTACTAAATCGGTACGCCGCAAACTCAGTCGGCCGCTAACAGTTTGCCTACTGGGGAAACAGCCTTAGTGCTTTGGCCTTCATGCATTCTACAGTGTTCAGAAAGTACGTATTAAAAGCAGACGTCGTTAAGCTAGTCAAATGTCAAATAGCATCAACGATACCAACAGAATGCCACATACTTTTATCCACCAATCCGCATTGAGTACGAATTCAGCTCACAAGACTCGGCCTAAAACTGGGACGTTAACGGGCTAAATCTGAATTTGTAAATTGAGCCAACAAAATGAAATAAACACCCATAAACCAACAAGAACAGCCATAACAACAGCTCTCTCCATTTGTTCAGCAATAACTCAACTTGAATCAGATAACACCTCCAAATCTCATTTAATAACAAAGGTTTAATTACAGTTCATTTATTACATTTTGTTATAAGATAAAGGTCGGAATGCACAGGCGTGGCTGACACACGAAAGGTAACCCTAGGATCACCGAGTTCCATTGGAGAGGTTCTGCACGGATTTGGAAACCTGATCTGCTTCTGGAGAGAGGTGGGCTGGCTGGAGTGAGCATAACAGGGACTAAGTGCGGAAACCACCACCACTAACATAAGACATAACATGGTCATAACTGCATTTGTGTGCCAAATCTGTACTATATAAATAAATAAATATTCTCTTACAATCACACCAATTATTTAGTTCCAAGATAAGTATCATTAAGAACTTGTGTTATGGATACTAAATAACGGATATACATACTTAAATACTTTATTTTTTTTGTAAATACATACTTAAGATACATAGGAGAACACCCAGACCAGAACAGATTCATGCTCATGCACACAAAGCTTTGTCCTCTCGAGTGAAGTGCAGGTATACTGACCTCCACGCCATATCGGTCGTCATGTAATAATATCATTTAATATATTATATAATATATATTAAAGGATAAATAAATATTTTTTAACAGTAACACCAATTATTTAGTTCCAAGATAAGTATTATAACGAACTTGGGTTACGTATACATAAATACTTTTTTCATATTTAATATACACAGGAAAAACACCTAATATTTGTTCTGTGTGGGAATCGAACCCACGACTTTGGAACGGAGAGCGGATATGCTCGCCACCAGATATATGAAATGGAAAGATGTGTATTGTTGGATGTTTGTCAAAAAGTATTGGACCGTTTTCAAAAGCTCTGTCGCTTTTATAAGGCGGATTATAAACTGATAAAATACCTCAAAGTGTAAAATATTCATTAAGTAACTACCGTACCGTACCGTACCGTAAGTAACAGTATCAAAGCAAAGGCGTGAATAGGCTCAGAAACTATTGGACTGATATAAATGTCCTCTTTAATCACATTTTTAACTTCATATGCTTATAATATTACTCGCTAAGTTAGTAATTGTAATTGGACCAGAGCCGTGAAACTAATCATCATCATCATCACAGCTCACTAACGTCCCACTCCTGCGCACGAGCCTCCTCTTATATATCAAAGTGTGAGGGTATTGGGTCATACTCCACCACGCTGACCCAGTGCGGATTGGGGGAGGCAGGTGTAAGGCGTCCTGCTGTTAGAATTTTTCATGCCGCCCATTAGGCCTCTAACATGGCTTAACGACTACCACATTTAGTGATAACCGGGACCAACGGCTTAACGTGCCTTCCGAAGTACGGAAGCACTCGATATCAAATGCCACACATACGGTCACCCATACAAGGACTGACCTCTGTGAACTCTGCTGTACTTCGGTGATCGTTTCCGACCACCGAGCACCGCAGAGCTACGAGCGCTTCATGCTTCGTAAAACTAATACATGAATAAAAATAAATAAATAATTAATCGATATCAATTAGGGATTCCTTCGACAATATGAGGGTATTCAGTCATACCCCACCACGTTACATATAAATAAATAATAATAAATATTTTCTGACAATTACACAAATTATTTAGTTCCAAGATAAGTATCATTAAGAACTTGTGTTATGGATACTAAACAACGGATAAACATACTTAAATACTTTTTTTTGGACATACATACTGAACATACATAGGAAAATACCCAGACCAGAAGAAATGTTCATGTTAATGCACACAAATATTTGTCCTGGGTTGGAATCGAACCCACGACCTCTGGAGGGAAGTATAGGTATACTGACTTCCACGCCATATCGGTCGCCAAATATACATACATAAATACACTACCACGTTTAGTTATAATAATAATAATAATAATAATAATTTTTATTTCAGGCAGAGCCCATAGTATTAGTAACAATTATTCTTATTTGCTAATGTTAGTATTACAATAGGTAGGTCATTAAAATATATATAACTACAATCTGCTAGGCTTTACAGCAGAATGCAGGCTTAGCCACAGCTCTAGCAGTGGCGAGTCCCATCTGTCAGTCAACACTTTCAGGATGGTGTTCGCACTGGCACGCCAGCGGCCCAGCAGCGAAGCACTGCGCTTGCGAATAATGCTGTAGAAACAGTCTACGTGGGCTTCGGCAAACATTGCGGACGCACTGCAGTGCCGCGGCAGCGCGAACAATATCCTGAAAGTGTCATTATACTGGACACGCAATGCCCCATATGCACGCCGCGTGTACTTAGCCCAAAGGGCGCAGGTGTAGAAGGACTGACAGTGTGCTCTAAACAGCGTTAATTTAACTTGAGGGCTACACCGAGCGAACCTTCGAGCCAGCATATTGCCGCGCACACATAAAGCTCTACGCTCTCTTTCAATGTCTAAATCATCAGACAAGTTAGCAGTGACCCAGTGACCCAGGTACTTATACTTATATACTCTGTTCAAAGGGGTACCACAGAGCATCACGGGAGGTATATCACGTTCCTTTGGGCCTATCTTAAATACCATGAACTCGCTCTTTGATACATTGTACCTGAGACCATGGGCCACCGCATATGACTCACAAATACACAAAAGCCTACGCAAAGCCCCCACAGACGGGCAGAGGAGCACCATGTCATCCGCGTAACTGATATTATTGATACATATCCCATCGACGTGACAGCCGACTCCGGTGCTGCTCAGCCCGTCCATGAGACTGTTCATGTACAGGTTGAAGAGCTTGGGCGAGCTCAACCCACCCTGCCTCACCCCGCACTCCAGCCTGTACACATCTGAATAAGCGCCTGCCCACTTAACACTATTCCGCTGATTGCTGTACCAGTACTCAAAAATAGATGATATTTCACTGGGTACACTCGTTTCATATCTTAACTTATTCCATAACATATCATACGATACAAGATCGAAAGCCTTAGATAGGTCCAAGAAACAAGTATAAATAGGCGTCTTTCTTGACGTATAATACTGCACCGTCTGCTTGAGACACAGGATAGCGCTTTCAGTAGATAAGTTTGGTCTGAAGCCAAACTGAGAATCATTCAGTACAATATGATTACCCAGGATGTCGTCAAGCAGACTGTCCAGTACCTTAGCCACTATAGTGGCCAACGAGATAGGTCTGTAGTTACATATATCAGAAACATCTGCAGTTTTATTTTTAACAATTGGCACAACAATCGTGTGCATAAGCGCATCCGGTAAATAGTTATGCGAAATACAAAGGTTAAAAAAATGTGACAATAACTTCGGCAAATGCTTTCCGGCATACTTAAGATGCTCAATACTAAGGCTATCATGACCAGGCGACTTTCCCCTTACCATTTTACTAATAACCCTAGCGACTTGCCTCCCTGTGAATGTAACGGAAAGCATCTCCGTCCCTGCAGGCTGCTTATAAGGCGACGGGGCCTGAGTCGCTATCGGTTGAGATTCGACCTTGAAATGACACCGAAAAGCATTAGCGATATCAAGGGGCTCGTGCACACCTGCAATGCCAACGGGAACACTCGGCTTCGGATTTAATTTGTTGGTATTTCTCCAGAATTTTGTGAAATCTTTATTGAGATGATTTTTCGCAATAATCTCCATTTTGATTTGTTGTTCATTATTATGACAGGCTTTCAATTTTTGTTTAAAAAATATTTTAGACTCCTTCATTTTGTCATATACATACCCAGAGCCGGGTCTACCGCACATATACCAATTTTTAAACCAAAAACGAGCTTCCCCATGGGCATGCCTTACATTGTCATTCCACCCTACTACATTCCTGTTTCTTTTTGGTTTAAACAATCTATGACTACATTCCGCCGCTTCCGTAAGCACATTAATAATATTTAAGTACAAACTATCAATGAGACCTTTATGATTTAATTCAGAACATAACTGATTAGTGCAATGGTACAATTCAACGGGAAATATGATTTGTTGTAAATAAAAATTACAGTATTCATTATATGTCACAATCTGTTTGTCATCACGTTCCCCCCATGTAACCCTACTCAAGACATGATCCCTGATAGCAATCTTAGGCGTAACAAATTTAATATCACATTCAAGTATCATAGGATAGTGATCAGAATAGTATACATCGTACATTACTTTGGCGTTCAAAATTGATGATCGAGCGGCACTGGTCACAACACAGTGGTCAAGCCACCGCTGACATCCATGCGCATCACTTACATAAGTGTATGTAGTTGAAGGTAATAATTCTAAGTCGACACAATGCCAAGACAAATCTGTACAAAAACTTAAAAGTTCATAAGAAAAGGGCTCACCGGGATGTGCGTTGAAATCACCGAGAATATACACCGACTCCACGCTATTGCCTTCAATAATCGAGTTAATCTCGCTTAAACACTGCGTATATTCTAATAAATTATCAGCACAATCGGTAGGCATATAGATTGAAAAAATAACGAAAGACCGGTCACTCAACACAACCTTAATGGCCGTTAGCCTCACACTTTCACAAACTATCACAGACACAGATGTAAAAACATCCTTTCGCCATAATAAAGCGACACCACCGTATGGTCTTCCTCGCAGGATCCCAGCTGATGTGTCCACCGCTGACTTCCCGGTGTAGGCAAAATTTTTGTTTATATTCCCAAGAATTGGTATCTCATGTGGCAGAAGCCAGGTCTCCTGTAGTGCAATGATATCCGCGACGTGGCTAAGTTTCCTGATGCACTCCATAGAACGAGTCACATTTCTACAGTTAAAAGTAATTAATTTTGTCGTGTGTGACATTAATGTTTATTATTATATACATTACTTCTGTTGAAGTCTATAAAACGACGAAATGAAATACCCTCTGGCCAAAAGTCCTGATTTAAAAATACATTTAAGTTTTGTTTAGGAACAAATACTTTATATGCGTCATATCCTTTAGGCGTTTTCATAATCATTTTTTCTAACTGTATAGCAATGTGAGTTTTACTGTTAATGTAATTCATAATATCACTCTCGGTCGTCTCCTTTGCAATGTTATAAATGTATATGGGCAATCGGGTTTCAGCTGCCTTAAAGTTCATTTCCCTACTTAATACAGCGCTTCCTCTCTGTCCTAAAAAACGGTTTCTTAATCTCTTTTTTTCAACCTGAATCCATTTCTCATCTGGTTCTGAATTTTTCCAGACACCATTTTTCGCAATATCAGCGTACTTATTATGTCCTGATACATCTGTTTGTTTATTCGATGTATTTGTTTGAGTTCTTGAGCCGTTATCAGTTTGAACCTGCGCTTGCATTTGTGGCGGCGAGGACGGCGACGGCGAGGACGGCGGCGGCGGTTGAGGCGGGGGGGATGCCTGAGTCAGCTCCGCCGCCGAGCGCTCGCTTGGTAACGGTTGCAAGTCAGCTGATTTATTATTGGCTCGATCGACGGTATTCACACATAATCGCTGCGTATTTTTGCCAGGACTTGAATTATGAAACTGGCGTTCAGGCGAACCCCTTATCACCGTGTCATTGCTTACTTCTAAAAGATTCAAACCCATGGGTCCACTATTATATTCAAAGCTCTCTAGTAAACAAGCACCTCGTTTATTGACATTAACACTGTGATAGGAATTCGTAAATGATTTCAACTTCAGTTGTTCCACCTCTGATTTCATATAATCAAGCTCCTTTCTTGTAGCTGTTTCTTCAGCTAGCCGCGTAATATCACTGCGCATTTTAAGTAAATCCTTAAGAATTCTAGTCACATCCACATGATCGAATAGTATAGGTGGGAGTTTCTGTAATTCGCGAGCTACAAAAATGGGCATCTTCTCTGGATCTGTTTCCTTCAAACGGCACACAATATCATCTATATCCCGCAGAGCTTTGCCATCCCTCTTTCTTTTCTTCATTTCCTTAATCGCCGACAAAGATTCAAATAACAACCGTTTTGCATTCACTATGTCACTCTCAGAAAACGCACTTACACATATGCGACTTATGCTTTCTTCATCCATAACATCTATTTTATTGCTAATAAAAGCAAGCACCTCGTTTATAACTATATTACACGACGAACATTTCACGATATTCGACATTTTTATTTCAAACAATAACCACGATTAGCGACCGTCCGCTTGCGTCCGCGTATGAACTGTCACTGACTGTTATAACCGGGACCAACGGCTTAACGTGCCTTCCGAAGCACGGAAGCGCTCGATATCAAGAGCTTAGTAGTTGGAGATAAATGGGCATAGTGGATGATTACAAGATAATACTTGTTTCATACTAGTGTGCCAAATAGGTATATAAATAAATAAATAAGTGCGTTTTTTCCCGCACATAAAGCAATTAGCTTTTAGTTTTGCAGTCTGCTGGAGCGGAACGTCACATAAATTAATGAAATGCAAATGAAAACTGCGCTCTTTTTAACAAACGTTACTCGGAAAGCTTGATTTAATGCAGTTCTGTTTGTTAGTTCAATTATAAATATCATTGCGATATGTTTCACTGAATAATTCGGTTTCAGACCAACCAATATTGTGTATTCAACTGATAATATAAAGTATTATTTTTTAAATAATTATATTTCACAGATATAAGTATGCCTGATATTATTTATCTAGCAAAAAAATACAGTATATAAATATGAAATTATTGACTGAATATGATAACATTTTATTAATGATTTAATATTTTTGTCTGATCAATTAACCTGTAATGGATTGCTCCATGACACTATTTTTTACCTTGCGTAAAAAAGTCTATTTTGTCGTCATCATCATCAATGCCCTAGACTTAAGCTTAGAGTCTAGGCTCTGCCTACTGGTCTAACCAGATTTGGTTGACAGGGTTATTACATGGAGTGAGTCCCGTCAGACCTCCGCAAACCAGAGGGAAACACAATAAAATAATAATAAAATCATCTATGTTTCTAACAATTACACCAGTAAATGAGTTCCAAGATAAGTACGACCTATAAACGACATAGGTACCTACTAAAAACCACAGATAAAACTGGCCTTCATTTGATTTGTTATTAATTTTGACAACTAGGTGTCGTTTCTGTCGTTTAAAAAAAATATTAAATTAAAATCTAAATCTTCTTTATAATTTTTTTTAAATAATTTATTGATTCAGGCGTTACTTTGCGGAAATCCATTGTAAGCAAGTGATGGATTAAAAATATCGTTGTAACGATTCCCGCGCTACTATAATTTCCCGAAAAATCGAGAAACTATTCAACACGACACGTGTTTCGCCCTTGCACAGGGCATCTTCAGGTGAGATAGGAGCCTCAGAACAACGATGTCTTCACGACCAATGCTCACTCTCGTTTCAGCGTTTTTCACAATTTTTTTCTACGCAGTATTACATGTCCTATATCAGATAGATATATCTTATGCAAACGTAAAAAAATCTTTAATTTAAGGGTTAATATACATCGAAAACCCCGACTCCAGAACAAATATTCATATTCACGCACATAAAGCTTTGTCCTGTGTAGGAATCGAACCCACAATTAGGTAGGAGGTATTCCGAGCTCCACACCATATCAGTTGTCATACCATACTGCTGCCATTAGACTATATTATCACGCGTGTTTCCCCGAAGGGGGAAGGCAGAGTCATACCATACGCTCACATTTCGCCAATTATATCCGCTTATCGGGCACTTTTATGTCAGAGCCTCGTCCGTTGATCGGCAGGTGCACCACTTGCAGGTGAGGTTGGCTTGGGCTCCTTAGATCTTGGTAGAAGTCCTATATACCCTAGATTATGTTTTTATTAGATTATATTGGGGCTGAATCCGGTCAGGTATTGTTAAAGAATTAGCTCCACTACCTAGAAAAAAGCTGTATTATTGACGACCGATGTGGCGTGGAGGTCAGTATACCTGCACTTCACTCCAGAGGTCGTGAGTTCGATTCCCACACAGGACAAATCTTTGTGTGCATGAACATGAAAATTTGTTCTGTCTGGGTGTTTTCCTACGTATATGAAGTGTGTACTTACAAAAACAAAAAAGGTATTTAAGTATGTTTATCCGTTCTTTAGTATCCATAACACAAGTTGTTAATGATACTTATCTTGGAACTAAATAATTGGTGTGATTGTAAGAGATTATTTATTTATTTATTACGTTATATATTAAAAGAAAATTCCATCAAAATACTTGTAAGCATCCCAAGAGGTAGTTTTCGTCGAGTACCTCTCGCTTTGTTGAGGTAAAGTACCATTACCTAACGAAGTTGTGAGCCCCTTCAACGTGAAACTGTTTGTCCAGTTGTTTCAAAGCCTGCTCTATACACATTGGTACTGCTTTATAAAGTAATCTATCTTGATTAATTTACATAACCTACTTCTTACATTATAATAAATAAGTAATTTTTGACAATTACAACAATTATTTAATTCCAAGATTAGTATCATTAAGAACTTGTGTTATGGCTACTAAATAACGGATAATCATACATAAATATATATGTCTTCTAAATACATATATACATATAAAAACACCCAGAACAGAATAAATATTCATGCACACAAAGATTTGTCCTGTGTGGAAATCGAACTCACGACCTCAGTAGCAGAGTGCGGGTATACTCGCCACCATGCTTAATCGGTCGTCGATAGTTAGGAAATTTTATTATTTATCAACACAATCATGGTGTGCGGAATTATGTTTAAAAGGCAATATTATATGGGAATGTAATAAATTGTTCCGTATGTTTCCCTATGTATATGGCATAAATATTGACATTAATATATATTGTTAATAATATATATTACAATACTATCGACTAAATATGGCTGATTACTCATGCTACTGAAATGGTTATGAGAAATAATACAAGTGATTTAGATTGTCTAGACTATAAGCCATCTATTTTACGCTAACAATTTATTAGACTTTTTCTAGACACATGAATTCTTATGGAATATCTAATACATACATAAATTCACGCCTGCTTCCCCGAAGGGGTAGGCAGAGGCATTTTATACGCTCACACTTCGCCAATTATATAGTTGGTCCCACGTAATAGAAGACGAACCTATTGCCGCTTACCGGGCACTGTTATGTTCGCCAGAGCCTCGTCCGTTGATCGGCAGGTGCACCACTTGCAGGTGAGGTTGGCTTGGGCTCCTTAGGTCTTAGATGATATCATCTGCTTCATCATCATCATTTCAGCGAATAGAATCCTTAATAATACTAATAAGTCAAATCTGCTGGCCTACTGGTGTATCGTATGGCATGAATGCATTTTATACTATTACAAACATTGCCAATAGGAAGCGGTCGTAGCTCCGCGGTGCTCGGTGGTTGGAAACGATCACCGAAGTAAAGCAGAGTTTACAGAGGTCAGTCCTTGGATGGGTGACCGTTTGTGTGGCATTTGATATCGAGCGCTTCCGGGCTTCGGAAGGCACTTTAAGCCGTTGGTCCTGATTATCACAAAATGTGGTAGTCGTTAAGTCATGTTAGAGGCCTAATGGGCGGCTTGATAATTTCTAACAGCAGGACGCCATACACCTGCCTCCGCCAATCCGCACTGGGTCAGCGTGGTGGAGTATGACCCAATACCCTCACACCTTTGTGACAGGAGGCTCGTGCTCAGTAGTGGGACGTTAATGGGCTGAGATGGTGACATTGCCAATTGCGTTCTGTATATCTGAATCGGACAGCAACGTCAACCTCGAACGAATATTTCAAAATTGGCGACATGATTTTTCATAGTTTTACGCGGCACATACCATTTTTAGTGTTTTATAATTTAGATTTCTATGTCTCAGCCAGTGCCGTATCTAGAGCGGTGCCGTGCCCAGGCACAGGGCGCGGACCCTGAAGGGGCGCAGAAATGACCAGACTAGTATCTAGTTTTATCTCATGCATGGTAGCAAGTAGGTACATTTTGTTTTATTGCGAACATGGTATAGACGCGCCCTACTGTACCTGGCCTGTATTTTCAGAGCCTGGACAGAGCAATTTTCAAGGGCGCAGTTTTGAAAGATCGCACCGGGTGCATAAAAGGCTAGTTACGGCACTGGTCTCAGCCCATAAACGTTCAACTATTGAGCACGACGCTCCTATCACAAACCAATACAAAGACAAAGACTTTTTATTTCACAAGAAATATGGTACATAAGTGGTCTTAAAACTAATAAAGTCCGCATATTTTACCAGCAACTGGTACGCAAAAATATTTTCAGAGGATTCTAATAACACAATTATAAATTCTTTAAAATATTCACTTAGTGAATAAAAACACTCACCAACAAGCTATTTTTTTTAATGAACTTTAAATTTGTTTAATGAATGAATGTTTGCAGAGGCAAGAACCAATGACTTTTATGCGCAAAAAAGTATTGTCTATGATGAACAGGACCTGCGGCAGCCGCAATAGTATCTTGAGAGCTGTGAGTGGCAAGTGCGCGTGTCCTATCAGCCACCATTGGACGACTGTGCTGGTTGGAAGAGCCTATTATATTACTTTACTTTTAACGATTTTACTGTATTAAATTTATTTTTAATGTATTTGATTTGGTTCAATTTAATGTACCTATGTTATGATTTGATTAAATTTAATGTATTTGATTTTATTTTTTTGTTTGTAACCGTTTCAACCGTATTTATGTTTTTGTTATGCTATGGAAATTATTGTTCTGAAATAAATGATTATTATTATTATATTAATGGCATCAGCTGAAGGTTGTTGTCAAGCCTATTATAGACTTTAATAGACATAACATAGCTGTTCTTCGCATAAGATGCAGTAGACATGATAGGCAAAGTCAGCTTATTTGGATACCTACATAAATCTCTACGCTCTTTTTGATACAATTCGGGATGTGAGCGAACAAAAACATAAGTTGAGAGTAAAAAGCCGTGGTGGAGTATAACTCAATACTCCAACGCGTAACCAGTGAGTATTGTTAAAGTCTGACGTCCTGCTTACTAGTTATAATATCCTAGCATTACCCCGGTTGCCCCAGACTTAAAGATTACGGCCCAGGGTCCGCGTACTGGTCTAAACCAGAATTAGCTGAATTTCAGTCCTGCTTTAATTAAAACATGATTATCACAGCCCATTAACGTCCCACTACTGAGCACGAGCCTCCTCTCACATATCAAGGTGTGAAGGTATTGGGTCATACTCCACCACGCTTCTCCAGTGCGGATTGGCGGAGGCAGGTGTATGGCGTCCTACTGTTAGAGGTTTTCAAGCCGCCCATTAGGCCTTTAACATGGCTTAACGACTACCACAGTTAGTAATAACCGGGACCAACGGCTTAATGTGCCTTCCGAAGCACAATAAAAAAAAAATGATTGCATTTAAAATTAGCTATGAATAATAAGCATAATATATATATGAGTTTATTTCCAATTCACACATATTTTTATTAATATTTGTCAAAAATAATGCACTCTTTAGGGATTATTACAAAAGAAGATCTAAAGTTAAACTAAGTTTAAAATTAGAGCTGTCACTGTTTTCATTTTATAGAATAAAAGTATTAAAATAACAATCCTTTCGGGAAATAGACATAATGCGTAAATGAACAAATTTAAAAGTAAAGTTGTAAAAAAATATATATCAAAGAACGGAGTACTAAAGACACCAAAGAATGACATAATTATGCTTGTTACCATCTCGAGACATGCCTAGTCGACAGCGGAGTAACTCTTGCTTTGAGCCAGTAAAGTACAATTAACTAACGAAGTTCTCATCCTCAAGGAATACTGTTTGTACAACCATTTGTAAGACAATGTCTTAATGGATTCATCATCTCAGTAGATTAATGTCCCATTACTTTTTAGAATAAAATTCGAGCAATTACGATTAATTTTAGAATTCAGATTTATTGGTCTGGAGTTGCTCTATTATTTAATATATACCTATATATTTATGTATATCAAAGTATTTATTTATATTTATTCGTTTTCAGTACTCTTTCCTTAATTTGCACTCTCTTTTTAAATTATTCTTGGGGCTCGGAGCGCTGTATGAGATGTCCTGGATATTTCGTGTACATAAAATTAATATCCATAATAAGCTTTTATTCATGTTATTCAAACTAAATTATCAATGAGAAAGTAACTCTGTCTGTCTGTCTTTTCTTCACGCCTAAACTACTAAACCGATTTGTGTGAAATTTGGTACAGACATAGTTTGGAACTCGAGGAAGGACATGGGAGTTTTTGTCCCAAAAATCTTGCGGGAGCGAGAACTTCTCATAAATCCCGCGAGATCGGGAACTATGTGGGTAAAACCAAAAATCTGCCGGAAGTCACTATTCCACGCGAACGAAGTCGCGGGCAAAAGCTAGTTAAATGATATGCAATTAAACTGTAGGCAAATTTAAAGTTATTTAAATAAATTCCATTTGGCGAAGTATTAGCGTTAATCGCTTTAATTATTAATGCATTTATTTTTATGGGGGTTACAAAGCTGCTAATTATTTAGGTTGAACTACAAGACTTAAAACGTCCTACAGTATAATTTATTTCAAAGTTTTGTCAAAATGCAAATCCGCCTTTTCCGGCATCGTTCATACGTAAAGTAAAGTAAAAAGTTCTTTAATTCATAAACTATTACATAGCACTTGAAGACGTCAAAACAAAATATAAATTTTAAAAAAACCTAATTATTACTACACTGAAATCACGAAGCTTAGATTTACTTACATGCAAATCAATAAAAATTAGGTGTAAGTGAATCTAAGTGCCAGTTCCGAGCCCCCGCTCTGTGAGAAGAACTGACATGAAACTAACAGGCTATGCTCTTTTAAATTATCAATCAAATATAACAATACGCAACACACACAGTGAATAATTAAAGATATTGAAAGGTCCCCAGATGCCGTAACCAATAAAGTAGCACTAAGGGAACCTTTTATCACAATCAAGTAATGTGAAACTGAGCTAAATTTGTACAATAGGGGATGGTGACGACAATGATCTGGTTGACTTTTTATTCAAATTTACACAATTACAAATTCAAAATGTTAAGCCCAAGCTTGTTTAACCGATAAGTAATCATTAACAGCATAATACCCCTTTTGAAGAAACTGCTTTTTAACCACAGTTTTAAAAGGTGGCAATGATACCAATCAGATGTTATAATAAAATTCCGCGGGAAATTATTGATCTACCATTGCCAATTTTTAAAACTATACCCAAAAATAACCAAAAAATGAATTTTATTAAAAGCATAGCAATTTTGATTTGACAATACAAACAGGGTTGGTAAATATTAAACCTTTTATATACGTATTTAATATTTTAATAACCACATGGAAGCATCATTCAAGCATCTTTTCTGATCGAAAGCGGTTACCGTAGCTTCTGAATTATTGTAACCCCAGGTATATAACTTGCCAGCATATAACTTTAAGATCTCCAAACATACATACATACTAACACTCACGCCTGTTTCACCGAAAGGGTAGGCAAAGACATATTATACGCCCACACTTTGCCAATTACAAAGTTGGTCCCACGTAATAGGTGGCGAGCCTATTGCCGCTTCGGGCGCTGATATGTTCGCCAGAGCCTCGTCCGTAGATTGGCAGGTGCACCACTTGTAGGTGAGGTTGGCTTGGGCTTCTTAGGTCTTGGTAGGATGCCTAGAAGCTGTAATATTTTGAGAAAACCTTGTCAGGGATCTCATTTCTTAATCTAAGGGTTTTTTCTAACGTTTGTCTGTACAGTACAACAATTATTCCCTACAGAACCAATGCCAATTCTGTCATCTGTGATTGCATTACAGTTTTTGTTTACCTAATTCTGACAAAAAGACATATTGATCCTTTTTATTAAAATGTGTATAACTATTTCGTAAAACCTAGTCTCAAAGCATCGAAAATATACGTCGACTATTAAATGCCTTGCAGTTTTTATTATTTTATTCCTTAATTAACAAAAAGGTCCTTACTTCTTTATACCTCCTTTAATATTTAATATAACAATTATTCCTTACAAAACCCTGTTACTGAGCCCTGAAACCCACTTAACAAAATAACATGATATAACAAGGCAATTCGGCTGCGGTGTCCCGTCCTCAAATAAAATTGTATCTAAATTTGCTGGAATTACACGAGATAGGAAATGTGTTGAATAATGAAAAGGCTGTATTTTTAGTCGCCAAAATACGTGCCAAAGTTTTTAAAATCTATATGAAATATAGAGTATTTTCTCTTAACATACTAAAAAAATGTACCGATTATTTTAGTTTCAAAATAAGTATCATTAAAAACTTTTGTTATAGTTATTTAACAACAGATAAACATACTTATAATACCTTTTTGTTTTAAAACATAATTATTATTCATAGGCAAGACGCCAACAAGAACATTTACGTTAGTGCAATTTGTCCTGTGAGGGAATCGAACCCATGACCTCAGGAGTGGGTTGCAGTTCTATTAACCTCCTTGTCATATCAGTCGTCAGATAGAGAAATATTTTAATTAATCATTTAAAAATATTTGTAAAACAACTAAAGCTTTTTATTAAATTATCTAATTAGTATTGTAATTAAAAAATAAACTTACCAACAAAAAGTCCAAAAATGAGAAGAACCGGCATGTTGAGTTGGAACTAAGTATTCATCACACAATATTCACATCTCATAATCCACATATCAAGCCATGAACACAGATGAAGCGAGGACGAAAGTTTCGATACCCAATACCGCGGTTTGCGCAAAACCGTGGCAGACACGTCCTGTCAGCCCGAACGCTCGGAGGCGACTGCTGTGCAGATTCTCTAGAGGAGCATCCTCCCCCCACCCTTCACTCACCCTTATCGCGTTGCCGTAATTAGATAAATGTCAGTACTGTTGTCAGACTTTTTCCTAGCAATTTTTTGTCTGCCACTGTAATAGAGAGTCAGATGTTTCACGATGTTCATTAGACTAAATCATATTCTGTTTTTTCTCGTGTATTTTATTGTGAGAGGCAGAATATACATATTGTACGAATATATGTATTACTTACGAGAAAGGCTGTGAGATTTGTAGTCGACTACATACTTTTTACGTTAGAAAAATATTTTAAAGGCAGAACCTAGTTTTTATGATGAGCTGGAGTAATACGAACTGTGAGTAGGTAGATTTGTTATATAGTCAGAATAATCAGGCTATGCAAAGCTAGTCTGGATTTGAAGTTTTTTTTCAGTTTAGGCTTTAGCTTCGGTGGTTCATAATGTCATCCTGTAACTACGCATTTTTTAAAGATAAAAAGCTTTTGACTTGTCTCTTATTTTTAGCTACGGTAATAATAAATAAAGTGAAAAGTCGTGGGAAGGTTTGTTATTTCGACATACGCAACAATATTTTGCAACTGTAGTCTGTAAACCTATATGTGTCTTTGTGCCGTTGTAGTGCCCCGCCCACTGCCACTTCAACTTGCAAACGCGCTTCTCTATGTCGATCACTCTAGGTCTTCTACGGATTTCCTCATGTCTGATTCTATCACGTAGGGACACTCCGAGCATAGCCCTCTCCATTGCACGCTGAGCGAATTTGAGCTTCCTTATGAGGCCCATAGTCAGGCCTGCAGTTTTGTTTTATTTTCTAAAATTTGTGATATTTCTAACATTAATGTGTAAAGCTACGGTAATAATAAATAAAGTGAAAAGTCGTGGGAAGCATTGCACCCTTCTTTTCATTTTCGGCTTTAAAAGTTAACTTGAATATATCATTTTTAAAATTAATTTTAATGTTGTTAAGATCAGCGTCGCCGTATTTTAGTCTAAAAAATAACTGAAACTTATTAAGTACTATTTTCTATTCTTATTCTTAAATTCAAAATGGCTTAATGAGATAATATAAGCAAATCATTACGTAGTCGGAGTGTTTTTAGACCTAAAAATGCATAAGAGATTGTTTAACTTTAAAGAGTTAAGGCCGTTAGAACAAATATATTATATCATCTGACTATCAAAATTATCAAACTCTGCTACGAGTGTACAAAATCGTGACGTGAAACGGTCACACCCTAGATCTCCTGCTAGGAAATGTCCATATGAAAGATTCAAATAAATGATGGAGATGTATTCTAGGAATAGGAATAGAAATGAATTACAAAATCCATTTCTACGCCAGCAAAAAAATCGTAAATCATTAATGGGCAGGGTATACAATATTATAACAAGATTCCACAAGTTATTCTTGATTTTCCCTTGGAAAAGTTTAAACAAACTGTTAAGAAATCACTAAACGACAAAGGATCAACACAAAGGTACACTGTTAATTACGTTAATGACAAAAAGGATTGGTAGTAACATTTACAATTATTGAAATTGTGTTTTACGGCCCTCTTTACATAAACTCAATCTAGTTTGTAGAAGTGGCATATCTTTATCATTTTTTATTTTTTTACTAAAACTGCTTGCAAACTGATTGAACGGTTTATTTGTTATTATTTTGATGGATGCGGAGTATAACTGATATCATATGTTATCCCACTTTAAAGTAATGGCTGAGCGAAACGATGGCTGGTTCATGCGACATACTCGTGAGCCGCCAGTGGGAACTGGTCTGCTCATGTCTACTATTTTGATCCGTAAGTATGTTCATCTTGGTAAAGAGAAAGTTTTTTTATGTAGACTATGATTTGATTAAATTACATTCGTAACTGGCGGAAGCAAAAACTTTCCTAGACGATTTTCTTACCCCGTTATTTTACTATTAAGATCCCGCCCACAGTGTCAAAAAAGTCAAAGTCAAAATACTTTTTATTTCATAAACTATTACATAGTACTTGAAAACGTCAAAATTATAAAAAAAATAACAAAAACAAATAAAATATAATTATACTAAAATCACGAAGCTTAGATTCACTTGCAACCAAACAATTTAAAAAAACAAAAAAGTAAATGAGCGCGTTGAGCTCTATTGACTTGAATTGATTTAAACTTGAATACATGCTTTTGATTTTTTTTTTAAAGAGTATTTTAAAGTCAGAATATCTGGTACTGTAGAGTGTGACCTAAATCCCTCTCATCTTGGTTCGTGAGAGGAAGCTGGTGCTCAGGACATTATTGAGCCGACCAATGATATTGATGCCGGACATTGTGACCATTTGTATAGGAATCCTACCAAGACCTAAGGAGCCCAATTCAACCACAACTATAAGTGGTGCACCTGCCGATCAACAGACGAGGCTCTCGCGAACATAACAGTGCTCGGTAAGCGGCAATAGGCTCACCACCAATTACGTGGGGCCAACTAGGTAATTTGCGAAGTGTGGGCGTATAATATGCCTCTGACACAAGTTCTTGATGATATTTATCTTGGAGCTAAATAATTAGTGTGATTTTAATAATGAAAATAATACAAAATCTGACACTACCATCTTCAAGTGCCTTCAAAGGCATGGACGCGCTCGATATCAAATGCCATATAAACAGTCTTCCATTCAAGAATATCTATGAACTGCTTTACTTTAGTGATCATTTCCGGACACCCAGCACCGAGAAACTACAAGCATCAATCCTTACTATAATAATATATCTATATATATATAAAAGAAAGTCGTGTTAGTTACTGCACTTATAACTCAAGAACGGCAGAACAGATTTGGGCGAAAATTGGTAGGGAGGTAGCTTAGAGCCAGGAGACGGACATAGGATACTTTTTATCCCGTTCGACAGCGTTCCCGTGTGACTTGACATGAAACGTCAGTCACTATAAAACGTGATATAACAAAAAAGAATCAGACTTGGAATAACAAAACGTAAATGACAGCTATGTAATACACCCATACGTCACATGGGTGACAATTTGATATTTGTAAGAAATCAATATTCAAACTATTTCTGACTTCTTGGCGGGAATGTGAATATGAATTTTGAAATATTTTTTTAGGTGAATTGAAGTGAAGTTTAATTAATAATGCCGCGAACAAAACTATCGAATCTTTACCGAAAAAGCCGTAATGCAAGAAGAATACGAAATACTGGAAATGAAAGGACTGAAGAAGAACAAGAAATTGCACGTGAACATCGCCGCAATAGTATGGCTCGACTTCATGCTTCTCAATAAATAATAATAAAAAAAAAATTTCGTGTATCACAAAGTACTTAAGTGAAGAGCAACTTTGTAATAAAATATATCTTATATATATAAAAGAAAGTCGTGTTAGTTACTGCACTTATAACTCAAGAACGGCAGAACAGATTTGGGCGAAAATTGGTAGGGAGGTAGCTTAGAGCCAGGAGACGGACATAGGATACTTTTTATCCCGTTCGACAGCGTTCCCGTGTGACTTGACATGAAACGTCAGTCACTATAAAACGTGATATAACAAAAAAGAATCAGACTTGGAATAACAAAACGTAAATGACAGCTATGTAATACACCCATACGTCACATGGGTGACAATTTGATATTTGTAAGAAATCAATATTCAAACTATTTCTGACTTCTTGGCGGGAATGTGAATATGAATTTTGAAATATTTTTTTAGGTGAATTGAAGTGAAGTTTAATTAATAATGCCGCGAACAAAACTATCGAATCTTTACCGACAAAGCCGTAATGCAAGAAGAATACGAAATACTGGAAATGAAAGGACTGAAGAAGAACAAGAAATTGCACGTGAACATCGCCGCAATAGTATGGCTCGACTTCGTGCTTCTCAATAAATAATAATAAAAAAAAAATGTCGTGTATCACAAAGTACTTAAGTGAAGAGTAACTTTGTAATAAAATATAGAAATAACAATGAATGATTAATGTAGGTATTTAATTTTTTTGTAATTTTCCAATATAAAAAAAACACAATCTGCTTATTTATTGCCATTAAGGCGGAACAAAGTTCGCCGGGTCAGCTCGTAATATTATAAATGCGAAAGTAACTCTGTCTGTCTGTCTGTCTGTTACTCTTTCACGCCAAAACTACTGAACGGATTTAAATGAAATTTGGTATACAGATAGTCTAGACCCTGAGAAAGGATATAGGCTACTTTTTATTGCGAAAAGGGGGTTGTAAATGCTACCCAAAGATACTATTCCACGCGGACGAAGTCGCGGGTAACAGCTAGTAATAATAAATAAATAAACAAATAGTCTCTTACAATCACAACAATTATTTAGGCCCAAGATAAGTATCACTAAGAACTTGTGTTATGGATACTAAAGAACGGATAAACATACTTGAATACCATTTTTTTTAAATACATACTTAATATACATAGGAAAACACCCAGGCCAGAACAAATATTCATGTTCATGCACACAAAGATTTGTCCTGTATGGGAATCGAACCCACGACCTCTGGAGTGAAGTGCAGGTATACTGACCTCCACGCCATATCGAACGTCAAAATGATTGAGTCTTGAATGATTTAGTCTGTTACTGATTGTTAATGAAATTGAATGAATATTGCAAGTCAAATCATTTTAACGAAGTCTTTAAATCTGTGTTTTCGTCAAAGATTTTGCTATTCCATTACGAACTTAACACAACAGTAATACTTAGTTAACGTATTTAATAGCTCTGGTGCCGCTCGTCCGGCCGGTTTAATTGCCGCATATCGGAACGGGGACGTAATTAATGGGCTTAGATACGAACCGCGCGCTGGCAAATTTGAAATATGGCGGACGACGTTTTGCGCGGCAGTGTGTGGGTAACAATGGGGGAGTTTGGGAGTGTCATTGCTCTTAAATATGACTTCCTGTGTCGTAATAATTATAGTACGACTTGCGAATATCTGAAACCAAATAGTTCAAGGCCGAGAAAAACAGACAGATGTTAAATTACTGGTCGTGCACCTTAATCTTTTTGAAGTTATACCTACATACATACATTCACGCCTGTTTCCCCGAAGGGGTAGGCAGAGGCATATTATACGCCCACCCTTCGACAATTATACTGTCGTTCCCACGTAATAATAGGTGGCGAGCATATTGCCGCTTGCCGGGATATGTTAAGTTCGCCAGAGCCTTTTGTTGCCTTTTGTCCTGTCGATCAGCAGGTGAGGTTTGCTCGGGCTCATTAGAAGATATACACCACAAATATACCTACTATTTTTTTAAAGTTATGTGCGTAATTATTGCGTGCATCTGCAAGCAATTTATACAGTTGGTCTCGGCGTTTATAAGAACATCACAATATTAATTTATGTAAATAAATCCCTTGCACGCGTGCATTCGTGACCCAAGACCTAAGGAGCCCAAGCCAACCTCACCTGCAAGTGGTGCACCTGCCGATCAACAGACGAAGCTCTTTCAAACATAAAAGCGGCAATAGGCTCGTTTTACGTGGGACCAACAATATAAATGGCAAAATATGGGCATATAATATGTTCTTCCTAACCCTTTGAGAAAATAGGCGTGATATTATTTATGTATGTAACTTTTTAACCGCCATAAGTATGTGTGAAACAACGCATAACTTTTAAGGGCGTAAGTTCCAGGTGAACGCAATCCAGGTCGAAGTATAAGGTAGTGGTAGTCAAACAAAACGCTTGATTGTGAAAGATTGATCTCTAAGTTTACTTTTGCTGGCGGTCGGTCCGGCGGGCACTACTTAGCTAATATATAGCTAAAGAAGGCCGGATTCTTAACGTGAATATACTCATTCTACTCTAATGTTTACTATACATATGGTATATTATGCATGCCACACATATAGCAAGTGATATAATATGAAAAAGTATAAGGTGGTTATATCAAATTGTCATTAGCCGAAATGAAGCTGAATAGAAAAAAAAATGTGTCTGAGACAGGCTGATACTGGATCCCCCCCGACTGGTCTCCACCTTGTCGTGGTGGGGGGGCTGAGTACCTCCCGGTATGGCGCAGAGGCCGCTAGGGAAAAGGTAACACCCAGAGGTTGGTGACCTTGGGTGCCCTTAGTACTGGCCCGTCAAGCAGCGCCAGGAGGGTCTCAGGCAGCGGGGGCAGTGGGCCCCTGCTGTCTAACCATGAACCCTCCGAGGAGTCGGCCACATACGCTATGGTCGCACTAGGAGGTAGGAGGGGTGCGTCCATTGCGTCTCTCTGAGGAGGTCCTCCCGGTTTTGGTCCGGGGGACGACGGCCACGGGCGGGGTGTCAGAGCTGCAACCCAGGTACTGGCCCCCCGCCTCTTTCTCAACAAGCGGCGGGCGTCATTCGAAGATTTTTAGTGGATATTACTGCTGGCGATCGTGTCTGCCGGTGGTGAGTCCCACACTCCCTCTTGGTCCCCCTTTGGCCGGGAGACAGCGCGTAAATGCATTTTGTTACCGACGTGAATAAAAAAAAATGGGCTGATACAGAATGACACAATGATAACATCGATATATAGTTAATTAAAAAAGTAAAAAAGGATAAGAAAAGAAAAGCTTACACAGAAACCATAGACTGAATCGGCTTGGAATTGACGATTAATGCATCTGCAAAGAAAGTTTTGTGAACTCTGCTAGTTATTCATAATTAAAAGTAGAGAGTTAACAGACAACAAAACACATGCGAAGGATTAAAATAACGTTTTAGTGTACTATTATTACACTGGCTATCAACATTTTATGTCTTAGTTATAATTCCATATTAATTTAAGATTAACTCGCGAGTTCTGTACTGGTATTTTGTTTTTATTCAAAGGATCCAACATCGTAGGAGCCCAATCCTCGCCGCCTAATACGTGGGACCAGCTATATAAATGGCAAAAACTTTGCATATTGTATGCATCTGCGCCTTTTACCTTACCTATTATCCCGAAGGGGTCTTCGTGGTAATTAGTATGTATGTATGTAATTTATCCATTCTTTAGTATCCATAACACAAGTTCTTAGTGAAAATTACCTTGGAACTAAATAATTGGTGTGATTGTAAGAGAATGTTTATTAAAAAATAGAAATTAAGACAAACTCGCGACTTTTGTAAAGGCACTCTTTTTCATTCAAAACTGGATACCATATTTTTTTAAATAACGATATCTGAAACTAAAGATGACCTTCTACACCTACACATTTTGGCACGCTGGCATTTACTGTTTGCTTAGGCTGTGTGCATTAGAAGCCAGGTTTTGCCCAAAAGGAATTTAAATCAACGATGTGGTCGCTCATACATTAAACATAAACCGATGTTTTGACAACTACAAAAATATGTATGATTTTGTACGTTTGGTTTAGTTTGTGTTTGGTGCTAAGCTTTTTGGCAGTTGTATAGGATTCCAAAACTTAAGTGATATTTTTATGGGATTATTATGCAGATTACTTTTTAAATATTTATTCTTTTTGGACACCTTGGCGGGAAAGTGAAGCGTCATGTCTACAATATGTTTCATTTTCTAAAATTTGTGATATTTCGAACATTAATGTGTAATAACGGTGTATTATTAACCATTCAGTATATGTGAACGTACATGATTGTTGGTAAATCAAACAAAACAGTGCAAAATAACTTTTTAAATTCTCTCAAGAAGTCCATGTAAGATCTTAGTACCTATAGTCCAACAGCTTTACTGAGGACTAAAGGGGTTTTGGGGAAGGGCATCTCATATATCATTTTTATCACCACTCATTCTCATTTAGGTACTATGATTAATATAAATATCTACTTGACACTGGCTAAAAGTACAAAACGCACGAAGCAAATATTTAAAATGAAAGAAAAATCCTTAAAAGGAAGATAAAAATATAATACCAAGCTTTTCCAGTAACTAAAAATAACGTTTGGTATGTTTAAAAATAGAAAGACAAATTGGTTTTTTAAAAAGCCTTACGAAAAAGTTTACAACTCACTGTGGCAGGTACCAAACTTTTTGCTGTTAATACTTTTTAGTATACTACAGCTGGGAGTGTAAATTACTTTTTAAATATTTATTCTTTTGTCTAGAAGACTCTGGGTAAAAATATTATATAAAGACACAAAAGCACTTGTAATTTGAATTCATAATTATAGTTTTATACTTTTATAGGTTTGTCTATAGAGACATCTTAGAGCTTATTCCAAAATAAAATCTGAAGATAAACCAGGTTTAAAACTAATGCTGTAATTTTTATTTGATAAAATGAATAAGTTTTAAACCTTTTATTAGCTTAACTTAAGATTTTGTTTTGTTAT
Source organism: Musotima nitidalis (assembly GCA_949126915.1). NCBI lineage: Eukaryota > Metazoa > Arthropoda > Insecta > Lepidoptera > Crambidae > Musotima > Musotima nitidalis. The sequence continues at coordinate 2,342,649 of OX421422.1, forward strand.
AAGTTTATATATATGACTGTTAAGTATTCGCAAAGGGACTAAATTGTTACTAACTACGATCTAGATCCGTAAAACTTGTTTTATTTTCAGTAATTATGTCGTGGGGATACAATAGGAATCGATCTAATATCGTAGCGCCGTAGCGTCTACGAATACTACGACGTAGCACTTTACAAATGCTGCTCACTAGGAATATAAAACTAAAATGTATGACAGTGAGCACAACAATGTTTGGAAGAAAAAACTATGTCCATTCTCACACATAAGTAAAAAATAATAAAAAGAAAAAAAATATTGAATTTCTCAAAGGCCGTATTCTTAAACTAAGAAGCGCTCCTAGCTCTGCGGTGCTTGGTTGTCGGAAACGATCACCAAAGTACAGCAGAGCTTACAGAGGTCAGTCCTTGTGTGGCATTTGATATCGAGCGCTTCCGTGCTTCGGAAAGCACGTTAAGCCGTTGGTCCCGGTTATCACTAAATGTGGTAGTCGTTAGGCTTAACATGGCTATGTTAGAGGCCTAATAGCGGGTTGAAAAAATCTAACAGCAGGACGCCATACACCTGCCTCCGCCAATCCGCACTGGGTCAGCGTGGTATGTTCTCACACCTTGATATGTGAGAGGAGGTTCGTGCTCAGTAGTGGGACGTTAATGGGCTGTGATGATAATGATGATGATGAAGAAGAATTTGCAATATGGCTACTAAACACCGATGAAACATTCCATTATTACTTAAATCATCATGATGATGATGATTTAAGTAATCATCATAATTATTCATCATCTCAGCCCAGTAACGCTCCACTACTAAACACGAACCATAGTTCTGGGCTGTGGAGTATGATCCTCTGGTATTGGGTCATACTCCACAAAGCGGACCCAATGCGCATTGGCGATTGCAGGTGTGTGACGTTTTGATAAAAAAAAATTTGAGCAGGGTTCAACATCTACTTTGGCTGTCGCTGCAGTCATGTCGTCCATACAAAAATGCATGTGTATCATTTAATCTTAACTCTTTAGGTACATAAATAAAAAAAATAGCAACAGGCAAATGTCTCAATGAATAATTTTAAGAAATAATTTGAAAAAAGCCGAGATGAGTTTCTTGAGGCATTCTTCTCAATCTCGTTGCCGTTTTTGAAGCCTCCTTAGAGTCACCGACAGACTGACTGACTGACTGACTGACGGACAATCCCGACAGGGTGACTGACAGGTCCTCCCGATAAGAGTCACCGACAGACTGACAAATCTTGAGAAAAACCACAACAGACAAATAAACTGACAAACCTTGACAAGTTCCGACCAAGAACCCATTTGCTTTTGTTTCTTTATTATGGTACCGCTCATATCTCTTTTATCATTGTAAAAAAATAAATCAAATTTCCATTTTGTGTGTAAATATTTGACGAATCTAAATGATCATGTTGATCTTAAAGACAAAAAAGAATACTTTATTTTATTTTATGTAAGTACCTCAAAAACAAATGTATAGGGATGGTATGTATATTAAATATATATTTATAGGGATCCTACCAAGACCCTAGGAACCCAAGCGAACTTCACCTGCGAGTGGTGCAACTGTCGATCAGCATATGAGGCTCTGGCAAGCATGACGGTTCCCGCTAATCTGCAATTACGCACCAATCACGTGGGACTAATAATATAATTGACTAAATGAGGGCGTGTAGATTGTGCCTCTGCCTACCCCTTTGAGGAAACAGGCGTGATAATATGTATGTACGTGCAGTAACCAACAGACCTCGACCCCAGGTCAATCGGAGCAAAGATAATTAATGCAGATGAGACTATCTACACTAAGCAGGTCTTAAGTGCGAACATAAAGTAATAATAATTATTATTATCCTCTAGCTAGTCACCACCTGCCATTTACAATCAGTTGAGGCTGATGATGACGGCAGGTGTCCGGTAGTCTCCTCTATACATAGTCCAATTTACCCAGTCCTTCAGCTTTTCAACCCAATATCCCGGCCATAGTAGATTCCATTTTATCCTAATAGTACTGCACCAACCGGGGATTGTCCTTACGTGTATTTCTATAGTGCACATAGGAATAATCGCCGTTTGGTGTCACATAACTATTAGATTAAAAATTTTAAAGGGCCTCTACGTGTTGGCTTCGGCCCCACGCATGCCTTCCAAATGTCCGGGTCACCATTGGCCCGAGATCAGGAAAAAGACAAACATAATAAAAATAATCTTTATGAGCAGAAAAATAAATGTGACAAGGATATACGTAAACTATGGCTTCAGCACTAGGCTCGCAGGCCTGTGTTGCAACAGTCAAAAAGAAAATAACAATTTAAGTTACATAGTGTAGTTATAAGAGCTCCGGTTCGACTGAGACTATGAAGTAAAATAAACTAATTAATAATAGAAAAAAAAACACTTAAAAATAAAATGTAAAAACAAAAAAAAAATTGTAGTGTGTCTGTGTGTTTGTGTGTTTGCGTGTGTGTGTGTGTGTGTGTGTGTGTGTGTGTGTGTGTGTGTGTGTGTGTGTGTGCGTGTGTGTGCTTGTAATCCCACAGACCATGGCTCACCTAATCACATGTGCACTGTACCCAGAAACATGATCCCGGGAATATCTTTTGTGCGCACCCGTGCAATTGCTATGACGCCGTATAGATACTGACAAAATAAAGGTGTCAGTGTGTAGGATTGATTTGTCATCGACACGACAGAAGATCTCAGAAATTCTAGGTTTAGATGTATTAACCTTCTTCCATTTAAATAATGGCTTCGTGCGTCTAGCACATTTAGCCAGTGTCAAGTAAGTGATATATTAATAATATATATTTAATAGTAAATGAGAATGAGTGGTGATAAAGATGATAAATGGTAAATGAGATACCCTTCCCTAAGCCCCTTGAGTCCTCAGAAAAGATGTGGGACTATACTGAGATCTCACATGGACTCCTTGAGAGAAAATTTGAAAAGTGTTGTTGCACTGTTTTGTTTGATTTACCAACACTCATGTATTTTCACAAACACTTAACGGTTAATAATCCACAGTTATTACACATTAATGTTAGAAATATCACAAATTTTAGAAAATAAAACAAAACTGCAGACATGATGCTTCACTTTCCCGCCAAGAAGTCCGTGTATTAACCTCCTTCAGTCGATCTAAATAGTCTTCATAAATTGTAGGTTTGGGTGAACTAACCTCCTTTCTACTTCAGTCGAAATTATAATATGATAATGAGATTTCTTGCTGTAAAATAAACAGCAAACATTTGTCAAAGGCTACAAGAAAGCTTTATGAAATTACTCTGAAGTCAAATAATAAATTATCTTTGGATTCCCGTCTTTGACATTTTTTATGTTAATCGAAACTCGAAACTAAGCATAAAAATAATAGCGGTGGTTTGCGAAATCTTTTGAGGTATGAGCAATTATTTACCCACTTACATATATACAATCACACCTATTTCCCCAGAGGCTTATAGTATGCCCACATTTCGCCAGTTAAATTGTTGGTCCCACGTAATAGGTGGCGAGCCTATTGCCGCTTATCGGGATCATTAATATTCGCCAGAGCCTCGTCCGTTGATCGGCAGGTGCACCACTTGCAGGTGGGGTTGGCTTGGGCTCCTTAAATCTTGGTAGGAGCCCTATACACCCTAAAAAGTTACTTCCATCTAAAATAAACCTCTTTATAAAATAAAAGTGACAGCACTAGTTCTAAGCCTGGTTTAACTTTAAGATTTGTTTAGTAATTAGCTACACACTCTTTACATCTTTATAGAAATACCTAAAAATAAGCTGCGAACCTTCAATATACGAAATCCCCCCAATAATCATGTAATACTATAATTACAAAAAGTCTCTCAGAACAAAGTACATACTAACATCCAATTGAAATAAATCATCTTTAATGCGATGTCTTTAAGCATTTTTTATGCTAATCCGGTCCCGATGCGAGATAATGCCTAATACATCGCGATAGTCCGCGGCAAGTCCACTAAATCACAATATTATGTTCGCAATTCCTTTTATTGTGCAGTTTTATCGTGCTTGTTTTGTTTTGTACGTTTTAGTATTTGCCCGACGTAAATATAAATGTTGTTAGGAATATACGAATGGATGTTTGAGCGTTGTAATACTGTGTTTGCTTTTATTTACATATAAAAAGTTAGATGTGTCTACTTTATGTTGCTGTAAAGACAGGCGAACTAAGCTGATAAGCGAAATAAATTTATAAGTCAATAATAGAACAAACATTAATAATGTTAAGGTGCAGATCTTGGTAGGATCCCTTACCAAGATCTGACGAGCACAAGCCAACCTCACCTTTTTTTATGGTTAACTTGGGTATCAAAATGAATTTACGCACTGTCTCCCGGCCAAAGGGGGACCAAGAGAGGTGTGTGGGTCTCACCACCGGCAGACACGACCGCCAACAGTAATACCCACTAAAAATCTTCCGATGACGCCCGCCGCTTGTTGAGAAAAAGGCGGGGGGCCAGTACCTGGGTTGCAGCTCTGACACCCTGCCCGCGGCCAACGTCCTCCGGACCAAAACCGGGAGGACCTCCTCAGACAGACGCAGTGGACGCGCCCCTCCTACCTCCTTGTGCGACCATAGCGTGTGTGGCCGACTTCTCGAAGGGTCCATGGTTAGACAGCAGGGGCCCCCTGCCCCCGCTGCCTAAGACCCTCCTGGCGCTGCTTGACGGGCCCTCCTGATTCGCCCGCTGCGCCCTCCACAGGTCCCTCTTAGTTTCCCTTCCGGTAGTCAGTACTAAGGGCACCCAGAGTCGCCAATCTCTGTGTGTTAACTTTTCCCTAGCGCCTCCTGCGGTAGCAGCGGTAGGGCTACCGGGAGGTACTCAGCCCCTCACCACGACAAGGTGGAGACAGGTCGGGGGGAAGATCAAACGATACCGGACATTATGAACTAGACGAGACCCCCAGTCAAACTTCATCTGCAAATGGGGCACCTGCCGAACAACGAAGAGGGCTAATTATCTCCCGGTAGGGCGGAGGCCGAAAGAGACCTGTGGAGGGCCAGGAGGGCCCGTCCAGCAGCGCCAGGAGGGCATTAGACGGCGGGGGCAGGGGTCCACCGCCGTCTAATGCCCTATGGTCACACGAGTCGCACGGGGAGGTGGGAGGGGAGCGTTCACTGCGCCTCTCTAAGGACACCCGGGAGGACCCCGGGTGTTAGACGCTGCAACCCAGGTACTGGCTCCCGCTCCTTCTCAACAAGCGGCGGGCGTCCCACACCCCCTTTTGGTCTCTCTTCGGCCGGAAGGCTGTGCGTAAATGCATATTATTATTGTTACCGAAGTGAATTAAAGGGTTCCAACGATGATGGTAGGATCTCTTTACACACCTTACAATCCCTACAAGGAACACTTATATAGATAGTAATGAATTTATCTTACCCGTACTTAAAACATAAATATTAAATAACAGCACATAAAAGTAATATAAATTTATTTGCAAAAATCAGAAAACCGGTTCACAATCCATCGAAATTTATAATTTACAGATGTAGACGTATTTAACTCATAGTGCTTACCACTTACAGCTACTTTATATAATTACTTCGATTTTTAACGGTACTAATATTACAGTTATGTTTACTGTTCAATAAAGTGTTCAATCATATATTCATTATGAATGAACACTGAACAAAAAACATAACGAAACTAATCAAATGACATAAACAAATGTATGGTACAATAGCCGGCCTTCTTGCTAACAGCATTTGTGTCCAGACAACCTTAGGATGGACAGGAAACATACGAAAAGAAAATTGGGTAAGCATAAAGATCTTAAGCTTTTCACTGTTACTAATAAAATTTTATGGATATTAATCCGAAGTAAAGATTTTTATTATTATTAATATAACAAATAGCTTGCTTATAAAGAAAAATAAAGCTAGTAACTATGTTTAATATGTAATATATTTTAATTACAAAAAAAAATATTAGTGTTAAAAGCGCACTCCCGCAAATGCTATTTAAATAGATGTCTCTAAATAGTAAGAAAAACAACCAACTTAGGTTGGTTAGTAAAATAGTTATTTATGCGCATTTTACATTTTGCGCTTTTTACTATGTGTGCCTCTTTTTCGTCAACGTCATTCGATATAATTCTTTCCTCTATTATGTGATTCTATAACTTTTATGTTTTACTTCTTCCTAGTATTACAGTGACATATTATGTTATACAAGTCTCTGTTGTCAAGAAAATAAAATATGCTTTATTGTCTTTAATATCAATAGGATCATTTAGATTCGTCAAATATTTACACACAAAATGGAAAACGATTTTTTTTAACAACAATGAAAGAGCGTTACAATAATAAAAGCAAATGGATTCTTTGTCAGAATTTGTCAAGGTTTGTCAGTTTATCTGTCTGTTGTGGTTTTTTCTCAAGATTTGTCAGTCTGTCGGTGACTCTTATCGGAGGGATCTGTCAGTCAGCCTGTCGCAAGAGCGTTAGGTTGTGTTTCGATACTGTGGCGCTTTTTGTGCTACCAATTATGCGAAGCTGACTGTACCACCTAGGATTAAATTCAATTAATTAATATAGCTGGGCAATGTTATTTAAATAATCAAAATAACTAGCGCGAAAGTTTTTTTTGGCACGAAATTGATTTTGAATTCATTAATTCTGGTTGTAAATAAAAACTGGTAATAATTATATTAATTAGCATAATTTTAGTTACTTACTGTAGGAAAATATTGATTATTAAAATTTTTAAATTTCATAGAGTATTTACATACATAAATTAACAAAGATAGTTATCTTTTTCACCACAAACTGTAATGTCGACACGTACACATACTTACTTTAACGCGATTAGTATCACGCAAAATGTCCTAAAATATTTAAAATGATTCTCAACACATAACTATAATAAACCAAAATAACACGCTTCATTTTTCTCTCTCCAGCGATTTCTCCTAAACTTTTGACCTGTTTTTCGCAAAAAAAATGTTATATGTCACTTTACGGCCTTCAAATTAGATTATCTGTTCAAGAATTACGCCGAACCGTTTTGACGTGAAAGATGAACACGCAAACGCACTTACAGGCGATCGACTATGGCGGGCGAACGTTGTAACTTCAAAGACTTCATATTAGGTGGAGTTTGGTTAGTAAATAGAAATAACATTTTCTTTTTCGTGTGTTTTTGTAAGTAAACAGGTGTGAAGAAATGGTAGTTTTGTTCGTTAAGAGCGTGTTGGTTTTTGCAGTAGTAGACTACTGCAAAAACCAACACGCTCTTAGGTCTAAGAAATAGGATTAATTGTTACTAAGATTATAATTAAGATTAAGTAAAATAAACATTTTGATTTCACTTCATAGTAACGGGCCTACTAACAAAAGTACGAAAAAAAAATCGGGCTTCCAAACTTTAAAAAATAAGACGAATTAATTTTTTTTTTTGGTCTGACAATTGAAAGTAAAATAGATATTTATTGGCTATAACAAAAAAATAAAGTACAGTCTAACTAATCATGACAGACTCATTCGGCGTCATTGTTATTTCGTTAAGATTACATTATAATTTCGATATGTAAAATACAAATAATTTCTCAGCTTAGCTGACTAGTGACGGCTTGCCGAGCCTGTATTCCCGAAGGAGTAGGCAGGTTATATTATACGTCCACATTTCCCCAGCTATATTGTTGATCCCACGTAATAGGTGGCGAGCTTATTGCCGCTTATCGGGAACTTATAAGTTTCCCCGAGCCTCGTCCGTTGATCGGCAGGTGCACCACTTGCAGGTGAGGTTGGCTTGGGCTCTTCAGATCTTGGAAGAGATCCTATGTGTATAGGGTCTCGTCTAGTTCATAATGTCCAGTACGTTTTTAAAACCTTAATAGTAGCTTTATGTAACTTCATAGCTAATATTTTTTGTAGCACAAATGTTTATAAAAGTTGTGATGAATCTAATTGTTATCGGGTAAAGATACAGGTACATAGAAATTGTTAAAATGTTTACGATAGGCGCCCAGCGCCACAAATCAAGATTACATTAGTACGAGTATTGTGGTTCCATCGGACGCGGCGCTGCGGCCGCTACATTCATTTCCTGCTGTCTGTCTTTTGGTCGCATTCAGTCGCCTGCAATATTTACCTGTGCTATTGGTTTCTCATTGCCAATGTGAGTATAACATTAATAACATTACGGTATGAATTAGTTATTGGAGCCATAAAAAGGAAGGTTTTGTATGACGTATTTTCTTAAAGTTTCAAGTTTTATTTACAGACAAATGATGATTATAATTAAGGTACCAATCCAATTGATATTTAAAAGAGCCTGTTAGTTTCTTGCCAGTTTTTCTAACAAAGCGGTGGCTCGAAACAAGCACATAGATTCACTTACACTTAACTATTTTTTGTAAATTGTTGTAAGTGAATCTAAGCTTCGTGATTTTAGTGTCATCATATTTTGATTGTTTCTATATATTTATTCTGAATTTTGACGTTTTCAAGTACTATGTAATAGTTTACGAAATAAGTAATTTTGAAGTTGAATTACATTAGACATACAGCAATATTACCACATAGTATGGTTTGTTATAAATCGAATTTCTTTGAAAGTTCTAATGTGATAAAAAAACTGAATCATTGAACAAACTAATGAAATTCCATTATTCCATCGCTCGTCTGTTATAATAATATTTGGTTCTCATAGCTAAGATTTTAATAATGTTTGAATGAAGTGAATGATTAACGTATTTTTTAAAAGTTTTAATGAAATAGTGTAGAATTATATCGTTACCTATGTAATAAACTTTACTAAAGCAGAAGCATATAAACTTTACAAAAGTACTTATGCAGAAGCTTTTCAAATGCATGTTCCCCTTTGAAATTTTCAACGTAACATAAGTTCGTTTGGTAAAATCCAAAATTTTACCACCGCCATTAGTTATAGTGAAAATTCCAGTTTGGCCATTTCTGTGCAAGCTTTTTAAAAGGAAAACATGGTTAGTACAACAGAGGCAAAAAACAGACGGCCTTTTGTCTGTTTTTGACAATCGGATAAACGAAAAACTGTTTCTAGGCGCAGTGAGCGACTCGGTACCCGTGTCAATAGTAGACGCTTGGACTGATTTATAAGCGATTTGGTCGAATTTCTGTCAAGTTTACATTTTTAAAATTGGTTATTAATGGTCAATCCTTGGATTAGTGACCGTTTGTGTGGCATTTGACATCGAGTGCTTCGGAAGACACGTTAATATATAAACAAATAATTTCTAACAATTCATAATTTTTATCATTCAAGCCATTTCAAGTCCACAGCTGAGCATAGGCCTCCCCATTTGATTTCCACATTGAACGATCTCGTGCCGCCTGCATCCGCCGGCTCCCCGCCGCCCTGACTAGATTATCGGTCCATCGCGTGAGGGGCCGCCCTTAACTACGTTTGTTAATTCGTGGTTGCCATTTAAGAACCTTAACGCTCCATCGGTCGTCGTTTTTTCGAGCTTTTTGCCTTACCCACTGCCACTTCAGCTTGCAAACGTGCTTTGCTATATCGGTCACCCTAGTTCTCCTATAGATTTCCTCATTTGTGATTCTATCATACTTCGCGCATAGCTCTCTCCATAGCAAGCCGAGAGACTTTGAGCTTCCTTATCAGGTGCATAGTCATGCACCACTTCTTAGTCCTATACGTCATCGCTGACAACAGACACTGGTCGAAGACTTTCGTCTTGAGGCACTGAGGTATTTTAAAGGAGAAGATTTTGCATAGTTTCCCGAACGCAGCCCAACCGAGCTGGATTCGACGATTGACCTCTGTCTCGAAGTTGGACTTACCTAATTGGACTTTTTGTCCCAGGTATACGTACTCGTCGACTACGAGGGTCGAACTTTTAACAGTTACTTATAATGTTTTATTGTTTTATTGTTAAGTTTCTGCCTTTTGTGTGGCTGTTGCACACGTAAGTTATAAGGTCTCCACGGAAGACCAGCGCTGTTGTGGCCCTCCACTGCAGCACATGCTGAGTGGAGTCCTTTTTAGGCATACTATATGTAAACTGTGTAAAAATTGTTTACTGATTTGAATACTGTTTTTTGTTTATGTGTATTTATGTTTAAATAAAATTTTATTTCATATTTCATTTTATTTCATTTCATTTCAACTTCCCACTATTACTGTGTTATGAATACTAAATAACGAATAAACATACTTCGATACTTTTATTTTGTTAATCATACATAATATACATAGAAAACACCCAGTAGAATTTTTTTTCATTAATTTATTTGGAACAATAATCAATTACACTATAAAGCTTACATATAAATCACACACTTACAGTTACTTATAATGTAACTAATAGCTTTCTTTGCAAAATAATTATTATAACTGTGCATTAAACAGGAAAAATAACAATATGAAACAAAAAATACATAAAAAATAACAATGCAGATGAAATAGATAAAATAAATTTACAAAATAGACAAATTACGATTACATTTATCAACTACACATTTCTATCCATACCTTTAAGCTGCAGAAATACTCTGTCTCTAAATTTATTTTTAGATATTAAGAATGGATCAATGTCTTGAAAATTGGTATTATACGAGTGCATAATACGACATAATGGAGCCCGTTCACCAGCCCTAGTCCTGCATACCTTAGGTATACCTTTATTCATGTTTATGCACACAAAGGTTTGTCCTGTGCGGGAATCGAACCGGCGGATTGCAGGTAAACTGACCTCCATGCCACATCGGTCGTCAACGTTAAACTGTTGGTCCCGGTTGTCTCTATAATAATATGTGTTAGTAATCTTATGCCAAGTATGTTGAGTGCTGATAATTATGGATGTAGTTGGGTTAAAATATTTGTTTGAATTTAGGTAACAATCTGTTTGTTAAGTTAAGTGTTCTGGTTAAAAGTGGAAACGAGAAATAATTATAAATTACTAATAAATACAAAACAACAATTACTTAAAAGTATTTATTGCGAAGATAATAAATAAATTAAGAATCACCATTTCTCAGCCCATAAACGTCCCACTACTGAGCACGAGCAAGATATCTCATGAACCAAGTTGAGAAGAAAATAGTTTCATTAAATTTAAGCAATACTTAAAAAAATCCATATTTACGAAACACCGCTAATATCTTGTACCCGGGTCCACACGCGATGTTTCTGACAGGCGGTCTGCTTTAAGCGCGTTCTGCAATGGAAACAAGCGGTGTTGCCATCGCCTGTTATGTAACTCTGTGGTTGTACGTAGGCTGTATACTGCTAAGTCGTTCACAGCCTTAGAGCGAGATCCTTTGCAAAAATCTCGCTCTAAGGCTATTATTATTAAGTGAGAGTCATTTAAGGCAGATTTTTAAAGTACAAAATGACATTAAATTCACTAGTGTCTTCTTCTTCGTCATTCTTTTATTTTAAAACATACATACATATATTCACGCCTGTATCTCTGAAGGGTTAGGCAGAGGCATATTATACGCCCACACTTCGCCAATTATATAGTTGGTCCCACGTAATAAGTGGCGAGCCCATTGCCGCTTACCGGGAACTGTTACGTTCGACAGAGCCTCTCCTGTAATCAGCAGGTGCACTACTTGCAGGTGCGGTTGACTTGGGCTCCTTAGATGTTGGTAGGATAACCTATACACCTTTAATTTTAAAATCAAAAGTCATTTAAACAAATTTGGCTCAATAGAGCTCTAATAAATGTCATACTTATAAACTATCGCGCTCATTCACTGCGGGTGGGAGCTTGATCGTAAAAAAACGGCAAGAAAATAGTCAGGTTTTTTCTCTCGCCAGTTTTACCCGTACGCCCTTTGCGCGTAACTTGCCCACAGACTACACATATTAAACGATGTCCAGTAAGCTCTGAATAAAGTTATTATTAGTTATATATATTCATACGGCACTGCAATCCAGAAGTGCCTCTTCACTTGATCATAACCATGCATCGAGAAAAATTTGGCATGATTCTATCTCCCAAAAGGTTCCTGCCGATTTATTTATTTATAATTAGGTACACGGACAGATTATCATCATTAAAAATTAAATACGACTAATTAAAAGAAAAGAAAAAATAAGGCTAGACAATAATCCACAATTAGTGTACACAGCATGACTTATAAATTAACAGTAATTAAAAAAAATGCTAATATCTAACAATTAAATACTGAATAATAATAATAAAAATAATGATTGAATACTGCCGAATGAATTCTACCATTTGAATCCTGCTGTTTGAATCCTGATTCGAATGAAGTAAATAGGAGGAAAGTCCTTACAACACACGCGGCACGCGCTACAAAATCTCAGCCACAAAAGGGGACGAGCCAAGCACGATAAATCAGGTGGTGAAATTAACAAAGGCCGTACACGGAGGTCACGTGACGCCGAGGGATAGTGTGACGTCACCCGCACGGTCCCCCCACCATCAATCACGGCACGCGTGACAGGCGATAAGATTAGGAACGTGACAAGCTTGTTAATTTTCTCAGTCTTCGTATTCACTGAGTATGTGTCCTTATCTCTCGTGGTGGACTGGGACAATATTGCAGCAGCGCGTCTTTTCATACAATGTGCTGTTTTTGTTAATGGTATTAGATTTTATGGGTGTTAGCTATGTGTGACAATTAATAATATTTCTCTTACTGTCACACCAATCGCTTATTTCCACGATAAGTATAAGTAAACACATTTAATGTTTGCAATACAGCTTAACGTAAACTTAATGACATAATAATATCATGACTGCACTTATTATATTATATCCATATTTTATTTATTTATTTATAATCCTATGCTACCATCACAGGTGTCTTAACCTAATGCGATAGCATAGCAATTCTTATAATTAACACAATATTCTATCTTTTTAATTATAAATCTACAATATTATTTAAATATAACATCAAAATCAATCAAAAATATTTGTTCAGTAACAATATAACATTTAGGTTAACAGTGTTTGGGGACCCCTTTTAAGCAAACATATACCTGTGTTAGGGGAACCCGCTCTTCCTGGTCATATGTTTGCAACATTTTATCTACTATGATACATGCTTAAATTATTAAATAATTATGATGTGTGTTCGTGTGTAAATGTGTGCGCGTGTGTGAGTGTGTGTACGTGAGTGTGTACTAGCCTACCTGATATATAATTTTATTATTACATCCTATATTTACAAAATAAGTTCTAAATGATATAATTATATCAGCCTTATAAAATTCACTGCTGAACATTGGCCTCCCAAGTCCCAACAGCTGGGCAACACATTATCACCATGCTGGGCAAGCGGGTTAATGCTCGCAGTTTCAGCCAGTACGCAGGATGATGCTGCTGCCCATCATTCATCATTTCTTTTCATCGACTACTACGACTCCCCGTGAGATGAAAGGGGGTGGCACTGTTCACGGCTGGCACCACACGGCACAATACATACACACACATTAATATACTTTATATTCAGATATGAAAGTCGTCATTGAACATGTAGTATTTGAATTTGCAAAAGAAGTGTTCGAATATTTTGAACCTATGTTTGTTTGTTATAAAGTAATACAAGTGAACGAGAAATAAACTATTTATATTTTACAACTTTAAACTTTATATGAAAGAAAAGATACACATATTATTATTTGGTACATTACTTATTAACTTACTTACCTCATACTCAGATCGGTTTTGACATAAAATTGCATAAATTTGTGTTTGTTATTCAACATGTTTAACCATCGTTATAAATTATTACTGCCCACAATTTTTTATTGAATAAAGAATACAATTTACATTGGTGGAAAATGTACAGAATTGACAAACTGTTCTGTTAAATAAAGATTTTCTTCACAGGTGACAACTTACATATTTGTAGGCAAAACTGTTTTATGGAACACATAAGTGTTATTACAAACAAGATTACATATTTTCTAAATTGTAATACAATATTGGCAGGTTCTAACAACTAGTAGTGGTGATGAATTTTTAAAGTGGGGTGTGAGATTGCTAAAACTGGGCTTTTTCAGTTTGATTGTTCTTTCTCATCTTACAAGATGAAATAGAAATAAATCTATGACATTTTTAACCACACATGAGAACGTGTGGTTAAAAATAAAATAACTTGTTTAGTTTCTCAATGTCACGTTTGTAAAGTTGCGTCTTGTCTTATTGTTTTGGCTATTTTACTTCCAAGCTATTAATCGCAAGTATTTTTTATTGAATACAGTTTAGTAATAGATTAAATATCGAAGAGACCGTTTGGTTGCGCGAAGACGCCTTGCTAGGCTTCTGAAATTTAGCGACAGCCACCGTCCCCTTAAGTGAACACCAACGGCTAGTTTTTCGTATCATTCGTAGCTTTGTTATTGCTGTTATGAATCACACAAATAGCAAACCCATTTCTAAACAGTATGTAACTTTTTTTAATCTAAACTTATTATCTTTAAAAAAAAACTTTTTATGCAAAGTGTTGTACATAGAACATTATATCGAAATCTATAGGCGGTTTCTACAAACATAAACGTTTATTAAGCAGCGCTCGTGTATGTTACATTAGTAGATTTTTATATGTAAATGGCGACAATATGCTCGCCACCTATTACGTGGAACAATTATTATTATTGGCGAAGTGTAGGCGTGTAATATGCCTCTGCCTACCCCTTCGGAGAAACAGGCGTGAATATATGTATGTATGTATATGTAAAATTATAAAAATATTTGAAAAGTTTATAACACAGCCCTTGCCATAATTATGTCACTAATTTACAAATTTGTCGACTTGTAACGTGGTTTAAACAGGGCCTTGATCACGATAGGTCTAATATTTTATTAAAATGTCATTCCTTTGGAGAAGAACCTTGGATTAAAAGATTCTAACTTCAACTGAGAAGCTACTTATTTCACTAACAGCAACAAATAACTATAAGCTATATCTGTGACAACATGATCCAAGTTTAAAGTGAAGTAACAATAATGTGTACCAATAAGAGCAATATATCTTAACACATTTAACCGTCGTGTAAGAAATGTTCCTTTTTGAACATTCTGATGTACTTTTTCAAACCGAAGTATAGTAAAGTTTATGACACGTTGATAGACACTTTTGCTATACCGATTGTTAATGCTTTGTCAGTACTTTATTTTATACATTGCCTATAGACGACAGCGACAATAGGCTCGCCACCTATTTCATAGCCCCAACAATATCTATAGGAAAATGAAGGCGTTTAATATGCCTTTGCCTATCCCTCCGTGATAGTGTGTATCACACCTATGTAATATGTAAGTTATACATATGCGGTGTATATGTAAGTTTCTGTCTATATAAACTATTTAAAAAGTTTTTATTTGTCAGCTATAGAGTAGAAGTTCGTCATCAGCACTCTTCCACACGCAGGACTAGTAACGTCTGCTGTAAGTGGAACACATCTGCTCCACAATACACAGCGAGACGCAACGCCAGTGGCCGGAGATCAAGCCGCGGTCGCAGCAGGAAATGAAACCAACTAAGACAATCCCCACATTATTCTAGCTAGGGTTGGCAATAAATATACAATACGTACTAATATTATTAATTTAAGTAAGGAAAGATAGCAGAGTCACGTTAGGTGCAGGACTTCTGCAATCGGTGTCATTGGAAGCTTATGTAAAAGGAGTTTGTATAGCAGACGTTAGGCTGATGATCATAAAATATATGTCAATTAAGAGGTAATAGACCTTTTGATGTTTAAACATATATATACATACATACACGCCTGTTTCGCCGAAGGGGTAAGCGGAAGCATATTATATATACGCCCACATCTTGCCATTTGTATTATGCTTCCCATCTAATAGGTGGCCAAGCTATTGCCGCTTATTGGGAACTTTTATGTTCGCCAGAGTCTCGTCCGTTGATCGGCAGATTACAGACCCTGGGCACTAAGTTTAAGTCTGAGACAACCGGGACAGAGCTGATGATGAGGACTCATTATATCAATCTTCTATATTTAAATATCTATGAAGTAACAAGGAAGCAATTGGATAAAGAGATGAATATTGGATACCATTGGAGTTTCTTTTTCCAATATTTCTCTACTCAATCTTCTGCCACCAATAAATTATTCAGCCGAACTTGGATAAGCTATTACGACTTCAAACTTTTCATGATGAAACTAATAAGTTAAAGAGACTTGCTCTTTAAATAATTAGTTTTGACAAGGAAAAATCTATCTATGGATAATCGGTTCTCTGCTCTAATCACTGAGCCACCAGATCTTTGATGAATGCGCTGAATTTTTTTAGTATCTATAGCATTGTAAATGCAAAATAAACACTAGAAAAGTTGTGATATAATAATAATAATATTTTCTGTCTATTACACCAATTATTTAGTTCCAAGATAAGTATCATTAAGAACTTTTGTTATGAATACTAAACAACGGATAAACATACTTAATTACTTTCTTTTTTTTTGTAAATACATACTTAATATACATAGAAAAACACCCAGACCAGAACAAATATTCATGTTCATGCACACAAAGATTTGTCCTCTGGAGTGAAGTGTAGGTATACTGACCTCCACACCATATCGGTTGTCAAGATATAATTTCAAATTATATAGGTAATAATATATATTATATTGAGTTCTGGTTCATTAAAAATTTTATTTAGGTGGCAACCCTACATCAGTATAAACTCAGTGAATCCCCGGCTGCTATATTGTGGTGTTGAGCAGCACGTCTTGAATCACAATGTCGCGTTTGCTAGCATAGTACAAGTAAAATAGGAACATCTTTCTATTGTCTTACTGTTGAAATAGAATACAATAGCCGCGCCGCATGTCAAGGCGATCGGAAACGATCATCGTTTTTAAAGATATGTTTTATACTAATAAGCAAGTGATGGATTATTTTTTAATCCATCACTTGCTTACAATGGCTTTCCGCAAAATAACTCCTGAATCAATAAATTATTTTATATTAGTCGCAAACCTCGCACTTCGCTGCACTCGTGATTGTTGAACATATTTTGAACTGTGTTGAGCCTGTTTTAAACACGCCCACTGCGTCTCTCTGAGGAGGTCCTCCCGGTTTTAGTTCGGGGGACGTTGGCCGCGGGCGGGGTGTCAGAGCTGCAACCCAGGTACTGGCCCCCGCCTCTTTCTCAACAAGCGGCGGGCGTCGTCGGAAGATTTTTAGTGGGTATTACTGTTGGCAGTTGCGTCTGCCAGTGGTGAGTCCCACACCCCCTTTCGGTCCCCCTTTGCATTTTGTTACCGACGTAAAACAAAAAAAAAATTGTTTTAAACACGCGCTATTGGTAGAATTGGTAAGTATGCGCCTTAAAACAACTGAAAAACGATCCATGATAACGATCGTTTTATTTTTTAAATGAAAGTCAAATTGGAACAGTGAATATGTAGATCGTACAAACAAATTAACTTATGATATGATGATATGATATAGTGAGCGAGCAATATGGTTTACTGTGCTCGCACATTTTATGGCCCAGCGTTCAGCGAGATGTTGCGACTAGTATAGGATATTTTTTATTCGATCTTAAACTGAAGGCGCGTAATTAAGTAGTATTGATAAAAGTTTAGTAACGTTCACAGAAATCAGTACCAGAATTTTCTATTCCAGCAAAGAAGAATAATAGCATGCTGGAATCAACACCGCGTGGTTAGTTAGAAATGCTTTTCAAAGATTAGAACCGTTTATAATGGTCATCTCTTGGACTAGGTACCGTTTGGCGTTTAGATAATAATAAAAATACATTTAAAATATAAATATATTTAATAAATCATTTATATGGAACAAACATTTACATTACATTTACATCAATCAACCTAACTGTGCCATAGTTTGTCGGTGGGATCAGCGCTCGACTTGCAATTTCGTTCCATACTATGAATTATAAAATTATTTGTAACAAGTTAACGTATTATGCCTAAAATAAAAAAATACCGAGCGCTTCTTAGTTTAGACTGTATCCAGATAAGACGCTGTTGTAGTGTATGTTATAGTCGTTAATCTTTTATAGGACAGTGGTAAACATGTTCCCACCATAAATTTAACCTTATTGTGTGATTTAAGGTGTGAAACCAATAAAATATTTCAACATGTTGTGCCTGTTAATGGGTTATGAAAAGGGAGAGGTTCAATAGGGGGGCTCCGAAAAATAGTAGCAGGACGCGACACAGCGCCAATGCAAACATAGTGCTCATATTGTACGACTTGAATCCCTCCTACCTTGGATTGTGACAGCTGTCTAGTAGTGATACGTCAATGGGCAGACATACCGATGATAATCAAGGGCCATCTCTTTATTCTGCCAGAACGGGCTCATTCATGACTTCATCAGTTTGATCAATATGAAAAATGCAATTCAAAAGTAGTCTTCATTCTTCTTTAAGGTCCTCTGATATCTACGAGTACCTTGTGAATATTTAAGGAAATACCAATTAAAATTTGCGTAACAAATATTCTATTATATCCCTATAAAATCATAAACAGTAAGTCAGCTGAACATGGACCAAGAGCAAGGATAAAACTCAAAATTTGAATAAGTGCACCTTAAACAAAATATTTGCAAGGTAAGTTGGTATACTGCGTATATGTTTACTATGGTTATAGAAAACTAATGCTTGCAGAAAGTTTATTTTCCAAATCAAACCTTCTTTGATATGAAATGTTATTGAAAGTCATTTTGAGATCAATTTAACGTACACGTTCTGTGAGCTTAGAACTGTCGTTTTGGCACAATTCTTATTTTCTACTGATATTCGTACTATTAATAGAAAATTTCATACTTATTTAGGTACTGGAATAACACAAAAAAATGTTTTATCTTTATATCTAGCACCTACCTCCCCGTCTTGTGTCAATGAAATAAAAACGGAAAGTAAATAAAAATGTTTGTCTTAGTAAGAATATCATTAATCAACTGCAAATATTAAAAAAATCTGGTAATTACACAAATTATTTGATTTAAATATAAGTATCATTAAGAACTTGTGTTATGGATATATAAACATATATAACATATAAACATATATACTTTTCAACATATACTTTTTTTGTAAATACAAATTTAAATACATAGAAAACTGAGACCAGAACAAATATTCATGTTCATGCACTAAAACATATAATAGAAGAAAAGCAACCCATTACAATATAATTTTAGGGTAATCGGAAAATAACATAAGTATCTATACAAAATTATAATATAGCACTATCCCGTCTGCCCTAGACGCAAACTTAAAGCCAAATGTCTGCTAACTGTTCCAACCAATTTTTGCTGAATTTCAGTGACAATATTTACAAAGCTACTTGCTATGTTTATAACAGAAATCATATTACATCTCTCTCTATAGTCGGTCCCTCATATCTGAGGATCGTGGTTAGCATCGGAGTAACATCTGGAGCGGATGATCTGCTTCCACCGGTTCCGATCCAGCGCGTCTTTCACGACCGCGTAGAATTTGGAGGACGATGAGTCTTTCACTTGATCGTTCCATCTGGTTGGTGCACGACCACGCGATCGTTTGCCTTCTGTGTTTCCAACGACAATCAGTTTTTCCAGGCTTTCATCGCCTCTGCGCGCTATGTGGCCAAAGTAAAATTTGAAAAAAGTAAATTTTTCATTACATACTGACAATATTATTCCTATTTGCAAAAAAATTATATTTTAACACTAGAACAATTGAACACTTTATTTTTTCTTTGACACGGCGTGACGATGAATTCATGATTGAATGAATTATTACTATACCCGGGGTCCGTTTTCCTATATCTTTTTTACTTTGCACGGTCTTCGGCATCCATGGTCGATACCTTATTGATTGAAGCATTTCGCTGCAATAAACATTTTAGCATTTTAGCTGTCCGATAGACAGACATATATACAGGATGGAATTTTGTAATGTCACCTGAAGGGGAAATACTCTTTATACTGTAGATAGAAAATTTTACTCAAAGAAAACATTTCTTTATTTAAAAAAAAAAAGAAAACTGTGTTCAATGTTTTTAAAAATTCGCTTGACGCATGCGGTAATCGAACCGACTAAAATCTGTAAAAGTTGCACGCTGTACTTTTATTGCATCGATCGTTCAAGTCAATTATAAGGATGAAATCACTCTAACAAACTTCATAAATTAAATGAAAGGAAAACAATAAAATCTTATATTGTTAAAATTAATTGCTCGAAATAGGCTCTATTTTCTTGGGTACAAACTTATATACTGTATAAAACAACAAAATCGATAAAACAGTAATAAAAAGAAATAAAAAGATATACATTAATGGCGTATAGGTTCTGAAGATGCCATTGAAATAGTGCCCTTCTTTTTTTGCAACAAGAAAAAGGATAATTGGAAAATTTATTATTTCAGTAGCTTAAGACGTAAAAACAAAAGAGCTTTTGATTACAAATAAATGAATATAGGTTTTCCAACGTTTATACTTTGTATAAATTCAACGAAGCATGAAAGCGCACGTTGCTGAGATACTGAGTTGTCCGAAAGGAAAGTAATGAAGAATTCTTAGGATCTTAATAACAAGCATCCTATGCTTCTGTAAGATTGTTTAGCCGTTGGTTAAAAAACTACATCCAGTCTGATGCAAAGCGGTGAAAAAAAGAATTAATCGCCTGACTGTT
This sequence comes from Musotima nitidalis, assembly GCA_949126915.1. Taxonomy (NCBI): domain Eukaryota; kingdom Metazoa; phylum Arthropoda; class Insecta; order Lepidoptera; family Crambidae; genus Musotima; species Musotima nitidalis. The sequence continues at coordinate 2,363,283 of OX421422.1, forward strand.
TGCATATACGCTTAAAAATACCAGATGTATTTATCATATGCTATGCAATAAATGATTGAACAGAACTAAATTGAATTGATACATATATTCACGCCTGTTTACCCGATGGGGTACGCAGAAGCACATTAAACGACCACACTTGCCAATTACATTGTTGATCCTACGTAGTAGTAGATGGCGAGCCTATTGCCGCTTATCGGGAACTGTTACGCCAGCCAGAGCCTTGTCCGTTGAATGGCAGGTGCACCACATGCAGGTAAAGTTTTCTTGGGCTCCTAAAATGGTGGTAGGATGCCTGTACACCAATCATACCACCAATACATGAAAACTATCAAAATTTTATACTGTGCATATGTGCGAAGTCACCTTGAATATGCATCACAGGTCTGGAATCCTGTTTACATGAAATATGTGAATAGTATTGCAAAAAAAGAAAAGGAAATTTACAAGATATCTGTACTGTGAATTCAGATTGGCATGTTGTGACTATGATCAGAGCTGCTCCACTCTCATCTGCAACCCTTACAAATCGCAGGGGCCCACCGCCGAGCTTGCTGGTAATCGATTATTAGACAAAATCGATTTCGAATTAAATCTGTCGTACCGCCGAACACATGGAAATCGATACAAGATGGCGTTCTCCATTAAGACACACATTTTGAAGGATTGACGTTTCATTTGACAGTCTCTATCTGTGTTTTTTTTTTAAATTATATTACAAATTATTAATATTTAGGTAAAAATGTGACATCTAATAATAGTTAGATCCTCTACAACTTTTAATGAGTTGTCGAATGATTTTGACTTGGATCTCTTTTTTGGATCACCAAATAATATTCAAGGCCTTATTATGAACTGATAAATTAAGCAAGTTTGTCAATTTCCTTTAAAGCTAATATGTTGAAGCTTGTTATTATTTCGTAAATCCTTTATTTTGTAATTTAAAAAAAAAAAGGTTTCCAAAAAAATAAAATTATCACCCATTCAATTATGAACATATCATTAAATATATCTGGGACTAAAGAAGATTGAAACCACTAAGGTAACCATTTCAAAAAACTTAAACTTAAAGCAACATACAATAGCCACTATTAAGTCTAAGCTATATTTTATTATAATAATATGAACCACAAAACATTTATGTAAACAGAAACAATTTGCTAACACCAAATACATATTTTGCTAACTAGTAAAAGAAACAATACAACGAAGAGAAAATACACTTCCTAAATATCTTCACTCCTATCAAATATTCCTCCAGGGTATTTTAAAAACCAAAATAGCTAGAACGCCCCACGCTTTCGACTTACACCCACATACTTTGCAATGGAGATGGAGCGGGGATCAAAATACAGTGGTAGGTAAATATATTATTCAAAAACTCGACAGGGCGATACAGGAGTCAAGAGTTCGCTGCGTTATACCTTAGTAGGGAACAAATCAGTACGATATCTTTATACTTGGGGATCTTACCAAGACAAAACTCAAGCCAACCTCACTTCAAAGTGGTGCGCATGCCGATCAACGGACGAAGCACAGGCGAACATAAAAGTTCCAGATAAGCGACAATAAGCTCGCCACCTATAATATAAGTAGCAAAATGTGGGCGTATAATTTGCCTCTATCATCCCCCTCTGGGGACACAGGAATGATTATATATATTTACGTGTCTGCATACGTATACGCACCGAACACGGTTTTTATGTGGGTGTGACCAAACGTATGCGTCGTCCCACGCACGCACTGATAAAATAATATATCGCTGCTAAAAGTGCGCCAGTCTTGGCCGCCATACGTTAGCGCGGACAGCATCACGTACGGCGGCTTTTCCGCTACCCTACCCATTTTTTTATACATATTACGCCTGTTTCCCCGAATGGATAGGCAAAGGCATATGAAAAATTTAGCCTTTAACATTTTTGATCCGACTTAATAGGTGGCGAGCCTATTGCCGCTTACCAGAAACTTTAATATTCTTTAATAGTCTGTTTATCGGTGCACCACTAGCAGGTGAGGTTTGCTTGCTGGGGAACTGTCCGAAAGGGTTACCGCGGCCTCTGGACGTAGCAGGCACAGCAAGGAACATGGATGGCTTTTAGTCAGTAAAAGTCTGACACACCCTCCCGCTCCACCCACAGCGGGAGAAGGTCATTATATAATTTTCCATCCGAAAAAAAAAAAGGTCAGGTTTGCTTGGGCTGCGAAAGACTTGATAGGAACCCTATGCATTTTCGGAGTTTGAATAAACTTTAAGTGACAGCCCTACGTGCTTAGGTTATCATCGCTCGTTCAGTGCTCGAGTTCGCCTTCTTATTTGTTTCTACTATGGCAATACGAATGACGTGGCGTTTATTTGTAGAAATTGTATAATTTACCGAAAGTTAACAAGCTATTTGGTCTATAAATTAACAACTAGATTCAGAGTAAACAGATATTGTGTATTATTAAACGAACTTATGTTAGTGATACTTATGGCCTCATTTATGTAACATGTCATAAAGTGAAAGTCAAAATAATTTATTCAAGTTTGGCTCAATAGAGCTCTTATGAAAGTCAAAATTACAAAATTTAAAAACTATCGCGCTCATTCACTGCGGGCGGGAGCTTGATCGTAAGAGAAAGGGCAAGAAAATCGTCAAGGTAAATTTGTCTCCCGCCAGTTACAAGATAATATGCTTAGTAGTAAAACAATATTCATGTTTATGCTCAAAAAGATTTGTCCTGGATGGGAATCGAACCCACGACCTGAGGACCGGAGTGCGGGTAAATTCGCCACAACGCCATATCGTTCAACGTAGTTAAAAGACTTATAACACGGCGCAGTTAGTATTTCTCATGCGCAATGAGGTAAGGTTGGATATTTATTTTATAAAATACAAGCGTTTGAGAAACTAATTCAGGACTATTCGAGCAATCTAATTTAAGGCAGCAGTTTCTTTTCCTTTTAACTTGGAGCTGAACAAATTAACGTGTATGACATTAATTATTACCCCCATAGCCCTCCATACTTCTGCCTCGAAGTGCGTCGAAGAGACAAGATTAATACCCAAATTAACAATTTTACAATACGGCAAAGTTTATTTTCTTTTGCACAATTTATTTGTAAACTTTTCCCTGAACAAGTAAGTGAGTCACACATTCATTATTTCCCCCTAATAATAATTAATATGTCATGCCCGTGGCAGGCATAAAAGGAGGACCGATATTTCGTATTAATTCAATATAATTGCTAAAGATTTTTAGGACCTTACTTAATTTTACTAGTAATTGAGCAATCTCTTCCAACTTATAAGGCGGCAGAATTATGTTCATGGTTCATTCAAGTTTAAACTTTACCCAGAGCAAGTGAACGTGAATGACACATTAATTATTTCCCCCATAGCATAGCCCGTGCCCTACACACTTCTCCACAACGAGAGGCTGCCACATTAACGGCACGCTTACACTGAAAGTTTTTATGGTGCAGTAAATTAAAATTCCGGCTTTACGATTATGAGAGGCGACGAAAAGCGACATTATGAATCGTGTACGTATTGTGATGTACTGTGATGTTTGTGGTTTTACAGTTGGTTTTTAAAAGACTCTAATAAATGTCAGGTTTATATGTTCATAAACCGACGACCGATACGGCGTGGAGGTCAGTCAGTATATCTACACTTCACTCCAGAGGTCGTGGGTTCGATTCCCACACAGGACAAATCTTTGTGTGCATGAACATGAATATTTGTCCTGGTCTGGGTTTTTTCCTATGTATATTAAGTATGTATTTACAAAAAAAAAGTATTTAAGTATGTTTATCCGTTGTTTGGTATCCTTAACACAAGTTCTTAATGATACTTATCTTGGAACTAAATAATTGGTGTAATTGTCAGAAAATATTTATTTATATCATTTATAAACATATTGTTGACTAAATTAGGAAGGAACTTAAAGAACAATACTTCTAGATGGTCCCATGAAAATTTTATTATTTATTTAATCTTTATTGCACACAAAAAAGTAATACAAAAGGCGAACTTAATGCCGAAGGCATTCTCTACCAGTTAACCATAGGGTTAGCAGAGAGAGTTAAAGGCGGTGCTACAAAGGAAAGAAAAATTAATAAACTTACATAAATCAACACACTTAAGCTACTAATAAAGTACACTACATATACTGGTGGCACGATGCCTTGGTTATGGCCACAATCAAACGAGCAAATCGAACTACGCTTCGTTAGACCTACCCGGAGACGTTGTAAACCTGAAACCCCAAGGAAGGAGAATCCAGGACGTCCAGATATAGTCTATTTTGAATAATCACCAATTTTCGTTGATTTTTGTCACTTTTAACGAGAGCGGCGTGTACATAGAGAAATGTAACAACTAGGTAATAGTGAGCCATCTCACGGATTTTTTTTGCCATTCGTTTTAAACCTAGTGCCCTCTGGAAGTGTTGTTCCGCAACTTTTGACAAATATACATACCTATGCATTCTATAGATAGGTATCAGCTTAATTAAATTTTAAGCATGCAAAACATTGGAATCAGAGTGATTTGAGCATGCACAAAATTTATGAAATCAAATCACTCTGATTCCAATGTTTTGCATGCTTAAAAATTAAGCAAGTAAAATTTACGACAATATTGCAAAGTGCGCACGAGTAGACAACAAGCGGCCATATGCAATGAAAAATGACAATGACATGACAGGTCTCAAGATCGATTAAAATTAGTTAATTAATTAAAATTAGTCGAGTTAATCGAGTAGGTAATGAACATGAGTTTAGAATAAATAAAGAATTAAATGGTAAAATAATATCACGTAAATTTCTAAAGTTAAATATGTTTATAAATTGTACCAAGCAACAAGTTTTAAGTTCTAATTATAAGGTTGAGCTAAAATTTAATTTAATCGATTATTAATCTCTGCTGCTTTCGGAGAAAGCGCCATCTAGCGAGAGTCTTCAAAAATATTTTTACGCAATAGTGAGGAAAAACGTTAAAAGATGGCGCCACTCAAAAAATGTCATTGCTCTGACTATTGGACTTTCCTATCTCTGGGCGTGTACTCGTTAAAACAGCGGCGGACATGACACCTTTTATAGAAGTCTACTATGGCGCGGGAGTTGTGGCGCGCGGCAAATTTGAATCATTAGGAAATAGGAACCAGTAAGTGGATGGGATGAATTGCAAGGACAAGCTATAAGGGCTTTCCATATACATAACACAGGCAAGACGATAGTAGGGTATTTATGTTGGTCTTATGAATATTTTCAATCTAATAAATCTCCTTGATGAAATATAAAGTTTAAAATGTCTCGGCCATTGAAGAGGGGACCAATATATCGTATCGTTGTATTAATTCAACTACCGAAGATTCCTACGATGTACTTGTATTTTGCTACCGGCTTTTCGACCGGCCAAAAACTAATAACAAAAACAAAAATAGATTAAGTGGACATAAATTACCTTGATTGTAATTGTTGGCATTGTGACTTGAACATTGTTTAGTCTCAAAATTTACCTAAAGAAATTTTCATCGTTTGCCCAAAACCAGAAATTTAAGCCATAATCCATTGCCGAATCTTTTACAAACAAAAATATTTGTTCAAACAAGCAATGGACAACAAAGGAAGCATTTTTAACCGTTTCCAAGCCTGTATAAGAGATCGCAGTCTTTTTATTTTTTTAAATCTGTTCATTGCGCACCGAGATTGGTTTCAGTCGTACCGACGGAGTTAAATTGGTCTCTAAATGTTGTTTAGTGTTGTTTTTTCAAACTTTTTCCAGCTTATGTGAAGATAAAATTTTAATGGAAATGAACTTTTTAGATTGCTAAATATTAGAGCAAAAAATTACATATTTATAAAACGTCAGTAGTACCTATAATAGTACCAATACTTTTGTTGTATTTTGTAGACAACATCTCATTACCTATAAGACTATTATTTAGACTTTTAATTAATTAATTAGGCTTATTATTATTTTAACATCCCGTAAAAATTCCATGGGTGTATAGTATGACATTCATTAGAGCTCTATTGGGGCAAACTTGAATAAATGAATTTTGATTTTAAAATTAAATGTGTATAGGGATCCTACCTAGACCTAAGGAGGCCAACCTTACCTACAAGTAGTGCACCTGCCGATCAACGGACGAGACTCAGGCGAACATAACAGTGCCCGGTAAGCGGCCATAGGCTAGCCACCTATTACGTGGGACCAACTATATAAAGGGCAATGTGTGGGCATATAGTACTTATGCCTCTGCCTACCACTTCAGGGAAACAGGCGTGATATTATGTATGTGAAAATTCTATCTAATATTCTCCATCTGTTGCAGAAATTAGACACACAATTAGTCACAAATTAGATTTATTTTCATTAGCTGTAGAATGGTTTCTGCCAATCCCGAATAAAGAATATGGGCTAGAGATAATGAATAAACTATATTGCTACAAAAATTGTTGTACGTAACTATATGTCTATATAAATTTTATCTCATTGATTTCTTTATAGAAATAGCCACGTGTGACCTCGGCCCGCATTTCCTCACCTCGGCCAGTTCCGGAGACAGGAGGAAATGAGACCTTCGCGGTGAGGAGCCAAGCGACGAGTTGTGAAGCTGTTGCTAAATAGATTGACTGGATCAAATTTATGAAAACAGACTATGACATTATTGGAAAGGGTAATAAAAATATATTTAATAATATGTGTCCTGTCTGGGAATCGAATCCAATAAATATTATAATAGAAATAGTCGGAGCCACTTGTGACCTCGGTCCGCACCTCACCTCGGCAAGTTCCGGAGACTTGAGAAAATGAGACCTTCGCGGTGAGGAGCCAAGCACAGATGACGATTCATGCCCGCTTATAACACCACAGACTAGGAGACAGGCACAAATGACGATTCATGCCCGCTTATAACACCACAGACTAGGAGACAGGCACAAATGAAGATTCATGCCCGCTTATAACACCACAGACTAGGAGACAGGCACAAATGACGATTCACGCCCGCTTATAACACCACAGACTAGGAGACAGGCACAAATGACGATTCATGCCCGCTTATAACACCACAGACTAGGAGACAGGCACAAATGACGATTCATGCCCGCTTATAACACCACAGACTAGGAGACAGGCACAAATGACGATTCACGCCCGCTTATAACACCACAGACTAGGAGACAGGCACAAATGACGATTCATGCCCGCTTATAACACCACAGACTAGGAGACAGGCACAAATGACGATTCATGCCCGCTTATAACACCACAGACTAGGAGACAGGCACAAATGACGATTCACGCCCGCTTATAACACCACAGACTAGGAGACAGGCACAAATGACGATTGATGCCCACTTATAACACCACAGACTAAAGAAGCCGGGAAACAAAGAGACAGATAATTCCAATAACGAATGGACCCTAGCATTAATTAAAGACACCGAAAGTTATATAGTTTAAACCATCACTATTGTCGATCTTTGGTCGGAAGGCAGTGCATACGGTCAAAAAAACATGATAGTCTATGTGAACTTCAGAATAGATACATAATAAATATTTTTTCAGCATTATAATGTTGAATAGATACAGTTCATTGCAACTGAAACTCGGTTTGTATGAAACTGATCCGAAAGACTATTACAATCAGAAAATATCGTAATTTCGGATATTGTCTAAGCAGATTTTAATGATGGAAACTTATCGAACGGCCTTCCCCCGCTGTGGGTGGAGCGGGAGGTTATGTCAGACTTCTACTAACGAAAAACCATTCATATTCCGCGGTAACCCTTTCTAACAGTTCCGCAGCCCCGGTAGGCTTGCCCCCCCCCCCCCCTCAGTGTGCTGACCATGGAGGAGCGCGTGGAACACGAACGCGTCATTTACTCGCCGCCCACAAGCCAGCGCCTATAATAGCAAAAAAAATTTTTTTCTGAGTATCCTGCATTGTCAATTTGTTACCCCAAGCGAGTTTTTTTTAATAGTATGAAGTGATGCTTGCGGACTATCTGATGGAAAACGGTCATCATAGCCTAAGAATCTCAAGTGCGTTGCCAAACCTCTAAAAACTGTTGCATGCTGTTTTTGAGTCCCATTTTTATTTAATAAATTAAAATAGCTATTTACGAATAATTTCAAGATATTTTTTTTATTTTTTTTTATTAAAAAGTATTTATAATTTTATGCAGTAAGATGCCAACATAAACTCTTTCAAGTTTTACCGGGCATCAGTGTTGTCGACTTAATTACAATATCAATACTAGCCGATGAGTATACAACTGTTGCAATTTTGTAGTTGCAGGTTTCGTAAAAAACTAACAATAAAAAGTAATAAATTAAAAATATCAAAATGCATTAAAAGACAAAGTAAAAGCCACGGGGCACAACTAGCCAACTCCTCCAGTCAGTCGATGTGCAAATCACCGAGGTACGCACCTATAGTTAGTGTACTGAACAAGCAAGCGACCGGCGACTGGCCGTCTCGGCCGAAACCGGTTTAGCGATCACAGGTATGAGTGCAAAATTGAGTGCGTTCATACTGGTCGAGTATGTGAAGTGTTTTAAATATTGTATATTTAATGATTTATTTTATTTAAAAATTTTGTTTATGTAAGTTAATTATAAAATACTAGCTTTTGCCCGCGACTTCGTTCGCGTGGACTTCAGGTTCGTCCCGTCTAGTCTAGTAATAAGTAAGAAATACGGTAACTAAGCACTGCAGATCCCTAATCATAGGCCTATAGGTAGCTACTGCAGTATGCTCCTATAAACTACATTTAACGATCTTTTTCCTTCAGCATAAACATGCAGATTCTTCGCTTTGGAAACACGTGAGCAAGCCACATAGAGCTGACCGTGAGAAAAACATGGCGTGCCCAAATGTAGGCCTGCTACCTTCAAGGTTTGACCCTGCGATTTGTTGATCGTCATTGAAAATGCGACTTTTAATGGGAACTGCAGGCGTTTAAAATTGAATAGCAAGTTGTTGGGTATGATTGGGATGCGCGGTATAAGAACATTGTCTCCCTTGGCTTCTCCAGTTAAAATTGTAGCCTTCACTACATGCCTTTCTAATTCGGTAACTCGCAACCGAGTACCGTTGCATAATCGTCTGCCCTCACGCGTCTGCCCGCGTTCGGGTCGCGCACTCAGCGATGAGCCACTTGTTCCCCACCGCACCTACCCCGCTCCCCCCACGCCCCGTTCGCCTGGCACCGCTGCCGGTATTTATCACCGAAACGGTATTTATTGCTGAAATTGCTATGACTCTGCATTTTAAATCTGTGATATCTTCGAAAATATTTATTTAATTTTATTTAATTTACCGAGTACCGTTGCATAATTGTCTGCCCTCACGCGTCTGCCCGCGTTCGGGTCGCGCACTCAGCGATGAGCCACTTCTTCCCCACCGCACTTACCCCGCTCCCCCCACGCCCCGTTCGCCTGGCACCGCTGCCGGTATTTATCACCGAAACGGTATTTATCGCCGAAATTGCTATGACTCTGCATTTTAAATTTGTGATATCTTCGAAAATATTTATTTAATTTTATTTAATTTACCGAGTACCGTTGCATAATCGTCTGCCCTCACGCGTCTGCCCGCGTTCGGGTCGCGCACTCAGCGATGAGCCACTTTTTCCCCACTGCACCTACCCCGCTCCCCCCACGCCCCGTTCGCCTGGCACCGCTGCCGGTATTTATCACCGAAACGGTATTTATCGCCGAAATTGCTATGACTCTGCATTTTAAATCTGTGATATCTTTGAAAATATTTATTTTATTTACATGCTGTAAAAAGCCATATTGATCTTTATTAAATGCACAATGTATTTAAGATACTTAATTGGATAAGGATTAATACTGTATTGCTTAAAATCGCTTCGTAAATAAGCCATTATTTCTTGTACAAAGTAAAGGATAAAAAATGGTTATTGTGGGTTATTCCTTAGAGATAAACATATACCATCACGGACTTTTTTGTAGACCTTTTTAAGTTGTACAATACTGTAGTAAATTGTTTTGATCTATCTTGTAGGATTCAGTCAGCGTTTGCAATGTAAGCGCAAAAAATGTGTTTTTTTTTACGACCTCACATTAGAAACCTCAAAAATTGTAGCCTATGTGTTATTCTGATGTATAAGCTATATTGTGGTAAAGTTTCATTCAAATCCATTCAGTAGTTTTTACGTGAAAGAGTAACAAACATCCATACATCCATACTTACAAACTTTCGCCTTTATAATAGTAGTAGGATGTAGTATGTTTACAATATATTAAGGTATGGTTTTGTTGTGTATGTGGGTGTATATATATTTGTGTAACTGAAATTAATCACAGCGTGATTAGAAAATGTTGCTTAAGTTTATGTTTTATATTTCTAAGTGTAAGTTGATTCTGTAATGTTATTGGCAGGTCATTTATTAAGTACGGTATAATGTAACTCAGTTTCCTTTTCCCATATAAATTTGAATATCTGGGCACTAGTAGTTTAGGATTTGTAGTACTTCTAGTTATCATAGCGGGATCCTCTGTTTTTCTTATATTAATTTTTTCATTGAAAAATTCTTCTTTGAGTAATGCTACTGTAACTTTTTTGTGTATAGGCAATACTCTGCAGAATTTCAGTAGTTGATGGTAATTATCTTTAAATTTACATCGAATCTTTCCGGAAACTACTTCTTTTAAAATTCGCAACTGTAGTACATATATTTTGTCTAGGTGTGATTTATGGGTTCTGCCATAGCTTGAAAGTCCGTAGCTAATTATTGATTCAACTAGTGCGTTATATAATTGCAGCCGTATTGTATATGGTATTTTCCACTTAATCACTGAGAACTTTGCCAGTATTGCTCTGAGTTTATCACTGAAATTATTTATATGGTCTTTCCAGCTTAGCCTGGTGTCAAAAGTAAGACCCAGATAATTTTGATTAGCGACGACCTCAATCGCAGCACATCCACAGTTTATAGGAGATTCCTTGTTATTATGTTTATGAAGACACATTCTAAAAGATATTCACATCAATTTAATTTTTTCGTGTTAATATTAAATGTAGGTCATTTATTAAGTTGATTTTTACTATATATTGCATTAAAGTACTAAAATGAAATATATATACTCTTACAATCACACCAATTATTTAGTTCCAAGATAGGTATCATTAAGAACTTGTATTATGGATACTAAACAACGGATAAACATACTTAAATACTTTTTTTTCTAAATGCATACTTAATATACATAGGAAAGCACCCAGACCAGAACAAATATTCATGTTCATGCACACAAATATTTGTCCTTAGTGGGAATCGACCCACAACCTCTGGAGTAAAGTGCAGGTATACTGACTTCCACACCATGTCTGTTGTCAAATAGTGTTAGTTATGTTTTGAGATATTAGGATACATAAAAGTAAATAAAGAGAAAAATGTCGAAAATATATTTTATATTTCCATAAAACGCCTTTTATGAGCTGTTCTTTTATTATTTTTTAGACAACAATCTCTTCTCAAAGACCAGCAGTATTTGCTATTATTTGACAGTCCCATCGACCTTGATTCCTTCGCTCCATCACTTTTAGACCTTGGTGGAAACGCTGTCCCTTTCCGAAATTGGTCTAGATGACTGCGGAGATAGTGTAACTTATATACATACATACATAATGTCACGCCTCTTTCCCGTAGGGGTAGGCAGAGATCACACCTTCCACTTGCTACGTTCTTGGCACACACTTTTAGCTTCATTCACTCTCATTAACCTCCTCATACATGCCCGTCGGTTTAGGGTACTTTTGACCTGCCTACTTCTTATATAATCTACTACATACTTGCTCCTGGAGTAAATAAGAAATAAGATATACATAAATCTTGAAAAAACGAGCACTTTGAGAACTTTTATGTAGATATTCGTAACCTGGACAATAATATCCAGGACAACAAAAATAAGTTACTTTTTTGTAGACCTGTATAATTAATGCGCTTTCAATTAACACACACCGCCTCGTGTCAGTCATTCCACGTGGAACGGCATTTGGAAATGAGCCTCATGTTCTGAAAATGTCTTGTCATTACCGGGGAGGTGTGTGACTTTTGGGACCAATTAGTTATGTGTTTTACTCGCATTTCGTAGGAAATCGCATTAAAGTACACACATGTATTATCTCTCGCACATGTAATAGGCCATATCTGTCGAAGGACCGACAACCGATGGGGTAAACGAGTTCTTGAGTGGAGACCGCGACTTGGCAAACGTAGTGTAGGACGTCCACTCGCCAGGTGGGGTGACGATTTGCGAGCGGTCGCTGGCAGATGCTGGATGCGGCAAGCCGAAGACAGGGGAAAATGGCGTGATTTGGGGGAGGCCTATGTCCAGCAGTGGACTAGTATAGGCTGATGATGATGATAATGTAATATGTTTGGGGTGAGCAGAAACATTGCTACGAGCATTTATAACAGATCTATAATGATATAGTTAAAATAAAAATTAACTATAGGTGTATAGGGACCAAGACCTAAGGACCCCAAGCTAACCTCACCTGCAAGTGGTGCACCTGCTGATCAACAGAAGAGGCTCTGGCGAACATTACAGTGCCCGGTAAGCGGTAATAGGCTCGCCACCTGTTACGTGGGACCAACTATGTAATTGGCGAAGTATGGGCGTATAATATGCCTCTGCCTACCCCTTCGGGGAAATAGGCGTGATATTATGTATGTATGTACTGTTTTCGACCAGTGATTAACTACCGTGGCGCTAAAATCGTTTCTATGATACAGTATATATTACATATAACAACAGGTTAGACCTAGTTTAGTTATTTAAGTGTACCAAATGTATTGTGAAAATGTGTTTTGTTCAATAAACTATTTATTATTATTATAATAGTATATATGTAATACTAGCGGCCGCCCGCAGCTTCGTCCGCGTAACTAATTTTAAATATACACAATATCTGTACAATATATTAGCATAGGCTCTAATTCTGATGTATAAGCTATATAATTATAGAGTTTCATGAAAATCCATTCAGTAGTCTTTGCGTGTAAAAGTATCAAACATACATACAATCTCTCGGGCTTATAATATTAGGAAGTATTTGGGGATTTTCCCTCCAGTTTCTTAGAAAACAAAGAAAATTGCAAATTTTCCAGAATGTTGATCATTAAGCAAAATTATCATGGTACGTCTGGGATCAGGCAGTTTACGGAATTACTGCCGCTCTGTGTGGGGCAATGTCTACAATTTCTGTGTAACATAATCTTTACAATGGAAACGTTTGTGTTAAAATTAATAAAGGCAAGGACTTTGTTGACAATTTAGCTTTTAAACAACCTTGTAACAAATTTATTAGAAGTACTACTATTTGCTTTATCCTTTAAGACGTGTTTTAAGACATCAAAGACGTTTATTTTTAGCATTTCTTTTTATCAATGTGGTAAGTACGCTTTTGTTACTCAATCAATAAATCAATCAAATAATTTTATTGTTAAATACAGATTGTTTTGACGAGTACACTAAACTTTATAGATTATTAATTAATTTTGCAACCGAATTGTCCGATAGTTGCTTTCGATGAACATATTTTGCAGTCAAATTGTTGCTTTCAATGGACCCCTTCAAAAGTTTCTGCGTACATAATGTAAAAAAAAATCTTACTTTTTCGCAATACTCCGCGGTACTGTACTGTACGGGTTCGATTCCCACACAGGAAAAATATTTGCGTGTATAAATATGAATTTTTCTATGTATTTTAAGTATATATTTACAAAAAAAAAAAGTATTTAAGTATGTTTATCCGTTATTTAGTATCCATAACACAAGTTCTTAATGATACTTATCTTGGAACTAAATAATTGGTGTAAGTGTCAGAAATATTTATTTATTATTTATTTATTTTCTGTGGACTACCACGTGATAACCAACCAACAACTACGTTAAGCTATGTTAGAGGCCCTTGCATTAAATAATTCTAACAGACGACGCCAAATGTATGCCCCCCGCCTATACGAACTGAATCCGCGTACTGGAGTTTTTTTTGGTATGGAAAATCATCTAATGACCTTTTCCCGCTGTGGGTGGAGCGGGAGGATGTGTCAGACTTTTACTGACTAAAAACCATCCATGTTTCTTGCTGTGCCTGCTACGTCCAGAGGCCGCGGTAACCCTTTCGGACAGTCCCGCAGCCCCGGCAGGCTTGACCCCCTCCCTAGGGGCCCTCATTGTGCTGACATCTCTTTGAGGCGCGCATGGAATACGAACGCGCCGGCGACGCGGCCTGTCGCCTATAGAAGGCGGACGGGCGGCGAGTTACCCATTACTCACCGCCCACAATCCAGTGCCTACGGTGGCTGGGAGTCATCTCGTGCCTCTCGACGTCTCAGGCGCCCACCACGGACTGTAGTTTGGCCTGGAACCCCCTTTCGACCTACCTACTAAAAGTAGGATGTTATGGGCTATAAATAAATATGTTGATATGAACACTAAGTGATGTAGGTATTATCTGAAAGTTGTAGATACATTCAATGAGTAGAAGCACTAAAAGCAGTAGAATCAATAACCTTTTTAAATTAAAAATATCCATTAAAAGCATATAGTGATTTATTATATAAATTATAAGTTAATATTATATGTCATAATAGTATGGTATCAATAATGTTATTTATTGTTTTCATTATGTGTGTATTAGTTAAAGTTTATTAGTTTCTAGGATAATTAAGTATGTAGTTTTGTAATATGTTTAAGTTCTCTTTCAAATTGCAGTGCCCCTACAGTATCAGTATTCATTGTATTACTTAGGTACCTACTTGTTTACCTGATACAATAAAGATTTATGATTTAAATTTATTTGAAAACTAATGAAACGGCAGCTGTCCTATAAATTTAGGAGTATAGTCTAAGACAAAACGCTGGCATTACATTGAAACTGTTGCTACTTAACATGCTCCTACAGTCTGGTATCTTAATCTTAGTGGCATCTCTGCGTGAATACAAACTAGCTTAGCAAGATTGTGCAAATCAACTAGGGGTGATTTTTCACAAAATAATGTGATTAAAATATTTAAATCTACTTTAATCTAAGTTTATAACTAAGCAAGTGATGAATTAAAAATATCTTTGTAACAATTCCCGCGCAACTATAATTTCCCGAAAAATCTAGAAATAATTCAACACTAGGTACACGTGTTTCGCCCATACACAGGGCATCTTCAGGGAAGATAGGAGCCTCAGAACAACGATGTCTACACGACCAACGCTGAAACGAGAGACTTTTTCGTGTCGGGTTGAATTGATTATCGATAATTATAATTGCGCGGGAATTGTTACAAAGATATTTTTAATCGAGCGTCGAGGCTCTGGCAAACATAACAATTCTCGGTAGGCGTCAATAGGCTCGACACCTATTACATGGGAATAACGAACAAAGTGCGAAGTTGCCTATTCCTTTGGGGAAACAGGCATGAATATATATTTATAAAAATATAATGACTTACAGCCTAAATAATTGTGGCTGGTATTGTATGTTGTAGATTTTTCGTTTCCTCTTTTTTATGTAACATAATATACCATTAAACGAGGCTCGGCGGCCAAAGTGCTGACAACATAAATTCAGTGAATTCGGCGGGTTGGCTCGTGTCGCCAAATAGACGTTAAAATAACCACAAATTGCCGACATGTACGGCCAAGTTAGGTGACTTTAAAGTTATATACGCATGTTTTTTTTTTAAATTAACAGCTTATTTATTTTTCTATACTAATATTAAAGAGATGAAAGATATATATTTTTGAATTAAATCAATACTGGATGAAATGGATAATTGTCTCACCATTACAGATGTATAGGGATTCTACCAACATCTTAGGAGCCCAAGCCAACCTTACCTGCAAGTGGTGCACCTGCCGATCAACGGACGAGGCTCTGGCGAATATAAAAGTTTCCGGTAGGCGGCAATCGGCTTGCCTCCTTACCTTGGGACCAAAAATAATTCTCGAAATGTGGGCATATAATATGCCTCTGCCTACTCTTTCGGGGAAACAGGCGTGATTGTATGTATGTATTACTATTTACTCTTTTTGAGACGAGTATCAGAAAGAGTAATTCTCTAATCATACTGATACGATAATGGACTCACTGCTGAAGATAATAGTAAGTATTTATTTAATCTTTATTGCACACATATATAAATTCAATTTACAAAAGGCGAACTTAATTACATTAGGCATTCTTTACCAGTCAGCCTTGGGGTGAGCAGAGAAATTTAAAGCACAGCGAGCAAGTCATAGTTATGATACTTACATAAAATACGCTTAATTAAGATGATCTACATGAAAATACACACACATATAAATAAATAAATAAATATTGTTTAGTTCCAAGATAAGTATTATTATGAACTTGTGCTATGGATACTAAATAACGGATAAACATGAATTAATACTTTTTTTTGTACATACATACTTAATATATATAGGAAAACACGCAGACCAGAACAAATATTCATGTTTATACTCACAAAGAATTGTCCTGTGTAGGAATCAAACCCACGACCTCAGGATCATCATACCTCATACTCACCTCCTCGCCATATCGGTTGTTAATATATATATTGTATAAACACAAAAGCATACATAATTAAAAATAAATAAATAATTGGATGACAAAGGATTTCATCGATGATCATTCTTTCAAAACGTAATTGAAAATTAAGTTTCTGAAAGCTGCTTTGCTTTTTGCCATTCTGATATTAGGAGGAAGAGAGTTCCAAAGTTGAATGGCCTTAACGCCAAAGGAGTTTAACATGAACCCTGCACTGGGTGTACTAAGTAAGATCTGGTTGCGAAAGTGATCCGGACTCGCGATCGTGTCTCTCAGTGGGGATCTGAAAACATATTTCATTCAGCCAAAACCCAGGTTTGTGCATATTCGTCGAAGGTTACTCCCTTCTTTACTCTTCCCTCTTTTTAGAACGTTTCGTTGCCCATTTCAGTGGATCTCAGCATTCCTGGCATGGACGTCGGCCAGGACCAGAATCCGAAATGCTATATCGAGGGTGTTATTTAAACTGCCTGCCGTAAGTTGGGTATGCTTAATAAGGTGAGGCGGTTTTTCACTTCCGAGCAGCGCTGTTTGCTGTTTGCTGTACGAGACTCAAGTGCGATCGAGGGTAGAGTATTGATCCCATCTTTGGGAAGGTTCTGCTAAGTACCAATACGGCCAAGTCTTATTATTTAAGCTCTAAAATAAAAAATTGTGATGATAAGATTAAAATGACCTGGAATATTATTAATAGTGAAACGGGAAAAAGTAAAAATTATAATACTGAGTTTAAACTTAATATTGATAAAAAAACTCTTACATCTGACTTAGATGTAGCCAATGCTTTCGAAAACTTTTTTACTAATATTCCAGTGTCTATCACAAAAGATTTAAATTGTTCGCCCACTTTAGCGGAGTCTATTTTGAAAGATAACGTGAATATATGTACAGTAGATTTTACGTTTAGTCATGTTACATCTATGGATATAATTAAGACATTCAATACTCTTAGTGTTAAGAAAGCTGCAGACCTCTGGGGCAATTCCATAGTAGTTACCAAGCCTATCATTGTTTCAGTGGCGCACAGTTTGGCTCTAATATTTAATAAATGTGTAGATTGCGGCAAATTTCCCGATCTAATGAAAGAAAGTAAAATCATTCCATTATATAAATCGGGCAGTACAACAGACCCAACAAATTTTCGACCTATCTCAGTGCTGCCTACATTTAGTAAAATTTTTGAAAAACTTGTTTACAACCAGATGTTAATATTTTTCAATAAAAATGGATTAATGCATTCAAAACAATTTGGATTCACTAAGGGTCGATCTACAACCGATGCAGGTGTTGAGCTTTTAAAACATATATTTGATGCTTGGGATAATTCTTTGGACGCTTTAGGTATTTTTTGCGATCTGTCCAAAGCTTTTGACTGTGTTCCTCATGAAGCATTGATAAAAAAATTAGAATATTACGGAATAAGAAACTCCGCATTGAATCTTCTCACTTCATATCTAAGTGATAGGATTCAAAGGGTTGAGGTTAATGGAAAGCGATCTCAGGGGTCTGTTGTAAAAATGGGGGTACCGCAGGGCTCGATTCTCGGTCCGTTTTTGTTTTTGATTTATATGACTGATTTGCCATATTTTGTTAAAGAAAACCACGAGATAGTTTTGTTTGCTGATGATACATCATTATTGTTTAAGTTAAAACGAAATCAGAATTTAGACGAAGTAAACAGTTCGATCTCGAAGGTGGTGCACTGGTTTGACGTTAACAATTTGCTATTAAATGCGGCTAAAACGAAATGTATTAAATTCGTGACGCCTAACGTCAGACAGGCAAACTCTACTATTATGGTAAAGGAGGATGAGTTGACCCTTGTGGATACTACCAAGTTTTTAGGGATTACTTTAGACTCTAAGCTACAGTGGGGCCCACATATTGGTGAATTGTCGAGTAGACTTAGCTCTGCAGCATTCGCGGTAAAGAAAATTCGCCAATTAACAGACGTTGTAACAGCTAGGCTAGTTTATCATAGCTATTTCCATAGTGTTATGTCCTATGGTATTCTTCTGTGGGGTTGTGCCGCAGACATTCAAACAATCTTTGTGCTGCAGAAGAGGGCTATTCGAGCAATTTATAATCTCCCGTGTGGACATTCACTAAGGGAAAAGTTTAAAGAAATTGGTATTTTAACAGTGGCCGGTCAATTCATTTATGATAACCTGGTTTATGTACACAAGAATACTGATCAATTTAGTAAGAAAAGCTGTGTACATAACCTAAACACAAGGAATAAGCATAAATTAGTTGTACCTGCCACTAGGCTCCAAAAGATAAACAAATCTTTTAAAGGTCAATGTGTGCGATTCTACAATAAAATCCCAAGCAACATACAGCAATTGAGCCTAAATAAATTTAAATTAACAATAAAACACAAGCTGTCTTCAAAGGGATAGTATTCTATTAAAGACTATATGGCAGATAAAAATGCTTGGGATTAAACTGCCGTTTCATACAGGCTATTCTAATATGAATGACTTGAAAACATAAATATTGTTAAGGTTATGTTATATTGCATTGTATAGCTTCACAGACAAATGAAGATTGTAATTCTAGTACCAAACTAATGGACATATTTAAAAGAGCATAGCCTGTGAGTTTCTTGCCAGTTCTTCTTACAGAGCGGTGGCTCGGAACTGGCACTTAGATTCACTTACACTTAATTATTTTTTATTTTTAAATTGTTTTGTTGCATGTAAGTGAATCTAAGCTTCGTGATTTAGTGTAATATTATTTCGATTGTTATTTTTTTCATTTGTGATCATGACGTTTTCAAGTACTATGTATAATTATGTTTTATGTGCAATAAAGGATTATTAATAGTTTATGAAATAAATAATTTTTTTACTTTACTTTACTTTTACCTTCTCGACGCACTTGACAGACTGCAACGGCGAGCGGTTCGTATAATAGCGGATGCTGAGGTAACAGCCTCACTCGACGATCTACAGTTGCGTAGAGATATTGCATCTCTCAGTGTCTTCTACCGGAACTACTATGGCAAGTGTTCTGAGGAGCTTTTCGATCTCATCCCGCTCTCTCTTTTCATCTCCCGAACAACACGTGCTGGTCTTAGAAACCATCCTCATACTGTGCACACTATCAGCACTCGAACCAAGAAATTTGGGAAGTAGTTTCTGAGTAAGACCACTAAGCTCTGGAATTTGCTGCCGGTTCATGTGTTTCCTATTTCCTATGATCCCGGGTCTTTGAAGCGGGGCGTTAAAAAACATTTTAGCATGCCCTCGTGAGTGGGTGCGCTTTGTACCGTACTTATTTCATGGTATGAAGCGCTTTAATTTTTTTTGGACTGCATCGACTGAATTTAGAGGAACGAAGCTGACGAAAATGACTAGAGCTAAGGAATCTGAATTGGGATCGCAAAGGAAAGGAGAATAAGGGTATAGTATAGTTTCTACAAACTTTGTCGACGTATAACTTTATAAAATAGTGATAATTACAATGTAGCATCAAATCAACTGCCCTCACAAAAAAAAGTAAAAAGGAATCGTATCATTTAATTTCTGTATACACAACGGCTCTATTACTACTTAACCAGTTCTGTTCCCAATATTTTGACTTGATAAATTAACGCTGAACTAGAGAGATCTCTTAGAATAAATAATTTTCCACAGAACCCTCCGAATCAAGCCACTAACTCAAGCCAAATAAAAGCATAAAAATTGCAGAAAATATAAGTTTGTCTGGAAATTCCGAGTAAAATGAATCTATATTAAATGATATAAAACACAGCTTCCAAGTAAAAATCACATCAAAAAGAAATAATATCACTAATTTTCTATATAAAGTGCGAAAGATATTCTGCTAACTTTACTTAGCTATTTCTATATATTAGGTCGGGGAAAAAGTCTTTTCGCATAACGTAGGTATAAACTTATTATAATTTTTTTTTGACTGTACTATTTGTGTCTGGCTGGTTTTGGTAACATTAAAAAGGTTCCATTATAAAGAAAAGAAAAAAATAAAAAAAAGTTGTTTCCCGCTATTTTTCATTTGTTTTTCTCTCCGTAAAAATGAGTGAATCTAATGAAGAAATTTGATACATTTTAAAATTTTGTTATAAAAAAGGCAAAAATGCAACTCAAGCAGTGAAAAAAATTTGTGATGTTTATGGACCTGATGCAGTGTCAGTAAGAGTAGCACAAATTTGGTTCAAACGTTTTCAGTCCGGAAATTTTGATGTTAAAGATGCACCTCGCTCTGGTCGCCCTGTTACGAATAAAATGGACGCCATTTTTGAAAGAGTGGAGCAAGATCGGCATATTAGTAGTTACGATGCAGCTGAAGAACTGGGAATTGACCACAAAACAGTTTTGACCCATTTGAAGAAAGCTGGTTATACAAAAAAGCTCGATATTTGGGTGCCACACGAGCTCACTCAAAGAAACTTAATGAACCGTGTACTCATTTGCGATTCATTATTGAGACGTAATAAAACCGAGCCGTTTTTGAAGAGATTGATAACTGGCGATGAAAAGTGGATCACGTACGACAAGAACGTGCGAAAAAGGTCGTGGTCGAAAGTTGGCCAGGCTTCACAGACTGTGGCCAAACCTGGCCTAACACGAAATAAGGTGATGCTGTGTGTATGGTGGGATTGGAAGGGCATTGTTTATTATGAGCTTTTACCGCCCGGCAAAACCATCGATTCTGATCTTTACTGCCAGCAACTGATGAGATTAAAGGAAGCAGTCGAGAGAAAACGGCCGGAATTGATCAACAGGAAGGGTGTGGTCTTTCATCACAATAACGCTAGACCACACACATCTTTAGCCACTCAGCAAAAATTAAGAGAGTTCGACTGGGAGGTCCTAGTGCATCCACCATATAGCCCTGACCTTGCGCCTTCAGATTTTCACCTGTTTCGGTCTCTGCAGAATTCTGTAGGTTCTGTAAGGTTGACCTCAAGAGAGGACTGCCAAAACTATTTGTCCCGTTTTTTTGATCAAAAGTCCCAAAGTTTTTACAGTAACGGGATAATGTCTCTGCCCACAAAATGGCAGAAAGTTATTCAACAAAACGGTACATATATATTGTAAATAAATGTAAATAAACTTTGAAAAAAATGTCTTGACTTTTCATACAAAAATACGAAAAGACTTTTTCCCCAACCTATTACATACAAAACGAAAGGTTTTGCTATCACTACTTAACAAGTTCTGTTCCCTTGCACATTGAATTAACAGATAAAAGTAATTGTCGTTGCACTCGAGAGATATCTTAGATTAAAAAGCTTTCCACAAAACGGCCCCTCGACTATATTCGTCCAAAAACTCTAGCCAAATAAAAGCATACAAATTGCAGAAAAATATATGCGTCGCTGAAACTGTAGGAACCCGAAGCGTTTGGTGGTGAGTTAAAATGTGCCCGCTCTAAAACTAGGGTCTGCCAAATGTGCGCGAGATGCGAAATACACGGAAGTGTGTTGTGTATTTAGTTCGCTGTTCAGGGATTTACACATATACATATATTCACGCCTGTTTCCCTAGAGGAATAGGCAGAGACATAATTATTATACGCCCACACTTGCTAATTGATATTGATGGTCCCACGTAATAGGTCGCGAGCCTATTGCCGCTTACCGGAAATTTTTATGTTTGCCAGAGCCTCGTTCGATGATCATCAAATGCACCACTGTCTTAAGATCTTGTTAGGATCCCTATACACCCATGTATGTTTTATTCTATTACATTTTATTACTGGTAGCAAATAGCTAGAAAATTTAAGATCGATCAGGTGGAATGGATTTAATCTTACAACTCCTTAGTTTTTGGACAGTGAATTGTTCATCCTATAATTTGTCAGAATCTAGTGTAATTTGTTTTCTACATTTGGACAAAATCTTCTCAGTTTATCAGCATAATCCTGCTAAACTAGTATGTTTTTACGCTTGTTTGTATTTTTTAATATTCTTTAAGGGTCCACAAACCAGCAAACATAGAAGACGGCGGCTTTTTACTCTATGGACTGATATGCCTGCATCGCGGTTCAAGACCGATCGAGGTGGATAAAACTGGGGACACCTATGTTCAACACTTCTTGTATTCGAGGTTAAGAAATTATTTATTAATCTTTTATTTTTTTGGGTCCTTTTATATGTGTACAATATGATAGCATTTAAATGCTAATCAATTGTACACATTTTCCGAGATTGTGACGATAAATTCGGTTTTGTTTTGGTTGTTTTGTAAATACAATATTTTACGGATATTTACTACTACATTTTTAACATACATGCATTCACTCCTGTATCCCTGAAGAGGTAGGCACAGCCCACACTTCACCAATTATTTAGTCCCACGTAATAAGTCAGGGCCTATTGCCGCTTACCGGCACTGTTAAGTTCGCTAAAGCCTCGTCCATTAATCAGCAGGTACACCACTTGCAGGCGACGTAGGGTTGGGCTGCTTAGGTCTTGTTAGGATCCCTGTACATCCCACATTTATTATAAGGAACTAAAACTCATTAACTCTATCGGTAAAAGTGTTTTTTGCATTGACAAAAGCTTTGTCAGAATATCATCCCGTATATCCAACCCGTACTGCTGATGAGCGTGTATGTTCCTTTTATGGCACATTTTCGCAAAGTTTTTAATGTGTGACTCAATAAAGTGTCACTACAAATATACGAAACGACTGTATTAACATTTTCTTTGGCCAAAATACTTCGCACTCCGTACAGAATCCCTTAGCTATGAAAATATAACGTACAATTTTGTTTGTTAAAAATTGCACTGGTTAGTGCTAAAAAAGATTTTACAAACACATAGAGGCTTATTACAAAACAATAATATTCTTTTATAAGCCCCATATAATCACACGCGTATGTTCTATTTGGAAAGAGCAGAAACTTTGCTGAAACCTCTGTATTAGCAAAGTTTCGACCCTCTGGTCGCGGGTTCAAATCCTGGTGGCGCATCATGCGGGACTCGGTGCCATATTGATTGTAAACTAAATAAATATTTTCTAACAATTGCACAATTATTTAGTTCCAAGATAAGTATCATTAAGAACTTGTGTTATGGATACTAAACAACGAATAAACATACTTATATACTTTTTTTTTTGTAAATACTTACATACATAGTATACATAGGAAAACACCCAGACCAGAACAAATATTCATGTTCATCATCATCATCATCTCAGCCCATTAACGTCCCACTACTGAGCACGAGCTTCCTCTCACATATCAAGGTGTGAGGGTATTGGGTCTTACTCTACCACGCTGACCCATTGCGGATTGGCGGAGGCAGGTGTATGGCGTCCTGCTGTTCGAATTTATCAAGCCGCCCATTAGGCCTCTAACATGGCCTAACGACTACCACATTTTGTGATAACCGGGACCAACGGCTTAACGTGCCTTCCGAAACACGGAATTTCATGTTCATGCAAGATTTGTCCTGTGTTGGAATCGAACCCACGACCTGTGAAGTGAAGTGTAGGTATACTGACCTCCACACCATATCGGTCGTCAACTACTACTATAGATTCTGATACATTCGACAGTCTATTACTTATCGGGTCAATGGCTTTAAAATACTGAACTAGCAAACGTGACAAATAAAAACTTAGCGAAATAAAAAGATACGTCAAACGTCAATAAACTGAGGTGTCGGTAAACAGTATTATGCGTCTATTCTGCATATACGTGGCCAGGTATTACTGTACATTAGTTACGGACATTAGAAAATCTACTATAATTAGGAACAAAAGTATTAAAATACTGAACTGACAAACGTGGTGAAGAAAAACTTGGCGGAATAAAGACGGATTTGAATTGCTTTGTAAACAGAGATGTCGCTATGCACAGCTAATTGACATTAGTGGTTGAGGAATAGTGTTACGCGTCCATTACGTGCCGTTAATGCCGGGAGTAATGCCGCGACTCAAGTCGCGCCTCAAATGCGCGCAAACAAATGAGACTTGTTAAGAGAAACCAGAGAAGGCCTGCATTAGAGTGGGTAAGTGATGAGTAACGTCGATGCAAATATCGATAAATGCTTATTTTACCTATAATTTCTTAATTTATTAAGTACAGTTTTTCTTAACGGTGTATAGGGCTCCTACTACGATCTGAGCCCTAGTCAATCTCACCTGCAAGTGGTGCACCTGCCGATCAACGGACGAGGCTCTGGCGAACATAAAAATGCCCGGAAAGCGGCAATAGGTTCGCCACCTATTGCGTGGGACCAAAAAATTCAATGGCGAAGTGTGGGCGTTTAGTTTGCCTCTGCCTACCCCTTCGGGGAAACAGGCGTGATATTATGTATGTATGTATGTTCCTCTTAACATGTTTTATGTCGTTCTGCTTGATCGGTAGATAAAGTTTAAGAAATTTGAAAAGGAAACAGTTGTCGCGGTAAAAGAAGAATTAGATTACATTGCACTCAAAGAGGCACTCAAAATAAATAAATTAAATTAGTGGAATGGAATAAATTTAAAGTTCATTACGAGCCGATCCTATCGCGACTTGAAATGTGCTAAAACAATACCTCTTACTCTTTTTTTAATTATGTCGGATCATCTCTAAATGCTTAACTGGTTAATTTGTTGATAAAGCCTAATAGACTGGAAAAAAAAAACTTGCCGAGATAATTTTAATAATAAAATTGCTAAGTAAACAATGGGGTTTTTAATGGTTAGCTAATTTAAATTGGTAGTAGGGGCCGCCTATAAAGTTCTTTACGTTTCGTTAAATAAGAGGCGCTTACACTTTCACGCCTAATAATTTCTAGAGTAACCGCCATTTGCTTTAATTCTTTTTTAAATTATCGCCTTGAATTATCTTGAATGCCATCAGCCCGAGACACGTAAAACCTACGACATTTGAAAACTATTGCTTGCCGATAATTTTGCGTTCAACACTAAGAATCCTAAAACTTTAGTAGTCCCGTTAACCCCTCGAGGAAGATCGTTGAGTCCCGAGTGGTTTCACGTCAGAAGTAACTTGATTTAAGTGTCTAGTCTGATTCCAACGCTCAACAGATAAACTACAACCGCTTTATGGTAGTTACCTACTAAGTAATAATAGATCAAATGGATTTTCGTAATTACAAATCATTTGCTTTTTATCGTGTAAGTTACTCATACTTACTTATTGTATCGATACACTGATATTAGCATCCCTATTCCCTAAGAGAGCTTTGACCCTTGGTACTATCGCAAGTGTAAATACGGCGTCTTGGTAATAAAAAACAGCCGTGATGAGTTTCTTGAGTCACACTTCTCAATGTCGTTGCCTTTTTTGGAAGCCTCGTTAGAGTTACTAACAAACTGACTGACTGACAATCCTCTTCCCCTTTAAAATCGCGACAGGCTGACTGACAGATCCCCCCTATAAAAGTAACCGACAGATTGACAAATCTTGAAAAAAAACCACAACCGACAGATAAACTGACAAACCTTGACAAATTCTGACAAAGAATCCATTTGCTTTTATTTTTTGATTATGTATGGTACCGCTCATATCTGTTTCATTGTTGTTATAAAAAAAAATATGGAAGTTCCATTTTGTGTATAAAAATTTGACGAATCTACATGATCCTGTTGATCTTAAAGAGAGTACAGTATATTTTATTATTATTTATTTTTGGAGTTGTGGGTTAAATTGCTTATGATGAACATTACATTAAGTAACATATTTTTATAATATACTTCTGATTAAGAAGTATCATTGTGTAAATTGATAATTTACCTTACTGCCGTAGAGCCACGACGCAGCGTCAGACATAAAAGCTGTGCTTTCAAATAATAATATATAGGTATCACAAACACAAGAACTGGCAAAAAACTTACAGCCTATGCTCTTTTAAATTTATCCATTGGTTTGGTACTTGATTTACAATCTTCATTTTTCTGTGAAGCTATACAATGCAACATAACAATATTCATGTTCTATATCATTCATATTAGAATAGCCTGTATGAAACGGCAGTTTAATCCCAAGCATTTTTATCTGCCATATAGTCTTTGATAGAATAGTATCCCTTTGAAGACAGCTTGCGTTTTATTGTGAATTTAAATTTATTTAGACTTAATCGTTGTTAGTCGAATGACCATTTGTCAATATTTTTTGGTCAAACTTTGGTAATCCCAAACACATACATGCAGAAACACACAACACAAACAGAACAATGAAAGTAAAACCAAAATGAGCATTTTTTTGGATTGGGATTCACAATGGTTGCCTTTACGAAATCGTCGTCTTAACTTTAAAATAGGGAGGCCTTTTGATCCTTATAATTTAAGTTTTAGAAATATTTTGTAAATATTTTATAAGATGTACGTTTCGCACTGCACCCAAAATGGCCCAGCTGAAAACCAGCGCTAGAACACTGGACTAGCATATGCTGAGTTGGCTCATTTTGGTGCATCATATAAACATTTATTAATTGTTTTTAGTTTTAATTTGTAATTGTATGGTGCACCAATAAATATTTTTATTATTTTTATTATTATTAATGCCCGTCGATAATAAGCCCATTTTGAGCAAGCTGGGGTGATATACGGTGCAGAAGTGAAACACTTCGCCGGGAAACCGACAGTTCCTGCAAGAGGTAGTAAATTTTAAACCCCACTAACGACTTAAAACTCTGGAACTGACCAGTGTGAGCTCTGCTTTATTTCGGTCATCTAAATCGAGAAGCTACGAACGCAGCGCTTTGATATTGGTTCATACCTAAAAAAACATAAAAGATAAAATAAAATTAAAAATCTACTTTATTGTCTGTAATATCAACAGGATCATTTAGATTTGTCAGTGCGTCGGTAACTCTTATCGGGGGGACTTGTCAGTCGGCTTGTCGTGATTCTAAAGGGGGGAGGGGATTGTCCGTCATTTAGTCAGTCTGTCGGTGACTCTAACGAGGCTTCCTAAAGGCAACGAGGTTGAGAACAATGCTTCGGAATCTCGGTTTCATTCAAATTATGGCTAAAAATCTGATTCGCTCAAAAAAATAAATTATTACAAAACTACCAACATCCAATATCTAGGTACTTAAGAAAGAAAAGATCAATTCATATCATTGCCAGTACCAGGCAGCCTTATTGCTTGTTGATACATTCTTATTGATAATATCGACGCTGGAAAGGCAACCTTGCTTATGCGCCAAATTTGCGATAATTAGTTATATATATCATTAGAATTCCGTGATTTTTTCCTAACTGCAGATCTCGGTTTCATCCAATTCTGGCCATTTTTGACATTCATTTGACTGACATTCTGACAAAAAACAAATTTATTTATATTTTTTTGGAATATAATAAACTGAACCTCTAAAAAATACTTTTTTGATCATCAAAAATACTGATCTAGCATCAAATAGGGGATTAGGTGCTCCATCAGAATTTTTTGATGTACAAAAAGGTTAGGTTAGGTTGGTAATTTATTAATTTTGATGACACATTAAATATGAGCCTATTTTTTTTGGAAATTGTCATTTTTTGAATCGCTCTCCTGTAAAGTAGCCAAATAGTGCATGAGCAAGGTTGCCTTACCAGCGTCGATATTAGTATAGTTTACCCTAAAAGTAAACGCAGATAAACAATAAAAAAGAAAGCTTTTCTTTAAACAAAAGTCGTATTAACTTTCAAATAGAGACTCCTAATGCCGTCGATAATATCCGCATTTGGGAGTGAACTGGGGTGAAATACGGTGCGGAAGTGACACACTTTGCCGGGAAACCGACCGTTCCTGCAGGAGGTAGTAAATTTTAGTCCCCACTAACGGCTCAGCGATACGCTATCTCCGATCAAACGTAATTTAGATTTATTAAATAGTTTATGTTTTATAACATGTATGTAGGTAGGGTATATGACGTATATTTTGAATAGAAATATTAGAAGAATTATTGATAGAAGAAGAAGAAAATAGTTTTTTCAAATTTAATTTAAATTCTTGAAAAGTTTTTTCAAGAATTTAAATTAAAAGTTACAAAAATATATAGCTCTTAAATGTTTTCGTTATTGATTAAAATTTTTGTAAAAAAAAATTACACCTTGTGAATGCATATCTAGGTTTATCACATTGATCACATTTCTGTTTAAAAATTAAGAGATTGTAATCTCTTAATATATTGTAGACGTTAATTCGATTCATGACGAAGGCAAATAAATTGCAATAAGACCGAAATTGAGATGGCACTGATAAAAGACTGCGATATTAATCATTCTGCTTTTAAAGTTCTATGGTTTTCTTGAACATCGTAATTTTTATTTCTTTTAAATAATGTTTTCGATTGAGCCAATGGCAAGTAAGAGATGTAATAATAATATATAAGCCATAGCGAATGAGAATAAGTGATGGTAAAGATGATAAATGGTGAATGAGTGCAAGGCGCTAAACCCCTTGAGTCCTCAGTAAAGAAGTACGACTAGTATAGTCGTACTTCTCTCATTCTCACATGGAGTTCTTGAGAGAATTTGAGAAGTAATGTTGCACCGTTTTTACTTATTTACCAACACTCGAATACGTTAACAAACACTTAGCGGTTATAATTCAAAGTTATTACTCAATAATGGGTAAAAATATCACAAATTTTAGAAAAAATTGTAGTCATGTCTTTTCACAAAGCTCCCGCCACAAAGTCCAAACTTCGTAATTTATTTAGGAAAATTAATTACATATCAGGTAGACGCAATTTCTGTTTGAAAATTCAGACACGACGTCGACGGATACTCAAGAATACTATAGTCAAGAAATTATGACAACTCAAATTTAAATAGCACAATTTCACAAACAATGCACTTTGATTGGTAAAAAATAATATATTATTACTGACATACAACTGCAACGTAAAACGGTTGTGGTTTTAATAAAATTAATAATAAAATTAATAACATATTCACGAATTTTATTAAATCGTTGGCTTTCGCCCAGATTGAACGAAATATGGTTTAATGCATAATCGTGTTTATCCGTCGGGTATTACGGATTTTTCTGTGGAAAATTAAGTAGATCTGTGTTTATCCAAGTGATAAACAATGTATGTGCCAAAGTTTTAATCTCATAGTAGGCTTCACGGGCTTGTAAGTCGTTTTCATATTATTAAGGATTAAACACAGAAACTTTATTGTAAAATACACTGACTACCGACTTGGCTTGGAGGTCAGTATATCTGCACTCCGCTTCGGAGGTCCTGGGTTCGATTCCCACACAGGAAAATCTTTTATGTGCATTATGTACATAAAGTTTTCCTATATACATTAAGTATATATTTAAAAAAAAAAATAGTATTTAAGTATTTTTATTTATTCTTTAGTATCCATAACACAAGGTCCTAATGATACTTATTTTGAAAATAAATAATTGCTGTAATTGTAACAGAATTATTATTATACTTTATATTAAAAGAGTATATATAGCCTGTGAGTTTCTTGCCAGTTCTTCTTACAGAGCGGTGGCTCGGAATTGGCACTTAGATTCACTTATACATAAATATTTTTTGTTTTTTTTTAATTGTTTGGTTGCAAGTGAATCTAAGCTTCGTGATTTTAGTATAATTATACTTTATTTGTTTTTGTTATTATTTTATAATTTTTACTTTTTCAAGTACTATGTAATAGTTTATGAAAAAAAAAGTTTTTTGATATTGATTTTTTGACATTAAGTATGTTTATACAAAAAAAAAAGTATTTAAGATTTTTTTAGTATCCATAACACAAGGTCCTAATGATACTTATTTTTGAACTAAATAGTTGCTGTGATTGTAATTATATACAAAATGTATGGACATCTAACACAGCGTCATTTGTCGTCGCGTCAAAAGTGTCATATTTTTCCGAAATTAAGCCTTATACAGCTCAAACATAAAAAATACCAATGTACTTTTTTTAATGTGATGCTCCATATCGTGGAACAATCACGATTATAAGCTTTCCCCCTTTATACGGCCTTTTTAAGCCCCGCTTGTAATCAATATTAAGCTTATTTAAAATGTAATTTGGCTGGAAATTTATTTTTATGTCTACATAATGTATGTAAGTACATATAAAATATTTAATACAAAAATTTTATCTGAATGTTCTCTTTATTGTATAATATGCCTGAATACATAACTACTGTGCAAAAATAGCTCATACATAACTACATAATTAAATTATGTATCTCAGGCAGCAAAAGTCGGGAGCAGCCGCCAGTATAATTTACAACAAAAACTATCACACACAATTTGTGTGAATAAATAAAAGGGACATGTGCGGTCAGACGGGGAGTAGTTGTTTTATCCGGCGTCTTGGGACCGCCGCCGGGTCGACACACCGCCGGGTCCTTTGACCCTCGAGCTGTGGTTTATTTAGATGACGCCCCTGTACGGCCATGAAGTGGATAATAAACAAATGTTTTGTCAATAATTAAATATTCCTGGGCATTTTGGACAGTGATTTTAGGTGCCGCCACCAGCACGCACGACCACCACTTACCAGAAATGAAAGTATTTATTTATTTATTAAAATAATCAACAACATAATAAACATTAATAATACCAAAAAAGAATTAACCATAGCAGTATTTAGCTCAATGTCATTATAATTATAGGCGAAGACAGCATGCAATTAAAACATTATAAACGAAAATTCCTAATCAAAGTTATAGTTTAAAAACACAATAACAAAATTAGATTACATTATTAAAAAGCTAAATTAAAGATGTCATGAATAAAATAAGATTATTATATAGGTATTTCTTTGGAACCCGTGGTGTCACACAGGCGGCCGACGTATACTACGTCTTTTGACCCTCGAGCTGTTGTTTATACCGACGTCTTTTGACCCTCGAGCTGTTGTTTATATCACGTCTTTTGACCCTCGAGCTGTGGTTTATATCACGTCTTTTGACCCTCGAGCTGTTGTTTATTCAGATGACGCCCCTGTGCGACCCTAACATCGAATAAATAAAAATTCCTGTACTTCTTACACGGCGCTTCTATCTCTAGCCCCAAACGGAGCAGATTATTTGCTACGGGTAACTTCTAGACAAGAGATAACACATAGAAATATATGATATATCCTTTATTGCACATTCAACAAAACAAAGAAACACATATACAAGTTATCTCTAAGAGATATCTGTTCCAGCCAACCGTAATTGTAATTTTTTTATTGGTTATAAACATGATACAATTTGTTTAATAGTATCTCAAATCCTACACAAGGTTTATCTAGATACTAGGTTAGTTCTCAATAATTTAATACTACAATAATCTATAATTATAAAACTAACTAATTATAAAACAACAATAAAATATGCAAACAATCGACATGCGCCACTCAAGGTGGCTCAAGCTACCATTAGTGCCCATAGAAAAAATAATATAAAATGAATTAGTGTCATTCAATTATAAGCGTTATGTGTGGGAATTCTGTAAATGTATATTCTAATACATTTACAGAAATCCCCACATTCACAGTGATATGAGAACTAGATTTGTATTCACAGATGTCACGCTAGTACATAGCTAGCTTTGTGTTCATCATAACACCCTATTTAGGCCCGGTATCCAACAAAGCCGAGTGGAGTCTAGACGAGAGGACACGTGCAAACCTGGGAAAATTCTTCTATATAAGTACGGTTAAAGACATTTATTTTCTCAAAAAAATTACAAAATTCACTTACAGAGAAAATACAAAACTATATTATTAACTTGTTTACAACACCAACTAGCATTTCAAAAAAAAGTAGGTACATTGACAAAACTCATTTAAACAGAGGGCAAGTGCACCGGCAAATCGGTGACTGCGTGCATGCATTGAGAACTATTTAATACAATAGAAGTGGAGAGGAAAGGTGAATCAGAGAGGAGATGTTAACTGTGCTGAGCTGTGATTTAAGGTAAATCAATCGAATGACGCTTAAGGTGTGCGAATCGCGGTGAGCATGTGCTGGCGCTTTGCCTCCTGACTTTAAATATCTCCGCTCTGTCGTGCCGCTTATTTGGTAGCGGGATAAAATTCTACAGAAAAATAATACATCTAAACTCCTTTTTCCACGAAGCTAAGTGAAGAGGAAATGTGTGAACAAAATCTGTGATCGGTTATTCAAAACACAATCTTCTCTCGGCAATTACGACCTACTACTGGGCTCAAGATTCCTCTTACGTTGTTGAGAAGGAATTAGGTGACACCACTACGTGGCACAGTGCAAAATAGTGGAATCTAGTATGTGGCGGGATGATGTGAGAATTCAACCACATAGCAATAATAGTAACCGCAACCAAGGCAATGACTTGAGATACTATACGGTCGACTTAAACTGTTTTCCATCGAAGTATTGCCTCTGTAAACTTGTTTATATCTCTGTCATCGTTAACCGTCTTATGAACGCATTCATAACAGAGCTCTAGTTAATGTCATTAAGTTAAACCACACATAGCGAGACTATATATAGTATTTGCATGCTGAAATGACGGGCACAAAGCTCGAAGAACCGACAACTGATGGAACCATATGGTTCTCCAATGGCGAACCGGGAAGCGTCGTAGAGGACGGCCTCCCGATGGACCGATAATCTGGCCAAGAAGGCAAGGGGCCGATAGAAAGAAAGAAAGAAAATAATTGATTCCGAGACACATGATACATTGGTTAGCAAAAATATAAAAGTAAAAATGAAGACACACATGTGGCACTAAAAAGTCTTATATTTAGCATATGCCGAGGGGTCACTATGGCGCTGGTCTTCCGTACAAGCCTATAAATACTACGTAAGTAGGACAAACTTGAAACTATGCGCACCAAAGATATACATTTCAACATAGAAATTTGCTACAAAAAACAACAAATAGATGCAGGCGCCTCAAGATCGCTTGACGTGGAGAGGTCTGTGTTCAGCTGAAGACTTCTAATGTCTGAGATGATGACACAGATAATGTCCAAGATAACTCGTTTTCTATGGCCCCATGTCGTCTACAATTTCGAAAGGATAATCCTGCTTTACGAGCTATTATTATAAAATTATACCATCACTGGTTGTCCGGAGCGCTACGTTTTACGATATGACAAAAACAATGTTGGCAAACGACTTGAAATGTGGCGCAAAAGAAAATGAAAACCTCACAATTTCGCTGTAAAACAGGAATAAATTGTATTATAATTTGGTGGTTTAACGCTCATAGTTCCATGAAAATACATGGTCGCAAATGATTACCAAAGTTAAGCAGAATTTAAAGAGGTCAGTCCTTAGGTTTCAACAGCGGTGGGCGTCGTCGGAAGATTTTCAATGGGTAGGACTGTTGGCGGTCGCGTCTGCCGCAGTGAGCAGCACACTCCCCTCTCGGTCCCCCTTTGGCCTGGAGGCAGTGCGTATTTTGTTACCGACGTAAATAAAATAAAAAATAAGGTCATTCCTTAGGTAACCGTTTTTTGACAATTTACACTGAGCGCTGACTTCTTAAGCACGAAATGCTTAAGAAGTCAGATCGTTAGTCCTAGTTAGTCCTGGATAGTCCTGGATAGTCGTTAAATAAGCCAAATAAATGTATGTATAAATAGGTTCTGCCCACGGCTAGGTACTCCCATTTGCTATACGATTACATATGATAGTGGTTTCCACTGGAAAAAATATATCAAGATTTTCTTCGCAGTTTTATATGTTAGTCTAGATTATTCCAAAATCAATGAATCCTTTTTGCATTTTTATAACCTATGTGCCTGATAATGTTGAGTTAAAATATTGATATATAAGTAAATAATGTAATTTTCATATATTATTATTTTCAAATAAATACCACTCAACAAAAAACACCCAATTTTATATTATAAATATATTTTAAATCTTTAACATACTCAAAACTTAACGCATCATAAACTCAAAATCACAAACGAAAAAATAAAAAAAAGAAGATATAATATCTCAAACAAAATTATGGCAAATCCCCAAATGTTTGGTAACCCCGCGCCCCGCACCCACATCATTAAGCATCTACAAAGAGGTACAAACCGAGACAAAGGCTGATTCGTTAAGGTCCCTGCACATGAAACAGTAGCACGCATGAATTGTCCATTGTTTGCATCCGGTTCAAAGGACCAATTGCTAAATGCCTGCGTTTTAAGGTAAGTATTTAAGCGTTTATGATTAATATGGTTTAATTAATACACTTTTAAAAGCATTATTATTGCCAACTATGAGATAAGACTAGTAATATCGAATATTATATTTTTACACACATACATATAATCACGCCGCAGAGGCATATTATACGCCCACATCTCGCCAATAATATTTTTGGTACCACGTAATAGGTGGGGAGCCTATTGCCGGGAACATTTATGTTCGCCAGAGCCCCGTTCGTCGTTATACTGTACTCAATTGCTTTTATAATGAACTTTACTGTGATATGATGTGAGTAATAACAATGTACAATATTCACATCCTCTTTGCTGTCGATTAATAAAATAACTAAAAAGCGGTAATAGCCTAGTGGCGAGACCCCTTGCCTTAACATTCAGAGGGTCTCCGGTTCAAACCCTGGTGCGCCTATGACTTTTCGAAGTTATGTGCGTAATTATCGCTTGCTCCGTGCCTCAGAAAGCACGTTAAGCCGTTGGTCCCGGCTGTCATGAACATCTATGGAAGTCGTTATTAGGAAGTTAGTGACTTCTTACTGACTGACAGCTGGTTTTAATCATAAAATTATGTTTTCCAATGGAAAGTCAGACGGCAGTCGCTCCACGTAAAAACTGAAATTCAGTCATATCTGGATGAATCAGTGAGCAGACCCTGGGCCCAAGCTTAAGTCTAGGGCAACCGGGATAATGCTAGAGCATGATAATGTAAAATGAATAATGAAAAAAACGGCAAAGTACGTAAGACCGTCTGTGATCGTCGAAACAGAATTCGTTTACAGAACACTATACAATAAAAATGTCATTAATGTTTCTACAAGGCTCCTTACTCCACATTCGTCACAGAGAAAATCTGCTTATTGGACCCCCCCAGCTATAAATAAGGAAGTTAGTTAAAGAAAACAAACAGTACAAATGAATAACAACAATAAGAAGCGAGCGAGATGAAGCCTTATTTACTTAATTGTGTCGTCTCTGGAGAAGAGCTTGACAGTACTATTCTGGATTTAGTATACTCAATACTGTTTTGCATTATCATAATTCAATCACACGGCCATATGTCAGTAATATTTTTTTACATACAAACATTCACGCCTGTTTCCCCGAAGGGGTTGGCAGAAGCATATTACACGCCCACACTTCGCCAATTATCGTATATATCCTTTATTGCACATAAACATTCTTAAAAAAATAGTAACAGTATTAATAAAAGACATGTACAAAGGTGAGCTTATTTCTATAAGAAATCTCTTCCAGCCAACCCTAGCAGAAGTGTCAGAGATTAGTGTGTGGGATCATTGTTGGTCACACATAATAGTTGGCAAGCTGCCGCTTACCGGGCACTGTTATGTTCGCCAGAGCCTCGTCCCTTGATCGGCAGGTGCAGGCGAGGTTGGCTTGGACTCCTTAGATCATGTTAGGATCCCTATACACCATTGAATAGAAATTCATTAAATGACTGTCACACACGTAGGTGGAGAAGAAGTGTGTGTCAAACTTTTACTAACTAAAGATAACACACGTTCCTTTTTGAGCTCATTATGTTCCCGGGCCGCGGTAATCCCTTCGAACAGTCCCGCAACATGTATAAATATGGCTATCATTCTTTTTATTTCTGGATAACAAAGCTAGCTATTTAGGGTGACAGATTAATCAACTCATAGAAAAGATCTACAACTAACCACAAACTAAACCCTCTCTTCATCCTGCCTATTCACTCCTTACTTGTTCCGAACTGCACGTGCTGGTCTGAGGGACCACTTTCATGCTATGCAGACTACCAACACCCGAGCAGAGAAATTTAGGAAGTTGTTTCTGTGAAAGACCATTCGGCTATGGGATTCTACGCGGGCGTATGTGGTTGCCAGCTCCTATATAACCGATCCAGTAAAAGACCAATCATGATGAGAGGATGAGGAGGAGAGGATAAGGAGATGAACCAGTTTTCATGCAGCTCGTCATGAGTGGGTTCGCTTGTTACTGATATAGTTCCTCGATTTTGGGCGCTCTCTTGGACGTAGACTGCTTACCATCAAGTAGGATTTGGTAATTATGACATTTTCTACGAATTGTGACATCAACGATTTACTTCGTCCCTTAGAACACTATCCAGTGATTTCTGGTCACGGTTTGAATGAAAGAAAACATATTAGGTCGGGGAAAAAGTCTTTTCGCATAACGTAGGTATAAACTTATTATAAATTTTTTTTGACTGTACTATTTGTGTCTGGCTGGTTTTGGTAACATTAAAAAGGTTCCATTATAAAGAAAAGAAAAAAATAAAAAAAAGTTGTTTCCCGCTATTTTTCATTTGTTTTTCTCTCCGTTAAAATGAGTGAATCTAATAAAGAAATTCGATACATTTTAAAATTTTATTATAAAAAGGCAAAAATGCAACTCAAGCAGTGAAAAAAATTTGTGATGTTTATGGACCTGATGCAGTGTCAGTAAGAGTAGCACAAATTTGGTTCAAACGTTTTCAGTCCGGAAATTTTGATGTTAAAGATGCACCTCGCTCTGGTCGCCCTGTTACGAATAAAATGGACGCCATTTTTGAAAGAGTGGAGCAAGATCGGCATATTAGTAGTTACGATGTAGCTGAAGAACTGGGAATTGACCACAAAACAGTTTTGACCCATTTGAAGAAAGCTGGTTATACAAAAAAGCTCGATATTTGGGTGCCACACGAGCTCACTCAAAGAAACTTAATGAACCGTGTACTCATTTGCGATTCATTATTGAGACGTAATGAAACCGAGCCGTTTTTGAAGAGATTGATAACTGGCGATGAAAAGTGGATCACGTACGACAAGAACGTGCGAAAAAGGTCGTGGTCGAAAGTTGGCCAGGCTTTACAGACTGTGGCCAAACCTGGCCTAATACGAAATAAGGTGATGCTGTGTGTATGGTGGGATTGGAAGGGCATTGTTTATTATGAGCTTTTACCGCCCGGCAAAACCATCGATTCTGATCTTTACTGCCAGCAACTGATGAGATTAAAGGAAGCAGTCGAGAGAAAACGGCCGGAATTAATCAACAGGAAGGGTGTGGTCTTTCATCACGATAACGCTAGACCACACACATCTTTAGCCACTCAGCAAAAATTAAGAGAGTTCGACTGGGAGGTCCTAGTGCATCCACCATATAGCCCTGACCTTGCGCCTTCAGATTTTCACCTGTTTCGGTCTCTGCAGAATTCTTTAGGTTCTGTAAGGTTGACCTCAAGAGAGGACTGCCAAAACTATTTGTCCCGTTTTTTTGATCAGAAGTCCCAAAGTTTCTACAGTAACGGGATAATGTCTCTGCCCACAAAATGGCAGAAAGTTATTCAACAAAACGGTACATATATATTGTAAATAAATGTAAATAAACTTTGAAAAAAATGTCTTGACTTTTCATACAAAAATACGAAAAGACTTTTTCCCCAACCTATTATATATGTAGTCATTTTAAAAATAAATTAAATATAACATGAGGCTCCACATTCTTGTCCTCACAGATAAAACTGCAAATTGTAAAAAGCATTTCAGTATTGTATATCCATTAATACAAACATACAATCCCGTCTCATCGAAAGAGTAGGCAAAGGCATATTATATACCAGATTATATTTTGATAATCAAATTTAGGTGTTGAGCCTATTGCCCCTTTCCGGAAACTTTTATGTTTGCCATAGTGTCGTCCATGTTACGGTAGGCGCACTACTTGCAGGTAAGGTCGGCTTGGATTTGAAAGTTCTTGTACAGAACTCTTTACACCCAGAATTTAAAAAAAAGTGTACATAGAGGATAAATATGCAACAATCTACTTAAAAATAACAATCGTTCAGAATAATACCGCTACCAGTCATTCGGCGTTTGTTGCTATGTTTTAATTCTCGTCTCTGCGGCATCTTGGCTTCGATCTCATATTGTACCAGACGACCGACCGTTCCGAGATTATTTATCGGGAAAATAAAGCTCCCGTGTTATTTACGGGAAAATCAATTTCACTCCTTCCTCTCGGACCAGTCAATGTTTCTAGATGAAGATAAATAAGGATGCTGTTGTTATTATTGGTTTTGTTGTATAAATATTGGGGATGATGACCTGTAATATGAAATTGATTTCTCTGTCATCTGATATCTAAATTAGAAAAAAGAATGTGAATTGGTTATTTCTGAAATCTGACATAGGGTTTTGAAATTTTGTGGCTTTACGTTATAAATCAATGTAATAGTTATTTAAGTGATTGCTAGTTAAATAGTAAGTATACTGAAATCGTATGATATTCTTAAATCTGCAGTGTCTGTCCGTCTAAGCGGGCTCTAAAGGAAAAAAAAATTGATTTAACACTTACATTAATTATATAGTTCCAAGATAAGTATCATAATGAACTTGCGTTTTACATACGTCCATACATTCACGCCTTTCTCCCCGAACTTATTACACAAAAAAACGCAAACTGCATAATTGGTTTTTCCCCGTCTCTTTGTAAAATCGGTGCTAACGTGTCCAGCTTGAATTGATCTTCAAACGTTGATAATCCCTTCAGTTCCTCTCAATTTTCTATTTTATTTTAATCAAATTAATATTGGTATATCAGAAGCCAATAAACTTTTCAACGTTTTATCTCATCAATAGGTATACAAACCAAATTGCCGATATGCACAGCCAGAAAACTGTTCAAACAAAAAGGAACGACGCGGGTCAAGTTATGCTGGACATGGTCCGTTCGGAATTTCACGCGCGGTTCAAATACTAGCCCTGCTTTTTGGCGTTAGAAATCGTTCCCTCTTTTCATGTTGGCCTGGTACTTTAGCGGTTGGTAAAGCGGTTTTCTCGTGAAAAAGACCAAAAAAATAACCAAAGCTTCCGACCTTTGCACGTATTAAAAGAGACCTAGTTAAATTGAGGTTAAAGCGTTGTGTGAATGTATGTACTAATGTTTTAGTAAATACATACAGGTAGTCTTAATTTTAATTATGGCTTTGATACGCCATCAACTACCTCGGACCAAAAATATAGTTGCTGAAACGTGGGCGTCTAATATCGCAATCTTAATGAAACAGTGACTTAACTCAAAAAAGATTTTTGGGACATCACAAAAGAAGATCTTCTAAAGAATACTTGTCCTACTGGTAAATGCATTAAATTAATACTGATTTATTAATTAGTAATTCTGTTTGTGTTTTGAACGTTTGATTAACATTGATTCAATCTCAGTAAGAAAAAGTAAGACTGTATACGTACATAACTCAAACCTGACCTATCTATTAATGGGTTGATGTTCCTTTGATGCGATATGCCTCAACCTACCTCTGCGACAAAACAGTCGTGATTATAATTACATACATACATTCACGCCTGTTTCGCCAATTATATACATGGTCGCACATAGGTGGCGAGCCTTTTGCCCTTACCGGGCACTGTTATGTTCGCCAGAGCCTCGTCCGTTGATCGGCAGGAGCACCACTTGCAGGTGAGGATGGCTTGGGCTCCATAGGTTTTCCCCTGAATAGGTCTCCACCTTGGCGTGGTGGGAGTACCTCCCGGAGGCCGGTAAACGGTATAACACCCAGAGGTTAGCGACTCTGGGTGCCCTTCGTACTGACTACCGGGGAGGAAACTAAAAGGGATCTGTGAACAGTCGTGTCTGCCGGTGGTGAGTCCCACACTCCCTTTCGGCCCCCCTTTGGCCGGAAGGCAGTGCGTAAATGCGTTTTGCTGCCGACGTAAAACAAAAAAAGGCTCCATAGATTTTGGTAGGATCCCTATACATACACCCATAGTATCCATATCACAAGTTCTTAATGACACTAACAGTGCCCAGTAAGCGGCAATAGGCTCGCCACCTATTACATGGAACCAGTTATATAATTGGCTAAGTGTGTGCGTATAAAAAGCCTTTGCCTACAACAGACTTGAATGTATGTATGTATGTTATGTATACTAAATAACGGATAAACATATATAAATACTTTTTTTTTGTAAATACATAGGACAATACCCAGACCAAAACAAATCTTCATGTTTATGCACACAACGATTTGTTCTGCATAGGAATCAAACCCACGACCTCAGGAACGGAGTGAGGGTTTATATGGCATGGAGGCGAGTATCCTCCACGCCATATTGGTCAAAAGCTACGATTGTGTGGTTTCAGTGATTGAGACTGCAGAATTTTTATTATATCTTTTTTTTACACCAATTATTCAGTTCCAAGATCTATTTAAGACGTACAAGACATTCCAAAGAGTTTATATGTAAACTTTTCTAGCTACATTAGTATTTTATCCCTAAATCTTTTTTTACCACTTTTATTTGTCTTAAAGTGATTGAACCCTTAAAATTGAGAGGCTTTAGAACTAAATATCAGCCAGCGTAATCCGTTTTGTGCTGATCTCCAACTTGCTATAACCTAAAGTTACTAAAGTTTCCAGACTTCAGATTACGACTTAGCTTTTGTCGTGGCGTTACGACCCAAGTTGAAGAATTCTCGCATGTATTACTGCAGTTTTACGATTAAAACGATTGATTAATTGTTTGAGAAAACATTTGTATATATTTGTAAAGCCCTAACATTAACAGAAGGCATTATTATTATTTTAATGGTATAATGTTCATTTGTATTTCTTAAGGGTGTGTCCACGCATGGCGAATGGGCAGCTCGCGAGTCGCGCATGCGAGCTGCGCGCGTCCATTTAATGTTCGTGCAAAAAGAGGCGCAATAAACTACTATAGTGACTGAATTTGCGGCGCATTCGTGAGATGTGAACAGTAGCGACAGCCCAGTTATGTAATTGGCATTTTAGAGGGTTTAAATCCTAATCCTTATAATTCATATTTGCGGAGTTAAGACTTTTCAAAGTGACG
The DNA here is from genome assembly GCA_949126915.1 of Musotima nitidalis. Taxonomy (NCBI): domain Eukaryota; kingdom Metazoa; phylum Arthropoda; class Insecta; order Lepidoptera; family Crambidae; genus Musotima; species Musotima nitidalis. The sequence continues at coordinate 2,404,804 of OX421422.1, forward strand.
TGCCTAACTAGCGCTTGCTCCGTGCCTCGGAAAGCACGTTTAGCCGTTAGTTCCAGCTGTCATAAATATGAATATTATTATTTTTTTCTTTTAAAGAATGGCTTCGTGCGTCTAGCACATCTAGCCAGTGTCAAGTAAGTGATATATTAATAATATAAATAATTCATAGTAAATGAGAATGAGACATGATAAAGATGATAAATGGTAAATGAGATACCCTCCCGTAAGCCCCTTCAGTCCTCAGTAAAGATGTGGGACTATACTGAGATCTCACATGGACTCGTTGAGAGAATATGAAAAGTGATGTTGCACTGCTTTGTTTGATTTACCAACACTTATGTATATTCCGATTATAGCCCAACCGAGCTGGATTCGACGATTGACCTCTTTCTCGAAGTTGGACTTACCTAATTGGACTTTTTGTCCCAGGTATACGTACTCGTCGACAACTTCGAGGGCCGAGCTTCCCACTATTACTGGGGTAGGCACAACATGGATATTTGACATGATTTTGGTCTTATCCATGTTCATTTTAAGACCTACCCTTCGGGAAGCTCTGTCGAGGTCTCCGAGCATTGTGCCCAGATCTACAAGCGACTCCGCTATGACCACTATGTCGTCGGCAAATCGAAGGTGAGTCATATACTCGCCATTAATGTTGATGCCGTAGTTTTCCCAGTCCAGTAGCTTGAAAACATCCTCCAGAGCAGCAGTGAACAGTTTCGGTGAAATGACATCACCCTGTCTCACGCCTTTCTGCAAGAGGATAGGATTCGTGCACTGGTCCAGTACTCGTACGGACATGGTGGCGTTTCTGTATAAACTCCTCAGAACTTCGATATACCGATGATCAATGCGGCATCGCTGCAGGGACTGAAACACTGCCCAGCTCTCGATCGAATCAAAGGCTTTCTCATAGTCCACAAACGCTAAGCAAAGTGGCTGGTTATACTCCTCGGTCTTCTGTATAACCTGCCGCAGCGTGTGAATGTGGTCTATGGTTGAAAAGCCTTTTCGGAAACCGGCTTGTTCGGGAGGCTGGAAGTCGTCAAACCTTTGACCGAGACGGTTCGTGATGACCCGTGAAAACAACTTATAGACGTGGCTCAGTAGCGTGATTGGCCTATAATTCTTCAAAAGGGATTTGTCACCTTTCTTGAAGAAAAGGACAACCACACCACTGGACCACGCCTGTGGCGTACGTCCCTCGAGAATGACGGTATTGAAGAGCTTCTGGAGTACCTTAAGTACTGGTGTACCACCCGCTCTCAGAAGCTCTGCTGTCATCCCGTCTTCCCCCGGTGCCTTGTTGTTTTTTAGTTGTTTCAGGGCCATCCTAATCTCGTACAGGCTGACGTCCGGGATGTCTTCGGTGGTATGTCGAGTTAGTTTGGCTCTAGGGTCTTTAGCCAAACAAGTAGCGGGATCTTGCGTACTGGTATACAAGTGTCCATAAAACCTTTCGATCTCCCTCATAATCTTAGGTCTCGACGTGAGTAGACTGCCTTCGTTGGTCTTCAGCTGTGTCAACTGACTCTGACCAATAGACAGATCCCGTGCGAACACTTTTGAACCCCTGTTCCTCTCTATTGCATCTTCAATACAATTTGTATTGAATTTGCGAATATCGAGTCGCAAGGATTTCGAGATCTGTCTATTGATGAGCCGGTAAGAAGACGCTTCCGCTGAAGACTGCAATCGCATGTCTCGTCGCGCTTCCATGAGATTAAGAGTTTGAGTCGACAGTTTATTGGTTTTAGTTTGTCGGGTCTTATAATGTTTGGACCCGACAACGTGGACAGTCTCAACCAGCCCGCCGCTTATATCGTCAACGGTTACGCAGTTCTCCAGACCTGCGAAGCGATTTTGAAGCTCGAGCTGAAAGTTCTCGGGGTTTTGAATATGGGCAGCTGAGGGTCGGAGCGTAGACCTCATCAAACGGGACCTTTCAAGCTTTATATTAATATTCAAGGTGCCCCTTACCATTCGGTGATCGCTACCGGTTTTCACCCTGGCGATCACAGAGACATCATTGAATATTTGTCGCTTAGTGGTCATGATGAAGTCTATCTCATTCCTCGTGAAACCATCGGGGCTCAGCCAGGTCCATTTCCTGTGTGGTGGCTTCTTGAAGAAGGAGTTCATCATAAAGAGGCCCTCCTTCTCCATGAAGTCAGCCAACCGCTGTCCCCTATGGTTCCTTCGCCCTATTCCAAATTGCCCCACTTTCTGCTCGTCACCGCTTCGTTGGCCTAGCCTTGCGTTAAAGTCTCCCATAACAACCGTGTAGTGAGTCGGTGAAGTATGAATGGCGGCAGAAATGTCATCATACAATATCTCCACGTCCTCGTCAGGGTGTGCCGAGGTCGGTGCGTAAACCTGAATTACCTTCAACGAATACCGTTTGGTGATTCTGAGTATTAGGTACGCTACCCTGGTCGACACACTCCGAATAGACACGACGTTGTTACGGATAGACTTCCGGACGATAAAACCGACACCACCTTGGGACAGGCGATCGCCCTCCCGGTGGTAGAGCAAGTTGCCGGACTTAAGGATTACCGTATCCTCTCCCTGTCTACGGACTTCGGATAACCCGATAATGTCCCAGTGCAACCGCTCTATTTCCTCCTCCAGCTCGTCAATCTTCTCGTCGGTCCTCAGTGTGCGCGTGTTATAAGTTGCCAGGTGCAGAAGTCGTCGTTTTGGGTGGTAGCCGGATCTCTGCCGGTGATTCTTAGCACCCCCTGCCCCGCCGTTACCAAGACCGCTACCGTAATCTGGAATTGCGGGGCCGCCGGGGACTGGGGGCCGTATACGCGTGTGTGCCATTTTCCATTTGGGGGTATTTGCCCATAATCACCACGCTGGGCAGACGGGTTGGTGATCGCAGTTCCAGCCAGTACGCAGGATGACGCTGCTGCCCATCATCCGGTAGCATTTCTCTTCGTCGATTTTTACGACTCCCCATGAGATGAGAAGGGGTGACGCTATTCTAGGCCGGCGCCACACGGCCAAATGTTCTTTTATAAGCCCCATATAATCACACGCGTATGTTCTATTTGGAAAGGGCAGAAACTTTGCTGGAACTTCTGTATTAGCAAAGTTTCGACCCACTGGTCGCGGGTTCAAACCCTGGTGGCGCATCATGCGGGACTCGGTGCCATATTGATTGTAAACTAAATAAATATTTTCTAACAATTGCACCAATTATTTAGTTCCAAGATAAGTATCATTAAAAACTTGTGTTATGGATACTAAACAACGAATAAACATACTTATATACTTTTTTTTTTGTAAATACTTACATGCATAGTATACATAGGAAAACATTCAGACCAGAACAATTATTCATGTTCATTATCATCATCATCTCAGCCCATTAACGTCCCACTACTGAGCACGAGCTTCCTCTCACATATCAAGGTGTGAGGGTATTGGGTCATACTCCACCACGCTGACCCATTGCGGATTGGCGGAGGCAGGTGTATGGCGTCCTGCTGTTCGAATTTATCAAGCCGCCCATTAGGCCTCTAACATGGCTTAACGACTACCACATTTTGTGATAACCGGGACCAACGGCTTAACGTGCCTTCCGAAACACGGAATTTCATGTTCATGCACACAAAGACTTGTCCTGTGTGGGAATCGAACCCACGACCTGTGAAGTGAAGTGTAGGTATACTGACCTCCACGCCATATCGGTCGTCAACTACTACTATAGATTCTGATACATTCGATAGTCTATTACTTAAAATACTTGGCTTTAAAATACTGAACTAGCATACGTGACAAATAAAATCTTAGCGAAATAAAGAGATACGTCAAACGTCAATAAACTGAGGTGTCGCTAAGTACAGCTAATTAAAATTAGTGGTGGAGGAACAGTATTATGCGTCTATTCTGCATACACGTGGCCAGGTATTACTGTACATTAGTTACGGACATTAGAAAATCTACTATAATTAGCAACAAAAGTATTAAAAGACTGAACTGACAAACGTGGTGAAGAAAAACTTGGCGGAATAAAGACGGATTTCAATTGCTTTGTAAACAGAGATGTCGCTATGCACAGCTAATTGACATTAGTGGTTGAGGAATAGTGTTACGCGTCCATTACGTGCCGTTAATGCCGGGAGTAATGCCGCGACTCAAGACGCGCCTCAAATGCGCGCAAACAAATGAGACTTGTTAAGAGAAACCAGAGAAGGCCTGCATTAGTGTGGGTAAGTGATGAGTAACGTCGATGCAAATATCGATAAATGATTATTTTACCTATAATTTCTTAATATATTAAGTACAGTTTTTCTTAACGGTGTATAGGGTTCCTACTACGATCTGAGCCCTAGTCAATCTCACCTGCAAGTGGTGCACCTGCCGATCAACGGACGAGGCTCTGGCGAACATAAAAATGCCCGGAAAGCGGCAATAGGTTCGCCACCTATTGCGTGGGACCAAAAAATTAAATGGCGAAGTGTGGGCGTTTAGTATGCCTCTGCCTACCCCTTCGGGGAAACAGGCGTGATATTATGTATGTATGTATGTTCCTCTTAACATTTTTTATGTCGTTCTGCTTGATCGGTAGATAAAGTTTAAGAAATTTGATAAGGAAACAGTTGTCGCGGTAAAAGAAGAATTAGATTACTTTGCACTCAAAGAGGCACTTAAAAAAAATTAATTAAATTAGTGGAATGGAATAAATTTAAAGTTCATTACGAGCCGATCCTATCGCGACTTGAAATGTGCAAAAACAATACCTCTTACTCTTTTTTTAATTATGTCGGGTCATCTCTAAATGCTTAACTGGTTAATTTGTTGATAAAGCCTAATAGATTGGAAAAAGAAAAAACTTGCCGAGATAATTTTAATAATAAAATTGCTAAGTAAACAATGAGGTCGTTAATGGTTAGCTAATTTAAATTGGTAGTAGGGGAGCCTATAAAGTTCTTTACGTTTCGTTAAATAAGAGGCGCTTACACTTTCACGCCTAATAATTTCAAGAGTAACCGCCATTTGCTTTAATTCTTTTTTAAATTATCGCCTTGAATTATCTTGAATGCCATCAGCCCGAGACACGTAAAACCTACGACATTTGAAAACTATTGCTTGCCGATAATTTTGCGTTCAACACTAATAATCCTAAAACTTTAGTAGTCCCGTTAACCCCTCGAGAATGATCGTTGAGTCCCGAGTGGTTTCACATCAGAAGTAACTTGATTTAAGTGTCTAGTCTGATTCCAACGCTCAACAGATAAACTACAACCGCTTTATGGTAGTTACCTACTAAGTAATAATAGATCAAATGGATTTTCGTAATTACAAATCATTTGCTTTTTATCGTGTAAGTTACTCATACTTACTTACTGTATCGATACACTGATATTAGCATCCCTATTCCCTAAGAGAGCTTTGACCCTTGGTACTATCGCAAGTGTAAATACGGCGTCTTGGTAATTTAAAAAACAGCCGTGATGAGTTTCTTGAGACATGTCACACTTCTCAATGTCGTTGCCTTTTTGGAAGCCTCGTTAGTTACTAACAAACTGACTGACTCACAATCTTCTTCCGCTTTAAAATCGCGACAGGCTGACTGACAGATCCCCCCTATAAAAGTAACCGACAGACTGACAAACCTTGAGAAAATAACCACAACAAACAGATAAACTGACAAACCTTGAGAAAATAACCACAACAAACAGATAAACTGACAAACCTTGACAAATTCTGACAAAGAATCCATTTGCTTTTATTTTTTGATTATGTATGGTACCGCCCATATCTGTTTCATTGTTGTTATAAAAAAAATATAGAAGTTCCATTTTGTGTATAAAAATTTGACGAATCTACATGATCCTGTTGATCTTAAAGAGAGTACAGTATATTTTATTATTATTTATTTTTGGAGTTGTGGGTTAAATTGCTTATGATGAACATTCCAGTAAGTAACATATTTTTATTATATACTTCTGATAAAGAAGTATCATTGTGTATAATTAATAATGTATCTTAATACCGTAGAGCCACGACGCAGCATCAGACATAAAAGCTGTGCTTTCAAATAATAATAATATATAGGTATCACAAACACAAGAACTGGCAAAAAACTTACAGCCTATGCTCTTTTAAATTTATCCATTGGTTTGGTACTTGATTTACAATCTTCATTTTTCTGTGAAGCTATACAATGCAACATAACAATATTCATGTTCTATATCATTCATATTAGAATAGCCTGTATGAAACGGCAGTTTAATCCCAAGCATTTTTATCTGCCATATAGTCTTTGATAGAATAGTATCCCTTTGAAGACAGCTTGCGTTTTATTGTGAATTTAAATTTATTTAGACTTAATTGTTGTTTGTCGAATGACCATTTGTCAATATTTTTTGGTCAAACATTGTTGATCCCAAACACATACATGCATAAACACACAACACAAACAGAACAATGAAAGTAAAACCAAAATGACATTTTTTGGATTGGGATTCGAAATGATTGCCTTTACGAAACAAACATAACAATGAAAGTAAAATCAAAATAATAATTTATTTGGATTGGGATTCACAATGACGAAATCGTCGTCTTAACTTTAAAATAGGGAGGCCTAATGCCCGTCGATAATAAGCCCATTTTGAGCGAGCTGGGGTGATGTACGGTGCAGAAGTGAAACACTTCGCCGGGAAACCGACAGTTCCTGCAGGAGGTAGTAAATTTTAAACCCCACTAACGACTTAATCATAAAACTCTGGAATTGACCAGTGTTAGCTCTGCTTTATTTCTGTGATCTAAATCGTAATAGTTAAAATAAATAAAGATTAACATAAAAAATAAAGAAACATAAAATAAAAATTATACTTTATTGTCTGTAAGATCAACAGCATCATTTAGATTTGTCAGTGCGTCGGTAACTCTTATCGGGGGGACTTGTCAATCAGCTCGTGATTCTAAAGGGGGGAGGAAAGGGGATTGTCCGTCATTTAGTCAGTCTGTCGGTGACTGTAACGAGGCTTCCTAAAGGCAACGAAATTGAGAACAATGCTTCTGAAACCTCATCTCGGCTTCATTCAAATTATGTCTTAAAATCTGATTCAATCAAAAAAATAAATTATTACAAAACTACCAACATCCAAAATCTACATAAGAAAAAAAAAAAAAGATCAAGTCATGTCACTGACAGTGCCAGGCAGCCTTATCGCTTATTGATACATTCTTATTGATAATATCGACGCTGGAAAGGCACCCTTGCTTATGCGCCAAATTTGCGATAATTAGTTATATATATCATTAGAATTCCGTGATTTTTTCCTAACTGCAGATCTCGGTTTCATCCAATTCTGGCCATTTTTGACATTCATTTGACTGACATTCTGATAAAAAACATTTTTTTTTTTTTTTGGAAATTGTCATTCTTTGAATCGCTCTCCTGTAAAGTAGCCAAATGGTGCATAAGCAAGGTTGCCTTACCAGCGTCGATATTAGTATAGTTTACCCTAAAAGTAAACGCAGATAAATAATAAAAAAGAAAGCTTTTCTTTAAAGAAAAGTCGTATTAACTTTCAAATAGGGACTCCTAATGCCGTCGATAATATCCGCATTTGGGAGTGAACTGGGGTGAAATACGGTGCGGAAGTGACACACTTTGCCGGGAAACCGACCGTTCCTGCAGGAGGTAGTAAATTTTAGTTCCCACTAACGGCTCAGCGATACGCTATCTCCGATCAAACGTAATTTAGATTTATTAAATAGTTTATGTTTTATAACATGTATGTAGATAGGGTATGTAACGTATATTTTGGATAGAAATATTAGAAGAATTATTGATAGTAGAAGAAGAAAATAGTTTTTTCTAAAACTTAATTAGAAGTAGGTAAAATTGCTGGGTTAAGGACTGTAACCGCCTTCAAGAATTTAAATTAAAAGTTACAAAAATAGCCCTTAAATATTTTCGTTAGTTTTAATTTAATGTTTTTTTTCAATTACACCCGGTGAAACCATGCACTTCTAGATTTATCACATTTCTGTTTAAAAGTTAAGAGATTGTTATTTCTTAAAATATTGTAGGCGTTAATTCGATTCATGACAAAGGCAAATAAATTGCAATAAGACCAAAATTGAGATAAGTATGGCTCTGATAAAAGATTGCAATATCAATCATTCTGCTTTTAAGGATCTATGGTTTTCTTGGACATCGCAATTTTTATTTCTTTTAAATAATGTTTTCGATTGAGCCAGTGTCAAGAGATATATTAATAATATATAAACCATGGCGAATGAGAATAAGTGATGATAAAGATGATAAATGGTGAATGAGTGCAAGGCGCTAAACTCCCTGAGTCCTCAGTAAAGAAGAAGGACTTTACTTTAGTTGTTGCACTGTTTCTATTTATTTACCAACACTCGAATACGTTAACAAACACTTATCGGTTATCATCATCATCTCAGCCCATAAACGTCCCACTACTGAGCACGAGCCTCCTCTAACATACCAAGGTGCGAGGGTATTGGGTCATACTCCACCACGCTGACCCAGTGCGGATTGGCGGAGGCAGGTGTATGGCGTCAGTGATAGCCGGGACCAACGGCTTAACGTGCCTTCCGAAGCACGGAAGCGCTCGATATCAAATGCCCCACAAACGGTCACCCATCCAAGGACTGACCTCTGTAAACTCTGCTGTACTTCGGTGATCGTTTCCGACCACCAAACACCGCAGAGCTACGAGCGCTATAAATATTAGCGGTTATAATTCAAAGTTATTACTCATTATTGTTAGAAATATCACAAACTTTAGAAAAAATTGTAGACATGGCTTTTCACAAGGATCCCGCCACAAAGTCCAAACTTCGTAATTTATTTAGGAAAATTAATTACATATTAGTCAGACGCAATTTCTGTTTGAAAATTCAGACACGACGTCGGTGGATACTCAATAATACTATAGTCAAAAAATTATGACAACTCAAATTTAAATAGCACAATTTCACAAACAATGCACTTTGATTGGTAAAAAATAATATATTATTACTGACATACAACTGCAACGTAAAACGGTTGTGGTTTTAATATAAAATTAATAAAATATTCACGAATTTTATTAAATGGTTGGCTTTCGCCCAGATTGAACGAAATATGGTTTAATGCATAATCGTGTTTATCCGTCGGGTATTACGGATTTTTCTGTGGAAAATTAAGTAGATCTGTGTTTATCCAAGTGATAAACTATGTATGTGCCAAAGTTTTAATCTCATAGTAGGCTTCACGGTTTGTAAGTCGTTTTCATATTATTAAGGATTAAAAACAGAAACTTTAATGTAAAATACACCGACGACCGATTTGGCGTGGAGATCAGTATATCTGATTTTCGCTTCGGAGGTCCTGGGTTCGAATCCCACACAGGACAAACCTTTATGTGCATAAACATGAATATTGGTTCTGGTTTGGGTGTTTTCCTATGTACATTAGGTATAAATAAATAAATATTCTCTTACAATCACACCAATTATTTAGTTCCAAGATAAGTATCACCGAGAACTTGTGTTATACAACTAAAAAACGGATAAATTAAAATACCTACTTTTTTTTTGTAAATACATACTTAATATTCATAGAAAAACACCCAGACCAGAACAAATATTCATATTCATGCACACAAAGATTTGTCCTGCGTGGGAATCGAAACCACGACCTCAGGAGTGGAGTGCCTTCACGCCATATCGGTCGTCGAAGTATGTATTTACAATAAAGATAAGTATTTAAGTATTTTTATTCATTTTTAAGTATCCATAACACAAGGTCCTAATGATACTTATTTTGCAACTAAATAATTGCTGTGATTGTAAGAGAATTATTATTATTATATACAAAATATATGGACATCTTACACAGCGTCATTTAATCAAAAATTGTCATATTTTTTCGATATTAAGCCTTATACAGCTCAAACATAAAAAATTACCAATGTTCTTTTTTAATATGGTGTCCATATCGTGGAACAATAACGGTTATAAGCTTACACACTTATACGGCCTTTTTAAGCCCCGCTTGTAATAAATATTAAGCTTATTTAAAATGTATTTGGCTGGAAATTTATTTTTATGTCCACATAATGTATGTAAGTACATAAATATTTAATACAAAAATTAAACTGAAAGTTCTCTTTATTGTATAATATGCCTGAATACATAACTCCTGTACAAAAATAACTAATTCATAAATACATAATTAAATTATGTATCTCAGGCAGCAAAAGTCGGGAGCAGCCGCCAGTATAATCTAAAACAAAAACTATCACACACAATTTGTGTGAATAAATAAAAGGGACATGTGCGGTCAGACGGGGAGTAGTTGTTTTATCCGGCGTCTTGGGACCGCCGCCGGGTCGACACACCGCCGGGTCCTTTGACCCTCGAGCTGTGGTTTATTTAGATGACGCCCCTGTACGGCCATGAAGTGGATAATAAACAAATGTTTTGTCAATAATTAAATATTCCTGGGCATTTTGGACAGTGATTTTAGGTGTCGCCACCAGCACATACGACTACCAGAAATGAAAGTATTTATTTATTTATTAAAATAATAAACATTAATAATACCAAAAAAGAATTAACCATAGCAGTATTTAGCTCAATGTCATTATAATTATAGGCGAAGACAGCATGCAATTAAAACATTATAAACGAAAATTCCTAATCAAAGTTATAGTTTAAAAACGCAATAACAAAATTAGATTACATTATTAAAAAGCTAAATTAAAGATGTCATGAATAAAATAAGATTATTATATAGGTATTTCTTTGGAACACAGGCGGCCGACGTATATTACGTCTTTTGACCCTCGAGCTGTTGTTTATACCGACGTCTTTTGACCCTCGAGCTGTTGTTTATACCGACGTCTTTTGACCCTCGAGCTGTTGTTTATATCACGTCTTTTGACCCTAGAGCTGTGGTTTATACCACGTCTTTTGACCCTCGAGCTGTTGTTTATTCAGATGACGCCCCTGTGCGACCCTAACATCGAATAAATAAAAATTCCTGTACTTCTTACACGGCGCTTCTATCTCTAGCCCCAAACGGAGCAGATTATTTGCTACGGGTAACTTCTAGACAAGAGATAACACATAGAAATATATAATATATCCTTTATTGCACATTCAACAAAACAAAGAAACACATATACAAGTTATCTCTAAGAGATATCTGTTCCAGCCAACCGTAATTGTAATTTTTGTATTGGTTATAAACATGATACAATTTGTTTAATAGTATCTCAAATCCTACACAAGGTTTATCTAGATACTAGGTTAGTTCTCAATAATTTAATACTACAATAATCTATAATTATAAAACTAACTAATTATAAAACAACAATAAAATATGCAAACAATCGACATGCGCCACTCAAGGTGGCTCAAGCTACCATTAGTGCCCATAGAAAAAATAATATAAAATGAATTAGTGTCATTCAATTATAAGCGTTATGTGTGGGAATTCTGTAAATGTATATTCTAATACATTTACAGAAATCCCCACATTCACAGTGATATGAGAACTAGATTTGTATCCACAGATGTCACGCTAGTACATAGCTAGCTTTGTGTTCATCATAACACCCTATGTAGGCCCGGTATCCAACAAAGCCGAGTGGAGTCTAGACGAGAGGACACGTGCAAACCTGGCAAAATTCTTCTTTAGAAGTGGAGGGGAAAGGTGAATCAGAGAGGAGATGTTAACTGTGCTGAGCTGTGATTTAAGGTAAATCAATCGAATGACGCTTAAGGTGTGCGAAACGCGGTGAGCATGTGCTGGCGCTTTGCCTCCTGACTATAAATATCTCCGCTTTGTCGTGCCGCTTACTTGGTAGCGGGATAAAATTCTACAGAAAAATAATACATCTAAACTCCTTTTCCCCCGAAGCTAAGCGAAGAGGAAATGTGTGAACAAAATCTGTGATCGGTTATTCAAAACACAATCTTCTCTCGGCAATGACGACCCACTACTGGGCTCAAGATTCCTCTTACGTTGTTGAGAAGGAATTAGGTGACACCACTACGTGGCACAGTGCAAAATAGTGGAATCTAGTATGTGGCGGGATGATGTGAGAATTCAACCACATAGCAATAATAGTAACCGCAACCAAGGCAACGACTTGAGATCAAATGAATTGAGCTGAAATACTATACGGTAGACTTAAACTGTTTTCCATCCAAGTATTGCCTCTGTAAACTTGTTTATATCTCTGTCATCGTTAACCGTCTTATGAACGCATTCATAACAGAGGTCTAGTTAATGTCATTAAGTTATACCACACATAGCGAGACTATATATAGTATTTGCATGCTGAAATGACGGGCACAAAGCTCGAAGAACCGACAACTGATGGAACCATATGGTTCTCCAATGGCGAACCGGGAAGCGTCGTAGAGGACGGCCTCCCGATGGACCGATAATCTGGCCAAGAAGGCAAGTCCGAGACACATGATACATTGGTTAGCAAAAATATAAAAGTAAAAATGAAGACACACATGTGGCACTAAAAAGTCTTATATTTAGCATATGCCGAGGGGTCACTATGGCGCTGGTCTTCCGTACAAGCCTATAAATACTACGTAAGTAGGACAAACTTGAAACTATGCGCACCAAAGATATACATTTCAACATAGAAATTTTGCATACAAAAAACAACAAATAGATGCAGGCGCCTCAAGAGCGCTTGACGTGGAGAGGTCTGTGTTCAGCTGAAGACTTCTAATGTCTGAAAAGATGATGACACAGATAATGTCCAAGATAACTCGTTTTCTATGGCCCCATGTCGTCTACAATTTCGAAAGGATAATCCTGCTTTACGAGCTATTATTATAAAATTATACCATCACTGGTTGTCCGGAGCGCTACGTTTTACGATATGACAAAAACAATGTTGGCAAACGACTTGAAATGTGGCGCAAAAGAAAATGAAAACCTCACTATTTCGCTGTAAAACAGGAATAAATTGTATTATAATTTGGTGGTTTAACGCTCATAGTTCCATGAAATTAATGGTCGCAAACGATTACCAAAGTTCAGCAGAATTCAAAGAGGTCCTTAGGTTTCAACGGCGGTGGGCGTCGTCGGAAGATTTTTAGTGGGTAGGACTGCTGGCGGTCGCGTCTGCCGCAGTGAGCTCCACACACCCCTCTCGTTCCCCTTGGGCCTGGAGGCAGTGCGTATTTTGTTACCGACGTAAATTAAAAAAAAAAAAGAGGTCATTCCTTAGGTAACCGTTTGTTTGACAATTTACACTGAGCGCTGACTTCTTAAGCACGAAATGCTTAAGAAGTCAGATCGTTAGTCCTGGATAGTCCTGGATAGTCGTTAGATAAGCCAAATAAATGTATGTATAAATAGGTTCTGCCCACGGCTAGGTACTCCCATTTGCTATACGATTACATGTGATAGTGGTTTCCACTGGAAAAAATATATCAAGATTTTCTTCGCAGTTTTATATATTATGTTAGTCTAGATTATTCCAAAATCAATGAATCCTTTTTTACGCGGCTAAGGATCGAAACGGGAATTTTCACGTCATTAATTATTTGAAAGCATTTTTATAACCTATGTGCCTGATAATGTTAAGTTAAAATATTGATATATAAGTAAAATAATATAAATTTCATATATTATTATTTTCACATAAATATCACGTAACAAAAAACACCCAAATTTATATTATAAATATATTTTAAATCTTTAACATACTCAAAACTTAACGCATCATAAACTCAAAAGCACAAACGAAAAAAAAAAAAAGAAGATAATATCTCAAACAAAATTATGGCAAATCGCCAAATGTTTGGTAACCCCGCGCCCCGCACCCACATCATTAAGCATCTACAAAGAGGTACAAACCGAGACAAAGGCTGATTCGTTAAGGTCCCTGCACATGAAACAGTCACACGCATGAATTGTCCATTGTTTGCATCCGGTTCAAAGGACCAATTGCTAAATGCCTGCGTTTTAAGGTAAGTATTTAAGCGTTTATGATTAATATGGTTTAATTAATACACTTTTAAAAGCATTATTATTGCCAACTATGAGATAAGACTAGTAATATCGAATATTATATTTTTACACACATACATATAATCACGCCGCAGAGGCATATTATACGCCCACATCTCGACAATAATATTTTTGGTACCACGTAATAGGTGGGGAGCCTATTGCCGGGAACATTTATGTTCGCCAGAGCCCTATTCGTCGTTATACTGTACTCAATTGCTTTTATAATGAACTTTACTGTGATATGATGTGAGTAATAACAATGTACAATATTCACATCCTCTTTTCTGTCGATTAATAAAATAACTAAAAAGCGGTACTAGCCCAGTGGCGAGACCCCTTGCCTTAAAATTCAGAGGGTCTCCGGTTCAAACCCTGGTGCGCCTATGACTTTTAGAAGTTATGTGCGTAATTATCGCTTGCTCCGTGCCTCAGAAAGCACGTTAAGCCGTTGGTCCCGGCGGTCATGAACATCTAAGGAAATCGTTATTAGGAAGTCAGTGCCTTCTTACTGACTGACAGCTGGTTTTAACCATAGAATTATGTTTCCCAATGGGAAGTCAAACGGCAGTCGCTCCGCGTAAAAACTGAGATTCAGTCAAATCTGGTTGAACCAGTGAGCAGACCCTGGGCCCAAGCTTAAGTCTAGGGCAACCGGGATAATGCTAGAGCATGATAATGTAAAATGAATAATGAAAAAAACGGCAAAGTACGTAAGACCGTCTGTGATCGTCGAAACAGAATTCGTTTACAGAACACTATACAATAAAAATGTCATTAATGTTTCTACAAGGCTCCTTACTCCACATTCGTCACAGAGAAAATCTGCTTATTGGACCCCCCCAGCTATAAATAAGGAAGTTAGTTAAAGAAAACAAACAGTACAAATGAATAACAACAATAAGAAGCGAGCGAGATGAGGCCTTATTTACTTAATTGTGTCGTCTCTGGAGAAGAGCTTGACAGTACTATTCTGGATTTAGTATACTCAATACTGTTTTGCATTATCATAATTCAATCACACGGCCATATGTCAGTAATATTTTTTTACATACATACATTCACGCCTGTTTCCCCGAAGGGGTTGGCAGAGGCATATTACACGCCCACGCTTCGCCAATTATATTGTTGGTCACACATAATAGTTGGCAAGCTGCCGCTTACCGAGCACTGTTATGTTCGCCAGAGCCTTGTCCGTTGATCGGCAGGTGCAGGTGAGGTTGGCTTGGACTCCTTAGATCATGTTAGGATCCCTATACACCATTGAATAGAAATTCATTAAATGACTGTCACACACGTAGGTGGAGAAGAATTGTGTGTCAGACTTTTACTAACTAAAGATAACACACGTTCCTTTTTGAGCTCATTATGTTCCCGGGCCGCGGTAATCCCTTCGAACAGTCCCGCAACATGTATAAATATCCTGGCTATCATTCTTTTTATTTCTGGATAACAAAGCTATTTAGGGTGACAGATTTATCAACTCATAGAAAAGATCTACAACTAACCACAAACTAAACCCTCTTTTCATCCTGCCTATTCACTCCTTACTTGTTCCGAACTGCACGTGCTGGTCTGAGGGACCACTTTCATACTATGCAGACTACCAACACCCGAGCAGAGAAATTTAGGAAGTTGTTTCTGTGAAAGACCATTCGGCTATGGGATTCTCCGCGGGCGTATGTGGTTGCCAGCTCCTATATAACCGATCCAGTAAAAGACCAATCATGATGAGAGGATGAGGAGGAGAGGATGAGGAGATGAACCAGTCTTCATGCAGCTCGTCATGAGTGGGTTCGCTTGTTACTGATATAGTTCCTCGATTTTGGGCGCTCTCTTGGACGTAGACTGCTTACCATCAAGTAGGATTTGGTAATTATGACATTTTCTACGAATTGTGACATCAACGATTTACTTCGTCCCTTAGAACACTATCCAGTGATTTCTGGTCACGGTTTGAATGGAAGAAAACATATGTATGTAGCCATTACTAAAATAAATTAAATATAACATGAGTCCTTAGAGACATGAGACATTCTTGTCCTCACAGATAAAACAACAAATTGTAAAAAGCATTTCAGTATTGTATATCCATTAATACAAACAAACATACAATCCCGTCTCATCGAAGGAGTAGGCAAAGGCATATTATATACCAGATTATATTTTATACATACATACATACATAATGTCACGCCTCTTTCCCGTAGGGGTAGGCAGAGAGGCTTCATTCACACTCATTAACCTCATACACGCCCGTCGGTTTAGGATACTTTGGACCTTCCTTTTCTTTAAAATTTTTATATTTGGTCATGGAAGGTCTTACGTGGTCTTTCCCTCCCAACTCTTCCAACCACTTGTCCATCATAAATCACTTTCGTTAATCTACTTTCATTAATCCTCTCAACATGACCAAACCATCTAAGCATACCTTTCTCAATTCTTGTCACTATATCTTCTTTTACACCAGCTTTAACCCTTATCACTTCATTCCTTATCCTATCACTTAATTATATTTTCATAATCAAATTTAGGTGTTGAGCCTATTGCCCCTTTCCGGAAACTTTTATGTTTGCCATAGTGTCGTCCATGTTACGGTAGGCGCACTACTTGCAGGTAAGGTCGGCTTGGATTTCAAAGTTCTTGATCAGAACTCTTTACACCCAGAATTAAAAAAAAATTTACATAAAGAATAAATATGAAACAATCTACTTAAAAATAACAATCGTTCAGAATAATACCGCTACCATTCATTCGGCGTTTGTTGCTATGTTTTAATTCTCGTCTCTGCGGCATCTTGGCTTCGATCTCATATTGTACCAGACGACCGACCGTTCCGAGATTATTTATCGGGAAAATAAAGCTCCCGTGTTATTTACGGGAAAATCAATTTCACTCCTTCCTCTCGGACCAGTCAATGTTTCTAGATGAAGATAAATAAGGATGCTGTTGTTATTATTGGTTTTGTTATATAAATATTGGCGATGATGACCTGTAATATGAAATTGATTTCTCTGTCATCTGATATATAAATTAGAAAAAAGAATGTGAATTGGTTATTTCTGAAATCTGACATAGGGTTTTGAAATTTTGTGGCTTTACGTTATAAATCAATGTAATAGTTATTTAAGTGATTGCTAGTTAAATAGTAAGTATACTGAAATCGTATGATATTCTTAAATCTGCAGTGTCTGTCCGTCTAAGCGGGCTCTAAAGGAAAAAAAAATTGATTTAACACTTACATTAATTATATAGTTCCAAGATAAGTATCATAATGAACTTGTGTTTTACATACATCCATACATTCACGCCTTTCTCCCCGAACTTATTACACAAAAAAACGCAAACTGCATAATTGGTTTTTCCCCGTCTCTTTGTAAAATCGGTGCTAA
Organism: Musotima nitidalis; assembly: GCA_949126915.1. NCBI lineage: Eukaryota > Metazoa > Arthropoda > Insecta > Lepidoptera > Crambidae > Musotima > Musotima nitidalis. Next base: position 2,422,231 of record OX421422.1, read on the forward strand.
CGTGTCCAGCTTGAATTGATCTTCAAACGTTGATAATCCCTTCAGTTCCTCTCAATTTTCTATTTTATTTTAATCAAATTAATATTGGTATATCAGAAGCCAATAAACTTTTCAACGTTTTATCTCATCAATAGGTATACAAACCAAATTGCCGATATGCACAGCCAGAAAACTGTTCAAACAAAAAGGAACGACGCGGGTCAAGTTATGCTGGACATGGTCCGTTCGGAATTTCACGCGCGGTTCAAATACTAGCCCTGCTTTTTGGCGTTAGAAATCGTTTCCTCTTTTCATGTTGGCCTGGTACTTTAGCGGTTGGTAAAGCGGTTTTCTCGTGAAAAAGACCAAAAAAATAATCAAAGCTTCCGACCTTTGCACGTATTAAAAGAGACCTAGTTAAATTGAGGTTAAAGCGTTGTGTGAATGTAGGTACTAATGTTTTAGTTAATACATACAGGTAGTCTTAATTTTAATTATGGCTTTGATACGCCATCAACTACCTCGAACCAAAAATATAGTTGCTGAAACGTGGGCGTCTAATATCGCAATCTTAATGAAACAGTGACTTAACTCAAAAAAGATTTTTGGGACATCACAAAAGAAGATCTTCTAAAAAATACTTGTAAGCGCATTAAATTGATACTGATTTATTAATTAGTAATTCTGCTTGTGTTTTGAACGTTTGATTAACATTGATTCGATCTCAGTAGGAAAAAGTAAGACTGTATAAGTACATAACTCAAACCTGACCTATCTATTAATGGGTTGATGTTCCTTTGATGCGATATGCCTCAACCTACCTCTGCGACAAAACAGTCGTGATTATAATTACATACATACATTTACGCCTGATTCGCCAATTATATACATGGTCGCACATAGGTGGCGAGCCTTTTGCCCTTACCGGGCACTGTTATGTTCGCCAGAGCCTATATATATAAAATGCCTCTGCCTACAACAGACGTGATCATTTATGTAAATACTTTTTTTTGTAAACACATACTTAATATACGTAGGAAAATACCCACACCAGAACAAATATTCATGTTTATGCACACAAAGATTTGTCCTGCGTGGGAATCGAACCCACGACCTCATGAGTGCGGGTATACTCGCCTTCACGCCATATCTATCGAAAGCTTCGATTGTGTGTTTCAGTGGTGTCAGTGAGTGAGAATTTTTATTCTATCTGCGCATATTTAAATGTACATAATATGTATTTACGTACAAGACATTCAAAAGAGTTTATATGTAAATGTTTCTTGCTAAAAATACTAAAAAGTATTTCATTCCTAAATGTTATTTTACCATTTTTATTTGTCTAGAATAAATAATAAAATTAATATTTTCTGACAATTACACCAATTATTTAGTTCCAAAATAAGTATCATTAAGAACTTGTGTTATGGATACCAACGGATAAACATACTTAAATACTTTTTTCTGTAAATACATACTTAATATACATAGGAAAACACCCAGACCAGAACAAATATTCATGTTCATGCACACAATGATTTGTCCTGTGTGGAAATCGAGCCCACGACCTCTGGAGTGAAGTGTAGGTATACTGACCTCCACGCCATATCGGTCGTCAAAAAGTGAATGAACCCTTAAAATTGAGAGGCTTTAGAACTAAATATCAGCCAGCGTAATCCGTTTGTGCTGATCTCCAACTTGCTATAACCTAAAGTTACTAAAGTTTCCAGACTTCAGATTACGACTTAGCTTTTGTCGTGGCGTTACGACCCAAGTTGAAGAATTCTCGCATGTATTACTGCAGTTTTACGATTAAAACGATTGATTAATTGTTTGAGAAAACATTTGTATATATTTGTAAAGCCCTAACATTAACAGAAGGCATTATTATTATTTTAATTGAATAATATTCATTTGTATTTCCTAAGGGTGTGTCCACGCATGGCGAATGGGCAGCTCGCGAATCGCATGCGAGTTGCGCGCGTCCATTTAATGTTCGTGCAAAAAGAGGCGCAATAAGACTGAATTTGCGGCGCATTCGTGAGATGTGAACAGTAGCGACAGCCCAGTTATGTAATTGGCATTTCAGAGGGTTCAAATCCTGATCCTGATAAATTATATTTGCGGAGTTAAGAATTTTCAAAGTGATGTGCCCAACTAGCGCTTACCCCTTGCCTCGGAAAGCACGTTTAGCCGTTAGTTCCATCTGTCATAACTATGAATATTTGATATGTAATTAGACATCGTCATTTTTTTAATGTAATAAATTTATCAGCATCCTGTGTGTTAGATACACTGCTCAGTCCACTATATGATGTAGGTTTATGTGTACTGAAAGTTGTATTAATATAATAAATTCTAAAACACGAACAAAACTGATTAAATTCTTCATAATGCTAATTAATATTCTACGAAATTCTGGAGCGTATTACAGTAAATAGTCTGTAACTTGGCAAAAACCATCTAAAACTTTGATGAAAGATTAGAATTATGCTCTTTGCAGCTAAGTTACGGCATTCCAAAAGGAATTGGCTAAGTTTAATTTGTGAATTTTGATTGAAGAATTTTCTAAACTTCGGACAGATAGTACAATGCTTTTTAGTTGATATTCAACAATGTTTTGTGTTTAGACTATTTTAATGATATGGAATATGAAATGTAAGTTTATTTGTCATAAAATATTAAAAACTTTCACTTGACTGACAAATCCCCCCAATAAAAGTCACCGACTTACAGACAAATCTTGAGAAAAAAAAGCACAACGGACAGATAAAATAAAAAAAGAATCAAAAATCATTTATTCAAGTTGGCTCAAAAGAGCTCTTATTGACTTCTTGGCGGGAAAGTGAAGCGTCATGACTGCAGTTTTGTTTTATTTTCTAAAATTTGTGATATTTCTAACATTAATGTGTAATAACGGTGGATTATTAACCGTTAAGTGTTGGTGAACATACATGAGTGTTGGTAAATCAAACAAAACAGTGCAACATCACTTTTCAAATTTTCTCTCAAGGAGTCCATGTGAGATCTCAGTATAGTCCCACATCTTTACTGAGGACTCAAGGGGCTTAGGGGAGGGTATCTCATTTACCATTTATCATCTTTATCACCACTCATTCTCATTTACTATGAATTATATATTACTAATATATCACTTACTTGACACTGGCTAAATGTGCTAGACGCACGAAGCCATTATTTAAAATAAAGAAAAAAAAGAGCTCTTATTAACGTCAAAACTTAAAAACTAGCGCGATAAATAGACAAACCTTGACAATTTCCGACAAAGAATTCATTTTGCTTTTATTTCTTGAGTATATATATATAATCATACCTCTTTCACTGTTGTTAAAAAAATACATTTTTTGTAAAATCTTTACGAATCTATAATATAATAAAGTATTTTATGATACTATTGTGGTTGAAAAAACAATAACAATAATGCCATAGTTTTAGCACTTACGCGGAACAAGACACATCGGCAATAGCTTATTTTCCAAAACTAGTGTATCTCGAGTTTTTTTTGTAAGCATAGTGGATTTTTAGACATATCTTCTTTGGCAGTGCAGAAAAGTGACATATGGCACTGAATATTTTTTTTCAGTATAAATTCCAAAACATCTTAGAAATCTGTAGTAATTTAATGGGATAGTATCCACTATTTATTCTATTTTCCACTTCCATTTTTAGGAGGGCAATAAAGGAACACTTCCTTGCTGCCTGCTAGCTGTACCTTTTTGTCTAATTGCTTAATTTTAGTATGTTATTGTTTGATTATAGATTTTTATTGTAGTTTTATTTTAGTTTGTTTTGTTACATATATTGTGCACGTGTAAAAGTAAAGTAAAGTAAAAAGTTCTTTATTTCATAAACTATTACATAGCACTTGAAAACGTCAAAACAAAATATACATGAAAAAAAAAATTTATATCAACCTTGAAATCACGAAGCTTAGATTCACTTACATGCAAATAAATAAAAATTAGGTGTAAGTAAGTCTAAGTGCCAGTTCCGAGCCTCCGCTCTGTGAGAAGAACTGACAAGAAACTCACAGGCTATGCTCTTTAAAATTATTTTTGTTACATGACACACACAGTGTAAATTTGATGATACTGAAAGGGTCCCCCGAAGCTGTAACCAATAAAGTAGCACTAAGGGAACCTTCCATCACAGTCAAGTAAGTATGTATTGTGAAACTGAGCTGAGCCTGTACAATAAGGGATGGTCACGACAATGATCTGGTTGACTTTTTATTCTAATATACACATACAAGTTGAAAATGTTAAGCCCAAGCTTGTTTATCCGATAAGTAATCATTAACAGCATAATACCCCTTTTGAAGAAACTGCTTTTTAACTACATTTTTAAAAGTTGCCAATGGTAGATCAATTATTTCCTGCGGAATTTTATTAAAAAATCTGATACTATTACCCAAAAATGAATTTTTAGTTTTGTGAAGTCGACAATTTGGCAGAGAGAGCTTATTTCTATTCCTAGTATTAAAGTTATGTACTTTTGAATTTTTATCAAATGTATTAATGTTTTTGCGAACATACATTATATTATCAAATATATACTGAGATGCAACCGTTAATATGTTAATTCTTTTAAACATCTCTCTAAGAGAATCTCTGGACTTAAGATTATAGATAGCTCTTATGGCGCGCTTTTGTAGTACAAATATATTATGTATGTCCGCAGCAGATCCCCACAATAACATACCATATGACATAATGCTATGAAAATAGCTAAAATAAACTAATCTAGCTGTTTCTTCGTCTGTTATGAGTCTTATCTTTTTGATGGCATAGCATGCTGAGCTAAGCCTTCCGGACAAATCCATTATATGGGGGTTCCACTGCAATTTAAAATCAATATTGATGCCTAAGAACTTTGTGTCATTTAATAACTCGATATTCTTGCCATTCATTTTCAAGTTAGTTGAGACTTTTGTAACATTAGGCAATGAGAACTTTATACATTTAGTTTTACTTGCGTTAAGAGATAGATTGTTAACCGTAAACCAATGTAAAACCTTCGCAAGAGCATTATTTATCACGTCAGAATGATCCTTGCCTCTGTTCACTTTAAATATCAGAGATGTATCGTCAGCAAACAAAACTGTTTCGCACAGATCTCTAGTATAGAAAGGTAGATCGTTAATATAAATTAGAAACAATAAAGGGCCTAAAATCGAACCTTGTGGAACTCCCATAAGCAATGGCGCGCCAGAAGACTCGACTCTATTAATAACTACTTTTTGAGTTCTGTCACTCAAGTAAGATTTAATTAATTTTAAAGAATTACTATTAACACCATAATATGTCAATTTAGCTAACAAAGTAGGATGGTCAACGCAATCGAATGCCTTCGAAAGATCACAAAATACTCCAATCGCATCCTGCCTGTCCTCCCAGGCGTCAAATATATGCTTCATTAGGGCTACACCAGCATCTGTAGTGGATTTACTCTTAGTGAAACCATACTGCTGAGAATGAAATAAGGAATTCAGAGAGAAATGACAAAGTAATTGATTAAAAATAACTTTTTCAAATATTTTACTAAGAGCTGGGAGTACTGATATTGGTCTATAGTTAGTAGGATCAGACTTCTCACCAGCTTTAAAAAGAGGTATTACTTTACTGTATTTCATTAAACTTGGAAATGAACCATCATCTATACATTGATTAAAAATGACTGCCAACTGAGGAGCAATAATATTAATGATAGATTTAATAATGTTGGTTGAGATTCCCCATAAATCCTCAGTTAATTTTAAATTTATTGTATTAAAAGTATTAACTATTGTAGAGCCATCAATATGTCTAAAACTAAATAATTCACTACAAAGAGGTACATTGTCTTCAAGAAGAAAGACTGCACGCTGAGTAGAGGAGTCAAGTGCTTGAGTTGTCTCTAATGGTATATTCACAAAGAATTTCCGAAATGCGTTGGCCACCTCTTCTTCTTCTACAATATCTTTATCATCGACTTTAAGAGTTATTATGCTATGATTATTCTTGTATTTTCCAGATTCTTGGTTTATGACATTCCATGTAGCTTTAATTTTATTTTTGGAATTCATAATTTTATTTTTAAGATGCATTGACTTAGCAGTAGTGCAAACAAGTTTGAACAATTTTGAATAATTTCTAACATATTGAATAAAATTTGAATCTGTTGAAGTACTTTTTTCTCTATATAAATCAAAAAGTTTCTTCCTACTTTTATAAATTCCGGGAGTAGCCCAATCACAAAACTTCCTTTTGTTTGAAATTTCCACACTTTTCAGCTTAAAGTTATTCTTAAATTCTTGTTGTACAATTCCGAACAATTTATCATAATTTATAGCGGAATTGTTTTCTAACGTGGTAAGCTTTTCGTTGACATTGCTTTGAAATTTCAAAACCAGATTCTTTGTTATTGGTCTAATTAATATTTTTTTAGTTACATTTTGAAAATTATATTCAAAACTAATAATCTGTCCACTGTGGTCGGAAGTTACGCCATACTCAATTGATTTATGTATAATAGTAAAATTACAAAAAATATTGTCTAAGAATGTTGAAGACGTAGGCGTAATTCTAGTGGGTTCAAGAAAATAATTAAGTAAATTAAAAGACTTGAACAAATTCAAAAACCTAACTGATATTGAGGAAGATTCCAAAATATTAACATTAAAGTCACCACATAATTTTGTAGTCCCAGTAGAGACTCATTAACATTTAGCCAATGCTCAGTTATACACATTACATGGATATTTCATGACTCTAATAACAAACTTAATTCTAGATCTTTGCCTGAAATGCCTTGAACATTCTGATGAAATAAATTTAAGAGCGGCTTTTCATTGGTCAATCTATTGCAAGAGAACTCCTCTATTGTCTTATGAGTAAATTTAAATTATTTGGAATTGATTCCAAGTTTGAATTATTAATAATGTTCTGCTCAATAAAAGCAGGTTTCACAGCCAAGTTTTTGGCTAAGTTAAAAAAGTAATAATATAGCGTAGAAGCTAATCGTTTTTTAATATATTTAGGTATGTAATAATTACCATTTGTCAAATAGAAATTAATACCTAAGTTATTTATATCAATAACATGAAATTTGTTATTGTAATAAAATGTCAAACTATCAATTGATAGATTTAAATTATATCTAACATAATTTTCTTTTTGAGATAAGCTCTTACTAAAAGGAAAAGAAAAGATAACTATTTTATTACAAGTGACCATAGACAATTTTTCTATATAGTAGGCAACAGTTTGTTTTGTGACTGTACCCCTATTAGCTATACAAATTATGACATTGGTATCCTTAGAAAATTGACTATTGATTATCTTTTCCATAATTACTTTAAATGAAGCCCCTGGCATACAATTGTTTGTTATATGTGATCCGGACTTGTTATAAAATAACTGACCAATGTCCTTTCCAGCTTCATCAGAAAACATTACATACTTTTGTGTATAGGCATAGCTTGAATTGACATTATTTAATTTTATTTCCGTGCTATCAATTTTTTTAAAATCTATATTAGTTGGCTTAATATTAGTTACTGCTAAATCACTGAAGGTGCAAACATGTTCTTGAATTGTTTTTTGAGCAAAGTTATAATTTTCTGTAATACTATCAAGAGAGGCTTGCAAATGCAAAATGTCAGACTGTAATTGTTTAATATCCCTTTCATGACTAGTTCTACTTATGTTTAACTTCTTCGCATATATTTCAATAGTGTCTAACAGGTCTAATCTTTCTTTCTTCCAAGTGACATTTTTCTTAAAACAGTTACTGTTTTTAACCATTCTCTCAGTTTTTCTTATAAATTTATTAACATTAATATACTTTTTAATTTTATTATGACTAAGGTGCCTTAAATTTATTACATTTTTATTGTCAGGTGATGAAGCAAGTTCCTCAAATAAACTATTGGAATGCCTAACCTCTTCATGCGTTCGCTCCTTGGACATCTTTCTAATTGTGTTATTAGCCTCACATATTTCAACTTCTAGGTCATTTATGCGACTCAAAGCTTTTTCATATGTAGCGCTGCATTGGTCAAGATCATTTAAGGTGAGCTGAAGTTGGTCACGCTGCCCCAGTACTTCCTGGTGTTTTATGAATAATGCAGACAACTCAGTTTTTAATTCTGAGTTTTTGTCTACAACCTTTAGTATCTCCTGCTCAGACTCATCCCGGTCAGACAACAACTGTTCACACAGCAGTTTTGATCTTTCTAATTCCTTCGCAGTTTGTTTTAGTTTTAGTTCCATACTTTGGGTTGTTGCACGCCTAGTCAGCATGATGGAGACTGTAATGAACACAACAGAAACTACTTAATAATGTCCAATGTGACACTGTTAATGTGGTATTAATAATTTGGGACTAAAAGGACTTTATAACAAAAGGCAATGTTTAAACAAACTACTATTATTTTTTTTAAAATTAATTATTAGAGTAAAAGTAAAAAGAATATTCAAGAATATTGCTGTCTAGAATTAAATATTTTGTTTAGTGTTTTCAATGGTCAGGTCTTAACTTTATTGGGCTTAACCAAGCAAACAGAGAAACAATTAAGCAAAATTCAGGATTAATTATTAAAATCACACAATGCTTGAGACTTAATAATTGAGATATAATGACTGAATGTGAATCACCATTCTATTTATGACTTAGACATATACTTATAATGAACTAATAAGTATAAAAAAATTAGTTTAACAGAGTCGGTCAATAATATTGTCTACAATGGTGAGAATTATATTTGAAATAAGAGGGTAGGTAACAAATAGATATAAAACTATAGTTTTTTAACTGAAATTTAGATTTTAACCATTTATTAGCTTAGAACTCTTTGATATATTGAAAAGAAATAACCAACAAAGCTGTTTTAACCCTGATTAAGGAATTAATAGGCTTGCGAAGTCTGTGTTTATAGATTTAAAGTATCTACCTATCTAGTATTATTAATATATCCTTTAGTGGATAAAGCTTAGATAATTGAAAAACAAAATACTTCCCAGGTTTATGACAATGCAGTCCACGAAAATATGCACAAAACAAATTTAAATATAATTATAACAGCTGCTTCTGGTCACGAGCACTTCACTGAGCCGGCGCCTACACTTAATTTAGTTTCACTTTTATCAGATTAATACAATTAAGCGATTATTTAAAAGATTATTATTATTTTTCAAAGTATTATTTTACAATTAACATTAAAATTAAATAAATTCTTTAAATTTAATACGGAGCCGTACTTTTGACGTACGACCACTTGTCTACTTTGTATATGTTTTTTCCTTATTTCGGTATGCTGGAAGAAATTCCTTTTAGTGATAAGCAGTGCCGTTGTACATGTCGTCCATAACTTCTATCTTTGTGTATGTTCCTTATGTGCATAAATTGTTAAATAAATATTTTACTGGGGTATGACTTGACTCTGTTTTGTTATACAACTCTTCTCAATTCCAAAGACGTGTAGTGTAAAAATCGAAAAAATCTGTATGTTATAATTTATCATTTGCTTAATTTACATTATCTACTACACAGGGAACGTGTTAAGAAAGTTATATTTGACCTCAAATTCCTTACCCCTGTAAGGTGTTTTTACCCCTGTACGTTATTTCTAAAAAGTAACCGCTTGTACCTACTAAGAATGGGAATAAGAATTTCGTAGTTTAGGCCCGCACAAAATACCCAATGTAATAAAAAGCATGACCTTGCATGAATTTAAAAAATCTTTAATTAAAATACTACTTGAAAAATGTTATTACCAAGTAGATGAGTTCCTAGATGATAAGACTTTACTGTAATTTTAATTATGATACATTATTAGTCTAATATTATTTGTTAATGTTTGTATGTCTCAACGACAAAACATAGCGCACATATTTAGTATGCAACACTTAATGTAAAATATCTATGTTTAACAAATTAATAAATTCTATTCTATTCTTGAAGCGGTATTATGATGGACGGATAAATGTTGTCATAGCTTTGCTTATTAAAAAAATACGGACTTGTCTGTCGTTTCTGCTACCATCTTGCTGGATTTATATATTTTAAGAAGCATAATATTTGAGCTTTACTGACATTTGTATCATGTAATGTAATTATTACACTCTCTTAAAATGTTAAAAATGATAAGTAAAATTTCCTTGCAGATAGTTCGTAATGATTTTCAAACACCACTTATATATTTTGTATTTAGACCTGTAAAGATTGGGATAAACATTGTTCTTCACGAGTAAATTAAAAAAAAAATTGGTTTCTATGTTATATCACGATTTCAAAAAGGGCGGCTTGGGTGTATGGTATTCCTAACTCATGCGACACCACTGCAGGTTTTAACTAAAATTTTAATTTTGAACCGATGCGTTCTATTTTTCCTTTGATCGCAGCTTAGCGGTATTTTACAAGTCTTTATTTTGTTGATCATAATGATATACTGTTCCACTTTAAGCATTCGTACAGAAAAAAATACTTAAAAAAACAAAAAACGGCCTCCAAGAAATTATAACCTGATTTCTTGGCGGGAAAGTGAAGCGTCATGTCTGCAGTTTTGTTTTATTTTCTAAAATTTGTGATATTTCGAACGTTAATGTGTAATAACGGTGGATTGTTAACCGTTAAGTGCTTACCGTTTGACGATTGATTGATTGACGACCGATTTGGCGTGGAGGTCAGTATACCTGCACTTATTGCACCTGCACTTACACTTATTAGCACATTTAGTGTCAAGTAAGTGATATATTAATAATATATAATTCATAGTAAATGAGAATGAGTGATGATAATATTTCTGACACTTACACCAATGAATTAGTTCCAAGATAAATATCATTAAGAACTTGTGTTATGGATACAAAATAACGGATAAACAATTTTTTTTTTTGTAAATATTTACTTAATATATATAGGAAAACACCCAGACCACAACAAATATTCATGTTCATGCACACAAAGATTTGTCCTGTGTGGGAATCGAACCCACGACCTTAGGAGCGGAGAGCGGGTATTCTCGCCACCACGCCATATCGGTCAGTATTTGTGAGCACGAATAGAAAACATTCAAAAAATACATATTATTATGTCCGAAATTATCTATGTTCGTTATTGTTATAATATTTAGTTCAATAAAAATATTTCTGTGTCTCAATTACTTACAATAAAATTTACAGAGTTAAGACTCGCGAATACCATACGGTAGAATGGCCGCTCATGTCATACTTGACAGCTGACGTCAAAACGTCAGAAGCATCCAAACTTCCCCGAAGCAATGAAACTTTGCTTAAAATCTGTTACGCTCAGTAACTTATACTGTAAAATAAAATATAAAAACTGCGGTACGTAAATATTTGAGTAAATATTCACTAGCTGCCCGAACAGATTTCGTTCTGTCCATTTTTATTTATCAGGGATAATGTTTATAATGTAAATGTATTTCATCACGTTAACTATATCTGTAACTTCGAAGTGATTTCGCTATGTATTTCTCAAAGATAGACAACGCTTACTAATTTTACAAAAATAAGTTTTCTATTGCGTTCACTGCAATAAAAGGTTGTATAGGATACTAAATGTGTTATTTTTTTACTATGAATTTTGCAGGTTTTTTTCTTTTCAGGCAATCCTTTCGTGTGCCGTTCTCGAGTTTTGCGCTACACAACAATATTGTTTATACTTATATGTATTTTGTATATTACAAAGTTAAATTCTATAGTTTTTTATGAGGTCTTTACATCCTAGATACCAATCCTGAATGTGACCTGTTTGCGGATGGATTGTTTGGAAAATTTTGTCGGACTGCCTAAATTATTGTGAAAGAAAGGTATGAATGTGTGTGTGTATATCTTTTATGTAACTTGTGTCTATTACAGTTAATTTTGATATTTTATCTAATTACTTTGTTTAAATTTTATCTGATTAATTTAATTTTGGTTGCTAAGTTAAGTTTTGATATTGAATTTTTTTACTTGAGTTTTATCTTTAATTACTGTAATTGATTCTGTATACCGTTTAAATTAAAGTAAATGAAATAAATAAATAAGAACTTATTTTATGGTCAAAAGTACAATAAGACGACGGGAGTGCACGAGAAGGCCAATTAACATGAATGAAGCTAAACGTTGTTAGTGAAAAATTGTTAGTGGACGTAAGTGATCTCTGCCTATTCCTACTGGAATGAGGCAAGTACTTCAATTATGTAATAATATGTATGGTATACCTATAATTTGTAGTTCTCCATTCTCACCCGGAAGTCGTCTGATACCTCAAAGATCAAACTTTCTTAAAAGAAATCCTGTTCCCATATGGGGACGTCCATTAATTACGTGAGTCTAAAATAGGAGAGGGGGGTCCGGCCACATCTCACCCAAACTCACCAAGGGGGGGGGCGGGGGTCAATAAAAATCTCACGTCAACTTTTTAATTCAGAGAATATACATTTTTATACCACAGTAAAATTTTGTATTACAATATCAATACCGGTCATCATTCGTTGTAGTGCACCTTAAACGTGGTATCATTATTCTCCTCTTATTTCACAAAAAAATGTACGTGAGGGGGGGTGGGGTCCGACCACATCTCACCAAATCTCACCAAGGGGGAGGGGGGGTCCAAATTTTTAAATAAACACCTCACGTAATTAATGGACGATGTACAGGACATTAAAATAAACAAATGCATGATAGGGGATGCATTTGTTTATTTATATGTCCTGTATATTTTGAAGAGTATGCATTAGTTATTGATCCGCTAGTTTTAAATAAAGTAAATACTCTAGACAAGACACAGGTGACCAGACGCGGCGTTGCTTATCTTAATAGTAATATTAATTTATAGTAATATTTTTTTCTTTTTGCACATACTACATACATATTATCTTTTTTTATTTTATATATATATATATTCTTTATTGCACAAAAAACAAACAATAACAAAAAAAAGCCTTATATGAAAAAGACGATGTACAAAGGTGGACTTATTTCTAAAAGAAATCTCTTCCAGTCAACCTTAACTGAAGTGGGAGAGATAGTTAGCGGGCATTAATAACACACTACAATATGATAATATTACACATATACATATACAAAAATATGATATAAGATACAATATCAGATATATAAACCTACTTATATATATTACATAAATAAATACAAAGAAAAATAAACAAAAATCATAATGACTTGCTCGATAGCAAGTGCTTCTTTAAGTTTGTCTTAAAAGACACAATTGACGGACTGTCCCGGACATCACTTGGCAACTTATTTCACAACTGTACACCACGGGCAGTGAATGAATTTCGGAAGAATTTAGTATTAAAGGAAAGATACTCAAGTGTTTTAGTAACACAGGAGCAGGTTTAGTTGTTTTATTTTAGGTATTTTATTTAGTTATTTTATTTTTAGTTATTTTATTTTAGTTATTTTAATTTAGTTATTTTTCACAGGCATGGCATATTTTATTATTATTATTATTATTATTATAGTAGACATGAGCAGACGCGTTACGCTCAACCATATTTTAGGGAGCGCAACGACCCGACGCATGACGCTACCACCGCGGAAACATATAAACAGCTAAGTGAGTATACTCAAGCTGGATAAAAGGATTTTAGTAAAAATAACATTAATATTAGAGACTGAATTAAATTAAATTAAATGTGCTGTGTGTGATTTAAAACAAAAGAAAAAAATAACTGTATTTTAAGTTATACGAGCATGTTTACGAATAAACATAGTAGACATGAGCAGACCAGTCCCCACTGGCGGCACCCGTTCACGAGTATGACGCCTGAACCAGATTTTAGAGAACGTAACGACCCGATACATGACGCCACCCCGCAAAGACATTTAAGTGAGCATGACATATTTAAGATATAGGATAAAATAATTTTAACAAAATAACATTATTTTGATGAAATGAGCTGCAAACTTCTTCGTAGTGATTTAGGAGAATGATAGGACTACAAAAGTGTTGTGCAGTTATAAAATTTATAATAAAAATAATATTAACTTTTTTTCACTTAAATTGTTTACTTGACACTAGCATTTGTATAATGTTTGCCATTGTAACGAAGCTATATATATGTATATATGTGCTGTAGAATCCTTATTCTTGCATATAGGGATCCTACTAAGACCTAAGGAGCCCGAGGCAACCTCACCTGCAATTTTGCCTCTGTCTACCCCTTCGGGGACACCGGCGTGAATGTATGTATGTAACTAAGCTGATAGTTTTAATCATAAAAGAACAATTTCTGCAGATTCGTTTGCAGTATAAAACACACCTAATTTTGCTTTTACCATATGTATACAAATAACACCATAAATAGAAAATTCTCATAAATGGAGACAAAAAATTAGAGAATAAAAGGATTAATCTGAAAAAATTTAGGACGACTCTCTTAGAATATATATATAAAAACAAGTTAGTTATATTATTTATAACTCAAATGTCATTCGACTGAACCGAATTGACTGAAAATATATGGGAGATAGAACCTGGAGACGTACAAACAAGGTAAATACAAATAAGGTGGAAAATTCTCATAAATGGAGACAAAAAATGAGAGAATAATAGGATTAATCTGAAAAAAATTAGGACGACTCTTAGGATTACCCTATATATATTTCAAACAAGTTAGTTACAGTATTTATAACTCAAATGTCATTTGACTGAACCGAATTGACTGAAAATTTATGGGGAGGTAGAACCAGGAGACGGGCATATAATACTTTTCATCTCTGTCCCGTGAGACGTGACATAAAATGTGGTAAAACAAAACGCAACTGATAGAATAAGAAAACGCAAACGGGACTTTCATCAACTGAAGCTGATAGCTGAAGTTATAAGCTACTTTTCATTCTGTCTCGGAGTCTTCATTTAAAATAGTACCTGTTGGTCATGCGGCCGAAGACGTGGGCCGGCGCTAGATATGAATAAGTATACTCGTCACATACGTTATTTCTGACCTATGTATACATACATACTAAAATGTTGATTGCAAAATATCATAACGAGTTCAGAAATAAGGTATATTTATATATATAATATAAATTAATATAATATATATATATTGGCATTAATTTTTGTTTTATGTACGAATAAATAAAAGACCACGTAAAACAATATTATTTTTGGAGAGTAAATTTCACGGTGAGTTGTGAAAGGATTAACTTCAATCTTTTAATCAATTTTCATGCAACTTAATCCGATTGCATTTTCCATCGTAAATCTGCGTCTTCATTTAAATAACCAAAATGGGGAAAAGAGTTTATTACCTGTTGCGCTTATACGACTGACTGTAGCGATTTTAATTAAGTTTTGGGAACTTGAAGATTAAAGCATATGATAATTTTTGTATCGTTTTGCTCAGTTTTTGAAGATCACGGGAATGAACTACCATGAGTTTAGGGTTGTGAGTAAAACACTGAGATACTGTTATAACTTGTAATAACTCCTCCTTTTACCTTCGGGTTGTAAATAGTGCGCGCGCACTAAATAGTTTGTCCTGGACTGTTTGAATATTAGGAGACTATACTTCAATGGCGGGGTGCGTAAGAGCAGAGCCGCGCTAGCCACAGAGAGCTAGGGGAGACAAAGACACAAAACAGCAGTCAAGATTTTCAAACTGTTAAGTCCATTGAAAATAATGCAAATTTTTGTTTACCGGATCATCAAAAGTTGTTTTCTGTCAATGATAAGCTAAGGGCCGGACAACCTCGAACAACAAGGACACCAGTAGCTATCAGGGAGAGAATCTAAAACAATCCGATCCGTAAGCAGAAAATCATGATTAGGGAAATGATAACTTCTCCTAGGTCTATGTCAGGTATCATAAAAGAAAATCTTCTTCTTTGGTTGCTGGTAGACAAAGGGTATTTTAACAAGACTCAGAACCAGCGCACGAACCGATATCAACCCAGCGCTGGTAAGACTTGAATTTAACGGATTTCATCATCTCTGAAGCTTGCCCCTCCGCAAGTCCTGATCTTAATAATCCTTTGTATTACTTTGGGATATTTTCGAGGAGAAAGCTTGCTCGAAAACCCAAAATATTGAGTCGATCAGATTTAGTGAAGGCAGCTGCTGCCTCGATACCATTGGATGTGGTACATGCAGCCAAAGATGAATGGCCAGCACGTTTGGAGAAATGTGAAAAGAATCTATATAGTCAAACGAATAAAATATATGCAATTAAATTTTCTCTTCTTATATTTCTTGTTTTATAGGGATGCAAGCGACTTCGGATCGTCAATGTAGAATCTATTGGGGAGGCCTATGTTCAGCAGTGGACAACATACGACATCTTAGCTACATGGCTGAGATGATGTTGATTTTTTTACATTTTCACTAGACATGTTTATAAGAGGGACTTTTTTTATGTCACGATTAGGTATACTAAAAAAGGGAATTAGCTTAGGCGAAGTTGCGAGCGCTAGCAAGTCTATGAAACATATTAATTTGCCAAACATAGCCAATACCGAACAAGTTTTTATCTGAACACTCGAATATTCATATAAATCACGCTGCGCAAAGTCAACAGTCCCGCTATTGGTTGGCTACGAAATGGCTAGACAATGCGTGTACGGGCCAATTGAATCAAAACTCTATTGTGTAGTGGGTGAGAGCATTGTTGCATGCCACAATCAAATTTCCAATACAATGTTTTCCTATGAATAGTAGTTGAAAGCGTTTTGTATTTTTAAACGTTAATGCGTCTTTTCTATAGAATGAACGTGTAATATAATATTGAATTTTGAAGAGCGAGTTTCTGATAGAATTATTTTATCAAGCAAATGAATACTTTTTAGGGTCTCATAGCAAATTTTAGTAAACATTATTTTAATAAGCTTTTTCTCTTTGATATGCTGATAGAAATAAACTTGATAACCACGCTTGAAATTACTTTTTTTTTAAATAGATTTGGCTCCACTCCGCTATAATTATAAGGTGTAAAAATATTGTTTTACTTACAACCGTCTTTTCATTATTAAATAAGTACCTAATGTCTGATCCCAAATTTTGAGCTTACGTAAGCATGGTGTTTTCAGAGCGACCCTCTATAAAAAAAATGATTTATTGTGCATTAATTTTTACATCATTACAATAATTTAGGCAAAGTCAGTAAGTAATTACAATGTTTGTGTTGGGAATAAGTACTTGGACAATTTAATATAATATATGTAATCACATAACATCATCATATCCTAGCATAATCGCGACTGCCCAAGACTCAAGCCCAGTTGACCAGGCGACCATTGGCGACCGGGGTTTGAACCCGAGGTCCTCTGATTTCTGATCTCTGAGGTCTCCCCACTAGGCTATCGCTGCTCTTATATTTAATCACATACCGAGTAAAAATGTAAGCTGCAGCACAGTATTATAATACAATAAAAATATATTTTTAATTCATTAATTCTTTATTTTATTAACTATTACATATTTCTAGAAAACGACAAATAAAAATTTAATATTTAATAAATGTTTACTTGTGTGATTCGAAGGATAATTATTGTAGTAAGTTAAAAAATAAAATTCTCTTAAATATAGACGCACTCGTTTTAGTATTTGGCAGTGTCAAGTAATATACTTAATCGAGTAATTTGCATAAATACATTTTCGATATTTAGTACAGTCAAGGTCAAATAAAGTCCGTCATAGACATTTCAAGTCAGAGTCATACCCCTGTCAAATAGTGAAGAATTCGATGAATTATAGCTATTTCATCTACTCGTAGATCAAAATTTTTGTACTTAGTAGCTGAAAGTTCTTTTTAAATTTATCAGATGTCAACTTTGTAGGTATAATTTTTTGTGAAACGCAATGATTTCATTTGATTTCCAAAGAATAACCTCACAAACACAATAATCTAGAACAAAATATTAATTCACAGCTTTCATTCATTATGAAATACTTCTCCACGTCAAATTATACACCTCCTTAAAATAAAGTTCGTTAAAAATAACGAGCCGGCTGGATCTTAAGTTTGTGTAATTAATTTCGAGACGAATTGCGAATAAATAATTAAGCACTGACTTCTTTGGCATTTAATACTGTTATACAATGTGCCGTGTGGTACCGGCCTAGAACAGTGCCACCCCTCTCATCTCACGTAAGAGTCGACAAAGATTAATCCTACCGCATGATGGGCAGCAGCGTCATCCTGCGTACTGGCTTGATCTGCGATCACCAACCCGCCTGCCTAGCGTGGTGATTATGGGGCTATAAGGCTCGATATCATGATACAATGTTTATGTACAAAACTATGAAATACTGCTATCCTTTAATCTAGCTTCAGCTTTGGTACATCGGCATTACCTATAGTAACTATGTCTTGTAAAAAAAATAGTATGTTTTTAAGAGCATTGCAGTAATGTATCCTTTTTTTTTGTTTTACGTCGGTAACAAAATGCATTTACGCACTGCCTTCCGGCCAAAGGGGGACTCACCAACGGCAGACACGACTGCCAGCAGTAATGTCCACTAAAAATCTTCCGATGACGCCCGCCGCTTGTTGAGAAAGAGGCGGGGGGCCAGTACCTGGGTTGCAGCTCTGACACCCCGCCTACGGCCAACGTCCCCCCGGACCAACCGGGAGGACCTCCTCAGAGAGGCGCAGTGGACGCGTCCCTCCTACTTCCTTGTGCGACCATATCGTGTGTGGCCGACTTCTCGGAGGGTCTATGGTTAAACAGCAGGGGCCCCCGCTGCCTAAGAACCTCCTGGCCCGCCCGCAGCGCCCTCCATATCCCCTCCCTCATAGTTTCCCCCCGGTAGTCAGTACTAAGGACACCCAGAGTCGCCAACCTCTGGATTTTTCCAGCCTTTTCCCGGCCTCAGGGAGGTACTCAGCTCCCCCCCCACGCCAAGATGGAAACCTGTTGGGGGGGCCGGGGTTTCGACCCAACTGTTGATGGTTGGGTGTCGTATAGATAGCTACCAGCTTAAGAAATTCTGTTTGCGCGACTTAGGGTTTTATTAATCTGTACGTTTTATTCATCGCTAACACGGTGGCGCCACAGAGTAAATAATAAAATCTCCATAAAATAATTAGAGTGCTTGCATTGTACTAGAAATAGCAAGGCCGTACTAGAAAAGCCGATGGCGCAGTGGTTTATTTGGTTTATTCATTTATTCATTCGAAGACTGTACTTGCGTTTGTGTTCCTCGCAGGGAATGTATGAGCAGATGTTGAAGCAAGTTCTCGTTGTATATATACAAGTAAATAGAACTATAGTGTCCGTTTATAGAGTCAAAGTAAAAACTTTTTTTATTAGAATACCATTAGAAGTAATCATAAAAACCTATTTTTTGTATTTTACCTCACCAAAACCACTGAACGGATTTGGCGGGATTTTCACTGGCTTTCAGATAGCTGATGTCATAAGAAAAATCTTAGACAACATTTTAACTCATGTAATATAGTGATATGAAATAACTGGTAACTTGGCGTGGGGGCGAGTATATGCCCACCACGCTCCTAAGGTCAGGTAAGTACCTATAGGTATATGTTTATGTGAAAAATATTGTTTGTATATGTTGGATCCGGTCGAGTCATAATCACATTGGCGTTGCCAACGGTGCACTAAACGACGTAAACAACAAGATGGCGTCGTTTGACGGAGTCTAGATCGTTTGTGTTCGACTCGAGGCCAGTTCACTTCACTTCAGCTCTCGGTCGAGTCAACACGGGTTTTCTAGAACCCGTCCCGTGTTCCGTTTCGTAGAGTAAGTAACTAGTTTTAATAAAATGTAATCAGGACGGTTTCCATGTAAAAATAAAGTGATTGTGTAGAATCAAGTTCGTGTTCGTTATTCTATCTGTATGTCTACCTATATCTACCTGTATCCACGTTTCTCGCCCACAATGTCTGAAAATCTAGAAGATAGGCCTTCCGGATCCGACACATATATACATATATCTGATTTGCCAATAATTGTCCCCAGTAAGCGAGCGAGAGTTCCCCAGCAAGATGGATTGCACTCGGTATGATAATCTATAGCTTTCCGCCCTTCACATTACTGCATACACACACATTGTATCACACATCAGAGTATAGTATATGTAGGCAGAGGCATAATAATAGTATTGCCCACATTTTGCCAATAACGTTTTTTTCCCGCTTGGTGAAACAGGTGGCGAGTCTTTCGCCGCTTACCGGGAACTTTATGAACGCCAGAGCCTCGTCCGTTACGTGTAGTCAAACAGCATCTCGCATCTTTAGTGTTCATACAAACTTAAAAGAGAGAGAGTCTTTTGGGTTAGTTTGTGACAGGAGGCACATATTTTTCCTATTATTTATTCAAACTACTCCACGTTATAAAATCATGATTTTTTTCTATACCAATTTTTCCAGTTTCCCGCATGGAAAACCTAAACGAGCTTCCCGCCAAATTTATACAGACCGCGACTGAGCTGCCATGATGGATGCCGCCATTTTAAATGCATTTCGCTTGTAAACAAAATGGATGTTTGCCTAATATGTCAGTGTTCTTTACGCCAATGACATATGCGAGTGTGGATGTCGTTTTATTTCATTTTTTGTGTGATGTTTGTTTTAACTAAAATTTGAACGGCCCACGCGGTTCGCGCGAGTTAATTCAGATTGACTGTGGCGTGAAAATAAAGGCAAAAATGTATATAAAGCAATATTTATTGCGCGTTATTTATATGAGAGGCATGACGTTGAAATTTAAATCATGTCGTCATAATTCTGACTTTGATTTATGAAGTCTAATGGGTGTCGTTCATAGCGTGTTTCAGTTTGTTTTTTACTCATATACCTCTATATTAATAGATATACCGTCGATCGATCTTCCTCTAATGTGTGAGCGATTGCTCTTTAACATGAAAGTCGCAGGTTCAAATCTCGTCCTAATTTTGTTTATAATTTCATTATTTTTGTACACTTCAATAGCAATTAAATCGCATACTTTATTTCTGTCGCCAGAAGGACTTGCAGTGTGTGAAACATGCTAAAAGCGTATAGAAATAGTAACAGAGGATGGGAAGAGGCAACACTTCCGCTATCCCACACAGGAGCTGGTGAGCATGAACTGGCTTACAGTCCACGTTAAGTACTAAGGTCACGAAGAGTTAAACGCCTCCAATCATTCAACCTTACCCTCGCAGCCTCTTGTTCTATTAGCTCACGGTAACAGCCTCACTCGAGAATCTACAGCTGCGTAGAGACATTGCATCTCTTAGTGTCTTCTACCGAAACTACTATGGCGAGTGTTCTGAGCAGCTTTTCGATCTCATCCCGCCCTCTCCTTTCCTCTCCCGAACAACACGTGCTGGTCTTAGAAACCATCCTCATACTGTGCAGACTATCAGCACTCGAACCAAGAAATTTGGAAAGTCGTTTCTAAGCAAGACCACTAAGCTCTGGAATTCGCTGCCGGCTCATGTGTTTCCTATTTCGTATGATCCCGGGTCTTTTAAGCTGGGCGTGAAACGGCATTTTAGCAGGCCGTCATGAGTGGATGCGGGGTGCCCTTTGGTTCGCCTAAAATTGTTTGTCCTAATATGGTTTGGCCAAACCGTTTTGGCCTAAACTTAAAACGTACAATAATTGTTTCGCCTAAAAATAGTTTTGCCACCATTATAGTTTGGCCTAAGAATTGAAAGGCCTAATTTTAGAATGTCTAATGTAAAATAGCCTAAACTATATTGGCATAACTTTATTTTGGCATAACGATTATATCGCAAATTTGTAAATGCTCTAATTTTATTAGGCGATCCGATAGGGACCCGTGGATGCGCTTTATACCGTGCTTATTTCACGTTATAAAGCGCTTTCATTTTTAACTGCATCGACTGCTTACCATCAGGTAGGGTGTAGTCATTATGAAGTGTCACATTAAAAAAAAAAGAAGAAAAAAGCTCCCTAATATTCCAAAAAGGCGACCAGTTTGTCAGAATTTACTAAAGCTCCGGTCCGCAGTGAATGGACGCGATAGTTTTTACGCTAATGTTTTATAAGTGCAAAATTAAATAAACTATTATAATTTATTGAACTAAACTTTGCTTTAAAAGTTGCTGTTCGGGTAATAAAAATATATGTTTGAATGAATTCAAAGAAGACTTTTTTACAAAAGAAGAATAGAATTTTTTTTTCCTTTACTACTATTTCCGTACTGCAAATGTGCAAAGAAATATTAAAAAGTAGCAAAACGAATGCTAAGTTATTTTGTAGAATTTACGAAATACACCTCGGAACACACACAGTGTTGAAACAGAAATTGCAAACACGCAATTAACTGCCAGCTTAAAAAAAATGTACTGCTGTCTCCCTCGTTTTTATCTGCTTCTCTTGTGTGTGAGATGGACAGATATATCACCCTCAACCATCTGAAAACGCACTTACACTTTTTCTGCATTTTTACCACCTAGAGGGTTTAGTGCTTTCCGTCTTTTCTAGTAGTTTGGTTGCGGACACCATATTTGATGCTTTGTTTTAATAGTACACTTTTTAAAAAAAGGGATTAATTATACTAGCAATTATTGATTATTGTAGTCCAAAATTTTTGCAACACCAAAAAATATATTATGCATTTCATAATGCGCCTAAACTTTTACCTAATGGTTAGATAAATGTGTGTCATGATCCATTGCTGCAAGTTATATTGCTGGCTAAAGCAATCTTTAACCTATAATGCTTTATATATATATCATTGGACAGTACATATACTAATTGCATTACATATATTACCATAGTAATTGGTGATAAATATAACCTAGGCGTCTTTTTAAACACCAGTTTTTTAAACAAGCAATCTAAATTTGTTCTAGTTTGTGCGAGTTAAAGAAATTGAGAAAAACTTTTAAAGAATATGTTATTCATACATTGTACCCATTGTTTAAGTCATCATTATCTCAGCCTTATAAAGTTCACTGCTAAACATTGGCCTCCCCAATAGATGACATTCCATAGGGGGTATTAGCATAATCATCACGCTTCAGCGCTGGGCAGGCGGGTAGGTGATCGCAGTTCAAGCCAGTACGCAGAATGAATCCGGTGGGATTGCTCTTCGTCGACTCGTACGTGAAATGAGAAGGGGTGGCACTTCCTAGGGCGGCACCACGCGGCACAAACTAATAAAGTATTTTTGTTAAAAAAATATGAAATATAAGCAAATATGTAATCCAGCATCGGTCAACTACACCAGGTGACAGATAAAATTTATAGTGCTATATTTACCAGCAACGAAATTCTAATCTAATGTTAATCTAAATTTGCGATATCAATTGGCAAGGGCGGCAAAAAGTTTATGTTGTAATGCATATAGATATGACTATAAAGCATTTTTATGACACAATGTACAAACAATTGCAGACATGTGAACAAAGCTCTGTATTAAATAATATATAAAATGTTATAACTGCTAGACCTATTTGAATCCGGAAAACAAACAACAATTGCGCGATCTAATTACGTACACTGCCATCTTTTGGGCAAACATACGCACTATTATTCACACTAAGAACTTACAAAATACACATAAAGTTTTGAACACCAAGTAAGGCCACTGTTACAAAAGTCTATTAACCGTAGAATCGCTCGTCATTACCGCGAGTGCCCCGCTCTAGTTTTCCCAGCGTTATCCTTCCATTACTCTATTATGATGGCGTGTGTTTTGTCTCCCGCGCGGCGCTTCCTGCATTATTCATTATTATACACTATGACTACAGCATTTAATAACATTGGAATATTACACCTAACTACAATCGTACAGGTGTACAGGGATCCTTTTAATGCATTTACGCACTGTCTCCCGGCCAAAGAGGGACCAAAGAGGTGTGTAGGACTTACCACCGGCAGACACGACCGCCAGCAGTAATACCCACTAAAAATCTTCCGACGACGCCCGCCGCTTGTTGAGAAAGAGGCGGGGGGCCAGTACCTGGGCTGCAGATCTTACACTCCGCCCGCGGCCAATGTCCTCCGGACCAAAACCGGGAGGACCTCCTCAGAGAGACGCAGTGGACGCGACCCTCCTACCTCCTTGTGCGACCATAGCGTGTGTGGCCGACTTTTCGGAGGGTTTATGGTTAGACAGTAGGGGCCTTCTGCCCCCGCTGCCTAAGACCCTCCTGGCGCTGCATGACGGGCCCTCCTGGCCGCCCGCTGCGCCTTCTGCAGGTCCCTCTTAGTTTCCCCCCGGTGCGTGGTCAGTACTAAGGGCACCCAGAATCGCCAACTTCTGATTACCTTTTCCCGGCCTCCGGTTGGTACTCAGCCCCCCCACCACGCCAAGGTGGAGAATTGTTCGAGTGGGGTGAACAGGAATCCTATCAAGACCTGAGGAGCCCAAGCCAACCTCACCTGCAGGTGGTACGCCTGCCGATCAACGGACGAGGCTCTGGCAAACATAGTGGCCGGTAAGCGGCAATAGGCTCTCCACTTATTACGTGGGACTAACTGTATAATGTGGCGGTATAGGTGTATAATTGGCGAAGTGTGGTTACATCCAAAATTTCAAGTCTGTGGGACTTATAGTTCCGAAGTTAAGCGAAAGCAAAGTTTCGCATTTATGACACACACTCACTCACTCACCTACTCATGATCATCAAAATAGAACTAGTACTTCCCATAAACTCAGAGCGCCTTTGTACCCTTATACCCTTGAGTACCCTTCAACGGCCAAGTCACACAACACTTACTATAATAATGAAGAAATCGCAGATGTATTTTATACTTAAAGCAATAACAAAATGCATTTACGAACTGCCTTCTTACCAAAGAAGGAAAGAAGGTGTGGGACTAGGGAAAAGATAAAACCTAAAGACCTAAGGTCTCTGGGTTCTACCTATTCCGTTGCGCCTCCGCCGCTCTACCGGGAGGTACTCAGCCCTCTCATATTTTACAGAATGTCTCACCACGTCAAGGTGGACACCTGTCTCCGCCAAAACGCACTGGGTCCTCTTATGACCCAATATTGCAAAAAAAGAGTTATTGCTCTAGGGTGTTCGATGGTCGGTTGGGATCACTGAAGTAATGTAGACTTCACAGAGTACTGTCCTCGGATGGGTGTGTTATGTGATTTCGAGTACTTTCTTGTTTTCAAAACATTACTCAAGTCAGTCCTTGGATAGGTGCGTGTACTGTATGATAAAGAGCGGTTAAGGATTTTGAAAAGTACGATCATAAAATGAATTAATAAAACGTTAATGGGTGATAACAATAATTATAATGATAATGATGAGATGCTATTAGAAAACCGACATGGCGTGGAGATCAAATACCTTCATTTTACGCTCCTGAGATCTTTTGTTCGATTCCCACACAGCACAAATGTTTATATGGACTTTGTGTTTTCCCATCTAAAATTAAAAATAATAAAATATAGAGACTTTTTGGCGGGAAATATATTTTTTAAAATATTTGAATGTTATTGTGTAATAACGGTGGATTATTAACCGTTACGTGTTTGTGAACATACATGAGTGTTGGTAAATCAAACAAAACAGTGCAAAATCAATTTTTAAATTCTGTCAAGAAGTCCATGTGATATCTCAGTATAGTGCCACATCTTTACTGACGACTCAAGAGATTTAGAGGAGAGTATCTCATTTACCATTTATCATCTTTATTACCATTTATTCTCATTTACTACAGTTTAAATATTAGTAATATATTTATAATATGACACTGGCTAAAATGTGCTAAACGCACGAAGCCATTATTTATTAGAAAGAAAAAGTTTTTATTTGTTTTCTAGTTACCATAATACAAGAGTTACGTATCATGTTTTGATACACATATTAGTACCCAAACAACATGAATAACAGCTTTACCTTTAGGACATTAACAGTTCATTACCCAAGTCCCCACAACACTATAACTCTCACTGAAACCCTAAACTACTTTTCCCATTAAACGTGCCAAAGTTTGAATTTTAAGAAACTCAATTACTGTGGTAATTAACTCATATTATCAACAAGGTGGACCCAGGGGTATGTTACTGACTTCTCGTTATTATCTGTGTGGACTGTTCATATATGAAAGTTTAAATATATTATAAATGTCTGTGGTCTTTCGGGAATACGCTGTAATTATTGTGAAGATGTTTTCATCGTATCCTAGCATTATTCTGGTCTCCCAGATTTAAGCCCAAGGCCTAGGGTCTGCTTATTTTTTTGTTTTATGTCGGTAGAAAAATGCATTTTAGCACTGCCTCCCGGCCAAAGGTGGACCGAGAGAGGTGTGTGGGACTCACCACTGGCAGACACGACCACTAAAAATTTTCCGACAACGCCCATCAATTGTTGAAAAAGAGGTGGGGGCCGGTACCCGGGTTCCAACGTCTGACACCCCGCCCGCGGCCAATGTCTCCCGGGACAAAACCGGGAGGACCTCTTCAGAGAAGCTTCTTGTGCGTGTGTGGCCGACATCTCGGAGGACAGGTCAGCCAGAGTAGTCGCCAATGTTATATGTTCCCTATCGGGTTCCTACCGGGAGATAGTCATCCCCCCCCCCCCCCCTCTAACACGACAAGGTGGAGACCAGTCGGGGGAGAGGGTCTGTTATTGTTGTTTTTTAGTTATTGTAGTTTAGTAAGTATAAGCAGTGTGGTACCGGCCTAGAATGGTGCCACCCCGTACGGGAAGTCGTAAGAGTTCTACCTGATGATGGGCAGCAGCGTCATCCTGGGTACTGGTTTGAACCGCGATTACTATTCCGCCTGCCTTGCGTGGTGATTATGGGCAAATACCCCCAATAGAATGCAATCTATTAGGGAGGCTAATGTTTGACAGTGTCAGCAGCAGCATCGATAAAGAATTTAATTACCTCATGGCTTCCCCGAGGGTATCGTAGAAGACGACTAAGAGGATGGGATTTCGTCTATTGTCAATGCGGGCAAAGAGCTCACCTTTCACAATTTTACACGTTTTTACTAGAGGTCTCTGCGCTAAAAGATATCCTTTAAAAACTATATAGCAATAACAATACCATCATCATCATCTCAGCTACGTGACGTCCACTGCTAAACATAGGCCTCCCAAATAGATTTCCATTGAACGCTCTTGAGTCGCTTGCATAGCCCAGCTTTGTACTACGTTTACCGGTTCGCGGTCGCTATTAAAGAACCTTAACGCCTCATCGGTCGTCGTTTCTTTGCGCTATGTGCCCTGTCCATTGCCTTTTCAGCTTGTAAATTTAAATTTGCTTCGTTATGACGCTTACTCCTTTTAATACAATATACCTACTTTTAACGTACTTACGTCTAGGACGATTTGTATTTCCTAACAATCGGTTAACAATATATAGTTTTTAACTCAATATAATAATAATAATAATAATAAAATCTTTTATTTCAGACCATAGATCCATTTGTTAGTAACAATTTTAAACTTAAAAACTAATGTTAGTAACATAAAAATGGAATGAAAAAACAGTTAAAATAAAAGAAAGAGGAATCTCTGTCACTCGTCGGTTCACCGATTAGCACGTTTGAAAACATGCAAATCAGTGAACCGAGCGAGAAGTGTTGAGTCCATTCTTTCACTTATCATTTTTAGGATTGTGTTGGCGCTCCCCTGCACTCGCAGCAACATCGAGGCAATCTTTTTTCGCATGACTGTAGAAAAGTCATCTACACTAGCGTCGGCAAACATGCCTGATGCGCTGCAGTACCGTGGGAGCCCCAACAGAACCCTAAAAATGTTATTATATTGAACTCTCAGGGCACTATACGATTTCTTAGTAAAACTGACCCATAGACCACTCGTGTAGAAGCTCTGACAATAAGATTTAAAAAGCGTTAGCTTTACGCCAACAGAACAACGAGCAAATCTATGTGCTATCATGTTACCACGTATCGACAGCGCCCTGCGCTCACGTTCGATGTCTAGATCATCTTTTAAGTCTTCAGTTACTATATGGACGTAGTTAAGCAAAAAGGACTCAATCCACACATTGGCCAAAAATGAGTTAAGTGTGCCACCGTACTGCTGAGGGTTGAATCTATCATGTAGTGAAAACCCTATGTTGAATATGTACTCGGAAACCAGTTTTCTGACTACCCTGACTCAACCCACTTGTATACAGAGCACATAAAAAGTTTTTGCAGAATGAACTCAGTCCGCTTGAATTATTTCTGAGTAATTTAATGTCTATGAGTACGATCATAAGTTTGATAAACCAGAATAAACTCAAACAGTTTGGATCCTTTCTAAGAATTTAGTTTCAATTGAAAATATCATTTTATCAATTTACTAAAACGACTTAAACAGGTTGGGTTGTTTCTGTGTTATAGTTTTACTGAATCAAAATATTTATTTTAATTTATCAGAAACAACTCAAAACGCTTGAGATATTATAAAAAATGGCTTTAAATGAACTGCACATCTAATATCAAATAAACTAAATCGACCCAAACAGGTTGAGTGGTTTGTAAGGAATAGATGTAATGATTGATTGAAATACTTTGAATTATATTGAAGTGACTTATAAAGAATTATAATAATGAAATATCTGAAGAGTATATAATAATTTTATAAAATTACATTCATTCCCTCCTGAAATATAAATCTCACTATAGAAGAGTCTTTCGTGGCGTGGTTTTACATGGCTCCAACGATCAAGGACGATGCAATGTCTGGGTTGAAGGGGAAGCTGGAAGAGGTGCCCAAGAAGTTGGCTCGTGCCTTGTTAAGTTTATTAAAAACAATCTGAGGGATGCTTCGATCACTAGTTGTATTAGTGATCGAAGGAGGGATGGCAAAGAGAATTTAGTTCTTTGGAGCGACTGCTGCGGAGGGCAAAATCATCATAATCATTTCAGCCATTTGAAGTCCACTGTCATCGGTCCATCACGTCGGGGGCCGCCCTCTAATACGTTTGCTGATTCATTGTCGCCATTCAAGAACCTTAACGCCCCATCGGTCGTTGGTTCTTCGAGCTATGTGCCCCACCCACTGCCACTTCAGCTTGCAAACGCGCTTCGCTATGTCGCTCACTCCAGTTCTCCTTTGGATTTCCTCATTTCTGATTCTATCACGTAGGAACACTCCGAGCTTAGCTCTCTCCATTGCACGCTGAGCGACTTTAAGCTTCGTTATGAGGCCCATAGTCAGGCACCACGTCTCAGTCCCATACGTCATCGCTGGCAACACACACTGGTCGAAGACTTTCGTCTTGAGACACTGAGGTACTTTGGACAAGAAAATTTTGCGTAGTTTCCCGAACGCAACTCAACCGAGCTGGGTTCGACGATTGACCTCTTTCTCGAAGTTGGACTTACCTAAATGGACTTTTTGTCCCAGGTATACGTACTCGTCGACAACTTCGAGGGCCGAGCATCCCACTATTACTGGGGTAGGCACAACATATTTGACATGATTTTCGTCTTATCCATGTTCATTTTAAAACCTACCCTTCGGGAAGCTCTGTCGAGGTCTCCGAGCATTGTGCTCAGATCCACAAGCGACTCCGCTATGACCACTATGTCGTCGGCAAATCGAAGGTGAGTCATTTACTCGCCATTGATGTTGATGCCGTAATTTCCCAGCCTAGTAGCTTGAAAACATCCTCCAGAGCAGCAGTGAACAGTTTCAGTGAAATGACATCACCCTGTCTCACGCCTTTCTGCAAGAGGATAGGATTCGTGTACTGGTCCAGTACTTGTACGGATATCGTGGCGTTTCTGTATAAACTCCTCAGCACTTCGATATACCGATGATTAATGCGGCATCGCTGCAGGGACTGACACACTGCCCAGCTCTCGATCGAATCAAAGGCCTTCTTATAGTCCACACACGCTAAGCAAAGTGGCTGGTTATACTCCTCGGTCTTCTGTATAACCTGCCGCAGCGTGTATATGTGGTCTATGGTTGAAAAGCCTTCTCGGAAACCAGCTTGTTCGGGAGGCTGGAAGTCGTCAAACCTTTGACCGATACGGTTCGCGATGACCCGTGAAATACTTAAGAGTCCGGACATTCATTTTGCCGAATTATACTGATTTTAGTAAGATTGAATATTAGCTTAAGCATCATGAGAGAATCAGAAGAAGATTTTGAAGTTCTTTGGCCCCAGGGAAAATCCATTCCTCAAGCAAAGCTCGATGATCTGAGATCATCGAACATGGTCAGATCATTAAATATGGGTTTATTTTAATACCTAAAGATTGTCACGCATTTTACAATAACCTTAAGGAAAACAGAAATATTAACGAGGATGTCGATGGATACGGGCCAACTATTGATTTTGACTTGGTTGTTGAGACATATTAATATGAGCGCTCAGTTTTATACTGTTTATCCTATTTTTTTATTGTTATACTGGTGTTTTCTTGTTATTTTGACAGCATTGTGTTGAAGGTTAATAAATGTATAACTTTTTAATGATTTTACTTATTCTGTTTTTTGACGTGACAACGTCTTAAATTAGGTTGCGGCTGGGAGTCACTTATGAAAAAGTGTAACGCTCGGTAACGTTACGATGAGTCACCGAACGAGAGAGAGGCCCGGCGAATGCCTTGCGTCTCTCTCCCACTCAACTATGATCGGTCTGCCGCGCGCGCAGCACTAGTGTACAATGTTTTAGTAAACAAAATATATTTCTATAGTTAAAATTTGTGCAATTCTTATTTTCATTCAATTCCTTGTTCATATTGTGCAATTTAATTATATTCATATCAATAAATATTCTACCGAGAAAAAGACGTTGTCACGTAAAATCTTCGCCCGTAAAAACGACTTTACAGGCAACCATTTTTTTAAATAAATGGTTTTCTGGTTGAACAATAGTTTTGAGTCCATTCTAAGAAATGAAATAAAAGTATTTGTCTTTTTAAACTTGAATTTAATGGTAAGGACTCAACCCACATTTAACTCAATATCTCCAAATCTATTGCAAGCATTATAAATAATTTGATAGACAGATACAATATAAACTATTATAATCCAAAAAAGTTACAGCTTTTTAAAAAAAAACAACTTTGATAATAAGAAATCACAGCTCTAACTTCAAACTGCCTTATCTCAAAAGTGACTTTCTGTGGGTTGAGTCCTTTTCGCTTAACTACGTCCATGGCCTAAATACTTTAACTGTGCAACACGTTTCAACTGTATCCCGTTTAAGAGAACAGGTGGGACCTGGTTTAGTTGTTTAAAAGGACTTTTGAACACCATAAATTCTGATTTCTTTTCATTATATTTTAAACCGTGTTGCACAGCATAAGCCTCACACGTTTTCAATAATTGTCTTAAGCCACTGATCGATGGGCTCAGCAACACCATGTCATCAGCATAACTAAAGTTGTTCACACTGACATTATCTATTCGGCATCCGACCTGCATGCTGCCGAGCCCCCTGACCAGCTGGTCAACATATAAGTTAAACAGTCTCGGTGATGTCAACCCCCCCTGTCTCACACCACAGTCTAGGCTGTATTCGTCGGAACAAATATTAGCCCATTTCACTATATTTCTTTGACGCTTATACCATGCCTATATTTATCCGTAATTATGTTAATATTGCTAAAAAGAGTTTTGTCTCCCTTTTTTTTTTTCAATTCTTGTGACTGCAGAACACAATTGTTTTAATATTATGTATTTTAATTGTAACTGGCGGGAGAAAAAACCAACCTTGACGATTTTCTTGCCCGTTCTTTTACGATCAAGCTCCCGCCCGCAGTGAATGGGCGCGTTAGTTTATAAGTATGACATTCATAAGAGCTCTATTGAGCCAAACTTGAATAAATGAATTTTTAATTTAATTTAATTTAATTTAATTTAATTTAATTTAATTTTAATTTAATTTCATCTTTTGACTGCAGAACACAGGTTTTTGTAGATACATTTTCTTGAAACTGGCGGGAGAAAAACTAACCTTGACGATTTGCCCGTTCTTTTACGATCAAGCAACACAACCGATGCAGGTGTTGAGCTTTTGAAACATATTTTTGATGCTTGGGAAGATTCTTTGGACGCTTTAGGTATTTTTTGCGATCTGTCCAAAGCTTTTGATTGTGTTCCTCATGAAACATTGATAAAAAAATTAGATTATTATGGAATAAGAGGCTCCGCATTGGATCTTCTTACTTCTTACTTAAGTAATAGGATTCAAAGGGTTGAAGTTAATGGAAAGCGATCTCAGGGTTCTGTAGTAAAAATGGGGGTACCGCAGGGCTCGATTCTCGGCACGTTTTTGTTTTTAATTTATATTAATGATTTGCCACATTTGGTAAAGGAAAATCACGAGATAGTATTGTTTGCTGATGATACATCATTATTATTTAAAATAAAGCGATATCAGAACCCAGACGATGTAAACAATGCGATCTCAAAGGTGGTGCACTGGTTTGACGTTAACAATTTATTATTAAATGGGGCTAAAACGAAATGCATTAAATTCGTGACGCCTAACGTCGGACAAGTAGACACCACTATTAAAATAAAGGAAGATGAGTTGACCCTTGTGGATACCACCAAATTTTTGGGTGTTATATTAGATTCTAAGTTACAGTGGGGCCCACATATTGGTGAATTGTCGAATAGACTCAGCTCTGCTGCATACGCGGTAAAGAAAATTCGCCAATTAACAGACGTTGAAACAGCTAGGCTTGTTTATCATTGCTATTTTCATAGTGTTATGTCGTATGGTATTCTTCTGTGGGGTTGTGCCGCAGATATTCAAAATATTTTTGTACTGCAGAAGAGGGCCATACGAGCAATTTATAATCTACCATGTAGACATTCACTAAGGGATAAATTTAAAGAAGTTGGTATTTTGACAGTGGCGGGTCAGTTTGTTTATGAAAACCTAGTATATGTACACAAAAATTTTGATAAATTGAGTAAGAAAAGTGATATACATAACCTAAACACAAGAAATAAGCATAAACTAGTTGTACCTGCCACTAGGCTCCAAAAAATTAACAAATCTTTTAAAGGTCAATGTGTGCGATTCTATAATAAAATCCCAAGCAATATACAGCAATTAAGCCTAAATAAATTTAAATTAACAATAAAACGCAAGCTGTCTTCAAAGGGATATTATTCTATTAAAGACTATATGGCTGATAAAAATGCTTGGGATTAAACCGCCGTTTCATACAGGCTATTCTAATATGAATGACTTAAAGCATGAATATTGTTATATTATGTTGCATTGTATAGCGTCACAGACAAATGAAGATTGTTACTAACCAATCGATAATTTAAAAGAGCATAGCCTGTGAGTTTCTTGCCAGTTCTTCTTACAGAGCGGTGGCTCGGAACTGGCACTTAGATTCGCTTGCACTTAAATGTTTTTTGTTTTTTTAAATTATTTGGTTGCAAGTGAATCTAAGCTTCGTGATTTTAGTATAGTTATATTTTATTTGTTTTTGTTATTTTTTTATAATTTTGACGTTTTCAAGTACTATGTAATAGTTTATGAAATAAAGTATTTTTGACTTTTTTTTGACTTTTTGACAAGCTCCCGCTCGCAGTGAATGGGCGCGCTAGTTTTTAAATTTTGACCTTCATAAGAGCTCTTTTGTGCCAAACTTGAATAAATGATTTTGAATTTTTGAGTTCGCCTAATTATGCCTTAAATATTAAACTTCACAAAAATAACAATGAATTTATTTTTTCGAAAGTTAAAAAGAAAAACAAAAAGTATTTAGTAATATATTTAGAAAGTGTGTGTAAGGCTAGTTACTAGTTCTCAACCTCATTGTAGGTAAAGTGGGGTTCTGAGAAAATATCGTTAGACATATCGCAGCCGCGCCCGCCGCGTACGATGTGATAATCTTCCGAGACGGCAGTTGTTAATGCGATGTGCAAAAAGTGTTAGATGTGGCAATTTTTAAAAATAAAAATCTAAATATGAAAATTAAGCAACTAAGCAATAATCATATCATTCGCCTATATTTTTTTTTTTTTTATTTACGTCGGTAACAAAATGCATTTACGCACTGTCTCCCGGCCAAAGGGGGAGACCGGGAGGGGGTGTGTGCGCACTGCGGCAGACGCGACCACCGCAGTCCTACCCACTAAAAATCTTCCGTCGACGCCCGCCGCTGTTGAAAAAGGGGCGAGGCGCCAGTGCCTAGGTTGTAGTTTCTGGCACCCCACCCGCGGCCAACGTCCCCCGGATCAGAACCGGGAGGACCTCTTCAGATTATGTAATTCGCCTGTAATAATAAAGCTTAACTAAAGATGTGATCCAGAAGAATAGAGTATTTAAAAGGCTGCAGGTTGTAGGTTTCTGTCGTCCTGATTGTGACCTATAGCTGTACTAGATAGATGGCCCAGAAGAAAAAATCGTCAGAAAAAATCGATTGATCGGTGGTGTAACTTATTGGTTTTACAAAAACTAAAAAACTGTTGTAAGGATTTCTGTAACCTTGGTTGTAATCTTAGTGTTAAAAAGGGGAGGCATCAATTACTCTTTGACCCATAGCGCTTCTAGATAAGTGATCCGCAAGCCACTAGGGTCCACGTTATAAATAAATAAATAAATATTTCTGACACTTACACCAATTATTTAGTTCCAAGATAAGTATCATTAAGAACTTGTGTTATGGATACTAAATAACGGATAAACATACATAAATACTTCTTTTTTTTTGTAAATACATACTTAATATACATAGGAAAACACCCAGACCAGAACAAATATTCATATTCATGCACACAAAGATTTGTCCTGTGTGGGAATCGAACCCAAGACCTCTGGAGTGAAGTGCAGGTATACTGACCTCCACGCCAGATCGGTCGTCAAAGTTGCAACCTTATTGCAGATATCCTTACGATCTCAAAAAATATTGTAAGACATAACGCAGCTGCGCTCGCCGCATACGATGTGATAATCTTCTGGGATGACACTCCTTAATGCGATATACGAAACCTGTTTGATATGATTCTTTGGCAATATAAACAGGATTTGTTTTAAAAAGGTTACCGTTGAGTCTAAAACACAACAGGCTAAAGAAGGGACATGATGATTTTTAGTCAATAAAAGCACTCCATTCAAAGCGGAAAGCCGTCATTTGATGATTTTCTATCCGGATAAAAGACAACAACAATATATCAAAAATAACGCCTGTGACCTTCAACCTAACCCTTAACAGAGTAGTGGTTTTTATATTTTACAGGGTTACAGTATTAAAATATGTTCTGCCTGTTTCTTCTTCTTCTTCGTCGTGCAGGCTTTTTCCGCAATCAGACGTCAATGCGTCCATTTTGCGTAGGAGGGTGAGAGCTGGGTTACTCCAGCCATCCCAGTTCCTCCAGGAATCCTATCAGCGCCTTAACGTCGCTGAAGGCTTCCGGAAGGCTGCCTGGTGTTTTCAGGAACCTCGCCCGTTCTGCCTGTTTAAGCGTTAACTGAAGATTTTATTTAGAAGAGAATAGGCCTTGGAAGGAGTGATGAATGCTACAGCATATAAGTTGCTGGCATCTAGTTTGTTACCTTAATTTGAACAAGAAAAGGTTCAATTACTCCTTAATCTTAGGCTAGCTGTACCAGATTGGTGTCCCAGGTGTATGAATGATGAAGAAGAGAATTCGGAAGGCGTAAGTAGTGATGTGGCATGCTGATTGCAGGAATCTAGATTGTGACCGTATTGTTACTATGAACAATAACTTTTTGACCAAAAGTTCTATTAGCAAATGACATGCATTAACAAGAGCAATTGATAAGCCTGATTTGAGGTTGTTGGCTGATTGCCGTGCGATGTTTCTGAAGACACCAGGCAGCCTTTCGGAAGCCAGCAGCGACGTTAGGGCGCTGATAGGATTCCTGGAGGAACTGGGATGGCTGGTGTAATCCAGCTCCCACCCTCCTACGCAAAATGGACGCATGAGACGTCTAATGGCGGAAAAAGCTTGCACGACGAAAAAAAGAAGAAGCCTGCATTTAACACGTTGAACGCCATTGGTCACAGAAATGCCACCTCCAACACAACCTACTCCACATCCGACCACACAAGATAGATCTTCCCCGGAATGACTGGTAGGTTTTTGATCGATGTCACGCCGCCAGCCGCTCGATATGTGTTTATCTGCTCCACAAAACAATTTCTGACGATATATTTTTCCAAGATCATCTTTTCCTATCATATCTTTTTCTTCGTGTTAATAATAGTAATAATGCGAGATATTGATGCGAGCAATTTGATCGTGGATAGTATGTCAATGTTTTGGGTGGAGATTTTCTTATTAGCTGTGGACAATAATAATAATAGGTCTTATGATGAGCATTGTCAGTTCTCGGTGACACATGGATACATGATAACTTTTTAGTGCCCAATAAATATGTTGAATTGTAACACTGAGTAAGGGACTTAGCTCCTCAGTACTAGGTGTTGTATTCAGAAATGATGTTAAGGAAAGTGCACAGTAATTGGTCCTTGGATCGGAGACTGATAGTGAAGGCAACAAGCTCAAGGCCCGGGTATGAACAAAAGTAGTAGTCGTTAAGCCAGGATAGATGTCCCATTGGGCGACTTAAAAATACTAACAGAGGAACGCAAAGTAAGTAAAGTAAAAAAAATATTTATTTCATAAACTATTATACATAGTACTTGAAAACGTCATAATCAAAATATTTTTAAGAAATCGAAATATTATTACACTAAATCAGGAAGCTTAGATTCACTTACATGCAACAAAACAATTTAAAAATTTATTTCTTGTTTTTAGGTTATGTATACAGCTTTTCTTACTAAATTGATCAGTATTCTTATGTACTATGTACATATACCAGGTTTTCATAAATAAATTAACCCGACACTGTCAAAACACCAATTTCTTTAAACTTTTCATGTAGTGAATGTCCACACGGGAGATTATTAATTGCTCAAAAAACAAAAACAATCGCAAAAAATACCTACAGCGTCCAAAGAATTTTTCCAAGCATCAAATATGTTTTAAAAGCTCAACACCTGCATCGGTTGTAGAGCGACCCTTAGTAAATCCAAATTGTTTCTAATGCATTAATCCATTTTTAATAAAAAATATTAACGTTGTAAACAAGTTTTTCAAAAATTTTACTAAATGTAGGCAGCAGTAGGTCGAAAATTTGTTGGGTCCGCTGTACTGCCCGATTTATATAATGGAATGATTTTACTTTCTTTCATTAGATCGGGAAATTTGCCACAATCTACACATTTATTAAATATTAGAGCCAAACTGTGCGCCACCGAAACAATGATAGGCTTGGTAACTACGATGGAATTGCCCCAGAGGTCTGCAGCTTTCTTAACACTAAGAGTGTTGAATGTCTTAACACTACGCTACACACCTTCCTTCACAATTACACATTTTAAGCAATATTAACGGCACTTCCTTACATCATTATCATCAGACACCTTCCAATAATGACATAATTAAAAGTATCAATGGTTTCTAGGATGTACAGAGCTCCCACCAAGACCTTTTTTTTTTATTTACGTCGGTAACAAAATGCATTTACGCACTGTCCGCCAGCAGTAATACCCACTAAAAATCTTTCGACGACGCTCGCCGGTTGTTGAGAAGGTTTGGTGAGAAAGAGGCCAGTACCTGGGTTGCAGCTCTGACACCCCGCCCGCGGCCAACGTCCCCCGGACCAAAACCGGGAGGACCTCCTCCGAGAGACGCAGTGGGCGCGCCCCTCCTACCTCCTTGTGCGACCATAGCGTGTGTGGCCGACTTCTCGGAGGGTCCATGGTTAGACAGCAGGAGCCCCCTGCCCCCGCTGCCTAAAACCCTCCTGGCGCTGCTTGACGGGCCCTCCTGGCCCGCCCGCTGTCCCTTTTAGTTTCACGTTAGGTTAGGTTAGGCTTAGGTTCCACTTAGTTTAAGGGCACCCAGAGTCGCCAGTCTCTGGGTGTTACCTTTTCCCTAGCGCCTCCTGCGCCCTACCGGGAGGTACTCAGCCCCCCCACCACGACAAGGTTGAGACCAGTCGGGGGGGCTTCCACCAAGACCTGAGGAGCTAACCTCACCTGCAAGTGGTGCACCTGCTAATTAACGGACAAGGCTCTGGCAAACATATAAATTCCCGGTAAGCGGCAATAGGCTCGCCACCTAAAACGTGAGACCAACAATATAATTGGTGGAATGTGGGCGTATAATATGCCTCTGCCTACCCCTCCGGGTAAACAGGCTCGCAAGTATGTATATATGGTTTCAATTTACGTGTCAGTTGCTTAAAGCTGGCGTACCACCCGGCGTTGTCACGTAGGCAAAGCTATTTTTGCACAAAATATGAAGGTATTTTCTACGCGGCAAGCTCAATGTTGCTTTACGACCTCCTAAGACATGTGCACGTTCGGCGGCATGAAAAAAATATGAGCGTTTATTTGTATGAAAGTGAGGAAGCTACTTAAATATTTATATCTCACTCTTTCCGTAAGTGTTTACGAAATAAGCGGACTTTGGTGTGCGGAATCATGGAGTTTTCAGAGTGTTTCCATGTTGCCGTATCAAGAAGTATAAATCTTCGAAAGCAAAAATATGAAACTTTAAAAAATAACAATGAAATCTTGTAATTCTTTCTGTTCGGTTTTGTTTTCTTTAATTTTTTTTTGTTGGTTAAAATAAAAAGTTGAAAAATTCAAGCTGAATGAAAACGAATTTGTTGTACCTACTTTAAATAATTGTGCTGTATTTATTTTATCAATCAATCAAATAATTTATTTGCGA
Source organism: Musotima nitidalis (assembly GCA_949126915.1). Taxonomy (NCBI): domain Eukaryota; kingdom Metazoa; phylum Arthropoda; class Insecta; order Lepidoptera; family Crambidae; genus Musotima; species Musotima nitidalis. The sequence goes on from OX421422.1 coordinate 2,460,845, forward strand.
TAACATAGGTACATTAGTATTTATATAGGTAGATAACATTATGTTTAGTAGTTTCACTATGTTCTGCTTTCAATGGCGTGCAAATGTTTAGTAGGTAAAATATAAAATGTAATTAATATTATTACTAGATACATTATTCAAACAACAAAAAATAAACAATATTTTAATTAAAATTATTATGTTATATAGTCAATTTAAAATTACAATTTTAAGATAATTTATATAATGTCAAGTTATAATATACATGGTGGTCAGGTACACATTCATTTAAATTATTATTATTAGAATAATATTTATTATATTATTATTTATTTAAGTAATATTAGGTAAGTATTTGTCCTAAAATCACATTCTTGTTATTTACTTGATTGTTATTTTTTTACAGATGTGTCTACATACATTTGACCTAAATTTATTGCTGTATAAACACAGTATCAGGCCCACTGATGAGCACGAGAACCAAGGAACCAAGGAACCAAATGTGTGCATACCTACGCATCACTGTTGACGGCATCTGGTGGAAATTAGTGGAGTGGCACAAATTGTCCCGTCTCATACTTAGCAGATTAAATAGAGATAAGATTGGTCTTAGGTCAACATTTTTTATTCCTGTGGTTCTATGTTTTGTATCTTTAGCCAAATAAACTCATCTTGTTTTATATTATTCTAAATTTAACTTATAAAGTTCAAAGTTCTTTATTGCATTCATGTTGTACATATACAGGTGTTAACAAAGATAGAAGGTAACAAACATGACCCTGCAAGGGCACAGCAAGAACATATTATTATATATATTACAAGTAACTTATTATAAAATAAAATATAAATCTTAATAGTATTTTAACAAATTCTTATAAATTTACGTAACAATAATATTTGTTGAAAAACATACTAAATTAGGTTAGCTATTATCTAAATTATTTTTCACCAAAAAACTCCTGCAGCGAATAAAAACAGTTTCTTTGGAGATATTTTTTTAATTTGAAAAATGTGAAAAAAACTCTGCTAATATTGGTTATGTAAAGATCATGCTGAATTTAAACATGCTGAATAGCTATAGCTATCTAACAACGTAAAGCTGAAGTTGCAGTGCAAGTTTATAAATAGCGGGTAAGCTATCTAAACAAACCATACGAGGTACTTCGCACTAAGGAACTTTGTACGTGATTGCAGCTTAGTTTTCGGAACCGTGCTAAACCTATAACCAGAGACGAAATATAAAGAGACTGAATGTTGTAAACAATTTAGTATGAGTTACTTGAAGTTTCTGGAGAAGGGCTCATACACATATACGAGCTGTGAACGTCGCATCGTGCTTATGTGTTCTCGATGTAGATTCCCACGACACGACGTCGCATCGTGCTTATGTGTTCTCGATGTAGATTCCCACGACACGACGTCGCATCGTGCTTATGTGTTCTCGATGTAGATTCCCACGACACGACGTCGCATCGTGCTTATGTGTTCTCGATGTAGACTCCTACGACACGACGTCGCATCGTGCTTATGTGTTCTCGATGTAGATTCCCACGACACGACGTCGGATCGTTCATATAGCATGCTTAATGGAATAGTGACTTAACTCAAAAATGACGATTTTTGGGACATCACAAAAGAACTTGTCATACTTGTAAGCGCATTACATTGATACTGATTTATTAATTAGTAATTTTGCTTGTGTTTTGAACGTTTGATTAACATTGATTCGATCTTAGTAAGAAATAGAAAGACTGTATAAGTACGTAACTCAAACCTGACCTATCTATTAATGGATCGATGTTCCTTTAAGCATGCGTTATGTGTATGAGCTCTTACTTCCTTCATCATAATAATCTCAGATCATACACGTCTCATTTCTGGTCATGGTCCTCCCTTTACGAGCCAATGTAAGAAAGTTTTAGGTGATAATCCACGCAAACCTAGTGCGAATTGGCATTAATAATAAGGCACTTTCTTTAATACGTACTTGTGAGAAACATCATCATCATCATCATCATCATCATCTCAGCCATCTGACGTCCACTGCTGAACATAGGCCTCCCCAATAGATTTCCACATAGAGCGATCCTGAGTCGCCTGCATACATCGGCTTCCCGCCACCTTGACCAGATCAAGAAACAAGGGAAACATCAGTATCAGGACAAATGCCTAATCGTAGTAATACGCATAATCACGCAAATATTTGTCGAGAAGTGGAGTTGAAGATCTTGGGACCCAAATTCATCCTTCGTATCATAGTGCTAGAGGACAACCATTTATTTATTTTGATTTACTCGGAACACCAACCCCACATTAAACATTTTGTGTATACACTAATAATTAAAACATCGCTATTTGCAGGTATTCGCATATGCAAACAAAAATAAATGTAAATATTCCACAGAGAAAAGTACACATGAAAGAATTTTAAACATAAAACCATGCGATTCTATGAATATGTTGCACCTTTGGAACGAGGGACGAAAAACTACGAGGTGAATAATTTGTTTACATGCGGAGGTTTAGTTTGAAAGAGGCTCAAATCGCTGCTAAATTTAAAAAGATTATGGAAAGAATTACTTACTCGAACAATGAAAGAATTCCGACTATAATTTGTGTCGACTCTGGTTGTTGATAAAGGTTGCTGACGTCGTATTAATCCATGTCCAGTAATAAAACGTTTATGTGCTGAGATTGTGATATACAGGATGTAAAAAGTCCCTCATCAAATCCAGAGACAACGCAATTTCCACACAATATAAGAAAAAAACCACAACATTTTGGCTTAAAGATGGCATCTGTATGTATGTGTGTGTGTGGCCTACGCTCGCTGATGCGGTTGTAAGAAACGACTGATATGGCGTGGTAACTAGTATGTCCGCACTCCGCTTCTAAGGTTGTGGGTTCGATTCATGGAGATGAATGTGTTCGGGTTTGGGTGTTTTTTATGTGTATTCACAAAAACAACAGAAGTATGTATGTTTATAATTTAGTATCCATAACACAAGCTCTCAATTATACTTATCTTAGAACTAAATAATTGGTGTAATTTGTCAGAAAATATTTGTTTATAAAAAGAAAAGTAAAGACAACGCATACTATTGGTTTTATATAAAAATCTTTTTGAGTAGGTAATCATTTACAAGCTATGCTTCATTTAACAATGATCAAGCCCTGTGTGAAATTTTGAAGCAAAATTATTTAATTATGCACGATAATCAGACATTATTGCATGAAAAACTACGAATATTTCACAATATTCCAAGTCATTTTCACGTGTTTTCCTTAAGGTGGGGTTACCTCCCGAAAAAAGAGTACGTGTTCGGGTCTATACTTGTGTGTTTTGTAAAAGATCCGATTATATTTATGTAATAATGAACCGACGGCTTGAATTATTCTAACAGCAGGACGCCACACCCTTAAGCCAATATACTCTGGGTCAGCATAGTAAAGTCTGATCTGAATTTCTCTCACCTTATTTTATAATAATAAATAATAATAATAATAAATATTTTCTAACAATTACACCAATTATTTAGTTCCAAGATAAGTATCATTAAGAACTTGTGTTATGGATACTAAACAACGGATAAACATACTTAAATACTTTTTTTTTGTAAATACATACTTAATATACATTTATGAGTGGCCAGAGCCCAGCAGTGGGTTTCAATCGGAAAATGATGAGTATTTTTGCAATATATTTGATAAACAAGCTTATTTTTAGCTACGGAACTGTCGATACGACTTCTTTGAGGGAAAGTGAAGCTACATGTCTGTAGTTTGTCTTATTTTCTAAAATTTGTAAAATTTCGAACATTAATGTATAATAACGGTGGATTACAAACCGGATTACAAAGTGTTTGTAAAAGTACACGAGTGTTTGTAAATGAAACAAATCAGTACAACATCACTTTTCAAATTCTCTTAAGAAGTCCATGTGAGATCTCAATATAGTCCCACATCTTTACTGAGAACTCAAGGGGCTTAGGGAAGGCATCTCATTTACTATTTGTCATCGTTTTCACTACTCATTCTCATGTACTATCTATATATATTATATATATCTATATATATAAAAGAAAGTCGTGTTAGTTACACAACTTATAACTCAAGAACGGCAGAACAGATTTGGGTGAAAATTGGTAGGAAGGTAGCTTAGAGCCAGGAGACGGACATAGGATACTTTTTATCCCGTTCGACAGCGTTCCCGTGTGACTTGACATGAATCTATATATATAAAAGAAAGTCGTGTTAGTTACACAACTTATAACTCAAGAACGGCAGAACAGATTTGGGTGAAAATTGGTAGGAAGGTAGCTTAGAGCCAGGAGACGGACATAGGATACTTTTTATCCCGTTCGACAGCGTTCCCGTGTGACTTGACATGAAACGTCAGTCACTATAAAACGTGGTATAACAAAAAAGAATCAGACTTGGAATAACAAAACGGAAATGACAGCTATGTAATTGACGTATAATGACAGCTATGTAATGACCAGAGGTCGGAATTAGGTAGAGTTATTTATGTACTTGCATCGAAATGTTGATATTAATGTGGACCTTTCCGGGATTTCAAATGGATTTCAAATGGGAGTGCTCCGCATTTTCGCTATTGTATTCTTTTGTTCTCACAAGCTATGTAGTGCGAACAATAAACGTGGCAACATCGCGCGTGTGCGTATTGAAATTTTGCAACTTCGGTCATCCAATATCATTGATGTAAGTTTGGCAACGTCGCGCGTGCAGTAGTCTAAATTAAAAAAGTAAAAGTAAATAACTTTTTATTAAAAAGTAACGGGATTTTTTCTATTCTTTAAAATTAATCCTGGGATTTGAGGCATATCCGCTATATTCTTTCGCTGTGTGAAATCAGTGTAAGTACATGAATAACTCTACCTAATTCCGACCTCTGGTAATGACGTATGGATGGCAATTTGATATTTGTAAGAAATCAATATTCAAACTATTTCTGACTTCTTGGCGGGAATGTGAAGCGTAATGTCTGCAGTTTAGTTTTATTTTCTAAAATTTGTGCTATTTCTAACATTAATGTGTAATAACGGTGGATTATTAACCGTTAAGTGTTTGTGAACGTACATGAGTGTTGGTAAATGAAACAGAACAGTGCAACATCACTTTTCAAATTATCTCAAGGAGTCCATGTAAGATCTCAATATAGTCCCACATCTTTACTGAGGACTCAAGGGGCTTAGGGGAGGGTATCTCATTTACCATTTATCATCTTTATCATCAAACATTCTCATATACTACGAATTATTTCATTTACTATTGATATATCCATAACTTGACAGTGGCTAAATGTGCTGGACGCACGACGCCATTATTTAAAAGAAAGAAAGAAACTATTTCTATTAAATAAATAATTAACAATTTTAATGTAATGATAGTGCCATTGCCCATTCATATAAACAGTGAAGTGAACTATAAAACTCGATATGGTTGAAAATATGAGTTTTCAAATAATTTTTTAGGTGAATTGAAGTGAGGTGAAGTTTAATTAATAGTACCTATTTTTTTTGTATTTAAATAAAACAATCTGCTTATTTATTGCCATTAAGGCGGAACAAAGTTCGCCGGGTCAGCTAGTTACTTATATATTAGCTGTACTTGACTGGTTAAATGTGTTAAACACACTATTTAAAAGAAACCATTATTGAAAAGAAATAAAATAAAAACTGCAGAAACTTTAGAAACCTTTTTTTAATCGAATTATTTGCCAAATGCTACTCTGTCTGTCTTCATTTCAGTTTTTATAGCATTATAATTTCTAGTCAATACTTAGAAACCTAAAAGTACCTTTTCGTTTTTGTTAATTAAAGAGACCGTTAAAACTTTAAATATCCTGCTACAATTTTCTACACAGAATTTCCGAGCTCGCCAAATCAGTGTTGCGATTGCTCGCGCCCAACAAGTAGTGATTAATTGATGCTTCAATTTCCAATTTTCGCTACTGGAAAATAATATTGCTTTTCCCACTTGGGGGATTATCAGACATGTTGATTTCGTCAGTGGAGTGTTATCAATTAAAAATTGGAAGTATCCCCTAATGATATGCAAACGATAGGGGTGGAAAGTACCTCGACTGGCGGGAGGATTGTAGTTCTTCCTGCAACGTTGTATGGTTGGAAATCAAATTAACGGTTTGAAATTCATAGATTTGCATTCTGGTTTTAATTCAAGAGGCAATTTGTATTGCAAACATAAAGATGAAAATATCACACTCACTGTGCGGTGTTTTATTTGTCGGCAAAAATGAACTTGTGTAAATATTTTTTACTTAAACAATCCCGCAAAATCATCTTTCTGCCCTGCCACTAGATTATCTGTGGTCGCCGCAGCATTTCTTCTCCTTATGGTTGCAAAAGTTTTGAGAAAGAGGTTTTGTTTGGCCGCCTGCATAATGGCACCAAACCTCCTTGATAATCCTGTTGTTGGTAATTTTGGGGTGGAGCTGACAAATTTTCATTCTCTAGCAATTTCTTCTGGACCTGCAGTCCGCTCCGAAGGTCGTAATTTTGATTTCCACTAGGAATGTATCTGAGCATTAATGATTAGAAAATAAATCTAAGCTTCGTGACTTCAGTGTAGTTATAAATCTTTTTTTTTAATTTATATATTTCATTTTGACGTTTTCAAATGCTATGTAATAGTTTATGAAATGAAGAACGTTTTCTTTTAACCATTTGTCGTGCAAATCTGTCTTCATTGTATGTTTTGAATACTTGCTGCTATTCCCGTTTACAAACATTACAGTACCCGCTTATCTGAAACACGCTTTTCCTCGCCCAATTAAAAAACCGGGGAAATCAAAAGAGCGTAACTTCCCGAGCCACACAGATCGCTCCGAAACATTTGTCAAAGCGAGCGTGACATTTGAAAAATTTCAACGGACGCAATACGGCGGGATGAAAGATTAAATCAGGGGCGCAGGGAATATTGCCGTTTCCTGGAAGCGGCTGTAATAATAAATATTATTCATCACCGCAACCCGCTTATGGCTCCAAGGGGAGTTCAGTCCCTGAATGGGTGACCGTTTGTGTGATATTTAATATCGCATCTGTGGTTCGGAAGGCAAGTTAAGGTGTTGCTACCGGTTATCATTTTATTTGATAGTGGTTAAGTTGAGTTTTAAGGTCTTATAGGACGGCTTGAAAAATTCTAACACCGGGACACCACAAACCTGCCTCTGTCAGGCGAACTAGGTGGTGGTAGGTCGCGTGGTGAAGCTCATGCTGAGTATAACCGGAGCCATCTCGCCTTGGTTCCTAAGAGGGGTTTCGGCAGTCGCCCACTGAATACTCGTAATAAATATGTGATTTTCCTTATCCATGCAGTTTTTATTAGATTACAATCATATTTGAATTCCATGAATTGTCAGAATATATTTATTTATTTATATGCCCACATTTCGCCGACTTTACTGATTATGACATCTGATTACTGACCTTCAATTGTGTGCGTAATTATCGCCTGCTCCGTGCTTTGGAGACCGGGAAGGGGTGTGGGGCTCACTGCGGCAGACTCGACCACCGCAGTCCTACCCACTAAATATCTTTCGACGACGCCCACCGCTGTTGAGAAGGGGCGGGGGGCCAGCACCAGGGGATTTGTAGTTTCTGGCACCTCGCCCGCGGCCAGCGTCCGCGGGATTAGAACCGGGAGGACCACCTCAGAGAGGCGCAGTGTGTCACCTACCTCCTTGTGCGGCCATGACGTGACTGGCTGACTTCTGGGTTGGTCTATAGCTAGACGAAGCTATAGCTCTCTTTTCGGCTACGCGGCCTCCTTCTGCTACATCACCACTTCGCAAAAGGAGGCTATCGCCTCCCACGCCGTCTCGCTGTCGACTATCTTTCGCATGATGGTCGGCAGCGAGAGAGCAACTCCATCCAGGGCCGCGGTTAGCGTCGCCCGCGGCCCTGCCCACGCCGGACACTCCACCATAGTGTCAACTGCGCAGTCACAGTGGTAGCCGCACCGGGTCGACTCCCCCCCGGCGACGTCACACACATTCTTCCCGAAGCACCCGTGCCCGGAAAGCACCTGCGTGAGCCGGCCGGTTGAAATCCTGCCTTTTAACATCTTGACAGCTGGGCTAAGACTTCATCAGAGAGACGCTGTTTAAAGCGCCTCCCGACCAACTTCGCGGAGGGTATATAGTTAGACAGGGCCCCCTGTCGCCGCCGCCTAAGAGCCCCCTGGCTCGGCCTGACGGATCATCCCGGCCCAAACTAGCATTCGCATGATAGTCGCCAGCGAGAGAGTGACTCCACCAACGTGTGCTGCGCAGTGTTAACAGCAGTCACGATGGTGGCAGCACCGGGTCTATTCTCCCCCGGCGAAGTAACCCTGGGTCTAAGCTCAAGTCTAAGGCAACCGGGATAATGCTGGGATATGGAATAAGACAATTGTGCAATTGTGAGACAATTTGCAATAAGAATATTGTGCTTGGAGTCATGGGGCCCATAAACGTCCCTCTATTGAGCTCAGGCCTTTTATCGTTTCTAAGTATCCATAATCTGTTACCCAAAGTATACTTACTTATTAATAAATAAATATATCTGACCATTTAACCACCACAAAAAGAGGTGGTGAGCAATGAAAAACAGCCACTAAAACAGCACTACCAAAAAGCGCCTACCCTATCCAGTCCATTATGATCCAGGTCCAAATCCGTGGCGCGCATCGCTTTATCATGTTAATCGGTTTCCGGAGGCAGGTGCGAGGTGTCGCGTCGTTGGAACAATTTCATTATGGCATCACCCTGTATGTGTCACTTTGATGAATGCCAGTCGGCTTACTGGGAATGTTTAATTTTCCAGTGATTTGTCGATATCTCTCTCTCTCTCTCTCTCCTAACCTATTGAAGTCCCCAAGCGGGGCTCAGCACACATGGATAGGATTAGTTGGACCTGGAGTACGAGGAGGCTCTCATTGCACAAGCTTAGTACAGCTTACAAAAAGTAGAACTAGATTGTTTGCTTAATTTGAGGCTAAATTGCGCTGTATGAGATATAGAAGCGTATTTCATTATTCAAAAATTTGAAATACTTGTCTAATCTAGGCCAAAAAGGAATATTCAGGATTCTTTTCGATTTTCAATTTAGGTATTTAACTGCGATGCAATCTGAATTGCTATAAGCGAAACTATAATATATTATTAGCTTATTTACTCTCGTTTCAGCGTTGGTCGTGAAGACATCGTTGTTCTGAGGCTCCTATCTTACCTGAAGATGCCCTGTGTAAGGGCAAAACACGTGTCGTGTTGGATAATTTCTCGATTTTTCAGGAAATTATAGCAGCGCGGGAATTGTTACAAAGATATTTTTAATCCTTCACTTGCTGACAATTAGCTGAAAAGTAACGCCTGAATCAATAAATTATAAGCGAATTAATTCAGTCGCAATGATAGAAACAGGCCGCTGCAATTAAATATTTGTCCAAATTGGAGACTGACTCTTCTTGACGGTCTTCAAATCGTAAAAATCATGATAAACTCATCGCATTCATATGCGATATTTGAATTTATTTTATAAATAGGTCCGACATTGCACAAATCAATGTACTCTCATTTCTTTTAGTTAGTTCTCTTATTTCGATCCAATCTGTATTGCTATAAGCGAATTAATTGAGTCCAGACGGGCGTATCCGTATGTTTCCCAAGTCGATTCACTTTAAACACATTTTGACATATCATTTCAATATTTAAATTATTTGTATAAATCATAGCATAGCTTAGCATATTTGTTGCAATCTGTATTGCTACTGGCGAATGAGTTAAATTGCTATGGTAGAAAAAAGCTGTTAGCAATAAATAATTGTTCTGATTGTACTTCAAATCGTCAAAATCATTGTAAACTCATCGGATTTATATACGATGTTTAAAATACTCGTCTAAGTCGGTCCAAAATTGCACGAAAGAAGGAATTCTCGTCTCTTTTAGTTAGTTCTCTTACTTCGATCCAATCTGAATTGCTATAAGCGAATCAATTAAGTACAGACGGGCGCATCCGACTGTTTCCCAAGTCGAGTCACTGTGGAGCTGCCACGGCCCGCTCCGGCCAAATCTTAGCCTTAAGCTTATAAGAGGAACGCGGGCGGGCTCGCTTTTAGTAGACCGGGCGAGCCATGTTAGTTAGGGGTATTTACTCTGTCTGAAATAGGAAGGGAATTTAACAGAAGATACGACTTTGAGCCGTGGTTTGTTAAAACCTTTTCAATTCGACATTTTGAACACTTTTACGATTTTTTTTTATTTTAAAGGTTTTTATAGGTATAGACGCCAACGCTAAAAGATATCTCTTTTTGGAAAAATGTTACAACTTCTCGAACTCGAATCCAAGCTGCGTTCGCTTCGACAATTTTGGCTTTTAAAATGTTATCTCATAAAAACCTTTTTTGCTTAACATAAGCGGTTTCCGTCCCTGTTGTCACAAACTTTTTTAATACTCTAACGCTTATTATTGAACAAACTAATTCCGTATATTTTTGATTGGTATAATGCTAGGATGTGATGATAATATTTTTAACTAATGGTGAAAAGAACGAATTCAAGATGTATTTATTTTCTTAGAGACGAAAAACAAATGTACCATATTTGACAAAGAAATAATATGTCATTGCATATCCACGGCTTAATATTATTATAAATTATGATTCCACAGTGTACTAAATTCAAAAGAACTTCAGCAATATAACACAAATAATCATAGGTATATCACATAAAGTATTGCATTATTTGCCAACTTGTTCAGTTGAATTTATATTTGCTGGTCACAGTTCTAACCAAACTTATCGAAGTATGTTTAATATGAATAGTTCTTAGGTAGTATTGATATTAATTAGTACCGCCCTACGTTGTTACCCGTTTGGTCTCCGTTCCTGTGGAAATATTAAGATAAAAGTATCCTATGTGTAGATCCAGGATATAATCTAGACGTATCTGCCAGTGGTAAGCCCCACACCCCCTTTCGGCCCCCCTTTTTCCGAAAGGCAGTACGTAAATGCATTTTGTTATCGACGTAAAACAAAAAAAAGGATATGAACTTGTCGTGTTCCAAATTTCATTCAAATCCGTTTATAAGTTTTTGCGTGAAAGAGTAACAAACCTCCATACATAAATATTTACAAATTTTCGTTTACAATATTACTAGGATAAAAAATAAAACCTAGATAGGGTTTAATTGCTGCGGGACTGTTCGAAAGGATTACCGCGGCCGCGGGACCTAGCAGGTTCAAGAAGGAACATGGATGGTTTTAAATCAGTCAAGGTCTGACACACCCTCCCGCTCCACCCTCAGCGAAAGAAGGTCATTAGAAGACTTATCAATACGAAAAAAGAAGATAGGGTTCAATTTAAATTAAATAAATAAATATTCTCATACAATCACACCAATTATTTAGTTCCCAGATAAGTATCATTAAGAACTTGTGTTATGGATACTAAATAACGGATAAACATACTTAAAAAAAAAATTTTTTTGTAAACATATACTTAATATACATATGAAAACACCCAGACCAGAACAAATATTCATATTCATGCTCACAAAGATTTGTCCTGTATGGGAATCGAACCCACGACCTCTCGAGTGAAGTGCAGGTATACTGACCTCCACGCCATATCGGTCGTTCTGTGAAATTCTGTCTATATATATAAATTCAAAATAAAGTGAAGAGTTTGCCGCTAACTCCGCAATCACAATATCAAAAATTCCCTATATCTTCTAACTTAGACCGAACTTGAGCGGACTTAAGGCTATGGAGACATCCTTGACGTCTCGCTTCCGAATGCCATCACGTCACGGCAAAGGGATTTCTCATGTCAATAAAACGCGGGAAAATTGGGGCGAATCTCGGCGCCCTCCGCCTCGGTGTATCGAGAAGGAAAGTCAACTTAGAACGTCATTACGCTTTATTTCCCCTTTTAACTTTTATTTGCGCGATTTGGAGTTAAAATTTCTTTTACCATTTCTCTTGGATCGGAAAGGAATTTGTTTCATACTGGGATACCAACTCTAGTACTTTATTTTATTTTATTCGAAACACCAATAGCACATTATACATGTTTGTGTACAATTATACTAATATACATACATGCATAATATCACGCCTGTTTTCCCGAAGGGGTAGGGAGAAGCATGCGTTACACGCCCAAATTTCGCCAGTCATATTTTTGATCCCACGTAATAGGTAGCGAGCCTATTGCCGCTTAGCGGGTACTCTTATGATCGCCAGAGCCTCGTCTGTTGATCGGCAGGTGCCAGAGACCGACGACTCTGGGTGCCCTTAGTACTGACTACCGGGGGAGAAACTAAGAGGGATTTGTGGAGGGCGAAGCGGGCGGGCCAGGAGGGCCCGTCAAGTAGCGCCAGGAGGGTCTTAGGCAGTGGGGGCAGGGGGCCCCTGCTGTCTAACTATAGACCCTCCGAGAAGTCGGCCACACACGCTATGGTCGCACAAGGAGGTAGGAGGGGCGCGTCCACTGCGCCTCTCTGAGGAGGTCCTCTCGGTTTTAGTCCGGGGGACGTTGGCCGCAGGCGGGGTGTCAGACGCTGCAACCCAGGTACTGGCCCCGCCTCTTTCTCAACAAGCGGCGGGCGTCGTCGGAAGATTATTAGTGGGTATTACTGCTGGCAGTCGCGTCTGCTAGTAGTGAGTCCCACTCCCCCTTTCGGTCCTCCTTTGGCCGGAAGGTAGTGCGTAAACGCATTTTGTTACCGACGTAAAACAAAAAAAAAAAAAAAAGGGGCCCCTGCTGTCTAACTATAGACCCTCCGAGAAGTCGGCCACACACGCTATGGTCGCACAAAGGGATAGGAGGGGCGCATCCACTGCGCCTCTCTGAGGAGGTCCTCCCGGTTTTGGTCCGGGGGACGTTGGCCGCAGGCGAGGTGTCAGAAGCTGCAACCCAGGTACTGGCCCCCGCCTCTTTCTCAACAAGCGGCGGGCGTCGTCGGAAGATTTTTAGTGGGTATTACTGCTGGCAGTCGCGTCTGCCAGTGGTGAGACCCACACCCCCTTTCGGTCCCTTTTTGGCCGGAAGGTAGTGCGTAAACGCGTTTTGTTACCGACGTAAAACACAAAAAAAAAGGTGCACTACTTGCAGGTGAGGTTGGCTTGGGCTCCTCGGATATTGATAGAAGCCTCTTACACCCTTCTACTAATATAAATTTTTAGTGCATTTTTTTTTAAATAGACGACATGCTTTACGACTGACCCCGCACAAACTATTTCTATTGTATTGTAGAAAAGTTATCTTATGGCACAAAGATGTCCAAATAGATAATGTATCTCATTTTGTGAGTATATTGCTTGGGATTTTATTGTAGAATCTGTATTGTAATGTATTGTTTATAGCAGTGAACATCATTGGACAGAATGTTATAATTTTTATGCTCTTTTAAAAAGCGTTCATAGTTCCTCGATACTAAGTGATTGGAGAATAATTAACGAAATTAAGCAGACAATTATTGTCTTTAAGATCACCAGGATCATTTAAATTAGTCAATTTTTTATACACAAAATGGAAATTCCATATTTTTATTACCATAATCAAGATATAAAAGCAAATGGATTATTTGTCAGAATTTGTCAATTTATCATTTTATCAATATATCGGTTTATCTGTCTGTTGTGGTTTTTTTCTCAGGATTTGTCAGTCTATCGGTTATTCTTATAGGGTCAGTCAGTCAGCCTTTTATGATTCTAAAGGGGAGGGGGTTGCCCGTCAGTCAGCCTGTCGGTGACTCTAACGAGGCTTCCAAAAAGGCAACGAGATTGAGAAGAATGCCCCGAGAAACTAATTTTAACTTTTTAAAAAAATGTCTTAATATTTAATACAATGATGGAAATAAAATAAAAAGTTTGTCGCTGTCGTTCTTAAAACTACCAATATCTATTGTGTACAATATGTTATAAAAAAAATTATTTAGCTCGCTGAGCGAAAAGATTATTATGTGATTATTTGCATCACTAGGTGGCGAATACTATCATAGTAAGACAGCAGGGCTTATTTATAATATTGTTATTATTAACTTAATTAGGTATGCAATTAATTACTATGGGAATTTCAATAAATCAATTCAGAAGCCTTACAAATGTTTTTCATTAAATGTTAAATTAAACTAACAAATATCAGTGCATACATTGGCAACATTTCAAGTTCTACACGTTGCCGATCGAGCAACAGTTAGGAAATCGTACAAGTTAACCAACGTCAGTTCACTTTGAGCGATTTGTAACTCCACAAGCTCCACAAGAAACGGAGGCTAATTAAAATAGCGGTAACGCAATAGGTATACTCTATATTGGTAAACTGGGTAAAGCACAACAACGTAATTACAGCATAAAATAATTTATTGATTCAGGCGTTACTTTGTGGAAATCCATTGTGAGCAAGTGATGGATTAAAAATATCTTTATAACAAATCCCGCGCAATTGTAAATTGTAATTGAGAGGAAGTTCTTGCTCAATATTAGGGCTGATATGATCATGATAATAACCAAGTCCCATTTAGACAAACAGATTTTTTAAATTTCGCATTAAACTCCCCATTAGTGGTTTTGAAAGAAAGAAAGAAAAAAAGAAGTACTTTAATTGACCATACACATGAAACATTTCAAATCACAGAATATAAACATTTATTATTTAATAAAATGGAAAAGAACAACACATGTGCGGCCAACTAGACCCCAGTCTCAGCATAATCCCACAGCGACAGTAAGGCTGCCACCACAACGCTGATATTCTGGATGGGCCTGATTGAAGTAGATGGACTGATGAAACAAAAAAAAAAACTGAACATGATGCACAATTAATGGATTAGTTTTCTTTTTTTTCTATGTAATACATACATACATAATGTCACGCCTTTTTCCCCGAAGGGTAGGCAGAGGCATATTTTACGCCCACATTTTGTCCAGTCACATTGTTGGTCCCACGTAATAAATAGGTGGCGAGCCTATTGCCGCTTATCGGAAACATTTATGCTCGCCTGAGCCTCGTCGGCTGATTGGCAGGTGCACCACTTGCAAGTGAGGTTGGCTTGGGCTCCTTTGGTCTTGGTAGGATCCCTATCCCCCCCGACTAGTCTCCACCTTGTCGTGGTGGGGGGGGCTGAGTACCTCTCGGTAGGGCGCAGGAGGCGCAAGGGAAAAGGTAACACCTAGAGATTGGCGACTCTGGGTGCCCTTAGTACTGACTACCGGGGGGGAACCTAAGAGGGACCTGAGAAGGGGGGAACGGGTGGGCCAGGAGGGCCCGCTCAGCAGCGCCAGGAGGGTCTAGGCAGTGGGGGCAGGGGGCCCCTGCTGTCTCACCATGGACCCTCCGGGAAGTCAGCCACACGCGCTATGGTCGCACGGGGAGGTAGGAGGGGCGCGTCCACTGCGTCTCTCTGATGAGGTCCTCCCGGTTTTGGTCCGGGGGACGTTGGCCGCAGGCGGGGTGTTAGAAGCTGCAACCCAGGTACTGGCCCCCGCCTCTTTCTCAACAAGCGGCGGGCGTCGTCGGAAGATTTTTAGTGGGTATTACTGCTGGCAGTCGTGTCTGCCGGTGGTGAGTTTCACAACCCCCTTTCGTTCCCCCTTTGGGCGGAAGACAGTGCGTAAATGCATTTTGTTACCGACGTAAAACAAAAAAAAAGAAAAGGGGCTCGTTAGATTTTGGTAGCAATCCTATGGTGCCAGAAACTATAACCTAGGCACTGGCGCCTTGCCCCTTATTCAACAGCGGCGGGCCTCGGTGGTCGCGTCTGCCGCAGTCACACCCCCCCCCCCCCGGTCTCCCCCTTTGGCCGGGAGACAGTGCGTAAATGCATTTTGTTACCGACGTAAAACAAAAAAAAGAGCTTGTTAGATCTTGGTAGAAACCCTATACACCTCTATATAATCCGCTTAATTTTACATATTTGTACAGTTTTTTACTATTAATTCTAAAAATGGAAGACGAGCTAATTAGCCGGTCAACTTGTAGAAGCGACGGCTCACCGCCCAACGCGCCGGGCATAAAACTAGGTTTAACATAACTTTTAATCACCACAAGATCCCTTAGGCTCCGGCCTCATGCTGCCTCCAGTTAACCTTTGTAATTTACTTTTCTCCAGTGTGTTTAATGACGATGTAGTATGATCAGACCAAGAGTTAGTCTATTCGCAAATATTGTGAATGAATAAATGAATGAATGAACACTTTATTGTACCCTAAAAATAAAAAAATAAAAAGTAATAAAATCACATAAACAAATATATGGTACAATGGGTACAATTGTGTTCATAATAAAAGTAAAAATAAAAATGTGTTTTGTTTATAATTATTAATATAGTTCGTAATAATTCTGTTCTTGGTAGATTTTTTAATTATTTTATATATTTTGTACACAATTAATATGACTTGACTAATATTTCCACGTCGAAAAGCGACAGAATATGTTGAAATAAGAAACCTGAACATGTATACGATAACCATATTCTATGAAATAAATGATTTATTATTATTGTTATTACCAAATAATTGGTGTAAATGTTAGATATTATTTATTTATTTTATTATGTAATCAAATATAAAACACAGCAACAGCAGCTTGTGGAATGCCAGTTCAGTGCTTACCTATGCATAACTGTTAGAGGCAGCTGCTAAAATTCAAAGGTCTATTGGGTACAAATAGTCCTAAGTTTAGTTATTTTATTTTCATCATATTATTATTGTGTTTTGTTCCAAATAAACTTAAGTATGTTCTAGAATATTTCACACAGCGCATTAAGCTCCAAACTAAGCAAAACTTATGCTATGATTAATTTTTTGTTAAAAAAGTACAAAAAGACGACGCGTGCGACGTCTTGCTGTTAGCTCAACCCCAATTAGGCCTTGGCTTAACAACTACCCCATATATTGCTGACTGTGCTGTACCAATATCCTAATGTGCCTTCCGAAGCAAAAGCAAGCAAGTTATATCAATAAGGGCACCCAGAGGTCGGCGACTCTGGGTGCTCTTAGTGCTGACTAACGGGGGGAAACTAAGAGGGATCTGTGGAGGGCTTAGCGGGCGGGCCAGGAGGGCCCGTCCAGCATCGTCAGGAGGGTCTCAGGCAGCGGGGTCAGGGGCCCCTGCTCTCTAACCATAGACCCTCCGAGAAGTCGGCCACACACGCTATGGAGAAGCTGGAGATCGCACAAGGAGGTAGGAGGGGCGCGTCCACTGCGCCTCTCTGAGGAGGTCCTCCCGGTTTTGTTCCTGGGGACGTTAGCCGCAGGTGGGGTGTCAGACGCTGCAACCCAGGTACTGGCCCCCGCCTTTTTCTCAACAAGCGGCGGGCGTCGTCGGAAGATTTTTAGTGGGTATTACTGCTGGCAGTCGCGTCTGCCGTTGGTGAGTCCTACACCCCCTTTCGTTCCCCCTTTGGCCGGAAGGCAGTGCGTAAATGCGTTTTGTTACCGACGTAAAATAAAAAAGACCTGAAAACTTTCACACATAGTCACCGGGTCCCGCTCAGAAATGCTCGATATTTAATGCCACACATCTGTTCACCCATTTAAGTACTGACTTCTGTGTACTCTCGTGTATCGTCTCTATTTGATGTGCAATAAGGCTCATTCAGGTTAGCAATTTCCTAATTTTAAACAGAACCCAAATCTAGACACGCGGTAGCGTGTCAAGCCAAGTTCAAGAAACAGAACTGGCGAGCCGCACCGTGTGTAATATTCAGAGGTCGGAATTAGGTAGAGTTATTTATGTACTTGCATCGAAATGTTGATATTAATGTGGACCTTCCCGGGATTTCAAATGGATTTCAAATGGGAGTGCTCCGCATTTTCGCTATTGTATTCTTTTGTTCTCACAAGCTATGTAGTGCGAACAATAAACGTGGCAACATCGCGCGTGTGCGTATTGGAATTTTGCAACTTCGGTCATCCAATATCATTGATGTAAGTTTGGCAACGTCGCGCGTGCAGTAGTCTAAATTAAAAAAGTAAAAGTAAATAACTTTTTATTAAAAAGTAACGGGATTTTTTCTATTCTTTAAAATTAATCCCGGGATTTGAGGCATATCCACTATATTCTTTCGCTGTGTGAAATCAGTGTAAGTACATGAATAACTCTACCTAATTCCGACCTCTGGTAATATTACACGAACTATTTAGAGCCACTTTTGGCCCACTTCATAAATGAAAAACTATTCCACATAAACGTATCAAATTTGGCTCCTGTATTAAGACATACGTGTTCTAAATTTCATAAGCTTATCTCAAACGTTTATATAGATATTATTGTCCAAAAATCCTCATTTTTATCATTGACTGACCTATAGATCTATAGATACCTATAGATAGACCTATAGATCAAAACTTCCAGATGACCTAGACTCTAGGTCATCTACCTACATCTAGGACCTAGAGAGTTAAAATTTGGTATGCAGATAGGTAAGTAGATAAATACAAAGAAATAAATAAAAAACTGGCAATTTTTTAATAATTAGATTCTATTATGAATGCTTAACATAAATACCTAATTAGTGCCTGTACCTAACTACAATAGATGATTACTTACTGATTATCTTACTATATATCTTACTTTACTTCTCAGTAAGTAATCAAAACTCATGACAGCCGGTCTTTCAGTGGTAGGTATGTGGATTAATTACATAATCTTATGTTAGAAGATATGAACTTGAACTTGACACCCATTTAGATCTCACTTCTTTTGTCGTTGAAGTCAACAACCAAGGCATTTATTATAATATTGAACTTGGCTCTCATTTCACATTTATGTTTTTGATTGAATTTAAAGTTACTAGACTTATCATCAGCATTAACCCGGCTGCCCTAGACCTTAGAGCCCAGGGTCTGCTTACAAGTCAAACCAGATTTGGTTGACCTTCAGTTATTCTACAGAGCCACTGCCGCCTGACCTCCATGATCCTGAGGGAAACATCATTCTATGGTTAAACTAGCTATTTTAGAAGGCACTGACTTCTCAAATAAATATGCATGCATATGCATACAATCACGCCTGTTTTCCCGAAGGGGTAGGCAGAGGCATATAATGAGCCCACTCTTAGTTCATTTTATTGATGGTCTCACGTAATAGGTGGCGAGCCCATTGCCGCTTACCGGCAAATTTTATGTGTGCCAGAGCCTCGTCCGGTTTCGGCAGGTGCACCATTTGCAGGTGAGGTTGACTTGAAGTCATAAAATGTTGGTAGGATTTATGCAAATAAATATGATTTAGTTTGATTTGATTTCTAATATCCTATCCTAAGTTAGACAACTAATTACAACTAATGACAGCTTGCCATCAAATATTTTGACAGTGACACGTCCGCCTATTATCGAAACGCAGTAAAAATGGCTTTTCCGTCACGAATGCCGAACACGAACTGGGGCCGTAAAATATCAAACTATTTTGTTGAGAATATCTTTTTACTGCGTCACTGCAAAAATCCAGTTGACGAAAATACAGTAAAAAATGTTTCTTTTCTGTTTTTACTCGTACAGCATTTGGTCTTACTTTACTGTAGTAATTCGGAATCAATATTATTACATTGTGTGGAAACTGTAATGATAAATGACAAACGATATGTTGTGGAGGTAAGTATACACTCCGTTCCTTCGGTCGCGAAAGTCAAGTTGCCTCAGCTGTCAAAGTACATTATTTTTTAGGTCTTTCCAATAAATTTTAAGCCGTCCAAAACTTAACCATTTTCTATAAATTTCTTTTTCAATATTTTTTTTGTCAAAATGTATAATTTGACGATTAATTTTCAAATTTTCTGACTGTTTCATATAAAGTCGAGCAGCTAACAAAACAGCAAACTAATTATGCCCTTAATTTTTCGATTGATTTTCTCTGTAACCTTATTCAGATATTTGCAACATTAAAACCATGTGGTTCTTCACTAAACTTTTTCTTTTAAATAATAGCTTCGTGCGTCTAGCACATCTAGCCAGTGTCAGGTAAGTGATATATTAATAATATAATAGGTTGGGGAAAAAGTCTTTTCATATTTTTGTATGAAAAGTCAAGACATTTTTTTCAAAGTTTATTTACATTTATTTACAATATATATGTACCGTTTTGTTGAATAACTTTCTGCCATTTTGTGGGCAGAGACATTATCCCGTTACTGTAGAAACTTTGGGACTTCTGATCAAAAAAACGGGACAAATAGTTTTGGCAGTCCTCTCTTGAGGTCAACCTTACAGAACCTAAAGAATTCTGCAGAGACCAAAACAGGTGAAAATCTGAAGGCGCAAGGTCAGGGCTATATGGTGGATGCACTAGGACCTCCCAGTCGAACTCTCTTAATTTTTGCTGAGTGGCTAAAGATGTGTGTGGTCTAGCGTTATCGTGATGAAAGACCACACCCTTCCTGTTGATCAATTCCGGCCGTTTTCTCTCGACTGCTTCCTTTAATCTCATCAGTTGCTGGCAGTAAAGATCAGAATCGATGGTTTTGCCGGGCGGTAAAAGCTCATAATAAACAATGCCCTTCCAATCCCACCATACACACAGCATCACCTTATTTCGTGTTAGGCCAGGTTTGGCCACAGTCTGTGAAGCCTGGCCAACTTTCGACCACGACCTTTTTCGCACGTTCTTGTCGTACGTGATCCACTTTTCATCGCCAGTTATCAATCTCTTCAAAAAGGGCTCGGTTTCATTCATCTCATTCTCATTTCAGCCCATATACGTCCCACTACTGAGCACGAGCCTCCTCTCACATATCAAGGTGTGAGGGGACGGTTTCATTACGTCTCAATAATGAATCGCAAATGAGTACACGGTTCATTAAGTTTCTTTGAGTGAGCTCGTGTGGCACCCAAATATCGAGCTTTTTTGTATAACCAGCTTTCTTCAAATGGGTCAAAACTGTTTTGTGGTCAATTCCCAGTTCTTCAGCTACATCGTAACTACTAATATGCCGATCTTGCTCCACTCTTTCAAAAATGGCGTCCATTTTATTCGTAACAGGGCGACCAGAGCGAGGTGCATCTTTAACATCAAAATTTCCGGACTGAAAACGTTTGAACCAAATTTGTGCTACTCTTACTGACACTGCATCAGGTCCATAAACATGACAAATTTTTTTCACTGCTTGAGTTGCATTTTTGCCTTTTTTATAATAAAATTTTAAAATGTATCGAATTTCTTCATTAGATTCACTCATTTTTACGGAGAGAAAAACAAATGAAAAATAGCGGGAAACAACTTTTTTTTATTTTTTTCTTTTCTTTATAATGGAACCTTTTTAATGTTACCAAAACCAGCCAGACACAAATAGTACAGTCAAAAAAATTTTATAATAAGTTTATACCTACGTTATGCGAAAAGACTTTTTCCCCGACCTAATATAATTCATAGTAAATGAGAATGAGAAATGGTAAATGAGATACCCTTCCCAAAGCCCCTTGAGTCCTCAGTAAAGATATGGGACTATACTGAGATCTCACATGGACTCCTTGAGAGAATTTGAAAAGTGATGTTGCACTGCTTTGTTTGATTTACCAACACTCGTATATATTCACAAACACTTAACGGTTAATAATCCACCGTTATTACACATTAATGTTAGAAATATCATAAATTTTAGAAAATAAAACAAAACTGCAAACATGACGCTTCACTTTCCCGCCAAGAAGTCCAATCGAGGAACGAGTTAATCACTGTTATTATTATGTGACAGATTTGGATATTTAAATATAATTATTAAATACTACAGTGACTGGTATTAACAATATTGTAAAATATCTATTACACATGGATCTGCTCCTAAACATGACAAAAACTATATTCAAACTGCTATATTGACTTTATAGCTTGATGGCTTCCGTCCAGGAAGCACTATTTTGTCAACGGGACGAAGGCCACATTGTCAACGGGACGGAGGCCACATTGCCAACAGTTGAAAGCCGTTTTGTTAACGGTTGCAAAACCGCGTCCACCTATGATCGTTAAGCAGAGGACTCATCTAGCCGTGTAGCATGTAAAGAATCAGATGCTTTAAGTATCAAGAGAGTACATAGGCACGAGCCCCTGTTTGCAGTTCGCAGGAAGATCACAGCTACTTGCCGAGTGGTGGTGGTGGTGGTGGAAGACTGGATACGTTATATGCTACGGTACGAGCTACATGGCAGATGAGTACCCTGCTTTACGTGGTTAACAAGTGGACATCGCTTATGCCATGAATTGATGGAGCGCTCATAGCTCCGAGGTGCTAGGTAGTTAATAACGATCATCGAACTAATCGAGTGTATACAGGATTTTCAATGTTTATGTTGAATTTAATATCGAGCTTTTTCGTGCTTCGAAAGACTTGTGAAGCCGTTGGTTCCGGTTCACTTTGTGTGGTAGACGTTAAGCCCCAGTTGGGTTGACTACAAAGAGCTTGGACACTAAGAGCAAGACGCCACAAATCTGCCTCGTCCAATCCGTACTCGGTCAGCGTGGTAAGGTATTTGCCTTAATCCATCTTACCATCGTTGTGAGAGGAAGCCCGTGCTCTGTAGTGGGATATTAATGGGCTGAGATGATGTTTATGGTTGTCACAAAACAATTCTAGCTCCTGCGTGATGTCCTTAGTTAGCAGAACTTACTATCTTTATGTTGACAGTTCGCTAGTGAGAGAAAACACAGAAAAAGTAGGCATAATACATACATGCATACATTCACGCCTGTTTCCCCGAAGGGGCAGGCCAAGGCATATTATACGCCCACACTTTACGCCAATAATAAAGTTGGTCCCACGTAATAGGTGGCGAGCCTATCGCCGCTTACCGGACACTGTTATGTTCGCCAGAGCCTCGTCCGTTGCTCGGCAGATGCACCACTTGCAGGTGAGGTTGGCTTGAGCTCTTGGGTCTTGTTAGGTTCCCTATACACCCATAAGACATAATACACGTGTATATCTAAAGTTGTCCAATTAATGTATCTTTGTGTACCTTAACTAGGCGAGGCGGTCAGGTATGTGGGTAGAGGTATAATAATTATGGACATGAAAGCGGACTAAGTGCCAACCATGAACACAGCAAAAAAATCGTTAAATTATCCCTAACTAAATCACTTACTGGGTAGTAAGTGAGCAATAATGTTTAGTACTTTATCACAATTAATATCTAAGTAGGAATTCCTTAAAATTCATTGAATACATAAATACATTTTACGGATTTAAATCGCAATTAAAAAAAAAATCTTGTTACTACATTTTGAATACTTTCTGTGGTGTCTGAGGTAACAGGTGTCTCCGTAGACAAACTTACAAATTTAGAAACTATCGTCAATCAACATTACGTTGCGCTTTAAGAACACGCGTTTGTATTTACACAAAATAAGTTTTCTTGAGATCTTGTATTATTTGGTTGAGCTATAGACTTCACTAATTGTAATAACAGGATCCGTCTTTCCCTATAGACATTAGGATTGTCTTTTTCAATTTACATAACCTCTCGGATCATCCAGCAAAACTCTTCCTATAAACTCTGTTTAAAAAAAATCTTCTGTTTGTAAGCGTACATTGTGGCAAAATCTCTGGCGTTTACGATCACAAGGAGGACTGAGTGACCGGCAATTTTATAACGAGGAGATTTGTTGGATGACATCAGAATGTGAAGGGTTCCTTGCCGACATCAAACGGATGCGAGACGAGAGAAGAATCTGGAAACTAGAGGCAATATAGCCTAAGAATGAGAATGTTTTAAAAAATATTTTTATTTATTTATTTTCAGTTACAACAGTTGGATTTCTTGGTGGGAAAGTAAACCGTCATGTCCGCAATTTTGTTTGATTTTCTATATTTGTGATATTGCGATTGTGATATTTTGAACATTCATATTAATAATTGTGGATTATCAACCGTTTAGTGTTTGTTAACGTAGCAACATCATCATCTCACTTATCTTTTATTTATCATTATCAGCACTCATTTGCATTTTATTCAAATTAAGAAAAAAAACAAATCAAAACAAACTTCAGAAAAGAAAAAGGTTTTTTCGACATCCATACAAACATTCACGCCTGTTTCCCCGAAGGGGTATGCAGAGGCATATTTAACCCCACATTTCGCCAATTTCATTATTGTTCCCACGTAATAGGTGGTGAGCCTATTGCTGTTTACCGGAAACTTATATGTTCGCCAGAGCCTCGTCCGTTGATCGGCAGGTGCACCACTTGCAGGTGAGGTTGGCTTTGGATCTCAAAATCTTGGTAGGACCCCACAGCACCCAGTTTTATTTAGATCCCCATTCACATTGCTGCAATATGTCCCAAATCAAGTATTACAAACTTGCTTTGTCAACAACGACTTACTGGTTACCTATCTGAATCCCGAATTTTAATATTCCGAATATCATAATTCCGAAAACTTTGGGCCATATTTTCATAATCTCGTTTTTTAAATTTTCAAATTTTTAAAACCAAGATTTTTTTAAATTACAAGTTAAGTAGGTACCTGCCTACTGCCTAACCTTAACCTGTCTGTAATGGGCAAGTAAAACAATAGCGAGTCGGTTCTAGCACTCGCCGGCCCGCTCATGTTTTTTTGGCTTAGTGCAAACAGAACTCAACATTATTCTACCTACAACTATTATTTTTACAAGTATTTACCAAAAAATAAATAATGAAACATAGTAGGTAAATATAACCTTAAGTGGGGAATTATGTGAGATTGCTAAAATTGGGCTCTTTTATTGATTATTCTGTGTCGTCTTGTACGGAAAAAATACAGAAATGTATCTATCAGTGTTTCCCAAACTTATTTTGTCTACTGCCCACTGAGAATAAATATTTTTTTAAGAGGCCTCCTAGCTAAATAAAATTACAAATTACCCCCCAGGCCTCTACACAACGCCCCCATTTTCTTTCGGGTGTGTAATGTTTGATATAATAACAAATGCTCTAATTTCACTTGAAATAACGTTCATATGTTATAATTTTCATATGCTATAATAACAAATAACCTAATTTCATATTATTATGATCTAATGTTTTATATGATATAATCTTTCTTTGATATAATAACATTTAGTATAAAGTTCATATTATATAATTTTCATTTTAACCTAATTAGTAATAATAATAATAATAATAATAATAATGTTTATTTTTCTCAACACAAACAATTGGTACATTAGCAGTATGTAGATGATTATAATTATTACAAAGTAACAGTTTGTTTGTGTGAGACTGATGCCTGAGATAGGTATGAGTGCATACCTGTTTTACAGGTCATCAGGCTCCCAAAAACCTCGGATCGCTTTGTTTAACAGGGTGATATCGAGACATTAGCACAATAATTGACACTATACTAAGTACCACAACTGAAGTTGTAGAATCTACTAAGTATAACAATACAATGAGAGAAAAAAAAAAAGAGAAAGAAATGTCTAAAAAATATCAAAAATAAAAAAAAGATATATATATATATTTATAAAAAAAAAATACAATTACAATAAGAATATATTGTAGGTATTTGTGAATGATAACTTGTTTGAGATGTGTGGAAGCGGAATTTAAAATATTTGGAGTAGTGTCTAGTTGCAAATTCATGTATTTGTAAACAGAAAATGTGTGTGTTAGATGAACATTAAGCCTGTATGCAAAAATATTTTTCTGTTTCGTCATATGATTTATTCAAAAGCAAAGTTCGGACATTAGCTTTACATTCAAAGTTTGAAAATCTGTACAAAGGGAGTTCAGCATTTATTTTATTATATAGGAACGGACCTAAGAAATATGAGAACTTTTTAGTAAATGAGTAAGAAGTAGAGGGAATGTCACAAACCCTGTCCTTGCGCCGCTTGGTTATTATCTTATAAGGAGTTTTTCGATGTTGAAAACAAATAATATCAACCATATAAAGTGGACGCACTGTTAAAACTTTACATAATTTATAAAGTTCATCTGTAGGGAACATAATGTTACGAAATGTAGCCACTTTTAAGATCGCTCGTTGTGCAACTTCGAGGGGTTTTAATATTGTTTTGGGTACACCACCCTAACAAGAAATACAGTATGTCAATATGGAACGGCACAAAGCGTAGTATACATTTTGCAGAATTATTGGGTTTGCAACATACCTTAAAGTTTTAAATACGTAAATTAATTTACGCATTCTATTTGTGAGAAGGTTGATGTGACTCTTGAAGTTGAGAAATTTGTCAAGAGTTATACCCAAATACTTGATGGTATCAACAGAGGAGAGAGATGGGCAAGGACAAGAATTGAGTGACCAGTTAGAGCATGAATGTACTTTTAGGGAAGGAATTACAAAAGGTTGTGAACTAGAGCCAATAGAGAAGGTGATAAATTTAGTCTTTGAGGTATTTAATGTTAGCATATGATTGAGTAGCCAAGAAATGATCGTGTTAAGCCCCGTTTGAGCAACCTGTTGGAGTTTTGACCAGGAGTCTGCTGTGAAAGTAATAGCTGTATCATCTGCATAGGTAACTATGTGCGTGCTAGGTATTATAATATTACTCAGGTCATTAATGAAAATAAGAAAGAGCGTGGGGCCCAAAATACTGCCCTGGGGCACGCCATAACTTACAGGGAGATCATCGCTCTTAAATTTATTTAATTTGACTGCTTGACATCTGTCCTTTAAAAAGCTGCAGAAAAAATCAAGCTGAGTGCCTCTGACACCAATGTGTTCAAGTTTTTGCAAAAGAATATTAATTGGAACGGTGTCAAAGGCTTTGGTGAGGTCAATGAATAATGTTAAAACTTTTTTGTTACAATTTAATGATTTTATTATGTTATCAAGTAGTTCGTGTACGGCATCAGATGTGGATTTCTTTTTTCTAAAACCAAATTGCTTGGGGGACAAAAGTTTAAAGTGTTCAAGATATGCTATCAGATTGTTATTTACTATACGTTCAAGAACCTTAGAAATTGAAGACAAAATCGCTATTGGACGGTAGTTAGTGACAAAACCATCGTCTCCACCTTTGTAAATAGGATGAACGATAGCTCTTTTCAAAGCTGTGGGAAAGACACCATGGTGGAAGCACAAATTAAATATGTGAGCCAAGATGGGCGATAATGTAGTCGAGTATCTTTTAAGTACTCCCAATGAAATCCCATCTCCACCGATAGCGGCATTTAATCTAAGCGATGATAGAACGGTGTTGATTTCATCAGCGTCAGTATCAGTGAGGACAAAAGAAGTAGAATGCTTCGATGAAGGTGTTGTGTGCAGTTGAGGAGGTCGACGATACTTTGAGATATTATGGGCTAATTCCTTTCCTATATTTACAAAGTAGCTATTAACCTGATTACATGATTGCGAGGGATCCGCAGTTAGAGATAATAATTTATTTGAATGCTCAGTAGAACGAGAATTGGGAGAGTTTGTTATTCTCTTTATATTGTCCCATAGTAATTTTGGGTTGTTACGGGCTTTGTTAAATTCTTCGATATCAAAGAGACGTTTGGCTTTTTTGAGTACTTTTGAGCAAAAATTTCGATACCGGGTATAGGTTAGTTTAAAAATTATATTATCTGGATTTTTCTTAAATTTTTTGTGAAGATTATCGCGATTTCGTATGCACTTTAACAACCCCTGAGTTATCCATGGCTTATATATTTTTTTACGTGAAGGTATTTTGAGACTGGAACTGTTTGCAATGATTGAGTTGGACAAAATATCGATAAACAGATTGGTTGCACAATTGGGGTCGTCAGTTTTAAAGATAGGAGAAAAGTCTGTTTCATTCATTGTCTGATCCAATGCAGTGTAGTTTACCTTAGTAATGGTTATCGCAGTTTGTGTCCTGGATGGTTTTTTGTTAAGACAAATTAGTGACGAATAGTGATCAGTAATTGTAGATTCGAATATTAGTGTTGTACTTGTGCGATTGGACCGAGTGAATATATGGTCTAGACAGTTTTTGTCCCGAGTTGGAAATGTATGGGCTGGTAAAAAACCATGAAAAGCTAAGCAGTTGAGATAGTTATGCTGCCGATCATCGGAAGAGGAAGGTTTAATGTCAATGTTTATGTCTCCAGATATAATCACAAACTTGTATTTGGACAGTCCAACCAGGATATCATTTAATGATAAGAGAAAAGTGTCGATATTGGGATTTGAAGGTGAGCGATAGAGACAGAGAATAGCAGTGTCCATGTTAATTATAATTATCAGGCCAGAAGCTGCTAATTGAAAATCAGGTTCCTCCAGTCGAACCGATAAATTGGACTTAACGTAGGCAACCACACCGTCACTTTGATTCACATGTTGAGTCGTTTTGAAAAATGTATATCTATCTAATGCAGGGACAAAATGATTACTCAGGCAAGACAGCCAGCATTCAGTTAAAATTAAAATGTCGCATTCAAACGGAATTCGCGCGATAAGAGTTTGGAAACCTAGAAAATTTTTATTTATTGATCTTATATTTTGTGTTAAAATTTTTAAGCAGTTATTTGGTTTTTGTATATATTGTGACGCCTGTTCAGGACAACTTAAATAAGATTCAGACACAGTAAAACGGTCTAATTCATCATTTAAATATGGGCCACGATTTTCCGTCTCCGAATAATCTATAACTGTTTCATTATTTATGTTAGCGCCTTTTGCCGAGTTAATGATTTATTCCAATATACATTATCCGTATATTTATTAAAATACATAATAAGTGGTAATTTTACTGAAGTGTTACAAGTTTTATAATCGGGGGTATCTCGCCCATAGATTATATGCTCATTTGTATTTCTCGATACATAGACTATACATATCCCTATAGTTATTAAATTGACATAGTGCCGTAGACGACTTTCCACTGCAATTGAATAATTGTATGATAAAAGCAACTTATAAAAAAAACAAACAATTATACACTCTAAACAAACACAAAAAATAAAGATATTGCGTTGAAATCTCTCTGGTTGACGGAATGAGAATTGTGTTCTAGCATAACGTAAACAAATGTTAACCCCGATATTATTCCAAACAGAAGACTGAGAACCGCCTGTAGACACTTCAGGTCCATAAAATTTAAGCGAGTTCAGAATGCGTATATGTTGTGATGTGTTAATCTGATAGTGTATATAAATATTTAACATTATTAGTAACAATATTTTATAAAGTAATGCCCTAAAGTCCAAAATGAATATTATGTCAAATGTGCATTATAAGAAATGTTCATTATATCAAAAGAAATTAGGTGAAATGAAATTATAACTACAATTCATTATGACAACTGATCGTAATATTAAACAAAATTATATTAAGTGAAATTATGTCAAGTGAACGTTACATTTTTTGTTATTATATCAACCGTTACACACCCTTTTCTTTCTGGGTCTCTTACCACCCCCCTTGAGACCTGCAGCGCCTACAAGGGGGCGTTATCGCCCACTTTGGGAATGACTAGTATGTCATATTAGGTCGGGGAAAAAGTCTTTTCGCATAACGTAGGTATAAACTTATTATAAAATTTTTTTGACTGTACTATTTGTGTCTGGCTGGTTTTGGTAACATTAAAAAGGTTCCATTATAAAGAAAAGAAAAAAATGAAAAAAAGTTGTTTCCCGCTATTTTTCATTTGTATTTCTCTCCGTAAAAATGAGTGAATCTAATGAAGAAATTCGATACATTTTAAAATTTTATTATAAAAAAGGCAAAAATGCAACTCAAGCAGTGAAAAAAATTTGTGATGTTTATGGACCTGATGCAGTGTCAGTAAGAGTAGCACAAATTTGGTTCAAACGTTTTCAGTCCGGAAATTTTGATGTTAAAGATGCACCTCGCTCTGGTCCCCTGTTACGAATAAAATGGACGCCATTTTTGAAAGAGTGAAGCAAGATCGGCATATTAGTAGTTACGATGCAGCTGAAGAACTGGGAATTGACCACAAAACAGTTTTGACCCATTTGAAGAAAGCTGGTTATACAAAAAAGCTCGATATTTGGGTGCCACACGAGCTCACTCAAAGAAACTTAATGAACCGTGTACTCATTTGCGATTCATTATTGAGACGTAATGAAACCGAGCCGTTTTTGAAGAGATTGATAACTGGCGATGAAAAGTGGATCACGTACGACAAGAACGTGCGAAAAAGGTCGTGGTCGAAAGTTGGCCAGGCTTCACAGACTGTGGCCAAACCTGGCCTAACACGAAATAAGGTGATGCTGTGTGTATGGTGGGATTGGAAGGGCATTGTTTATTATGAGCTTTTACCGCCCGGCAAAACCATCGACTCTGATCTTTACTGCCAGCAACTGATGAGATTAAAGGAAGCAGTCGAGAGAAAACGGCCGGAATTGATCAACAGGAAGGGTGTGGTCTTTCATCACGATAACGCTAGACCACACACATCTTTAGCTACTCAGCAAAAATTAAGAGAGTTCGACTGGGAGGTCCTAGTGCATCCACCATATAGCCCTGACCTTGCGCCTTCAGATTTTCACCTGTTTCGGTCTCTGCAGAATCCTTTAGGTTCTGTAAGGTTGACCTCAAGAGAGGACTGCCAAAACTATTTGTCCCGTTTTTTTGATCAGAAGTCCCAAAGTTTCTACAGTAACGGGATAATGTCTCTGCCCACAAAATGGCAGAAAGTTATTCAACAAAACGGTACATATATATTGTAAATAAATGTAAATAAACTTTGAAAAAAATGTCTTGACTTTTCATACAAAAATACGAAAAGACTTTTTCCCCAACCTATTATAAAACATGAGGTTAAAAAAATAACCCACAATATAACATTTTTAAAGTCTCGTCTTTTTTCTGCCATTTTACTTCTAACCTATTAATCAAAAGTATTTTGTAATGACTCCAGGTTATTAGTAGATTAAATACCGAAGAAACCGTTTGTTTGTTTGTGCCAATTTTTTCTTTATTATTTGTGATGAATTTTTATATGCAATCTATGCACGAAGCCCCTCTGCCGCCCTGTTTAACAGTGGGCGCGGTGCTTGGCTTCTGAAATTCAGCTTTATCTACCGTACCCTTAAACTCCTGTCTGTAGTGAATGTACGCGTAATTTTTTTTTTGTCATTCAAAAGTGCTGGATTTGAACCCTTTATTTAAAGGAACCCTTTAGTTAAAAAGCTCTATTTTAAATAGGAACCCTAGTTAATTAAAGGAGTTATAATTTCCATATAATAGGTTTCACTTCCTAACAATATGCCACAACGCGTAACGGCATATGACAAAGCATCAAAATGCAAACCCGAAATCTTGCGAAACTGTCTGATTCACACCAATCAACCCCATTTGTGCCGAGCAACTGAATGTTTCATACTCTGTGCAATACTCCATTTATCATTACATTCAGCCCGTTAAGGAAAGCAAGTTAAATAAAAAGCCAAATGCATTCTGGGTGCCAAAAGGACTGGTTTAATCAAAATTCGCTTAAATCTCAGTCGACGAAGTTTCGGCTCGATGTATGCTCAGCGTATGACTACCCCGACTTGATAGTGGATTCTCGTTTATAACACTGCATTCAAGCTAAAACGATAAACACAAATTTATAGCGCTCTATAAAGCACACTTGCGTTGCTTCGGCGCGGGAGCGTTAGAAATCTGCCTGTATTTAATTTGTTACATTTGCAATTGACTAATAATTTCGTAATATTTATTTTGCATGTTTAATGACGTTACGAACTTGATTCTTATATGGCAACAGTACACATGGATCGCTTATATTGTTAATGTCTTATGAAAGCCTTTGCCCGGCTGTGGAATATATCTGTATTTTTATAATATTACTGCAATATCTTATTATCATGTCACGTTATATACAAACCGCCATTATACGGAATCATTTCTAACAGAAAATAATCTGAATATAATTTTCACAAACTACATACACTATATATGTTTAACTTCACACCAGCCTCTGAACACAAGGAGAAATAGGCCAGCTGTAAAGTTGTTGAATTTTTGATATAATTGTTTGTATCTTTCCTAGTCCTTCAAATATATCAATTTTACATTTCGAAACAACATTAAAAGCACCTAACACAAGGCAACTCCTCTAAATGTACCAGCTTTATACTGACAGTGTGACATATAACTGCAAGCTTTATAAATTTAGATATCACTCTACAATCGATTCTTACATATAATTTTTCTACCTTTTCTACTCTTTTAATGTTTAGAAATAAAAATAAATAAATTAGTAATAAAACAATTTTTTATTTCAAGATGGCGTTGAAAGCACCTTACACAACGCGACTCCTCCAAATGTTCCAGTTAATCTGAATTTATGACGCGAGTGATGCCCGCGCGCGCTCGTAACGGCCAAATGAATACAAAGTTTACTTCATAAGTGGGAGTCTGTTCACGTAACAACATCGCCACATCATCGCGCTTTATACTGACAGTGTGACACATGACAGATGCGTTAATCTATCTTCGTGGTATACTCGTATTGTGATGTTCTCTATAGTTATATAAATAAATAAATAAATATTTCAGACACTTACACCAATTATTTAGTTCCAAGATAAGTATCATTTAGAACTTGTGTTATAGATACTAAATAACGGGTATACAAACATATATAATTTTTTTTTGTAAATATACATAGAAAAACACCCAGACCAAAACAAATATTCATATTTATACACACAAATATTTGTCCTTGTGGGAATCGAACCCACGACTTTAGGAGTAGAATGCGGGTATACTCGCCACCACGCCATATCGGTCGTCAGTAAAATATTACTGATACGTATAAAAGTTTATCAAGTTTTAACGATAAAGAGATAGAACAGTGAAAGTTTGTTAAAGCAACGGTATCAAACGTTTCATAATTGACGATATGACGTGGTGGTCAGTATACCCGCACTTCACTGCAGAGGTTGTGGGTTCGATTCCCACACAAGAAAAATCTTTTTTTTTAGCAAGTATTTGTTTTTATTTTATTAGTAGTAGTAGTTCTTTTCATCCTTGTGTTAGTCTAATTTATTTTTTGTATTGTGTTTCTTTCTTTTATTTTTAATTATTAATGTACACGATTTGCCTTTCTGTGTCCTTAGCTTTTCTGTTCATTTAAGGTTGACTGGAAGAAATAGCTTAAAACGATGAGGCCGCCCATTATATATACTTGGTCAATTTTCTTATCTTTACCATGTTGTACAATAAAGAGTAAATTATTATGATTATTAATAAAAAAAAGAAACATTGCATACTCTTCATAAATTATATACAGAAGTATCTAGTTTGTTGTTTATTTTATCAGATAAAAGTATGACTTTGTTTGTTTTTAAAGATTTAACTAAAGATTTAATTTGATTTGTTGTTTGATCTGAGATCTGAGTTTTCAATTGATCAGTTGATTTTAATATGTTTAACTGTCTTTTTGTTGCCACTTTCTATTATCAATCTAGGGACTATCTATTGAAGTGTGGGCGTATAATATGGCTCTGCCTACCCCTTCGGGGAAACAGGCGTGAATATATGTATGTCCATCCGTAAATTTTTTTGCTTATCTCATCATTACGAGCATAATAAATTTTGTTACATACCCCAAAACAATAATTCAGCAAGCGTAAATTTTACACTACAAACCAATATTTTCAGTCTTTTTATGAAGGTCAAGAGGCTGATAAATCTGCACTAATATTATAAAGAGGAAAGATTTGTATTTTTGTATGTAACGAATAAACTAAAAAATTACTGCCTACTGTTTATATACTTATTAAATATTTTAGAGTAATTTAAAAGAAAATTCTCAAAAATTCAGAAAATAAATCAAAACATTAAAAAATCGAGGAACTTATATGGTACTAATTACACTATTAGGGTACCCCGTAGAGGGTATTCAAGAGGTGCACTATATCTGGACCTTCGCTTGACTCCCATTTCTGGGACATCCTGTATATTATATGTATTGTATTTTATTACAACTGTACGTTTTTTTTGAACTAATAAAAAAAATATCCTTATTCATTCAATGCAATGTTTGAGATTTGTTGAAATATTAAAGAGAATAAAAAAAAACATGGCGCTGAGTAAAATGTAAAAAAAATTGTCTTCCTTCTAACATGTTTCCATTGCGTTTGCTCCAGTTATAACAACCCCATTGTTGTAAAATGCGACGTCTGCTAACAAAGTTAACGTGTGGATTACCCTGGCAACACCCAAATTGAACAATGGCTTGCACACAAAGCCACCTGAACGAGGTCATCTGCACCCGCTAATTGGTAAAAACTTTTAATTGGCCGCAAGTTCATGTTTAGAGTTTTATATCTGGGGCTATGAGACCTGCGATATACTGTGGCTTCCTGACGAAATGTTTCTAAGAGATTGCAGCATGGAGTTCTCTTTTTGAATGAGCGTGTAACGGTCAAAAATGGTTGGCAGCGCTCTCGTGATTCCGACCACTTTAAACCGTTACCGAAGCCTGGAGGATTGCAGGCAAGCTAGACTCGCACTACCGCGGATCGAACCACGCTTCTTCAAAATTTTGATGCAGCTTATAAAACCTCAAATGTGCCTGGTCACAAGCGCTCTTACGGGTCATGGTAGCTTTAACAGACATCTTTTTAACATAGGTATAACAAACAGTCCTCTGTGCAGAGCATGCATGGGGTCTGAGGAGACAGCCACACACGTGTTGCTGGAATGCAGGGTGGTGGCTGATTACCGGGCGAGGTTCCTGAAGACACCAAGCAGCCTTCAACTGGGATGGCTGGAGTAATCCAGCTCTCACCCTCCTACGCAAAATGGACGCACGGTACTTCTAATTGTAGAAAAAGCCTGCACGACGAAGAAGAAGAAGAAGAAGAAAAAACCGTTACCGAAGAGCCTATAGGCTGCGGTGAATACACAAACATTTGTATAACATTTGATATCTTCCGTATTGGATTTTTAGTACTTCAGAAGGCAGATTAAGCCATTGAAGCTAAGTTAGTGACCCTGATGAGGAGTTCACCTGTGTAAATCTACGAGCAAATCTCCCCAGACATGACTGCTAATAAGCACTGGGTCTGTGAGTTAGATTCTAAATTTTCTTCAATTCCGCTCAACTTGCTTAATCGAAGTGTTTTTAATAAAGTGTATTTGTTTCTTCTGTAACAATATTTCTGCCAGTACCCACTTGTTCATAAAAGGTTGGTATCCCTAGATTTGACCGTTAAATCTGAAATGGTGAACATGAACAAAACCTCTGTACCCAAGTTATAGTTATATGAAATGTCACGTCCACACACCCCCGGGCGGTGTAAAACAATCAATGGGTGTAGTGACCTCGTTGATATTAATTTTGACACCTTTGGGAAGTTCTGTATGAGTTAATTTAGTTTAGTTTATTTACTTTTTAAGATAGCTTTGTATTTTGTTTTGTATATATCTATGTTTTTGCGTGCATAATACGTTTAAGTGACGAGACCTGGGCCCTATAGAGTGGCCTGTATACTTAACTCTTTGGCCGTGTGTACATAGAGTGATAATAAATTATATGAAGGGTTGTGATTTTCAGTATATTTTTAATAAGTTGGAACGTTATTCTCCTATTATGATTGAGCCAAACGAAAGTTTCTTAAAGTCAAGCGTCACAGATGTAAACAAGTATCGCCAGCCAGGATTGGTTAAAAATACGATTTAAGTAGTTAGCTGGAGAAATGAAGGATTTAGTATAAACATTTTTTCTTTTCTTTCACGGCCAGGGAAGGCCATAAAAATCTAATAGCAGATTTATCTGTCTTATTAATATATTAATCAGTACAGAAGTTGATGATTCGTCATCTCCATGACTTCTATCAGTCAGTCATGTACTTCTTTTATATAAAATATAAAATCATGCACATCTTGTGGCCGAACATTTAAAATGCAATTTCGCGATTTCCCCACTGAATTTTGCGCCAAAATCGCAGAAGTGTAGAGTTGAAATTAACCTAAAGGCTATCGGCGAACATTGACGGTTAACTAAACTGGGTCGTACCGATAACTGACTCTTAGTTATAAGCGAGAGCTCCTCTCGCCTCAGGCTGCGATCATTGTAAAATTTCTCTTCAAAACTCCCCGTTTACAGATTTTGGCATCGTTTTATGATATTTTCATTGTTTGGGCAATCTGTATTTTTAACTACATCCTTATCTTATTCGATTTTTTGTCTTTACGCTTCAATTGTATCTATTGCACCATCCCTTGCTTTTAAAAATATATTTCCAAGTATTATGATTAAATTATAACAGCTTTTGATAGGAAAAGTATTGAGTCTATTATATGACTATAGAGTCGTATAGAGTCTTGACTCTGAGAAGGCCAAATCAAGAAGACTCCTTCTGTAAATTACCAACGAGTCCCATATATTGTACACAACAAGACTAAGTGCAGCATATGCATAACATATGCAGCATAGTGAAGAATGCGTCAATCACAACGTGTGAAGGCAAAGTCAAATTCCAGTTATGCTCTATAAAACTTTTTTGAAAGTCAAACTTAAAAACGAACACGCCCATTCAGTGCGGGCAGGAGCTTGATCGTAAAAGTTACAAAAAAAAGTACTTAATAGTAAAACAAAGTCTACAAAAAAAGCATTTTGTTTAAATCGTCTGAATATTAATTGGTGACTTGAAAGTTAGAAAGCATTTCCGAGAAGAAACATTACAAATTTTCTGATATATTTATTTTGATCGTTAACAATTTTAACACCAACAGAATTAAGTTTTCAACAAGTCAACCGCTCCGTCCAATGAAGCAAGGTGAAATTTGCGGCGTCTTGTTCAAATTCAGCACTACTCGCCGTCGGGATCGCCCCGGAGCCCCAGACTTACCCCAAATCCCGTCTCCCGGTGGCTCAGCACCCCGGGATTATCCAGCCGATTTTTTCCTCAAAAGGATATTGCTCGTTTTACTCAAATTTTATCCTCGGCTACGGCGAGACGGATGAAAGTGACAGGGAATTGTAATTTCAAATGCCCCGGTGGAGGTCACGTAGAAATATAATGGTTTGTTAGAGATCCGAGGTTTTCTGTTCAAATTTGTTTAATGCTTTTTATATTTATATAATTTATAATAATCAATGTACTTAGGAAGGTGGTATTGTTTGTAAGTCTGTTTAGAAACGAGTTGATGTAGTACCTATTTACATCATTAATTGTATAAAAGTCATGTTTAAGTTATGTTGAAATAAATTCTATTCTATTTATTCATAACTCAAAACAGTTTAATATCACAAGTTGGTATAATATGTTCTAGGGTTTAATTGTATGTTTTTAATTGTATGTCATAAAGGGTCCCTAACCCGTAAGCTAGTTAAAATCTGTGTAATCAAGGTCAGTGAGTCCTCAAGCACTTGCTAAATAAAAATATTTTAAAAAAAAATACATATATAAATATATATATTTATGTAGGAGTGTTGGTAGCCAGGAACAATATGAATATAAAAGTTATGTCACCATCTTTTCCAACATTAAGAAATGCAATTAAGTATTGAGTATTTAAGAAACTAAATTTAAAAAAAAGTATAGAGTGTATGTGCGTGTGTGAGTGCGTGTGTGAGTGTGTGTGTGAATGTGTTTGGTTGTGTATTGCGAATGTTTATAATCATATTTGATGTTCGACTTTTTATTTTAGAAAATTATATAGTAGGTGTATTCAGATGCCTGTTTCCCCGAAGGGGTAGGCAGAGGCATATTATACGCCCACACTTCGCCAATAATTTAGTTGGTCCCACGTAATAGGTGGCGAGCCTATTGCCGCTTACCGGGCACTTTTATGTTCGCCAGAGCCTCGTCCATTGATCGGCAGGTGCACCACTTGCAGGTGAGGTTGGCTTGGGCTCCTTAGGTCTTAGTAGGAACTCTATAGACGTTACGTTTTTTTTATATTAAACTAATTGGCGCTACTCTGAAATCGAAATTAAGCAGAGTTTACCGTGGCCAATTCCAGGATGGGTGCCCGTGGGTAGGGACTGTGTGTGGCATGTAATTTCCATTACGCCTCTGCCAATCCGCTCTGGTGCGTGTTGAATACGGGTTGAATTATTGAACATTATTATGTAATAATGTCAAATCAAAATACATTAAATTATTATTTTGGTTCTGATTCGGCCTTTAAGGCTTACAATGTAATACAAAGTGCTTAATTATCACGGATCAAATTTTAAGCTTGGTTTTAAACATATCTATTTTATCACATTATAAATAATAATTAAATATTTTCTGTTCATTACACCAGTTATTTAGTTTTGAAGATAAGTATAATTTTTTATGCAGAACCTTTGTTGAGGATACTACATAACGGATAAATATACTTCAATACTTATTTTTTGTAAATACATACTTAAAATATTCATGTTTATGCACACAAAGATTTATTCTATGCGGGAATCGAGCCCACGACCTCAGGAGCGGAGTGTGGGTAGACTCGCCACAGCGCCATATTGGTCGTGACATTCAGCCCCACAGACAAGAAGAAGCTGGAGGTGATGCAGAGCGCCACCCTACGCCGCATCGTTTATGCACCACGCTACGTGAGGAATGCCACGATCGCAAGGGATTTGTACATAGAGAGCATTGAAGCCTTCGTGGGTCGCCTGGCGGGACCGATGTTCGGGCGGGCGGATGCCTCAAGTCACGAACAACTTCGTGGCTTGGCGCCGCTGCACGCTCGACCACCGGATGCCAAGGCCTATGCCCAAAGCCTAATCCCTCGGGAGACTAAGGAAGTGACCTGACGCCATTTAGAACAAGACACTATGCTAGGTGATCGCCCCAATGCTTTATCGCAGCACTACCGGACGTGACACCCCCGGACTTTACCATCGGCTAAATACACCCAACCCAACGACGCGCCCGTATTTACGGGCGTTACAAGAAACCGCGGCCAGGGGGCACTGCCTCGATCTCGCGCCGAAACCCCCACAAGGGTTTGAACAAACCACAACGATTGGTCGTGATATTCTTTTATTTCTGTTGGTAATGAATGCATTGAACAGCTGTACTCCCTCGAAAAGTGTCATACTCCTGCTCTGCCCACCAGAGACTAAAGAGCAGTAACAGCCCTTTTGTGATTTTTCGTTTTATTAGTGATTCTGAAAGCGGGTTTCTTAAGCTTTCTATTGAATTAACTTACTTATTTCTAAGACTATTAGAATGGTTTTTATTTAACAGTTTTCACTTACTGCAAACGAAAAAAATTAACAATTTGGCGTGATTTCCCAACTAAAATACAGTATAAATTATACTGCAGATTAAATATTAAGGTTTCATAACTAAAATGCAGTAAGCAATATAATTTTACAGTTCTTTAGATAGTTTTATATTTCTGGAAAAAAATTAAAAAAAAAATTAATACGCAGTAAAATTTACCGCCATACAAGCTATTTTTACTGCAAATTAAGAAAATACAATTTATTGTCACGAACTCCCAACTAAAATGCAGTAAAATCAAAGCTTGTCGCATTTTAGTTATGAATACTTAACATTCTTTTATCATTATAAACTGACTAACACGCAGTAAAATACAGCATTACTGCAGATTAGTTAGGATAGCATAATGACACAGATATGATTATTCCTAGCTAAAGTGCAGTTAATGTTATAAATACTGAACTAAAATACTGAACTAAAATGTGAACTAGCTATTTTTCTTACTGCACTAGTAAATTGAACACTTTTTTCTTAAAAAACTAACTAAAATGCAGTATTTTTTTGACCTTACTGCATGTTAGTTGGGTTTCTTGACAAAATAACTGATCCAAACGCAGTAATAGGGCTTTTTGCTGCATTTTACTAAGTTTAAAATGGTATTTTTTACAAAAAAAGCTATGCAGTAATAGGCACCAAAAAGAATAAATGGCCATAATAAATTCAGTTATTAAGATATATTTTTTTTTATTGCTTTAAAGTGTGAACCTATGCCTTTACAACCTTTCTGCATTCAAATTTTTTTGCTTATACATTCTGTTGATTTTTTAAAATCAATTCTTAACTTTAAATGCGTTTTACTCGAAATCGTGATTTTGCTGTTACTGCACTTTAGTGTATGGTGGGCAGTGCTGTAGTTATTGTTTGAGTTTGTTTTATTATCATAGGTGATGCGTTGGTATTTTTTTAGTAAATGTTATATTAGAATCGATGGAATTATTAATTAACATGTTCCGTAAGTATAAACTTGTTTTAAACTCTTTTGAGTTAAATAAGGGTAATAGGATAAGGCTTTGAGGTTTTTTATTGATAGCCGGTTGTTTATGGGTAGCCTGGTTTTTTTGAGACAATCGGGGAGGCTTTGTTCAGCAGTGTCCACTGCTACCATACAAAGCTAAAACATTCTCATAACTGACATAATGATGATAACACAATTTTTAATTCCAATTTTCATTGAACAAAAATTAAAAGAATACAGCACCACAATTAATAAGCGTAAATTAAAACAGTTCGAATAAGCATTTCCTAAGCCACAATATAAAATATATTCACTTATCCCGATACACTTAAGTGCCTAGAAACAGTGCATACGTCATGGCAGTAACATTTTTTGTTTACTGATTAGGCGTTAAAGCTCTTCAATGGCCACCACAAACCAGCAAACGTCAGACAAGACTCCCGCTCGATGGACCGATGAGCTGGCCATGGCAGCGGGAAGCCGGAAAAAGCTGGCTCAAAATCCTTTAACTTAAAAAAGTTAGGACAAACTATATAAAGCAGGTTAATGAGTGTAAATGAAGCTAAAAGTGTGCCAAAATCGTAGCAAGTGGAAGGATGTGATCTCTGCCTATCCCTATGGGAAAGAGGCGTGACATTATGTATCTACGTAAAGCTGTAGACTTAATATCGCTGACATTGCCATTGATGATGATTGATTGATTGATTACGGGAGTTGGTGAATGCAAACGACTTAATATCGATCGACGTAGAAAACTTCTAGTAACTAAGATATTGACCGTAACACTTTTTTCAATTTCGTATTTTTTATTATAATTATCTAAGTAAACTATCTGAGTAAAGTAAATTATCTGATCAATCTGACAAAATTATATTTAAAATTACTTACACAATTATCTATCTTAAATACCAACTTAAAAACAAAAATTGGGTAAAAAAAACGTAAAACTCACCCCTTACTGTACTTATACATTAAACATACAGCACAATGAATAAGCGCAAAATAAAACATAGTTGAAATAAGCATTTCCCAAGCAACAATATAAAAGATATTCACTTACCCCATAAAGGATAATACACTTAAGTGCCTAGGAACAGTGCATCATATGTCATGTAAGTAACATTTTTGTGTTACGTTTCGCTACGGACTCGGAAATAACAGTATAAACAAACAGGCATCGCTCATAATCAACACGCCATATAGAATAAGGCAAAATAAAAATGACGACGTTTGTGGATATAGAACTCATAATGCGTTACACTGGCGAAGGCGAATGTTGTAGAAGTTGGAAATTATTTACTTTCTACGTCTGCGAGTGTTTTAATGTTTTAAAGAGGTAGATAACATTAGTGTTTACCTAGTGGATATTCAATTTGACAATCATTTATTTTATAAAGTATTACATAGAACTTGTAAAAGTTCAAATTGAATATAAATATAAAAAACAATCGACATTATTATCTACACTGAAATAACGAATCTTAGATTCACTTACATGCAACAAAACAATTAAAAACACAAAAAATATTTAAGTGTAAACGAATCTAAGTGCCAGTTCCGAGCCACCGCACTAAGAGAAGAACTCTCAAGAAACTCACACGCTATGCTCTTTTAAATTTATTAATTGGATTGGTACTTTTTATTAGTTTAATTGAATTTCCTGTCCTTTATTATAACACAAAGTTAGATCTTCATGATATTATTATTTTTGATAGCTCTAAGTCTTACTTAATGGAAAGTGCTCACCGCAGCCTTGCCAGACGCTTGCATACAGTCTTTACATAATTTTAGAGCCCATTTTACTGAATTACCTATAAATTATTTTTTAAAGTAGAAAACATTAAAGGTTTGCGCACATTGCAATTTAATCATCATAAATTGTTCTTTTTTTATTAAAATTATCAATAACGCCACTTTCATGGAAATCATGAAAATGTTAGCATAAAGTTAATGTCTATAAAATATGTGGTAACACTGGCGAAATTGAAGGCAGAAGCTAGTTCAATTATAGATTAAAAAAACTTATATGTGCAGGGTGTATAGGGATCCTACCCAGATCTTAGAAGCCCAAGCCAACTTCACCTGGAAGTGGTGCACCTGCCGATCAGCGGACGCGGCCTTGGCGAGAATGCAAAATCCCGGTAAGCGGCAATAGGATCGCCGCCTGTTATGTGGGACCAACAATATAATTGGCGAAACGTGGGCGTAACAGATACATATATATACCTACCCCTTAAAAAAAAAAGACGTGATATTATATATGTATTTAAAATCTAATAATTATAATCCTGCGTGAAATATTTGTCCGCCTCTGTAGTAAGTGCGACATTCAGAAGGGCGACGCATGTCATTTGTTTTGATTACGAGCTCACTTTTGTCTTGTGTACCTCAATGTCTTTTTATTATATACTTTATTACACATAGCGGAATAACTGAAGTCGTTTACGTTACAGTAATTGGAGTAAGGGATAGGTACAGTTATGGTTAATTTGTCAACAAAAAGTCGCATAGGAGTTGATACGAGTACAAAATTAAATATGTTTATTTGTTTTTGGAAGCCGTGAACACAATGCTTGTGATAAAAAAAATATAAATAATTGGAGTTATATTTAGCGTTAAATGTAAGGAAATAAGACACAAATAATAGGAATATAACAAGGAAGGAATGTCAGTACAAGAAATGTTTAAAGATATAAATCAAATCAAATTAACATCGTTTATTTGTCGGCTGAATTCCGTTTTAAAGTAATTAATACTGATATGAATAATAAATCGATATATGTGGGAAATATCGATATATGAATTAATGAATAAAATTTATTTTAGATCATGGTGCATATTCTGTTATTAACAATTAATGAAGTGTCTGCTAGTGTAAGTAGTGCAATTGATTACTAAAATTAGTACTATAATTAGTATCGAATTAAATTCGGGTACATTAAGCTATTTCCTGTCAAGAATTTCAGGTACATACCATCAACAGATTCCTGTCTCTGGTTTTGAAGCATACGAGATAACAACGTTGCGCTGAATCGGACAATGTTCAACTTTTCAGCAGTTCTAATATTAGAATAATGTTTCCCTCTGGGTTGCGGAGGTCAGACGGCAGTAGATTCGTAAAAACATAAATTCAGCAAAATCTAGTCAGACCAGTGATCAGCCTGTAAGTTTCTTGTCAGTTCTTCTCACAGAGCGATAGCTCGGAGCTGGCACATTGATTCACTTACACTTATTTTAAATTTTGCATGTAAGTGATTATAAGCTTCGTGATTCCAGTGGTAATTTTATTTCGCTATTTCATTTTGACGTTTTTAAGTACTTACTACAGATATATAGATAGATAAAACGTTTAATTTCTTTAAATAATGCAAGTTACATAAAAACATATCCCACAAAACCGTTTGACTGGTTTGTCTGTTGGTCATAATTTTTATAATACTTCATGTAATAGGCTATGTAATAGTCTATGGATTAGTATATGAAATAAAGAACT
The DNA here is from genome assembly GCA_949126915.1 of Musotima nitidalis. NCBI lineage: Eukaryota > Metazoa > Arthropoda > Insecta > Lepidoptera > Crambidae > Musotima > Musotima nitidalis. The sequence goes on from OX421422.1 coordinate 2,504,396, forward strand.
TTTTGACTTTTGGTTCAGACTTAGACCTGTCCCTAAGGGCACAACCTGGAGACTGTAGAGTGATGATGGTTATTGGTGTGTGAATTGATGATAAAATAGATAAAATTATTTTCATATCAGGTACACTTGACAAGTAAGTAGTAGGTTCATTACATAATCAAGTCATGGACTAAAGACAACAAAGAATATTGAAAATTATGAAGCTGGGAGAGAATCAGGTCGTCCATCACTTAACATGCTTCGGGCCATCTGTGGGAAATTCCCCGAAATGCAAGTAAATTCAGTTCCATAGTGTAATTGGAACTAGTATCGAATACTTGGGTACGATGCGGGTATTCAGACTTTTACACTACAACTATTATTTTACTCGTATAATTAAACTATGAAAAAAAGGTATGGGAAATTAAATCCCATTTTTGTCAAATGTTATATTGCCCACGGACGAAACTACGCATGTAACATTTTTGGACACGTTTCCGATCTTTTTTGCATTCCAAGCCAAGAGAGACACCCCCAAGCCATCTCATAAAACAGCGCCAGGCAGCCATCAATAGTAAATTATCCTCTTATATAAGTGAGTGTGTTTGTTAATTCTTCACGCAAAAACTACAGGACCGTATTGTGATAAAACTTGATATGTGTAATTTTTATCCCTGTATTTTTACGGGAACGGGGACAACGCTGGTGACACAGAGTGGCGCTGCTGATCATGTAATAAGACCAAATATTGAAAGCATGTGTACACAGATTTGCAAGGATAAGGAGATAAGAAGGTTTATTTTAGTGAGGATAGGGTTGATAATAAAAAACAATTGTGATTAATATTGACACTGTTTAATGCTTTCCAACAATAATGCTAAAGGCCAGTTCAAAACCTGTTTCTCTATCACAAACTGTGAAAACTGTTTTAAGCACTTGGTAATTGGAAAATTTATTAATAAAAACCTCGTGAGGGAGATCAGTGGCTTGGCGCAATGAACTTGGTGCCCACAGAAGATGTCATGATATATTGTTGTATGGAATAAATTATTTATTATAAATGCAATCACGCCTGTTTCCCGGAAGGTATAGGCAGAGGCATATTAAAGGCCCACCCTTCGCCAATTGTATTGTTGATCCCACGTAATAGGTGGCGAGCCTATCGCCGCTTATCGGAAACTTTTATGTGTGCCAGAGCCTTGTTTGTTGATCAGCAGATGCACCACATGCAGGTGAGGTTGGCTTGGAATTCTAAGATATTGGTAGTATCCTTATACACCCATGATTTGTTATTAATATTAAAGTGTTTTCTAGTTTTTTTTAGGTCGATTAGATCGTCCTATTCTTCTCCACCCAGTAATGTTCCTTTGTATTCCTCTTTTTTTTATTTGTTCTTCTCCTTCTTCTTTGTGATTCATATAACGTCATTCTTCACGCACTCTATCCATCTCGTATCGTATCGCTCTAAGCGATGAGGCCGCCAATTGTATCGCTTTTTTTTTGCAATTGCTTTCTTGTTTTATTTTTAATTTTGTGTACAATAAAGAATTTTATATCTTCTCGTCCGTTTGTTTGTTATCTGATATTGACCTATAACTATTTCTAAGTATCATCTTTGATTGCATTGTTCTTGTTATCTTTTAAATGGCACTTGAACAAAATATTATTGACGCAGTAAGATACTGTATGAATTGCATTTAGTACATCATTATCAAGGTCCACTGCTAATCATAGGCCTTCGCTCATAAATTTCCAGCAAGACCTGCTAGTACAACGTGAAATAATACATACTTTATTTTTTAGTAAATAAATACTTACTATACATAGGAAAATACCCAGACTAGAACAAATATTCATGTTCATGCACACAAAGATTTGTCCTGTGTGTTTGTGACCACTTCAATAAAGTGGTTGAAACTAGAGGTCACTGTACGTATTTAAATCGCGCAAGCGTTTAGAGTCATCGAAACATATAAGTCTCCATACAATGTTTAGTTTCTAAGTTCATCAATAGATGGCAGTGTATGTACATTACATCGCGCAAGCATATGTATTTTATCATAATATAAGGTATTCTTTCAAATATATTAAATTCACTCATCAGATCAAGTTACGTTGTTGTGGTTTTTTATTTTATTCCCTATAACAGTAGCTACTATAGAACACATTTAGTTCAGAGTCAATCATTGAGAATCGAACTCACGATTTTAGAAGCGGAGTGCGTGTTTACTCGCCACCATGTCATATCGATCACAATATAGTTCGGACCACGCCCTTACGCCTTTATCAATGAGGACATCTTTATGTCGCTTTAGATGGGGTTGATCTATCTTTTTCTTGCACACATAATTATATGTAATACAAAGGCGAACTTAATGCCAAAGGCATTCTCTACCATGTAAACTTAGTGTTAGCAGAGAGGGTTAAAGGTGCTTTAAACTAAACAAAAGACATATTATATTATTAAACTTGCATAAATTAATACACTTATGAAAAAGTAATAAAGTTCCCTACATATACATAATACAGGCAAGATTATAGTAGGAAGACTTAAGCCGACGAGGATTTTTCATTTAATAGCAATTATGCTACATAGTTTTAAATATATTAAATATATTTTAGTCTATGCAAGTCTAATATCAATATAGGTTGAACGTTCCATAATTGAATAGCCTTAATATGGAAAGAATATGCGACAAACCCTGTATGGTGCTGTGGAGTATTTCTATATCATCAGCCTCCTGTTCTTTTCCAAGTTTATCCGGGATCTTTGCCTTTAATTCACCTTAATTATTCGCCATTGACCCGTTCAACTCTTTTCTGATCATATCAATTGTCAACCTCTTCGTCTCCACCCAATAATATTTATATTTATTCCTCTTTTTTTCATATGTTCTTCGTTTTCTTCTTTATGATTCAGATCATGTTATTCTTTACGCACCCAATCCATCTCGATTATCTTTCTAAGTCTTATTTTTTTCCACACGGTTACATTCATGTTTACTCCTCCTCTTTTCATTTGTTCTTCGTTTTCTTCTTTATGATTTAGATCATGTCATTCTTTACGCATCCAGACCATCTCGATTATCTTTCTAAGTCTTATTTTTTCCACACGGTTACATTCATGTTTACTCCTCCTCTTTTCATTTGTTCTTCGTTTTCTTCTTTATGATTTAGATCATGTCATTCTTTACGCATCCAGACCATCTCGATTATCTTTCTAAGTCTTATTTTTTTCCACACGGTTACATTCATGTTTACTCCTCCTCTTTTCATTTGTTCTTCGTTTTCTTCTTTATGATTTAGATCATGTCATTCTTTACGCATCCAGACCATCTCGATTATCTTTCTAAATCTTATTTTTCCACACGATTACATTCATCTTTATTCCTCTTATTTTTATAAGTATTTCTCTTCTTCTTTGTGATTAAGATCATGTCATTATTTACGCACCCAGTCCATCTCGTATAGATCGTCCTATTCTTTTCTACCCGGTACCATTCATATTTATTTTTCTTCTCATCGTATGAGCTTCGTGTTCTTCTTTGTTATTAAATTCATGTCATTCTTCACGCACCCAGTCTATCTCGATTAGATCGTCCTAATCCTTTCCACCCGGTAACGTTCATATCGATTCCTCTTCCCGTCATATGTTCTTCATCTTCCTCATTGTAATACAGATGGCAGGTCTAGCCGCAGTTTATAATACAGAACAGACTCTGTATGCATTATTTTTATGAAATATCATTTGCCTATGTCCAGCAGTAGGATATGTTCTATATATATTCGGCGCAGGACGATGATGATTGGTGCATCGTAAGCTTGTCATGTAAATTGTCATTGATAATATGAAGTTCTAATTCTTCGTTGATGTTTCCTGTCCTTGCCTGGCGAAAATTGCTGCTAGCAATAACTCCGCCGCCCATTGTATTATATATTTATTTATGTTGTTTCAGTTTTTATATTGAGCATACTACAAATTGTTCATTCATTTAAAAGTACTTAGCCTATATCACAACCCAAAGATGATGACGATTAATTGGAAATACATACATTAACGCTTGTTTCCCCGAAGGGGTAGGCTGGTGCATATAATACGCCCACACTTCGCCAATTATATAGCTGGTCCCACGTAATAGGTGGCGAGCCTGTTGCCGCTTACCGGGCACTGTTATGTTCGCCAGAGCCTCGTTCGTTGATCAGCTGATGCACTAATCTAATTGTAGGTGAGGTTGGCTTGGGCTCCTGAGGTCTTGGTAGGATAGGGATCCTATATAGTCATATCATATCAATATAGTGTGGTGTATAGGGAGACAGCACACTATATTGGAACTAATATATCGACTTTTACTGTACTTTTTTTTTAAAGTGTATATTAGTGAGAGTCCTGCTTCAGCTTCCTTTTTTATATACTCATATTAGAAAAAAGAAATGGAAATCCATCATTTTATAGCAATTCCTTTCAACGACTTTCATTACCCATAAAATGATTCGCAGAACTGATTGTATATAACAAATCTTAGAATTGGGTTACATCGTAATTTCATTTCCTCGAATATTCATTATTTACAAACACAGTTCATCGGTATTTCTTTTCATGAATTACATATACATTTTATAGAAATAACTTAAATATTACATCGAAGTTTTGTTACCCATATTTTTGTTTTATCATAAGTTTTAGTTTGCAAAATAATTAAAACATAAATTTTATTTTACGTCAATAAATTAATGTACATCGAAAATACGATTTTATTAAATTAATAAGTTATGTGCGTGATATCTTTTTAGAGCGTTATTTAAAACAAAAATTTGACTGAACGAATAAAAAAGATATTTAAATCGACTCAGCTTACCGGACTCCACGTAGTCTGATCTGCCCTACCCCTAGAGTGCATTATAAAAGCGCGTAGGCTCTGAGAAACGAGGCGGCCCTCGAGCCGAGAAACAGAGGAATGTAACGCTCACTGCTGCGGCTGAGGCTGGCCAGCAAACTGGCGGGAGAAAAAACTTGACGATTTTCTTGACCGTTCTTTCATAATCAAGCTCCCGCCCGCAGTGAATGGGCGCGTTAAATTTTAAGTTTGACCTTCATAAGAGCTTTATTTAGCCAAACATGAATAAATGATTTTGAATTTTGAATTTTAAGCCTCGGCGATAGTGAGCGTTACATTCTTCTTTGACTATAAGCTTGCGTGGAACCGCCGGCATGTTTGCTTACATGCTGTGTGCTTGCAATAATAAAATATTTCGTCACACATTTTAAATTACAAGTATAATTATTAAACCGTAGTAGGTAGGGAAAATATTAATATAGAACAGTGTGTCGTTAAAAGGCGAATGCATCGTTCAATAAAACGTTACTGCGCTAAAAAGTTGTTCTTTGAAAAAGTATTATGGTTTCCGATACATATTGTTATCTATTTTTTAATGAAACGTAAGTAGTACGACATACGATTTTTTTGGTTACCATAACAAGTTTGATGATTGATAATTGAATGATTGAATTCCGCGATAATTAACTATTCCATAAATTGAATCGTGTAAAAGGTTACGGTAAAATTAAATTAGATAGAAAAAAAACTGCGGTTATGTTTGCTACTTTGTTGCAAATTTCCAACCAAATTACTTTTACGAAAGCTAAATAATTATAATAACTTTACAAAGTAGGGTACTGTCAATTAAACACGGTAAACATTCTAAAACTGAGACTGAGATAGATTGAGTGACGTGAAAGACAAACAAAAATAAATTAAACAAAATATAAGTAGCATTTCTTAAATTATTATTTATACATAAATAAATATTTTCTGACAATTACACCAATTATTTAGTTCGTTTCGTTCGGTTGGTTTAAATAAATACTTAATATACATAGGAAAACACCCAGACCAGAACAAATATTCATGTTCATGAACACAAAGATTTGTCCTGTGTGGGAATCGAACCCACGACCTCTGGAGTGAAGTGTAGGTATACTGACCTCCACGCCATATCGGTCGTCGATATGGCGTTTATGTCCAATAAATTTTTGTTTTGCATAAAAATTGTTGATGTAATCATAATCCATCAGATGGAAATACTGAAATTTTAATACATATATTTTGCATATTTTTATTTACTGCCTTAATTTATATTTGAGCACATTTGAGCTACATGTTTATCCAAACAATTCCTAATGAATGTACAATCATCAAAAAAGTTAAGATTTATAATATGAAACAATTTAAATCGGTAAATATAAAACGTTACTCACGGATAAGTTTTATCTCCATAGTAGTACAATAATTTCAAAAACCGGAACAGTATTATTTAAACCCATTTATTACAAACAAATTACAAAAATACAAACATGTATTTCATTATAAATATGTAGTTTACCTTAATATGTTAATGCTATTATACACCACTGTGCAGTAAAATATCTTAATAAATATGTACATAGAGTAAACAGAAGCCGTATCGTAATATTTTAATTAATACGTCAATATCGTTAAATTCGAATAAATAAGCATACACTTGTTTATACCTATGGAGACTAACAGCCTTATTAATAAAAAATGCTTAAACAGTAAGTTCACAATTGAATAGTAACCCAGTAAATGAATAACCTTTTTTTGTTTTTTTTCGGATGCAAAATCATCTAATAATCTTCTCCCGCTGTGGGAGAAACGGAAGAGTGTGTCAGACTTTTATTGACTAAAAACAATCCATGTTCCTTCTTGAACCTGCCACGCCTGAGGCCGCGGTAACTCTTTCGAACAGTCCCGCATCCCAGTGAATGAATAACCTTGAGTCAAGTAATACACGTATTACACAAAGACCCTACCAATAAGCATTGTACATACATACTTAATATCACGCCTGTTTTCCCGAAGGGGTAGGCAAAGATATATTAAACGCCCACAGTTCGCCAGTTATACTGTTGGTCCCACGTAATAGGTGGCGAGCCTATTGCCGCTTACCGGGACTTGTTGCGATGCGGGAGCCTCGTTTGTTAATCAGCAGGTGCACCACTTGCAGGTGAGGTAGCCTTGGGTTTCTTAGATATTGATAGTATCCCTATACACCCAGTCAGTAAACATTGTATGAACTCTAAATAGTTAACGATGTAAATCTTTTTACTTGACACTGGCTAAATGTGCTAAACGCACGAAGTCATTATTCAATAAAAAAAAGTTATAAAATCTGCCTGGCTGTCATATTTGTCATTTCCGGTGTTAATGTACTGTTTTTTTATTTTGTTTTTCAGAACATTAGATAACTTAATACACAATTAATATTTTAACTTATGATGAAGTATGAGAAATGTTAAAAAAATATTTTTCGTTTATTATCTTTGGAAAATATGACTCTGATTTTTTAATTGGTATTACTGACGAGTAACTTTTATGTATATTCCGTTCCCGTAACTTGAGTGAAAACTTGTAAGTCTCACTGATCATGCAAGTCTAAGTAAAAAAAAATCGAAAATCAAGATAAAAATCAAAAATGCGTACCTGTCATAATGTTAGTACACAATAGTCAAACGGTGCGTGTGTGAATAAGCCCCGTCTAACTTTTGTTATACACTAAACAGACGTACACAACCGATACGCCAAAAAAAGTTCAATACTCAATACTTTATTGCGTTCCAACAATGTGTTTTACAAGCTGGTAGTTTAGGAACAAAAGTATCAATTGTGGACCCTGTCGGGCACAGCATAATATAGGAGAGAGGAGGAAGGACGCTGTTTAATTAATAATAATAACAATAATAATAACATAACAAATTTATTTTTCTTCCACAAAACTTGGCTTAAGGGCTACGTTTACAATAGTGATAAATTATTAATTATAATGTAGTTTTGTGAGAGACTGGACCCTGAAACTAAGCCTATATTTAGACTTGATATTTTCTGGTCTCCAGGCCCCCCCCCTTAGATATTACGTGAATATAGTGTGCACATAATTGTCCTAAACATATTAATTACATACAAATTTATGTTGTGTTAGATAAATACATATAACAAAATCCGCAGGCCGAATGCATATGATATTAAATTGTATCTTCCTAGGTAACACGTCTCAACTTCTTGTCTTCAATAAAGCTTCGGTCTCGTCAATTACAAATTACAAGTAAGTTAAATCTAGTTGTTCATCAAATAATTCGTAAATATTTGCTCATTTTTTGACGAGTAGTTATTAGTTGTTATTCTCATTAAATTATCTCATTTAAGTTTTAATTGGCATGCCGATGGCTTGCAACACCTGTATACATTCGTTATGTATACAGTTGCGTTTATCTTTAATTATAATTTACCCTTTATATTCCCTTTCTATTCATGAGAAAAATATACAATGGGTGGTCTTATCGCTTAAAGCAATTTCTTCCAGGCAACCTTTAAATGGACAGAAAAGTTAAGGACACAGAAGAGTAAATCGTGATGTACAATAATAATAAAAAACAAAGTAAATAAACACAAGACAAAAAAAATATATTAGTCACAAGTATAAAAAAAAATAACTACTACTGATAAAATAAAAACAAGCTACAAATTACAAATTAAATAAAATATACACACAATCTTTATTTGTAAGGCTGTGACTGTTAGTATTGTATAACGACAAACCAACCCTTAGTCTGGGTGTTTGTCACATATCACATGTATGTATTCACATAAAAAGTATATATGTTTACTCGTTGTCTAGTAGCTATAGTATACGCTTTGCTTAGTTTGTTAGTAAAAGCGTTGAGACAAGATGCCAAAGAATATCCCACCAAAAACATTCTGTAAAAAAACTAGCCAAGTCTCGATGGAGCTGCTTGCTCATCTCTAAAAAGTAATGAAATCTAGACAAAATCGTGCCAAGTCTAAAGTTCCTTAATGCAATTTCTTTATTATTATAGTTAGTGTTGTGTGAATTGGCCGTTGAAGGGTACTCAAGGGCACAGGACCAGGTGCTCCGTGACAACATTATACCAATCTGTCGCCAGAACCGCTACCCATTGACGATGAAAAATTGACAATTGGACAACGTTGATTGAATAACAAGTGAAAACTAAGGTTTGATACTGGTTTTGTTAGCTTACTGCATGATGAAAATTTCTGCGTTCTTTATCAAAGCATTATTGAAACTCCAAAGTTCAATAAACTTAAAGGAAAACAAATACTATCTATGCTAAAACATAAACACTTCGCTCAGAGTATATATATTAGGTCGGGGAAAAAGTCTTTTCGCTTAACGTAGGTATAAACTTATTATAATTTTTTTTTGACTGTACTATTTGTGTCTGGCTGGTTTTGGTAACATTAAAAAGGTTCCATTATAAAGAAAAGAAAAAAATAAAAAAAAGTTGTTTCCCGCTATTTTTCATTTGTTTTTCTCTCCGTAAAAATGAGTGAATCTAATGAAGAAATTCGATACATTTTAAAATTTTATTATAAAAAAGGCAAAAATGCAACTCAAGCAGTGAAAAAAATTTGTGATGTTTATGGACCTGATGCAGTGTCAGTAAGAGTAGCACAAATTTGGTTCAAATGTTTTCAGTCCGGAAATTTTGATGTTAAAGATGCACCTCGCTCTGGTCGCCCTGTTACGAATAAAATGGACGCCATTTTTGAAAGAGTGGAGCAAGATCGGCATATTAGTAGTTACGATGTAGCTGAAGAACTGGGAATTGACCACAAAACAGTTTTGACCCATTTGAAGAAAGCTGGTTATACAAAAAAGCTCGATATTTGGGTGCCACACGAGCTCACTCAAAGAAACTTAATAAACCGTGTACTCATTTGCGATTCATTATTGAGACGTAATGAAACCGAGCCGTTTTTGAAGAGATTGATAACTGGCTATGAAAAGTGGATCACGTACGACAAGAACGTGCGAAAAAGGTCGTGGTCGAAAGTTGGCCAGGCTTCACAGACTGTGGCCAAACCTGGCCTAACACGAAATAAGGTGATGCTGTGTGTATGGTGGGATTGGAAGGGCATTGTTTATTATGAGCTTTTACCGCCCGGCAAAACCATCGATTCTGATCTTTACTGCCAGCAACTGATGAGATTAAAGGAAGCAGTCGAGAGAAAACGGCCGGAATTGATCAACAGGAAGGGTGTGGTCTTTCATCACGATAACGCTAGACCACACACATCTTTAGCCACTCAGCAAAAATTAAGAGAGTTCGACTGGGAGGTCCTAGTGCATCCACCATATAGCCCTGACCTTGCGCCTTCAGATTTTCACCTGTTTCGGTCTCTGCAGAATTCTTTAGGTTCTGTAAGGTTGACCTCAAGAGAGGACTGCCAAAACTATTTGTCCCGTTTTTTTGATCAGAAGTCCCAAAGTTTCTACAGTAACGGGATAATGTCTCTGCCCACAAAATGGCAGAAAGTTATTCAACAAAACGGTACATATATATTGTAAATAAATGTAAATAAACTTTGAAAAAAATGTCTTGACTTTTCATACAAAAATACGAAAAGACTTTTTCCCCAACCTATTATATATACTCTTTATTGACCAAAAAACTTATAAGCTACAGATTAAAATATTTCAAAAAAAAGCCTATCTGGGCGGTCTTATCGCTACAAGCGATCTCTTCCAGACAACCCGACGCAAAGGAGAGAACAGAAAAAAAATAGTACACAGAGCACATAATTTTTAAAAAGAATAAACACTATCTGCGCTGTCTCTGCACAATCTTCTCTGCTGTAATCAATTATTTTGGTTTGTCACAAAAATAACATTAATGATATCATTATTCAACGTACACTTGTAATGATAAAACTTTGCATATAATCAGCGCCAGCCTTTTGTATCGCTGGACAGGTCCTTGACTATAAATTGTTGAATTAAGATATCATTACACCCAGTGTGCGGTCGGTCGTCAAGGCACAAACATGTTGATCGAAATAGTGATATTCTTAGTGACATTTGTGTTTGCATACATACTGTATGCGAACTACAAGGTGCATAAAACGTTGATGGAGAAGGATGTGAAGTTCATACCTGGGCTACCAATGTATGGCAACACATTCTTGTCGACTATACAGAAAAAACATTTTGCTGATGAGATTATTGAGATTTACAACGCGTTCCCCAATGAGAGGTGAGGCTTTGGCGTAACCATTCAAATAGTGAAGACAATAATGGCGTGGTGACGAATATACCCGCATTTATGGGTTCGATTCCCACATAGGACAAATGTTTTTATAAAATATTTATGTATATAAAAAATGGATGTATATATATAAAATAGTGATGTATATATATAAAATATTTATGTATATGCAACATACATATTTTTTTTAGTCTCGGTGTTTTTCTAAGTATGTATTTACATTACATTATCTTGGAATCAGTTTCAGTTCCAGATATTATTCAGATAATTGGTGTAATTGTCAGAAAATATTTAATATGTCATTTCAAGAGTTTTGCTTAGGTTTGATATCAAACAAGGTCAATGGTTGAAGTGCCATAAGTTTAGATTTGGTTTACTAATGTCAGTTCTTGGATGGGTGACCGTTTGTGTCACAATGCCTATAGAACGCTTTCGATTTTTTTTATGTGACGTCATAATGACTGATGCCATTTCAGGCCCTGCCTAAAATACTCGGGATAGGAACTAGGAAACACATGAACCGAGAATTCCAATCAATAATCTTACACAGGAACGACTTAACAAATTTCTTGGTTTGAGTGCTGATAGACTTCACATAGATAGATTCATACACTAACATGAAACACACAAGGAGGACACACCACACTTTTGCTACTTTTTAATATTAACTATTTCGTCATATGTTTTGGCTTGTATCATTTGTTGAGTTTTCTTGAATTTAAAAAAAATGTCTTAGATATTAAATGTAATGGGAATGAGCGTTGCTGCCTGAAGCACAGATATTAAGTTATCTAGTTCAGGCGCAGAGATATAAAATGTTATTGTAAATATATCGAATTGTATATGTTTGTTGTTCTGATTGTGTTTAGATTGAATATAGAATTATTATTATGATTATAGTCTGCAGTTCTGCACAGTATGTGGATGGTTCCTAGGACTAGCATGTGTTGTTCGAGAAAGGACTATATGGCAATTTTCCTAGGTAGCTTTAGATCCTTAAGAGAGGCTGATTTGGAAGGAACGTTACACCGTTACTGTTTTCCTGGTGTATAGGGATCCTATCAAGACCTAAGGAGCTCAAGCCAACCTCACCTGCAAGTGGTGCATCCGCCGATCAGTGGACGAGGCTCTGGCGAACATAACAGTACCCAGTAAGCGGCAATAGGTTTGCCACCTATTAAGTGGGACCAACTATATAATTGGCCAAATTTGGGCGTATGATATTCCTCTGCCTACCTCTTGGGGAAAACAGGCGTGAATGTATAATTGTGTTTAAAAGATTTGTGCAATTAGCAGGTTACATTGTGACAATTTTCTTGTCATTGTTAAATTTTGTGTTGTATTAACGTGTTTTTTCGATTAAGTAAGGTAATTGTTAATAACGCTGTCTTTATTGGAAAAGTGTATGTGAATTCGTATATTTTAGTACATATTTTATAATCTTCGAGCACTATGTTCAGGCTCTTTGTTAATGTTAAAGTATCGACAGGTCACACTAATTCTTACTTGAGACTAGAGCGGTTGAGAGAAATTTGAATAACATTGCCATAATTCTTGTTCTAATTTCTCTTTTGTGTCCTGTTTCATTGTATTAGTTTTGTTTGGTTTTTTTTTTGTTTTTTTTAACATTTATTGTTTACTATTTTAAGATAATATTCCATATTTTAATTTAAAATGTTTAACTTTAACATTGTTTTATCTTGTGTTGCTTACTTTGATTTGAATTCTATTTTATTGTGTTTAAATGTTTATTTCAAAATTATGTCTAAAAGATTATTTATGAATGATGTATGCATGATGTATTCTGCTGTAAGTGAAGGAGCACAAATCGTCTGGGTATTTTATAAAATATTGCATGTACTGTGTATCCTTAATAAATAAATCTCAAACATTGACAAAATCTTAAAAGGTTTTATGTAGAGGATCATGAATTTTTGTCATATTTAGTTTTCGTGGCATAATTTTTTTGTTACACAACCGTTAAGTTTGATGTTTGTAAATGTAATTAAAGTTCATATCATCCATTTACGTTATGTAGATAGGAGTTATTTATTTAATAAACAAAGTGTTTAATAACATAAATGAGTACATGATGTAGGTAAAAGTTATTGCTTTAACAAAAAATCCTAAAAAGATCAAAACTGTATTAGATAGAAGATAGAACTGTAAAATTTTATGTCATGGAGTGCTACCTAGTAGTATAAATTAAAATACGGTATTTCAAGAAACGACTACACAAATTCTGATAGTACAGGAAACGTTTTTTTTATATACTATGCAATGCAACTTATTATAACACCTAACTTTGGGACCTGTGAAATCAAAAAAAAATGGGTACCACATAGAGTTACATTATACTATAAAAGTTCTCATAGAGATATCTGATGTAAATATATTCTATACTTTCTATATTCTACTGCGACGAATTTGATTTCAATTATAGTTTTTTTTTTAATTTTTTTGTTCAATAGATTTGAAGCCTTGTCAACAAAAACAAACAATCAAATTATTCCATTTTAAAATATTAAAATAATAAATATTTTTATATAAATATTTTCTGACAATTACACTAATTATTTAGTTCCAAGATAAGTATCATTAAGAACTTGTGTTATGGATACTAAACAGCAGATAAACATACTTAAATACTTTTTTTTATAAAGACATACTTAATATACATAGGAACACACCAGACCAGGACAAATATTCATGTTTATGCACACAAAGATTTGTCCTGTGGGAATAGCACCCACGACCTCTGGAGTGAAGTGTTGGTATACTGACCTCCACGCCATATCGGTCGTCAAAATATAGCTTTATGTCTTTGCTACAAATGAAAAATAAACAATGAAGAATACAAAAGATTGTTTTGTAGATACAGCTGTCAATTATATCACAATTATCAACAAATGCTTGTATACTTCTTATTAGTTAACACTCATAAGTAAATATCTTTGTTCATTTTCATTGCATACCTATATTTTTTGTGAATAGTAATAATTATTATTCACAAGCGTAGCGGATGGATGCGTTTTGCAGAGGACCTTTCCTTTCTTTCTTTGGGGAAGGTTTATTATCAGCAGTGGACGACATTAATTTCATTTGGAAATATGAAATAAAATTAAAATAGTGTTTTTTTGTCTCAAAATTGATACATAAATTATAAATGAGACATCCTCAATAAGTATTAATAAATCTTGTTTTGGGGCTGACTCGCTATTACTCTTAATGACTTACACTATTCAGGCTTAAATTAATTACAATATAACAAAAACATAAAATTAAATTAATTTGCAGCTCTATGGAACTCTATTTGTGTATGCCTAAGTTAAACTTTAAGGGGCTCATTACAAATCGAGATCTAAAGTTAGACCAGGTTTAAAACTAGTGCTGTCACTGTCTTCATCTTATCAAATGAAAAAGCCAAGGCCAAAAGGGGGAGACCGGGAGGGGGTGTGGGGCTCACTGCGGCCGACGCGACCACCGCAGTCCTACCCACTAAAAAACTTCAGACGACGCCCACCGCTGTTGAAAAGGGGCGAGGCACCAGTGCCCGGGTTTGTAGCTTCTGGTACCCCGCCCGCGGCCAACGTCCCCCGGATCAGAACCGGAGAGACCTCCTCAGGAAGGCGCAATTTGCAGCGCCCCCCCTACCTCTATGTGCGGTCATGGCGTAACTGGCCGACTTCGGGGGGGGTCTATGGTGAGACGGAAGGGGCCCCACGGGCGCTGCCTGACGGGCCCTCCTGGCCCGCCCGCTGCGCCAACGGCGTAGCCGGAGAGAGAGCGGATCCCGCTCCCTCTCCCGCTCCGCGGCCTCCTTCTGCGACATCACCACTTCGCAGAAGGAGGCCATCGCCTCCCACGCCGTCTCGCTGTCGACCATCTTTTGCATGATGGTCGGCAGCGAGAGAGCCACTCCACCCAGGGCCGCGGCTAACGTCGACCGCGGCCCCGCCCACGCAGGGCACGCCACCAAAGTGTGCTGCGCGGTGTCTTCCGCGGCAACACCGTGTCGACTCCCCCCCCGGCAACGTCACACAGATACTTCCCAAAGCACCCGTGCCCGGAAAGTACCTGCGTGGGTCGGAAGGTCATCGACCCCCACCGACGGCCGACCCATCGCTCTAAGATGGGCCCGACCGCCTCGAGGATACGGCGCCTCGAACCTTCGGCACGAAATTCGGCGCTCCCGAAAAGCTGCCGCCGCCATGAGCCCAGAGCCTGCCTCTGAGCGTCTCTACGCCACCGCACCACAGTGTCCGGTGCGGGGCGGAGACCCTGGCTCCGGGATTGTGCGCCACGCCAGTAGACCGCCGAGAGAACCTCGAACCTCATGGGAGATGGTGCGATACCCCCTAACGACACGGGTCGCCATGACCCTCTGCGACTGCTGCAGGATCTGTCGATGGCGACCCGATATGGAGCTCGCCCAAATTGGGGCTCCATACAGGGCCATGGACCGCACCACCCCCAACTAGTTTTAAGCCTTTTTTTTTTTTTTTTACGTCGGTAACAAAATGCATTTACGCACTGCCTTCCGGCCAAAGGGGGACCGAAAGAAGTGTGGGACTCACCACCGGCATACACGACCGCCAGCAGCAATACCCACTAAAAATCTTCCGACGACGCCCGCCGCTTGTTGAGAAAGAGGCGAGGGCCAGTACCTGGGTTGCTGCTTCTGACACCCCGCCTGCGGCCAACGTCCCCCGGACCAAAACCGGGAGGACCTCCTCAGAGACGCGCAGTGGATGCGCCCCTCCTACCTCCTTGTGCGACCATAGCGTGTGTGGCCGACTTTTCGGAGGGTCTGTCGTTAGACAGCAAGGGCCCCCTGCCCCCACTGCCTAAGACCCTCCTGGCGCTGCTTGACGGGCCCTCCTGGTCCGCCCGCTGCGCCCTCCACAGGTCCCTCTTAGTTTCTTCCCCGGTAGTCAGTACTAAGGGCACCCAGAGTCGTCGGCCTCTGGGTGTTACCTTTTCCCTGGCGCCTCCTGCGCCCTACCGGGAGGTACTCAGCCCCCCCACCACGACAAGGTGGAGACCAGTCGAGGAGGTACTAGTTTTAAGCCTGGTCTAACTTTGATCTCGATTTGTAATGAGCCACTTAGTGTTTGTCTTGTTTTGGAACGTATATTACTTAATTTCAGCAAAAGACACTATTTACGAACTGTTTTTCGAACTATATCCAGTCATGATTACGATTATAGCCAACGGGTTAATGTCCTCATTCATCATTTTAAAATAATAACAGGTTTAATATGACAGAGTTGTGACACGATCAACTTTTTGCAGCAACGATTTCCAGAACACATTATCTCACGAAATTCTGATGTCAACTGGCCACCAAGTACGTGCGATTTAAAGCAGTGCAATTTTTTTCTTTAGGTTTTTGTGAAAACACGGGTGCGAATAAACCCGATACAATTTCTGAGCTCAAATCGGGAATCCAACGTGTCCTCGATGAGATACAGCCACATCTCTGTGCAAAAGTCATGGAAAATTTAATAAAATGAGTAATGGCATGTCATCAGAGCGGGGGGGGTTTATTTGACGGATATTTTATTCCATACTTGTTCGGAACATGTCTTCTTTACAATACAATGAACAAATCTTTTGAATTAGGTGGTCTATGCTGACGTAGTGTAGATACAATATGAAAAAGGGTGTATAGGGATTATTTAAGAGCCTTGTCCACACAGCCACATCTCTGTGTAAAAGTCATGGAAAGTTTAATGAAATGAGTAATGGCCTGTCATCGGAGCCGTGGGGTAATTTGACGGATATTTTATTCCATCATCATCATCATCTCAGCCATCTGACGTCCACAGCTGAACATAGGCCTCCCCAATAGATTTTCACATAGAGCGATCCTGAGTCGCCTGCATCCATCGGCTTCCCGCCGCCTTGACCAGATCATCGGTACATCGCGGGGGAGGCCGTCCTCTACTACGTTTGCCGGTTCGCGGTCGCCATTGCACAATCTTGACGCCCCATCGGTCGTCAGTTCTTCGAGCTATGTGCCCCGCCCATTGCCACTTGTTTTCATACTTGTTCGGAACATGTCTTCTTTACAATACAATGAAAATATCACAACATAAAATATTTGTTTTTATTTTAAAATGAAAAAGTGCACTCTTACTGTGACACCCTTTACATGCTTTAAATACACAGGAACTACCCAGACCAGAACATAAGTATATGTTTATGTCCACAAAGATTTGTCCTGTGTGGGAATCGAACTCACGACCTCAGCAGGTATACCTACTGACACTTCGCATCAGTCGTCAAAACTATTCAAGTTTTTTGCTAAGTATGACTTTTTGCAGAGTGCTTACTATTTCAGTACTTAAGTCTTTTATGTTATAAAATAACTATGATAAGTATAATTTTATAACAATGATGGTATTCATTTATATAAAATATCTGTTAACTAGCATTGTATCTCTCATTATAATGTAGCAGATGGTATATTAACTGCGCAGTAATGAAATGAGTCATGTCTGTTTACAGATACGTGGCATTTATTGAGGGGTCGACTCCGATCATCATTATAAGGGACATCGAACTAACGAAGGCGATTACCGTCAAGAACTTCGACCATTTTGTGGACCACAAGGAGTTTTTCCCAGCTGAAGTGGATATCTTTTCCAAGAGTCTATTCGGGATGAAGGGTGAGCTCTTTGACAAATATAATACTAACAACCAAACATTGTCAGCCAAAACATCGAGAAATTTCTCAATAAATAAAAAAAATTATAATAATAAATGTTTATTCCTTTTTCTACAAACTTGTGTTCACTATTTACAACTTCTGCCAAACTGCATAGCAGTTTGTTGACAGATGTAAGCTCATGCTTATTCATTGACATAGGTATTACATAGTTTGAAACATACATTCTAAACAAATTCAATTAATCACCAAATACATTAAAAGCATATTACAATAAATAAATAGTTCATTAATATTTATTTACCTGACAGATAATAAATAATTTCTAAAAGTATTTATTAATTGCTATTGCCGTGTCAGAAATCTGACATGACGATTGTAGGTTAGTATGGCGTCACCCCTGCCCGTGTGACTTCGTGTGGTTTTTAACTGACTTTCCAAAAAGGAGGTGGTTCTCAATTCGGCCAGTATTTTTTTTTTCTAAGTATGTACATAGACTACGCCGAGGTTTATAGACTGATTTTGTACGGTGATCCGCTTGCGGTTGTAAACCGCCGCTCGCCACTCGTACAGTAAGAGGAAGGAGGGATAAGATGCTGTACCAGGGGGTACCCTGGCCACCAGCGGAGGGGAGAGGACTGCTGTACCAGGGGGTAGCCCTGTCCACCAGCAGGAAGGGAAGGGAATGCTGTACCAGGGGGTACCCTGGCCACCAGCGGAAGGGAAAGGAGTGCTGTACCAAGGGGTCGCCCAGGCAGTTCCTTCCCTTCCTGCTTCCGCAGGCGGACCACCGTACAGATTTAAATAATGACGATTTCGGCGTTGAACACGTCTTTTGAAGTAGGTGGTCTATGCTGGCGTAGTGTAGATACAATATGAAAAAGGATGTATAGGGATCCTATTTAAGAGCCTCGTCCATTAATCGGCAGGTGCACCACTTGCAGGTGAGGTTGGCTTAGGCTTGGTAGGATCCCTATACATAAACATAATTGATTACACTTAATGGTAAATAAATGAATTGCTTAGAGTAAGTCAAAACAAGATATCATCTCCATGTCTAATTATATAGACCTTGCCAATTGGATAAATATATCAATCGAATCGTCAAAACTAGCACAGTAACCCTGAACTCAAATAGTGGCAATCATTTAATTGGCCCTTGTCACTACGAGTATCGCAGTCATAACTAAAGTCACGGTGGGCCCCTCTGACTACTCATATTAGAGACAATCATTGTTTATTTTTGGATTTTTTTATTACTATCGGCACAAGCAGATAGGACTAGTAGGACTTTTTGTACGTGAAATTTATATAATAATATGTACGTTGAAATAACTTTATTGTTAGTTTACTTAGTTAACTGTGGCAGGTAAAGTCAAAGTCAAAATACTTTTTATTTCATAAACTATTACATAGTACTTGAAAACGTCAAAATTATAAAAAAATAACAAAAACAAATAAAATATAATTATACTAAAATCACGAAGCTTAGATTCACTTGCAACCAAACAATTTAAAAAAACAAAAAATATTTAAGTGTAAGTGAATCTAAGTGCCAGTTCCGTGCCACCGCTCTGTAAGAAGAACTGGCAAGAAACTCACAGGCTATGCTCTTTTAAATTATCCATTGGTTAGTTACAATCTTCATTTGTCTGTGACGCTATACAATAATGTAAATAATGTAAAACTTCGCTGTCAGTTCTATATAACTTTGACATAGAAATAAGTAGTTTCTAATGGTACCAATAGATGGCACTGTGCCAAGTTAGATCGCGATGATATTTTGTTTTATCGTAGTAATAAGACCAACAGCTTGTACGTATAATATGACTATCCGTCAACCAATAAACCAAGCTTTTTATTAGGTTACCTAGGGTTTGAACTATATAATTATGTTTGTCTAAGATTTGTAATAATGTCCAATACGTTTTAGTTTGACAAGGATGCTACGATACTACAGTAATGCTACGATATAAGGCTCTGCCTGAATCAAACCTTATTTTGATGAGTTCTATATTTACGTCTAAATAAAGTTTATTTAACAACCGAAATGGCGTGTAGGTCAGTATACCTGCATTCACTCCAGAGGTCGTGGGTTCGATTCCCACACAGGACAAATATTTGTGTGCATGAATATGAATATTTGTTCGGGTCTGGGTGTATTCCCATGTATATTAAGTACGTGTTTACAAAAAAAATAAAAGGTATGTAAGTATGTTTATCCGTTCTTCAGTATCCAAAGTTCTTAATGATACTTTTCTCTGGACAAAATAATTGGAGTAATTGTAAAAGAATATTTAGTTTATTAATATCAGTAAATCAAAAAAGAACCCGAATATATATTTTGAACCATCATCAGCTCAGCCTAGTAATGTCCCACTACTGAGTACAGATCTGTTCTCACAAACCAAGGTAAAAGGGTTTCCAGGTCAAATCAGTGTTAGCCTGGTGACCTGCTAACCCAGCTGCAGATTGATTAAAACAAGTCTATGGCTACCAGCTGCTAGAATTTTTGAAATCGTCAAATCTACTTCCACAACGACGACTGATAACCGCTACAAAGATCTAAACGTACCTCTGAAGCACGGTAATGTTTGAAGTGCCACACAATAGTCACTTATTCATTGAACTCTTATCTAATTAAATCTGATAAAACCAGTAAGCAGACCCTTTTTTAACGTCAGAAAAATGCATTTACTCTTACCAAGCTGGTCGGGGGTCCGGACAGCAGTTTTGTTGGGCTCCTGCAGAAACTTTTTACACTACACACTAAAAAACTGACGACGCCCGTTACTAGTTGACAAAAAGGCAGGACCATGGTCTCTCATCAGCCCATGGCCTCCTCAGCGGCAACGACCGCTCCTGTGATAGGAAGGTAGCCGACCTCTTCAGAGGGGTGCAGTAATTACACTCCTACACTCACTCCTACCTCTCAAGAGTAACACTAATAAAGTATATCGACTTCCTTGGAGAATCTCACATTAGGTGGCAGGTGTCCCCGCACCCACCACCTGAGACCCTCTCAATGGAACATGCTGGACAGCTCTCCGAGCCCTCCTGCCCCAAATAAGCAGTCCCTGAGCCTCAAGCTGAAAGTCTGAAAGGGATAATGCAAGGATGATAATGATGATCAAGGAGGTTCGAGCGCTTCATTATGCCTTAAGAATAAGTGGATAATAAAAAATTAATCATAACAATTTCATTCATATTATAGGAGTTCATCTGAAAAAAAAAATTCGTTATGATCATCATCATCATCATCTCAGCCCATTAACGTCCCACTACTGAGCACGAGCCTCCTCTCACATATCAAGGTGTGAGGGTATTAATCGTTATGATCAATTTTGTGAAAATATAGGAGCTCAAAAATCTTTAAACGCTTTTTTCCAAAAGTCATGATTTTTCGAATTGGGCCCCAATAGTATCAAAGGTGCGATATTTTATCGAGGAATCCACTACGAGTATTGCAAAACTTATAAAATATAAGCGAAAAAAATTATTATGTAATTGTTTATCGTGTAAATTAAAAGTCCGTTTGCAATAATACCAAATTAGATTCATGTGGTCTGTTATTGATAACACTATCAAAACATTGGCGACAAAGTCATAACATTATGTTAATTACATGAATAATACTCTGATTTATCATGTGTTAGTTTTACGGCCTGTTTCACAATGACAAAATATTGCGTAATCCGCAGTTGAAATTAAAGTGTTATATATAAAATTCTCGTGTCACAGTTTTCGTTCCCATACTTCTCCGAAACGGCTTGACCGATTCTCATGAAACTTTGTGAGCGTATTGAGTAGGTCTGGGAATCGGCCAACATCTATTTTTCATCCCCCTAAATGTTAGGGGAATGAAAAATAAATTTTGTCCACCCAAAAATGTATTTTATGAAATTACTTGAAAGTTATTTATATGGCAAAACAACGTTTGCCGGGTCAGCTAGTTTTATATAAATTTATCTGTCAAGTAAACGCTCATATCAAATCCTAGCAATACAGGGCTCAGGATCTGCTCACTGGTCTAACCAGATTTATGAATGAAGAACTTCTTACTTTTAATCGCGATAGTAGAAGAAAAAATTAATACCAATAAAATTCGTTATAAACAGAACAATAAAAATCAAAACCTAACCCTATTAAACACTTTCACTTTAACAAAACAACAAAATATAGTTTATAACCAGAACAATGACAATAACTACCTCATGAAATGAGGCCTCAAAGCGTAACAGACGCATTTCACATTTATAATATTAAATTAATATCCCACAAAACTAACAAATAAACCTTGTTTAGTGGGAGCAAATATTTAGATCCCCAGGCGTTTTCATCTAAATACAATTTTGCGGATTAATATTGAATTTCCTAAATTAAATCAGCATTAGCCGAACATTATCAATATTTATGTATGCTATCTCAAAATTTTCAGTTAAATTTATGAAGCGTATCTAAATTGCTCAAATGTGCCTATTAATATTTCTTATTCGAAGTGTATCGAAGCGCTTCGTATCGGAAACGATCACCGAATTAAAGCAGAGAGAGAACGCAAAATATCGAACGCATCCGTTAAAGTTGTAATCCAGCAAGATTACAATTTTATACGATTTTAAGGTTTTTGGATTACAATTTTATCGAATTCTAAGGTCGTTGTATTGCATTCATCTCAGACTCCAAATACTTTGAAGATTCTGAAGGTATTCTAATAAATAAATAATAACAAATATTTAGTTCCAAGATAAGTATCATTAAGAACTTGTGTTATGGATAATAAATATACATAGAAAACACCCAGACCAGAACAAATATTCATATAAATTTAATTCATTCAATAATATTCCAATTATTATAATTCAGGGAATAAGAAACAAATCACGTGGTAGCAATATCTTTGTGAAATTAAAAGGTAGGTTCTGGTGGCCCGAAACACACGTGTATTCAGTTATTTCAAAACCATCTTTGATTTCCCAGGAGACAGATGGCATGCCATGAGGACAACTTTGAGCCCTGCTTTCACAGGTTCCAAGATGAGAATGATGTTACCGTCCATGATTGAAGTGACCAATAACGCTATGAATTATCTAAGAGGTAAGTATTTTTTTTAATAGGTTAAATATAATTTTGCTCCTTCACTTCCCTTTGGCCTGTAGATCAAGTTCAAGGTAATAAGAGATGTAAAAGAAACTTGCTGTAACACTTCCATATTTCATGACAATACGAACACTTCTAGATTTTTTTACGAATGACAAGTGACATGAAGTAGACTTCTTTATTCATCCACAGTACCATGGACGAATTAAAAGAAACCTCCATTCTTTTGCTCCATCATTTCTTTTATCTGGACGACAATAAGACTAACAACCGTTCTGATATTTAATCCAAAGCTGATAGCATGGTTAAAACTTCTGATTATGACATCATCATCACACGTTTGATCAGGACACATATGTATGATCATTTCCATATGATATTCATCGAAATTATTATAAATACGACACCTGAAATTTCAAAAGGTTATTTTAAAGATCATATACAAAGTTTAGAGCATAAAATTTTGAAGCCTATACTTAAAGATAAATTAACCAATAATGTAACATTTTTCAGGCAACGTTGGTACAGAGATCGATGTCGACGACATGATGAGACGTTTCTCCAACGATGTCATTGCCTCTGCAGGATTCGGTCTACAGGTCAATTCATTTGAGGATCTTAACAACGAATTCTTTGTCATCGGTCAAAGTCTGTTCGAATTCACCACAAGGCAGATCATTGTCTCATTTTTGTACATGCAAATTCCTTTTCTGACTAAGGTAAGGTACAGGATTTTGTACGCTTCAGCTGATATACAATCTTAACATTAAAATTAAACTGAATGTCTTATTTTGCTTTTAGATACTGAAATTACCTTTCTTCCCTGAATCCACAACAAACTTTTTCCGTCGCATAGTTACTAGTACTATGGAGTATAGGGAGAAAAACAATATAGAGAGACCCGATATGATACAACTGCTAATGGAAGCTTCAAAAGGTAATAGAAGTCAATTTGTAATAATATAATTAAAAAAAAGCCGAGATAAGTTTCTTAAGGCATTTTTCTCAATCTTTTGAAAACCTCTTTAGAGTCACCAACAGACTGACAGACAATCCCCTCCCCCCTTTAGAATCACGACTATCTGACTGACTGACAGATCTCCCCGATAAGAGTCACAGACAGACTGATAAATTTTGAGAACAACGCACAACAGACAGGAAAACTGACAAACCTTGACAAATTCTGCCACAGAATCGATTTCCTTTTATTTCTTAATTATAGTACCGCTCATATCTCTTTCATAGTTGTTAAAAAAAATATTTCGAATTTCCATTTTTTGTGTAAATATTTGACGAATCTAAATGATCCTGTAGATCTTTAAGTATATTTTATTTTAATAATTCATCAATCCTCATTTCAAATTCACTCTCTGATATCTTGCTACGTGGTTGTTGTATTTATTAAGAATATATATTTAGAAGAAATTTAACAATGAGATGAATTTTGCAGATCACCATAATAACTTAATGGATGAATCTAAAGTTATAGCAAAGTAATAGAATATAGCCATATAGCCAAAGTTTATTATTAATCCATCTTCCTGATTAAAAAACAGTTATCTATAAAATTAATTCATTTCCAGGAACTCTGCACTCAACCCCGTCAACAAAAGACGATGTAGGATTTGCTACAGTTAACGAAGAAATAAAACCTACTGGTGAAACTATAAGTAAGAATCCTTTCGAGAATTTCCATAATAATTATGATATCGTTTAATTGATATACAATCGGTAAAAGAAAGTAATACTATTTTGTCTTTTTCTTCAGAATGGTCCGTGGACGATCTTGTTGGTCAAGTCTTCTTATTTTTCAATGCTGGATTTGAGACATCAGCATCGTCTTTAGTCATGTGTGTTCATGAGATGGCAATAAATACTGCTGTACAAGATAAATTGTATGAAGAAATCAAAAACTTTAATGATACAACAAAGTTATCATATGAGAATATCGGTCAACTCAAATATTTGGATTGTGTCCTAAATGGTAAAAAAGTTTCAGTTATTTCTTTCTTTGAAAACTCACTGCTATAGATGAGCCAGTTGTTCAAACACGATCAATTATTAGCGATATACAAGTTTTTATATATGAAATCTATACAATGGTTAGTAATCAATCAATCAGCCAATTGCCGTCCACTGCTGAAAATAGACTTCCCTCAAAGAGCGCAAATCATGCCGGTTCTCTGCATACTGCAGAACGCATCCATCCGCTATCAGCCACCTTTTTTTTATTTTTATTATCGTCTGTAAAAAAATGCTGCTTACGCACTGTCTCCCGGCCAAAAGGGGGAGACCGGGAGGGGATGTGGGGCTCACTGCGGCTGACGCGACCACCGCAGTCCTACCCACTAAAAAACTTCAGACGACGCCCACCGCTGTTGAAAAAAGGGCGAGGCGCCAGTGCCAGAGCCGATCCCGCTCCCTCTCCCGCTCCGCGGCCACCTTCTGCGACATCACCACTTCGCAGAAGAAGGCCATTGCCTCTCACGCCGTCTCGCTGTCGACCATCATTCGCATGATGGTCGGCAGCGAGAGTGCGACTCCACCAAGGGCCGCGGTTCGCTATGAGCCACCTGTCTCAAGTCTTTGGTACACCTTGCCGCAGGTCGTCCTACACTGCGTTTGCCCAAACGCGATCTTATCTCCAACAGTAGTCGGTTCCAGGGACCGTCAGTCCCTCTGGAGACATGACCGGCTAACTATAATATTTGTATGATTAATTTTGATAATAATTATTATAGAAACGCTGAGGAAATGGAGCGCAGCTATTATAATGGATAGAATGTGCGTTAAACCCTATGAGCTGCCGCCACCGAGAGAAGGAGGGAAGCCTTATGTTGTGAGTGAAATTTTGTAATTTTGAAATACAGTCTCGACAACTTGTTCTCGGTGTGGTCTTACAACAACTGCAAGTATCATACCTTAAAAAAGGATTGTATTCTTAGTCATTCTTTAAGTTATAATTTAATTGTGGTGTATATTCTAATAATGTTTCCCTATTTATCGCCCAAAGGGTGACGTGAAGTTAATAAATTTATCAATGAATCAAACTAGTAATTGATAAATATAAATTATATATTGCCTTTCGTTACATTATTAAAATTTCGTAGGTATCCCTATTTTTTTCTGGTAATAAATAACCTGTGATACTCAGTTGTAATTAAACATTGCATCGGTTGTATAGTTTTTGACTTCATTCGTTACAAACATCCAAGAATACAAATCTTTCTTCTTATTTTCCAGTTGAAACCAGGTGACGTTGTGTATAATATGGTGAATGCTGTTCAATTGGACCCACAATACTACCCTGACCCACTGAAATTTGATCCTGAGAGATTTTCAGATGAGAACAAGCACAAAATTGCTCCGTTCACATTCATGCCTTTTGGAATGGGTCCCAGGAATTGCATCGGTAAGTACATTCATTACTTTGTAGAGGTCCGGGCTTTAAAAGGAATCCTTGTTCGGTCACTTCGTTGTTTATCTGTCTAATTGTTTGACTGTATGTCAAAATGTATTTCCTCAAGATCATTGAGGATGAGGACCAATCTAAAATTAATCAAGTCTATAATCTCTTGAAACTCTAAAATATCAAACTCTCAAATTAATAACGTAACCAAAATAAATTTCTATTGATATCGTATATTTTAACACTTGCAAAAGTATACACCTATATGGTGAAGTACATTATCTACTTTCCAAGAACCATTATGAAATTTGGCAAGATAATCTCAATTTTAAAATTCTGAGATGTGAGAGGACTACTGATCCAATTCGTATGAAGAACAATGGTTTTCTTATCAAAGCAGACAAAGGCACCTGGGTTCGATTTGAGGAAAGAAAGGTGTAACATATAATTTATTTTTAAATATACTACCAATGGAATTAGATTTAAAAATTGCCAGATGGAACCACGCAGTAAATTTTTTTTTTTTTTTAACATATTGTAAATCAAAAATTACACTGAAATATAAATATTTTTGTTGCAATAAAATCGTCAGCCTAATTTTCAAACTGCTTATGTCCTTTTGAGCAAACTTTATAGGAGGAAGTAAAATCTCTATATTTTTCATAGGTAAGTCACTAATTGAATATAGGTGCTATTCCAATTCGCTCATGACTAATTAAAATCTAGGACTCGAGAGATTCCAATCGATAGATCTCGAAATTTTATATTGCATAAGTCAAAAATTTTATTTTTTGAAGTTAAGCAGTTATAAAAAAATAGACTGACGATATGAAAAGTGTGATTCTGTTATTATAAATTACCGAAAGGTGGATTCTGGAACAGTCATCTGAACGTTTATGACAAACGCCACAAAATACAAAATACAAAATTTTTCGCCACTATACCTAAATAGATTAAAGAATTTTATTAAAAATTATATAGGATTTAAGATAAACATAGAAATTTATATAGATATATCATGTAATATAAGTTAAGAAATTATATTAAAATTTAAATTAGGTTATTATTAAAATAAAGATGCATATTATGTTTGTTTTATTTTATTTTAAGAATTATATTTTTGTAGATTACTTAAAAGTGGAAAATACATACATGAAAATAAAAGTTCCATAAAATATCATTAACTTCTAGTTCTTATATTGTGTAACTTCAACTTAAAAATTCTTTATTTCATAAACTATTACATAGCACCTACTTGAAAACGTCTAAATTACATGTAAAAATAAAAAAAATACCGAAATATGATGACACTAAAATCACAGAGCTTAGATTCACTTACATGCAACCTTAGAATAATAACACCTAGAAGCCCAGTACGCGTCGTAAAAGTGAGGCAACTCAAACCTAGCCATATTGGCTAAGTTTGTTACGCGGCCCGTCAGTGCTCAAGGTCGTGTCGTATTGAAAACTACTCCTGATATTTGTATTAAAAATTACGGTTTGCGCTATGAACGGATATCACAATACGTCGGAAAAGCACAAGAAACATATTAACATAACATTACACGGGTAAATTATGCGTTTGAACTTAAATTATTGAGTAAAACATTTATTAAAATGAAAAAAATAATTTAAATATTTGTTAGGTGACAGTTAATGAAAATGTTGCCATTAAGGGGAAAAAATCTCCTACATTTTGTTGTAAGTGAAACACGTCTCAATCAGACAATAATTAAATTGCATAAAATGTTATTTGACAATTATCTGCTACTACCTTCCGCCCGCAACTTTGTTCGCGTGGAATAATTTCTTTAATATACGATAACACAAAAATCTTTATTTTTTCATTGATTGATTGAGTTCAATTGATACGGCATAAATCATATCTTAAAAAGGTGTAATAGTTATATTCGATTCTGGTCTATCTACATAAAACAGTTGACTAACTATAACAATTTAAGAGTTTCATAGCTCTAAATATATTAAATAAATAATTAGTGAAAATTAATTCACCTCACGCAGGATAAATAATTATATATACGTTTTTAATGAAATTATAAAGTAAGTGGTTTTTCGCCTAAACCAAATGCAATAAATAGCTAAGCTAAAGTGTAAAAGTTTCAACTTCCCTACTTTTAGGGAAAATTTAATGAAATGACAACATGTTTTTTTTCACTGTGTGCGTTTCGTCGAGCGTAAATACAAGTATCTTACGCACACATAGATTTTTTTCTTGCCTCGCTTTTGAAAGACCGCATCGGAGGGAACTATCGTTCTAGGTGTTATTATTCTAAGCATGCAACAAAACAATTAAAAACAAAAAATATTGAATTGTAAGTGAATCTAACTGCCTGTTCCGAGCCACCGCTCTGTCAGAAGCACTCATAGGATCCCTTTACACCCACACATTATTTATAAGGGTGTGTAGGGATCCTACCAAGATCTAAGGAGCCCAAGCCTCCTGCAAGTGGTGCACCTGCCGATCAACGGACGAGGCTTTGGCGAATATAACAGTGCCCGGAAAGTGGCAATAGGCTCGCTACCTATTACGTGGTATCAACTATACAAGTGTGGGCGTATGAAATGAAATGAAATGAAATGAAATAATTTATTCACATAAAATAGAGTAACATGAGGTGGTTTTCGTATATAAAAGAACATCTATTTTGCCAAACGCAGGGCGTGTGAATGTCAATATAAAATAAGTAGAATTAAAAAGTCATTGTAATAATCATAATAAAATAAAATTGATGTCAAAATAACAAATAATATCAAATTATATAATTTCAATTTTAGTGTTAAAATATTCTGCGAGTGAATAAAAACATTTAGTTTTAAGCCATAACTGTAGTTTTATTTTGAATATGGGTAAACTAAGCTCTCTCATTGAGTTTGGTAATTAGTATAATATGCCTCTGCCTATCCCTACGGGGAAAAAGGCGTGAATGTGTGTATGTACGTATGTATTATTTATTTTCTCGGTTCCATCTTCAACCACGTGCCTCCTTGTGCCTTAATGTTGAAGTCCAGTGGCATCATTCTAATAGGATCTTCTGTCTTCTTGCTCTTGATTAAGTTAAAGTTCAGAATCACATGGAAAAGAAGCATCTTCAGCTCCAGTAGAGCGAATCTAGATCCTGTAAATAGAAGACAAAATAATGAAAACTAACAAATAATTGCTTACAATTTCTTCGCGATCTCATAAGATGTTAATAATAATTATAACAAACTAGCTGACCTAACAGATAGTTTTTTGTCCTGTATATTTAAATGTATGCTTTCATATTTAAATTTATTCTGTCAATTGCATCAGTAGTTAATCGACCGACTGCTTTGTGAAACGCCATGTTTAAAATGAAACGTTTATATTGTTAAGTGGTTTCAAAGAAGGGACGTAAATTTTTTTTTCTCAATTTCTAATGCACATGCTGATCAACGGACGAGACTCTGGCGAACAGTACCCGATAAGCCGCAATAGGCTCGCCACCTATTACGCGGGACCCACTATGTAACTGGCGAAATGTGGGCGTATAATATGCCTCTGCCTACCCCTTCAGGGAAACCGACTTGATTGTATGTATGATATGATGATAACGATTAGGCACGTCTATCTTCTATACCCATTTAATATAGCTTCAAACTATAATAATAATAATATTCTTTATTCAAGTGACCAGGACTCAAAATGTTAGTACAAATTATGGACTATGTTAATAAACTTATAAACTAATTATAAACGAGACTACTCTACGAGACTTCAATGATATAATGAAACAATGTGTCAAGAATAAAATCATACCAATACAAGCTCTCGGTCCCATGCCGAAAGGCATAAAGGTGAAAGGTTTGATGTTGTGCTTATTTTCTTCAGAGAACCTCTCGGGCTTAAAGACTTCTGGATCGGGGAAGTACTTCGGATCCATTTGAATAGAGTTTACAACATTGTAAACATAGTCACCAGCCTTCACCTGTAATATTGTAAAGAGATATTTTTAATGTAGTCAAATTTACAAGCCTCTTTTTCTCTCTCTCTCTATAGTCGGTCCCTCATGTCTGAGGATCGTGGTTAGTATCGGAGTAACATCTAGAGCGGATGATCTGCTTCCACCGGTTCCGATCCAACGCGTCTTTCACGACCGCGTAGAATTTGGAGGACGATTAGTCTTTCACTTGATCGTTCCATCTGGTTGGTGCACGACCACGCGATCGTTTGCCTTATGTGTTTCCAACGACAATCAGTTTTTCGAGGCTTTCATCGCCTATAACTGTAACTGTTAATAAGCCTCTTTTTAAGTGGGACTAATTTATGAATAACAAGATCCGCTTGCGCGGAGCTACGAGCGCTTCTTAAGTGTAAGGCATCAGATATATTTAGGATAAGTGCAATGATTTATCTTAATAGTAAATAGAACTATGTTACTTTTTGATGTTTTACAATTGAAATAACAATCTTACTCTGTACTGCTTCCCTCCATCGTGTGCTGGTGGCAAATAATAATCCTTTGTGCAAACTCTATCCATAAACAGTGCAACAGACCATTTTCGAAAAGTTTCTGAAATAAATGCACTGAATTAATTCATTTCCCCTGGTGATTATCTTGGACATTTCTAGCGGTACGGAATGATTTTGTCATCATAACAAGCGGCATAAGAATGTTTTTTTTTTGTTTTGTACATACTCTGCTTACTAGTTTAATGTTATAACAATATTACAAAGATAGCAACTCAAACGAATGAAGAATAATTTCAGTAAGTACGCAAATTACACCCATTTCACAGTTACAGTGTAGATAAATATTAGGTCGGGGAAAAAGTCTTTTCGCATAACGTAGGTATAAACTTATTATAATTTTTTTTTGACTGTACTATTTGTGTCTGGCTGGTTTTGGTAACATTAAAAAGGTTCCATTATAAAGAAAAGAAAAAAATAAAAAAAAGTTGTTTCCCGCTATTTTTCACTTGTTTTTCTCTCCGTAAAAATGAGTGAATCTAATGAAGAAATTCGATACATTTTAAAATTTTATTATAAAAAAGGCAAAAATGCAACTCAAGCAGTGAAAAAAATTTGTGATGTTTATGGACCTGATGCAGTGTCAGTAAGAGTAGCACAAATTTGGTTCAAACGTTTTCAGTCCGGAAATTTTGATGTTAAAGATGCACCTCGCTCTGGTCGCCCTGTTACGAATAAAATGGACGCCATTTTTGAAAGAGTGGAGCAAGATCGGCATATTAGTAGTTACAATGTAGCTGAAGAACTGGGAATTGACCACAAAACAGTTTTGACCCATTTGAAGAAAGCTGGTTATACAAAAAAGCTCGATATTTGGGTGCCACACGAGCTCACTCAAAGAAACTTAATGAACCGTGTACTCATTTGCGATTCATTATTGAGACGTAATGAAACCGAGCCGTTTTTGAAGAGATTGATAACTGGCGATGAAAAGTGGATCACGTACGACAAGAACGTGCGAAAAAGGTCGTGGTCGAAAGTTGGCCAGGCTTCACAGACTGTGGCCAAACCTGGCCTAACACGAAATAAGGTGATGCTGTGTGTATGGTGGGATTGGAAGGGCATTGTTTATTATGAGCTTTTACCGCCCGGCAAAACCATCGATTCTGATCTTTACTGCCAGCAACTGATGAGATTAAAGGAAGCAGTCGAGAGAAAACGGCCGGAATTGATCAACAGGAAGGGTGTGGTCTTTCATCACGATAACGCTAGACCACACACATCTTTAGCCACTCAGCAAAAATTAAGAGAGTTCGACTGGGAGGTCCTAGTGCATCCACCATATAGCCCTGACCTTGCGCCTTCAGATTTTCACCTGTTTCGGTCTCTGCAGAATTCTTTAGGTTCTGTAAGGTTGACCTCAAGAGAGGACTGCCAAAACTATTTGTCCCGTTTTTTTGATCAGAAGTCCCAAAGTTTCTACAGTAACGGGATAATGTCTTTGCCCACAAAATGGCAGAAAGTTATTCAACAAAACGGTACATATATATTGTAAAGAAATGTAAATAAACTTTGAAAAAAATGTCTTGACTTTTCATACAAAAATACGAAAAGACTTTTTCCCCAACCTATTATATACCTTTTTTTTCCTTTTAAATAATGGCTTCGTGCTGTTTGCACATTTAGCCAGTGTCAAGTAAGAGATATATTAATAGCATATAAATTATAGTAAATAAGAATGAGTAGTGATAAAGATGATAAATGGTAAATGAGATACCCTCCCCCTAAGCCCCTTGAGTCCTCAGTAAAGATGGGGGATTATACTGAGATCTCACATGGACTTCTTGAGAGAATTTGAAAAGTGATGTTGCATTGTTTTGTTTCATTTACCAACACTTATGTACGTTCATAAACACTTAACAGTTAATAATCCACCGTTATTACACATTAATGTTCGAAATATCACAATTTTTTAAAAATAAAACAAAACTGCAGACATGACGCTTCACTTTCCCGCCAAGAAGTCCATATATACTATTAGATAAATATAATACACAGATATTTTTAATGTAATAAAATTTATTGGCCGGGATTTAAGTGCATCAACGACTTATCGTCCTTTCCGAAGCACGGAAGCGCTGATTTCAAACGGCGCACAATTATAAGTGTGTGTAAGTGTGTATAAAACTCCTACTTAACTAACCTAGATCTAAGGATCCGAAGCTAACCTCACCTGCAAGTGGTGCACCTGCCGATCAACGGACGAGGCTCTGGCGAATATTCCCGGTAAGCCCTAACCAACAGGAAGACCAACAATATAACAGGCGAAAAGTGGGCGTAAATATATGGCCTCTGCCTACCCCTTCAAGGTAACCTGCATGATATTATGTATGTGTGGATATGGCCAAAACCATAATTTCAGAGAGCGAAATGATTATGATTTATTTAATTATATGATCTCACCATTGATAACGCAATCTAAATACATCAGATCCTTTAAGTTTTCATACGTCGGATTGCCTTTGTTTTCTTTGAAGTCCTTGATTTCCTGGTACAGCTTTTCCTGAATCTCAGGACTGAGAGCCAGCTCATGGAGACACATGGTGACTGTGGATGATGACGTCTCGAAGCCAGCCACAAAAAAGGTGAATACTTGACCCACTAAATCTTTTTGAGACCATTCTGGAAAATTATTGAATGGGTAATTTAACCTACACACATTAAAACTATCACACATTAATACTTTTACGTGCTTATACTTTAATTCTTGCTGCTGAATACACTTACGAACTTGCATACATAATTAGCCGACCGCTTTGGCGTGTAGGTTTGTATACCTGCACTCCGCTCCGAGGTCGCAGGTTCGATTCCCACACAGGACAAATCTTTGTGTGCATGAACATGAATATTTGTTCTGGTCTGGGTGGTATATTAAGTATGTATGTACAAAAAAAAGTTATTCATGTATGTTTCGTTTTGTTCCGTTCTTGAGTATCCGTAAAATAAGGTTCTAATGATACTAGAACCCATTCCTCTAGTAATCTTCTTCGACATCTTTGGGCAAAACATAGCGTAGAGTTCATTGTAGATGCCGCAACCACACAGCACATACATACATAATATTACGCCTCTTTCCCATAGGCATCGAATCAAGAATCGAATTTCGTACAGGAAACTTTGTACAGCAAACGGGCCGAAAGAGGTTTTCTAGACGTTAAAAACAAGAGGTCTTCTTGCACTGGGTTAATAATGGCTTCGTGCGCTTAGCACATTTAGCCAGTGTCAAGTAAGATATATATTAATAATATATAATTAATAGCAAAGGAAAATGAGTGGTGATAAAGACGACTAATGGTAAATGAGATTACCTCCCCCTACTTCCCTTGAGTCCTCAGTAAAGATGTAAGGCTATAGCTACTAAGATCTCACATGGACTTCTTAAGAGAATTTGATAAGTGATGTTGCACTATTTTGTTTCGTTTACCAACACTTATGTAAGTTCACAAACACTTAACGGTTAATAAAACACATGTTCAACATATCATAAATTTGAAAAAAGAAAACAGAACTACAGACATGACGCTTCACTTTCCCGCCGAGAAGTCCGTTAACACGTTTATCTCACAATTCATCTATTTACTTTTTAATGTACACTTTTAAAAAGATAACTAATTTAAAACTAGTATATACAAAGGGTGGCCTTATCGCCTAAAGCAATTGTACCTTTGGTAGCCTCCATCAGTAAGTGAATCATGTCATAGCGCACCACGTTATTTTTCTCTCGATACTCCATCGTTGTCGTAACGATTTCACTAAAAAACTTTGTAACCTTCGTTGGTTGAAAATAAATTCTCAAATGCTGGAAACATAATAAGACATACATCTTTATGATATTACGTTGATTGTTTAGAATAGCGTCACTATCTTCTTGTATGAGTCGTAAGAGCCTAATGAGAGATTATTATTATCATCATCTCAGCCCATTAACGTCCCACTACTGAGCACGAGCCTCCTCTCACATACCAAGGTGCGAGGGTATTGGGTCATACTCCACCACGCGGACCCAGTGCGGATTGGCGGAGGCAGGTATATGGCGTCCTGCTGTTAGAATTTTTCAAGCCGCCCATTAGGCCTCTATCATGGCTTAACGACTACCACATTTACTGATAACCGGGACCAACAGCTTAACGTGTCTTCCGAAGCACGGAAGCGCTCGATATCAAATGCCACACGAACGGTCACCCATCCAAGGACCGACCTCTGTAAACTCTGCTTTACTTCGTTAATCATTTCCGACCACCGAGCACCGCGGAGCTACGAGCGCTTCCTGAGACTGACTGACTGAGAGACTGACTGAACTGAGACTAAGAGATACTGGTATTATGATATTGGCCTCATCTGCGATCACCAAGCGCCTGCCCAAAATTGGCATGAGCGACTTTCCCGAAATTTTATACGGAAAACAATTATGGAGGCATTTGTTTAAATTTAAGACTAAGTTATTGTCCGAAATTCAATCTTTTTTATTTGAGAAAGAACACAAGACCTTACAATACACCTTTTGGATACCAGAAGATGTATTGTATATTGTTTTAAAAAAAGTTGTACAATAAGTACAATATTTTTGGTACTCACGTCTATAGCAAATGAGTGTCCAGTTCAGCATTTAGTCAGCGCTGAGATTGACGCAAATTTTCAACTGGGTCCCTAATTTAAAGCGTTTCACTGGCCTCAATAGCTTGTTTGTCTTCGGACCCAACGTCGAAGCATCGCTTAAATGCTCCGACATATGCTGAGTAGATAACATCATGTAGGTATGTACCTTTTTTAAATATATTATGACACGACGTCATAATGACTACATCCTGCCTAATGGTAAGCAGTTGATGCAGTCCAAGAAAAATAAAGCGTTAAATAAGCACCCACTCATGACGGCCTGATTGATAAAATACTTTTTTTTCCCTTCTTTAAACCGAAATATTTACGTAATATCATTATAAACCTTTGCAATATTTGGGAATTGCGCGCTTAACATGAAGTAAATCCTTTGCCAAACGCTGAAGTTGAACAAATTCTGTCCCATCGTGAAGAACTCGTTGTTGCGATCTTTGAAGGAGTTAACTTGAAACCCGAAGGCGGTAGACGCTATCACGTCTGTGGTGAAGCGGCTCATCATGTCTTGTACGTCGATGTCTTCACCGGCGTGTGCTATATAAGAAAAATAAAAGAGTATTTTAAATATATAAATAATATGCAACCTTGAGAAAAGAATTATGCTCCATACAAGCTTGAATCCTCTTGATTAATTATGATGATTCAACATACCAAGCATCATCTAAATAGGATCGGCAGTTAAAATATCTCAGACAATTGGACATCGTTAATTTAGGCAAGACTCTTACGACATTCATCGGCAAACATAAATTATATTTCCCAAGAAAGAATCCGTGGACGTAAGCTAGTTTACAACATTAGTATGGATTAACGTAACAAATAAATATTTTTCTTACAGTCACACCAATTATTACGTACCACGAGAAGTATCATTAAGAACTTGTGTTACGAATACTAAACAACGGATACATACATACAAACATTCTCGCCTGTTTCCCCGAAGGAGTAGGCAAAGGCATACGATTCGCCCACATTTCGCCTATTATATAGTTGGTCCCACGTAATGGCGGCGAGAAAGTGGAAAGGTGGCGAGCCTATTGCAGCTTACCGGGCACAGTTATGTTCGCCAGAGCCTCGTCCGTTGATCGGCAGGTGCACCACTTGCAGGTGAGGTTGGCTTGGTTTACATAAATACTTTTTGTAAGTACATACTTAATATACATAGGAAATATCCAGATCAAAACAAATATTGATGTTCAGGCGCACAAAGATATGTTCTGTATGGGAATCAAGCGGAGTGCAGGTATACTGAGTCAAAAATTCTTATCAGAGCCATACCTTTCAGGTTCTCAATGAGGTTATTGCATATATCTGTAATAAATGGCATCATCTGTCGCATTTTAGAGCCAGTAAAGGCCGGGCTTAACGTTGCTCGCATGTCGTGCCATTTATCATCTAGAATAGAAAAAACATTAGAAATTCGGTGAAATTCGTAATATTTCAAACTCTAGTGAGTAGAGACTGGCTAAAAAAGTATGTTCCTTACCTGTTTGACCTTTTAAACATAGAATTTGAAGGTGAAAAGAAATAATTATTAGAGAGTATTATATAAAACTGGTTTAAAAACGACGAAATTAACCTTGAAAAACCATGATGAATTGAGAAACCAACTCCTTTTATGAAAGTCGGTTAAAAAGAGACACTCTTGAGTGAGAATTAAAATCTTTCATCGTCAACGTCAGTCTATTTAGAAGTATCTTGCTGGGATAAAGAAAAGTTACTGTAATTTACATACCTATAGTAATATGTGAAATATTACTCTTTAAAAATTAATCAAAATTAAGAGACCACTTGCAAATTTTACGTACGATTTCCCTAAACAAAGCACCTATTTCCTATAACCCCGGGTCTTTTAAGCGGGGCGTGAAACGGCATTTTAGCTGGCCGTCATGAGTGGGATCTTTGTATCGTGCTTGTTGCACGGTATGATGCGCCTTAATTTGTTTTGGGCTGCATAGACTACTTACCATCATGCGGAGATGGTCATTCTGAAGTGACACATTAAAAAAAAAGTTAAAATGTTTACCAAAATTCTACCATGAAATGCCTGTGGGTATAGTCAAAACAAGTGGCTGTCACGAGTACGGCAAAACAAACAAATATTATAAAGAATGTATATTCATGGTCTACTACCATGAATATACATTCTTTAAGTAGTATATTCGTAGTCGGTCAGGGCGGCGGGGAGCCGGTGGATGCAGGCGGCATAGGATCGATCAACGTGGAAAGCAAATGGGGAGGCCTATGTTTAGCAGTGGACTTGAAATGGCTGAAATGATGATGATGATGATATTAATAGTTCAGAACGGCTTCATTACATTAGTTGTTAAACTATTGTTTACCTTTCATCATGATTAGGCTCCTAGCAAAGAGTGGCTCCATATCTTCAGTGAAGAACTCCTTGTGATTAGGAAAGTGCTCGAAATCCTTTATCGTTATTTGTTTTATCAGCTCAGGGTCCCGAATCAGGATGCAGGGGGTCGTTCCTTCTATTACGCCCACGTACCTGCAACCATAAGCTTGAAAGGTTTTTGTGTGACCAATAAGTGTTTATTAAAGTGGTTGCTTAGTATCAAACTCTTGATGCAATCATAAAAGACAAAACTAGATAAGCACCCAAAGATACACATAGCAAAATAATACAAATTTGCCCTAGATGGAATAGAAATAATATATTATTGTAGAAGTTAGTCGCGGGACCATCTGCCCTCCAAAATAAATTAAAGTGCTTATCTGACTGCTCTTCCAGAACACATTGCAATAAGAGAAAAAATGTGCCACTATCATTATCTCAGCCTGGTATATCACATAGTGGCTAGTATTTGGTAGCTCTACTCACAAAACAAGGTCATACGCAAACTGTCGCACCATATATTGGCGGAGTCAGATATATGGTGTACGAGGTGTGTTCAAAAAGTGAGGTGACTTTTCAAATTTCCCGGCAATGTACTTTTCGGTTGTTTTTATTTTGTTATGTTGGTACACTCTTCCTGAACAACTGTACCAAGTTTCAAGCGCATTTTATGTTTGGTTGTGAGAGGCGTAATGGTTATAAGTGTTTTGCGTGCTCGCCGATTTTTTGCTATCGAAAAATATGGATCAAAGGATTGGCATCAAATGTTGTGTAAAAAATGAAATAAAGTGCTCCGAAACGATTGAAATATTGACAGTGGCATATGGTGATACTGGTTTTGAGGATGTCCTCTCGCCTGTTAAAATTGCAATATGTCGATATGGCCTGTCGAAATACAGAAGTGTGTGATATCAAATGCCACACTAACTGTCACTCATTCAAGAACTTCAAAAACTGCTCAACTTCAGACATCTATTTGGCCAACGTAACCTTGCCGAGCGACGTGCACTTCTTAAAATGCTTAAACATTTCATGTGTGACGTTGAATTAGAATAAGAGAAGAACAAGAGGAATGTGTCAGAAAAGTAAAGAGAATACTGTTTTGTATGCATAAAGCAATTCTCTGTATACACAAATAACTACATCCAAACAAAATAGTAAAATGTAACTTCAAAATGAAATAGCTCTTGGAATAAAACGTTTCGTCAGAAAATTCCGACTTTAAAATTTTACAAGATTGTGTCAGGTTTTTACGCTAACTAAAAGATTCTTTAACGTAAGATTTTGATAGTCATTATGTTTAATGTATCTTACAAAAATCTTAGGAGCCCCAGCCAACCTCACCAGCCGATCAACGGACGAGGCTCTGGCAAACATTAATGTTCCCAGTAAGCGGCAATAGGTTCGCCACCTATTACGTGCGACGAGAAATAAAATTGGCGCAATGTGTGTGTATCATATGCCTTCGGGGAAACAGTCGTGATTGTATGTAAAGTAAACTGTGAAACAATTCGCTGCATTTTCACTGAATGTTTTGAATTGATGAGTCAATAATCTAAATTATTTCCTTATGATTGTTATCTGTTTTTTTGTCCGTGTAATAATAAATAAATAAATTCGTTGACGGAATTTCGTAGACCATAGTTATTTGAATCTTTTTACTTTATTTCAAACTATTTAGTTTTATTTGGAGTGGGTTTTATTGATATTTTAATGTCTTACAGAGACCGACCGTAGAGGTTTAATTTAGAGCCAAATAACTTGTAATAGTTTATGTTAGCCTCAACGAAGTACATACCTGTGTGAAAAGTATGTTTTTACTTGTAATTATTGGTCAATTTGTAGAATAAAATAAATATATATTTTTTAAATGAAGTGTATTTGTAGACAGACAACATGAGAGTTTTTTTTTTAAATAGTCAGTATGTTTGTTTTAGATAAACTCTAAAACAGCTAGAAAGATTTTGACGCTATTTCTATTGGCAGATAACAGATGTTAAAAAGGAAAACTTTTACTAGGGTACTTTCTAACCCATAAATAACAAAATACCTATCTGTAGCTCACGCAAAATAAGTATTTTAGAATAAAAAAAATTTAAAAAATATATGTATATTGAGTGTAGTATATTGCTATACCAATAGAGTATCGTTACTAGGAGAATCCGCATGTTGTGAAGGTCAAAACAATTTATCGTTAAATCGCACCCAGTCCCCTAGTCTGCTGCATTGCATTGTCGTACACCGATAGTTAAATTGGCTAATCATATGATGGGCCATACAAACTCGAGACATAATAGGTTGGGGAAAAAGTCTTTTCGTATTTTTGTATGAAAAGTCAAGACATTTTTTTCAAAGTTTATTTACATTTATTTACAATATATATGTACCGTTTTGTTGAATAACTTTCTGCCATTTTGTGGGCAGAGACATTATCCCGTTACTGTAGAAACTTTGGGACTTCTGATCAAAAAAACGGGACAAATAGTTTTGTCAGTCCTCTCTTGAGGTCAACCTTACAGAACCTAAAGAATTCTGCAGAGACCGAAACAGGTGAAAATCTGAAGGCGCAAGGTCAAGGCTATATGGTGGATGCACTAGGACCTCCCAGTCGAACTCTCTTAATTTTTGCTGAGTGGCTAAAGATGTGTGTGGTCTAGCGTTATCGTGATGAAAGACCACACCCTTCCTGTTGATCAATTCCGGCCGTTTTCTCTCGACTGCTTCCTTTAATCTCATCAGTTGCTGGCAGTAAAGATCAGAATCGATGGTTTTGCCGGGCGGTAAAAGCTCATAATAAACAATGCCCTTCCAATCCCACCATACACACAGCATCACCTTATTTCGTGTTAGGCCTGAGGGTCCACTCTAATTCAACGAAAACGAAACTTCGTTATACCTATTTCTTTCACTCTCTAGGTATTTCCTTATCGAGTAAAAGGGATGGGTATAACGAAGTTTCGTTTTCGTTGAATTAGAGTAGGCCTCCAGGTTTGGCCACAGTCTGTGAAGCCTGGCCAACTTTCGACCACGACCTTTTTCGCACGTTCTTGTCGTACGTGATCCACTTTTCATCGCCAGTTATCAATCTCTTCAAAAACGGCTCGGTTTCATTACGTCTCAATAATGAATCGCAAATGAGTACACGGTTCATTAAGTTTCTTTGAGTGAGCTCGTGTGGCACCCAAATATCGAGCTTTTTTGTATAACCAGCTTTCTTCAAATGGGTCAAAACTGTTTTGTGGTCAGTTCCCAGTTCTTCAGCTACATCGTAACTACTAATATGCCGATCTTGCTCCACTCTTTCAAAAATGGCGTCCATTTTATTCGTAACACGGCGACCAGAGCGAGGTGCATCTTTAACATCAAAATTTCCGGACTGAAAACGTTTGAACCAAATTTGTGCTACTCTTACTGACACTGCATCAGGTCCATAAACATCACAAATTTTTTTCACTGCTTGAGTTGCATTTTTGCCTTTTTTATAATAAAATTTTAAAATGTATCGAATTTCTTCATTAGATTCACTCATTTTTACGGAGAGAAAAACAAATGAAAAATAGCGGGAAACAACTTTTTTTATTTTTTTCTTTTCTTTATAATGGAACCTTTTTAATGTTACCAAAACCAGCCAGACACAAATAGTACAGTCAAAAAAATTTTATAATAAGTTTATACCTACGTTATGCGAAAAGACTTTTTCCCCGACCTAATATTATAGAATCTAGTATTTCAGTTTCAAGGTTGTCCTGTTTCCTAACAAAATATA
Source organism: Musotima nitidalis (assembly GCA_949126915.1). NCBI lineage: Eukaryota > Metazoa > Arthropoda > Insecta > Lepidoptera > Crambidae > Musotima > Musotima nitidalis. The sequence continues at coordinate 2,545,898 of OX421422.1, forward strand.
TTATATTTATTTTCTTCAGACTTGATATACACTTTCTTACACACTTTATCCCTCTCACTGCAGTTAAGGTTCGCTGTTTATATCTATTATACTTATTTTAGAAATATAGTTGTGTTATAGAGTTTCTGTGGTGTATAACCCTCCTTACACTTAAGGAGCCCAAGCCAACCACACCTGTTGATCAACAGACGAGGCCCTGGCGAACGTAACAGATCCCGATACAAAAACTTTAGGAGCCCCAGCCAACCTCACCTGCCGATCAACGGACGAGGCTATGGCAAACATTACTGTTCCCAGTAAGCGGCAATAGGCTCGCCACCTATTACTTGGGACCAATTATATAATTGGCGCAGTGAGGGCGTATAAAATGCCTCTGCCTACCCTTCGGGGAAACAGGTGTGAATGTATATATGTATGTTGGTACTTGTGGTCTAAAGTGGCAGTAATATCTCAGCCATATAAGGTCCACTGCAGAACATAGGCCTCCCAATAGATTTCCATATTGAGCGATCCTGAGTCGCTTGCATCCATCGGCTTCCCGCCGCCTTCACCAGATCATTAGTCCATCGCATGATCCAAATCTGTATAGTTGATGCAAAATTCACTTTTAGCAAAGAGATCTCTTGATGAAACGAGTTTAATAATGAGAGAAAATCCCATTCCTTTTCCTTTCCCTTCTATGAGACTCTGGAGTGCGACATAGGGAGGTAACATTCTTTGAAGGTGATGCTACCTTACTACAAATACCTTCACTTCTTTACGTACGTATTATATTAGTTTAAGGCTTAGATGAAGCAGTGTGAGATGTACAAACCAATGTAAATACCAACATTAATGTAATAATAATATCCTTATACATTGTTGTAATTTAGGTATCTACATCTACACTAATATTATAAAGAGGAAAGATTTGTATTTTTGTGTGTAACGAACAAACTCAAAATGTACTGGACCGATTTTAATAATTCTTTTTTTATTAGAAAGCTACATTTGGTTTTGAAGTGATGGCGAAATTAAATTATTACGCCCTATCACGGGTCGGGGCTCCCGACCATCAGTTTATTTTGTTACCTGAAAATAATTTAACGTCATAATAATATGTTGTTGATAGAGAAGGTCTACAATCATCGCTTTAGTTATCTCTCCCAAAACAATGGGTTGCACTCCGGGACTGCCGGTAGGAGTGAAACTTAGTATTAATTACATTTAAATATTTTCATCATTAACAACTTTAACATCCACATAAAGACAATCTATGCAGCCTGCGGATAATGACTGCGTCGTCGATGTTAGTGTCGGTGTCTGTGAATTGACCTGGGAATCATTTTGCTGACCGTGTCTTTCCTGGGTAGGATTTTTGCAGCGGTAACCGACATCCTCTTTTAATATCACTAAATATTGACTTTTCGATTATATACACTACTTTCGAACAATTTTATTTTATTAAAAAAATCACAGATAACTTACTTTTCGTTTGGAAAAGCCTTGTACACAGTATCTATATCTTCAATGAAATGTTTTTTCAAGATCATACTCTTGAACATATTATTATTAGGTCGGGGAAAAAGTCTTTTCGCATAACGTAGGTATAAACTTATTATAAATTTTTTTTGACTGTACTATTTGTGTCTGGCTGGTTTTGGTAACATTAAAAAGGTTCCATTATAAAGAAAAGAAAAAAATAAAAAAAAGTTGTTTCCCGCTATTTTTCATTTGTTTTTCTCTCCGTTAAAATGAGTGAATCTAATGAAGAAATTCGATACATTTTAAAATTTTATTATAAAAAAGGCAAAAATGCAACTCAAGCAGTCAAAAAAATTTGTGATGTTTATGGACCTGATCAGTGTCAGTAAGAGTAGCACAAATTTGGTTCAAACGTTTTCAGTCCGGAAATTTTGATGTTAAAGATGCACCTCGCTCTGGTCGCCCTGTTACAAATAAAATGGACGCCATTTTTGAAAGAGTGGAGCAAGATCGGCATATTAGTAGTTACGATGTAGCTGAAGAACTGGGAATTGACCACAAAACAGTTTTGACCCATTTGAAGAAAGCTGGTTATACAAAAAAGCTCGATATTTGGGTGCCACACGAGCTCACTCAAAGAAACTTAATGAACCGTGTACTCATTTGCGATTCATTATTGAGACGTAATGAAACCGAGCCGTTTTTGAAGAGATTGATAACTGGCGATGAAAAGTGGATCACGTACGACAAGAACGTGCGAAAAAGGTCGTGGTCGAAAGTTGGCCAGGCTTCACAGACTGGCCAAACCTGGCCTAACACGAAATAAGGTGATGCTGTGTGTATGGTGGGATTGGAAGGGCATTGTTTATTATGACCTTTTACCGCCCGGCAAAACCATCGATTCTGATCTTTACTGCCAGCAACTGATGAGATAAAAGGAAGCAGTCGAGAGAAAACGGCCGGAATTGATCAACAGGAAGGGTGTGGTCTTTCATCACGATAACGCTAGACCACACACATCTTTAGCCACTCAGCAAAAATTAAGAGAGTTCGACTGGGAGGTCCTAGTGCATCCACCATATAGCCCTGACCTTGCGCCTTCAGATTTTCACCTGTTTCGGTCTCTGCAGAATTCTTTAGGTTCTGTAAGGTTGACCTCAAGAGAGGACTGCCAAAACTATTTGTCCCGTTTTTTTGATCAGAAGTCCCAAAGTTTCTACAGTAACGGGATAATGTCTCTGCCCACAAAATGGCAGAAAGTTATTCAACAAAACGGTACATATATATTGTAAATAAATGTAAATAAACTTTGAAAAAAATGTCTTGACTTTTCATACAAAAATACGAAAAGACTTTTTCCCCAACCTATTATTACCGAAAATCGGCACACCTTGGAGATATTTCAAATCGCATTCATTGAAGTAATTGCAAATTTTTCTATGGACGTACCAATAGTATGTTAGTAATGAGGACACTATAAATACTAGTATTTCTGTAAACATTTTGGTTTGGACCAGTTTGCACAACGTGTGATTGGAAACTGACTTACGTCACTGCAGTTGTTGATCAAGCGCAGCTATATTAAGAGCTGTTATCAAATAATTTGTTGACATTTACAATGGGTATATCAAAAACTGTCAATGCACTGTTTATCAAAATTTTATTATATAAAACTGTCTTGAACCCTAAAGAGAAAGCAAAATATCGGCCCTACCGCAGATATAACCGGCCCACTGCCAATTCAAATTGACACTCAGAATCGTACAAAAATTCAAAATCATTTATTGCATGCAAATTGCATGTCACATGAAAGTAGGTTGTTACAAATATGGATGGATACAATGTGACGCCCTGTTAGGGAATAGCAACATAACAAAGGGCCTACTAAGTGCCTGCGTCCTAAGTGAGTTATAAAAGTTTAAGTCATTAAAATAAAAATTCAAAATTCATTTATTCAAGTTTGGCTCAAAAGAGCTCTTATGAACGTAAAAACTTAAAAACTAGTGCCCATTCACTGCGGGCGGGAACTTGATCGTTAAAAAACCGGCAAGAAAATCGTCAAGGTTAGTGTTTTATTCTGCCAGTACAATAGTATTGTAACAATGTACCTATTTATTTATAATGGATTAATTGATTTTATCATCAAAAAATTCCTGCATATTATAATAGCATTTTTTTATATTTTTTATGTCATTTGGTATATGATTGTATATTTTAATTAATATGCTATAAGGGTTATTATATTAATATGTTAGTGTTGAAAAGGGGATTTTTAGTTTATTTTGATATCTATTGTTTCTTCTCATTCTTTTCTCGGGTGTATATAGGGTTTGGTTTTTTTAATAAACTTGCATGACTCTATAATGTAAATTGAAGTGAGAGTATTAACTTATACTTATATTCTGAGTGTTAAAATTGTATGTAAAACGCAACGAAGTCCATTTTCAAAAAGTTTAAGTCTAGTTGTCTTGGGGTGTAAAGAAAAAACCTCCACGAGTGACGTAGTATCGTGTTTTTTTTACGCAGATTGGCTTATATTTCTATCACGATAGTAAATTCTAAAAACTGATGATTATAAGCCTACAATTATAAAACTGTTAATATTGTGTATACCTCTTAAAGTGAAAAATTCAAATCAAACTTAAATAATTTTCAAAAAATCCCTTAAACTTTCTTTTTTTGGTTTTGAGTTGATTTAATACAATGTATTTAATTTGATTAGACGACCGATATGGCGCGGTGGCGAGTATACCCGCTTTCCGCTCCAAGGTCGTGGGTTCGATTCCCACACAGGACAAATATTTGTGTGCATGAACATAAATATTTGTTCTGGTCTGGGTGTTTCCCTATGTAAATATACTAAGTATTTATTTACAAAAAAAAAAAGTATGTATGTATGTTTATCCGTTATTTAGTATCCATAACACAAGTTCTTAATGATACTTATCTTGCTGGTTCATACTTAAATTGGTGTAATTGTTAGAAAATATTTATAGTTATTTATTTATTTGATTTAATTTAATGTATATGATTTATTTTCATGTATTTGATTTGATTTTAGTGCATGTATCCGTTTCAATCGTATCTATGTTTTTGTTATGCTAGGGAAATTATTATTCTGCAATAAATGATTATTATTATTATTGTTTGTCTTTTTCCGATCTCGGGCCAATGGTGACCGGGACATTTGGAAGGCATGCGTGGGGTCGAAGCCAACACGTAGAGGCCCCTTAGACAATTTTAATCTAATGGCTATGTGACACCAACCGGCGATTATCCCTATGTGCACTATAGAAATACACCTAAGGACAATCCCCGGTTGGTGCAGTACTATTAGGATAAGATGGAATCTACTATGGCCAGGATATTGGGTTGAAAAGCTGAAGGACTGGAAAAATTGGACTATGGATAGAGAAGACTATTATTATTATTATTCTTATTATAAATATTACCCTTACTTTATAAGTCATTTTAACGCTGCTGGTGCGCCTTTAAAGGTAAATAAATCAGGAAAAAGCTTGTTACAAAATACAAACTCAAGTATATCAAAAGATATAGAAGAGAATACTTCAAAGATGCAATTCACAGCAACCGAGCGCCGCAAAGCGATAACTCACTGTAAAATCTGGCTTATTTACAGTAAAAACTCGTTTAAACCTATCATAAAACGGGGGGTGAGGCGTTAGCGTCATAAAATCCCTGACGAATGTTCTCGAACTGCATCTAAGAACCATTCCGAGTAGTTTCAGAGCCAATATAATACGGTATTAAAGGTAATAATGGCAGAAATCGAATCAACTTTTTGAAAAGTTGCCCAGTGTTGTGTTTTGTTTTATGTTTTAGGACGGAACCAAAGATATATTGAGTGCACATTGTTGATGCAAGTCTTAATAAGATACAGTACGTTATTATTATAGTTAGAAATATGTATTGTTATTTTTTTACTTTTAGTTTTGGTTTAAAAGCGCAGTGTGGGATCTAAGAACATTATTTGTTTTAAGTCATTCCAAATCAATGTATGCACTTTAAAAATGTAATAAAACGGGGGTTCCTTTTAAAATCCCTGACGATTGTTCCCGAACTGCATCTAAGAACCATTTCGAATAGTTTCAGAGTTACCAAAATCATACGGTAGATATAACTGATGCCATTGAATAAATTTAAAGTTCATTTAAAAAAATGGCTTATTGATGAATGTTTTTATTCACTGAGTGAATATTTTAAACAATAAATGTATGTTTGTTATATTAGAATCCTCTAATTATATTTTTGCTTACCAGTTACTGGTGAAATATGCGGACTGTATTAAATCACTCATGTACCATAATAATAATAATAAATAATAAATAAATAAATATTTCCCGACACTTACACCAATTATTTAGTTCCAAGATAAGTATCATTAAGAACTTGTGTTATGGATACTAAACAATGGATAAACATACTTAAATACTTTTTTTTTGTAAAAACATACTTAATATACATAGAAAAACACCCAGACCAGAACAAATATTCATGTTCATGCACACAAAGATTTGTCCTGTGTGGGAATCGAACCCACGACCTCTGGAGTGAAGTGTAGGTATGCTGACCTCCACGCCATATCGGTCGTCATGTGAAATAAAAAGTCTTTGTCTTTGTAATAAAGCAGTAACAGCAAAAATCTAATCAACTTTTTTGTTTTGCTTTAAAGAACAAAGATGTAATGACTGCACATTGTGTTATTGTTATATATATGTTACTTATCTTTGTAATAAACGTTTTTCCTTCTTTACTTAATTAAAAGTAAATTTATAAAATTCATCATGATTGTACGAGTCAGCTCGAACATTGTTATGCATTATTTTATTTTGTTTAATTGACATAAAACTTGACGCCCGATACATGAGTAACCGTGTGACTGGGAACTGAATTACATATTAATTTAGTGTAATAAACGCACTCGGCAGCTACACACGTTTTTCATTTGAACACCTGTAGTTGTCTGACACCGGGACGGCCCAAACAATGATAAAAAATTATATCAATATATAATAAAATGGGAAGAAGGAATAAATACCCCGAGTAGGTAAGTAAAGCAACTACAAACACAAACTTTCAAACGATATATCCAGAGAGTAGCCGTCCTATCTTGAACTAAAAACCATTGTAAGAAAGCCATTTTCTAATTGTGCTCGGACTGTAAAAGTCTCCACATAAAAGCACGCGAATCAGGTTATTCTGTGGTCCATTCTACATTGGGTATTAGGATTTGGCCCACTGTTACCGATATATGCAAATAATTCTCTTACAATTACACCGACTGCTGTGGATTATTGAGAACTTATGTTAAAGATGTTACAGTTCGAACCCGAAGTGCGGCTAGGGCTCAGATTGAGCTGGCCAGAACTGGGTTTAGCTCTTTGTTGAAGCTTGTATAAGCCAGCCAGGTGGGAGGGCTGAGTAACTCCCGTTAGGGTGAAGGAGCCGCGAGGGAAAAGGTAACACCCAAAGACGGTGACTCTGGGTGACCTGTGAAGAGCGCAGCGGGCGAGCCAAAAGGCCGTACCAAGCAGTGTCGAATACGGTACATTATTAAGATGTAATATATAGGCTCCTAAAATCCATAAGCCAACCTCACCAGCCCTTCCACGGATGAGGCTTTAAAAGTTCCCGTTTAGCAGGAATAGACTCGCCACCTATTACAATTGACCAAAATAGAATTAGCAAATTGTGGACATATAAAATACAACTGTATGAACTATATCATCGTCATGATGTCAGCCCATTAACGTCCCACTACTGAGCACCCTCTCATATACTCCACCATCCAGACCCAGTGCGGATTGGCGGTATGGCGTCCTGCTGTTAGAATTTTTCAAGCCGCCCAATTAGGCCTCTAACATGGCTTAAAGACTACCAAATTTTAGTGATAGCCGGGACCAACGGCTTAACGTGCCTTCCGAAGCACGGAAGCGCTCGATATTAAATGCCACACAAACGGTCACCCATCCAAGGATTGACCTCTGTAAACTCCGCTTTACTCTGGTGATCGTTTCCGACCACCGAGCACCGCGGAGCTACGAGCGCTTCCTTATGAATTATATATTACATGTTAATAAGAGTCTTAGGCGGCGGGGATAGGGAGCCCCTGCTGTCTGACCATAGACCCTCCGAGAAGTCGGCCACACACGCTAAGGTTCTGCTCCAAGTTTGCGGTTCACAATCGTCATCAATGAAACTTAAGGCCCTTCCTTTCCGCCTGCGCCACTCCCTACTCAGTTGAGTTTAACCTCAATCCCTTTAACTATTCTTTGTGAGGGACGGTCCGAGTTCAGTTGTGGTTACGCAAATAGAATCACATTTGAAGCCTAATAAAAATTACTAAATATTCTTCAAGTTACATTTGATCGGGCCTCTTTCATAAATTCAATTGAAGTTCCATCGAAAAAAAATTAACGAAACCGGATCAAACGGAAAGGTTTAGAAATAAAATTTATTCAGAAAAAAGTTAACGCAAAATACCTAACTCTTAATTGGGTCTCGGAATTTCTTTGCTGTTGGTAATTTGAACCTTTTTCTAGGCCATTAGCTTTGAAACGTTTTATTTGTTGGTACTTACTACTGTATAGAGCGGAAATCTTCTGTAAATACAAAGGGGAAGTTGATTACTTTGTATACTCGGCTACTTTTATTTTAGGCATTCGCGGACTGATTGAAACCTTATAGAGTAGTAATTGTGGCGGGTTACTCAAAGGCAGACCGTTTTTAAGTACACTTGGCAACAAATCTAGTTCTAGTTTTGGCCATCTGGTTTAATTTATTTTAATGAAGAGTGAGCTGGATCCGTGCTCTAATTGTCATCTTAGCCTATTAACGGGCTACTGGGCTCTCATATATACAATAGCAGTTTTATAAAGAAATAATATTTATGAACCATAAATCAAATCAAAAATTATTTATTTCATAAACTATTACAAAGTATTTGAAAACGTCAAAATTAAATATACATATATAAAAAAATCGAAATATTATTACACTAAAATCACGAAGCTTAGATTCACTTATATCCAACATTACAATTTAAAAACAAAAAATAATCAAGTGTAATTGAACACCGCTCTGTAAGAAGAACTGGCAAGAAACTCACTGGCTATGCTCTATTAAATTTATCCATAGGCATATCAATGACGCCATTTCGCCAATTATATTTATAATCCCATGTAATAGGTGGCGAGCGTAGTCCCTTGACGAGAACTTTTATCTTTGCCGGAGCCGCGTCTGTCAATCTCCTCCTTGCTTGGGCCTCCTAGGATCTTAGTAGTATCCCTATAATTTAATATCTACACTATCATACAATACTTACAAAGTATCAAAATATAGTGAAACTGGCCGTGATACCCAACGCCTTAATATGCCTTCTGAAGCACGGAAGTAAAAAAAAACCCGATACAAGAGCTGTCCTGTGTAAGCTCTGCTGTAATTTTAATTGTCTGCTTTAATTCCGTGATTGTTTTCAATGACGTAAAGCTACAATTGCAATTCTTGTATTAGCAGCTAGTATATAGTATATATAGCAGTATAGTATAATAGGTTGGGGAAAAAGTCTTTTCGTATTTTTGTATGAAAAGTCAAGACATTTTTTTCAAAGTTTATTTACATTTATTTACAATATATATGTACCGTTTTGTTGAATAACTTTCTGCCATTTTGTGGGCAGAGACATTATCCCGTTACTGTAGAAACTTTGGGACTTCTGATCAAAAAAACGGGACAAATAGTTTTGGCAGTCCTCTCTTGAGGTCAACCTTACAGAACCTAAAGAATTCTGCAGAGACCGAAACAGGTGAAAATCTGAAGGCGCAAGGTCAGGGCTATATGGTGGATGCACTAGGACCTCCCAGTCGAACTCTCTTAATTTTTGCTGAGTGGCTAAAGATGTGTGTGGTCTAGCGTTATCGTGATGAAAGACCACACCCTTCCTGTTGATCAATTCCGGCCGTTTTCTCTCGACTGCTTCCTTTAATCTCATCAGTTGCTGGCAGTAAAGATCAGAATCGATGGTTTTGCCGGGCGGTAAAAGCTCATAATAAACAATGCCCTTCCAATCCCACCATACACACAGCATCACCTTATTTCGTGTTAGGCCAGGTTTGGCCACAGTCTGTGAAGCCTGGCCAACTTTCGACCACGACCTTTTTCGCACGTTCTTGTCGTACGTGATCCACTTTTCATCGCCAGTTATCAATCTCTTCAAAAACGGCTCGGTTTCATTACGTCTCAATAATGAATCGCAAATGAGTACACTGTTCATTAAGTTTCTTTGAGTGAGCTCGTGTGGCACCCAAATATCGAGCTTTTTTGTATAACCAGCTTTCTTCAAATGGGTCAAAACTGTTTTGTGGTCAATTCCCAGTTCTTCAGCTACATCGTAACTACTAATATGCCGATCTTGCTCCACTCTTTCAAAAATGGCGTCCATTTTATTCGTAACAGGGCGACCAGAGCGAGGTGCATCTTTAACATCAAAATTTCCGGACTGAAAACGTTTGAACCAAATATGTGCTACTCTTACTGACACTGCATCAGGTCCATAAACATCACAAATTTTTTTCACTGCTTGAGTTGCATTTTTGCCTTTTTTATAATAAAATTTTAAAATGTATCGAATTTCTTCATTAGATTCACTCATTTTTACGGAGAGAAAAACAAATGAAAAATAGCGGGAAACAACTTTTTTTTATTTTTTTCTTTTCTTTATAATGGAACCTTTTTAATGTTACCAAAACCAGCCAGACACAAATAGTACAGTCAAAAAAATTTTATAATAAGTTTATACCTACGTTATGCGAAAAGACTTTTTCCCCGACCTAATATGATGCCGGGAGACAGCAAATAATGTTTAGTTACAAATTCGCAATTTTCACATTTAAAATTTAATTATGTCTAGTTGCTAATTCCCATTTTTGACATTTTAATAAATTATATTTTTCTTTTAAAAATTTGATGTGTAATTTAATTATAATTTGCATGCTACCGTTGTTGGCTTAATGAGATGAGCATTATTTTATTGTACAAGAACTGTAATGTACCTCAATCAAGTGCAAATAAAGTATTCTATTCTAATAGAATTTCGGTTTGACGGTTATTTTCACTTTATGGATTTTAGTTCTGTAATGTGTTATCCCCTAAAATTTTCTGAGTTTAATATTTAAGTAACAAAGTGGGAATATTGATACACGATAACATGGTACTCTCACCACACCTTCATGTTTTTGTAAGCAAGTGTAAATATCGACAAAATACAGTAGCAAGTAACAAGAGAAAAGTTCCAAGTGGAAGACAGTACGAAGATTGCACTTTCGGGCACTTAGAACGAGTCAAAACGTCGAGTTAAACTTAAAAGCTACCGTCTGCAATTGTTCCCGTGGGTTTCTGAGCTCCACTGCGCTCTAAAGGTGGTTATTGTCATCCTTTATTCGTAAGAAAAAACATACTTTCTTCGGTAAGGCCTTTTCCGATTTAATATTTGAAGACGTTGTATTTTGCGGAAACGGTATTGAGAAAGGGAGAACGTTTATTTAGCATTCTGAATTTGTATGCTTACAAAAATAAAAGATATAATTATGTTTCCTTCGCAACAACAGTTCCTTACTCAACATCATTAGATTCTAGCATTATTCCGGTTATCCCAGACCAAGTATAGTATAGGTATAAGTATAGGCTCACTGGTCCAACTAGACAAGATTTTCAACAACTTAACTGAATAAAACCTTAAATAAGATTAAAAACATATCTATTCCATTCAAAACTCCACATAATTTATTCAAGTTTAGCTCAATAGGGCTCGTATGAAGGTCAAAGTTTACATTTAACGCGCCCATTCACTGCGGGAGGGAGCTTGAACGTAAAAGAACGGGCAAGATAATCGCCAAGTTTGGTTTTTTCTCCCGCCAGTTACAAATGTACTTAAACTAAAAACATATCTAACAAAAAAAAACGATTAAGATTATTACACTATTTTAAATAAGATACGCTTGCCACTACTCCGCACCCTGGGATAAACCGGATAGCATTATAAGCTTTCTGCGTTTAACTAATCTACAGGCTGCCTGTGTAAATGTAAAAATATGTTCCTGGATATCTCAAACGGCGCTTCCAACCCAAATTTATACAGTGACTAAACTAAAGGGAAGTATTAAAGAATGAATGACTACATATACAGGATGTCCAAAAAAATAGTATCAAGCGAAAGTCCAGAGCTAGAGCACCTATTGGAGTATCCGAATCACCCCCATGTATGTTCTGCGATTATGCATAGTTTTCGAGTTATAAAATGCCTGACCACAAATTGACCTCCAAAGAATAAATTTTTAGCTTTTCTGTAATGATTTTCGGTTGATTAATAAGCGATTCCCATTATCACTTAATAAAATTAATGATTATTTAGATGTCGAATTTATTGAAATTTTCACCTCTCTGTCTTTGATGGCCAATTTATGCCAAAGTAGCCCCATTAAGTACTTCTTGTTTTAAATTATTATGAAAGCGGATAGTCTAGAGAAGTTTTTAGACATACTTAGACACCATAAATTCGCCTGTTTAGATTTTTTTATTTTAAGTTGAATTTTTAACAAATTATTCACTTACGGTAAAATTTTGACTTTACACTAATATTTTCTTAACTGCCACTAAAGTTTCGAAGCTGATTATTATGGAAATTAAAGTACCTTTTACGATGATTCAGTAGCAAAAAGAAAAACACTAAAATGTGTTTTCAAAAACTTTTTTTTATTTGAATTTTTTGAAATATTTAGACCGAAATCTTTATAAAAATCAGAAAAAAAATTATAACTCGAAAACTACGCATAATCGCAGAACATATATGGGGGTGATTCGGATACTCCAATAGGTGCTCTAGCTCTGGACTTTCGCTTGACACTATTTTTTGGGACACCATAGCTAATGTTTTTTGTCATTTACCCTTTGGCATACAAAAACACCCCGAACAAGATAATGTTTGTGAAGAAAAGGGTACCTTTTTCTTTACAAACATTATGTGAGCTATATGTCGAAGAGGATTCCCACACCATTGGTAATTGAAAGGGGTACAAAAAGTTCTGAATAGATTTATCTCTTAACACCATTAAACATCAAGCAGTTTTTGTCGAATGTTTAGATAATACATACATTTCACGCCTGTTTCCCCGAAAGGGTAGGCAGAGGCATATTAAACGCCCACACTTCGCCAATTATATAGTTGTT